>CM062809.1:1158205873-1158805873 GCA_031772625.1 Pinus tabuliformis | reverse complement strand
AGTAATTCAATTTTAGGGACTTGGTCATGTTTTTGATCCTTGCAATAATCCTTGCGAGATGCAGATCCGTAGGCTTGGAATTGTTCACCACTGTACTTATGATTACCTGGGAATCTCCAAAAACGTTTGCCTCCTCAATTCCTAGCTCTTGAAGGAGTTTGACACCTTGGAAGAGGGCCATCGCCTCAGCTTGTATACTTGAGGAGTGGCCTAATCCCCAAGCAAATCTTAGTAGGGGAGAACCTTCTGGATTGATGATAAAGCCTCCCGCGCCAGCGATTCCAGGATTCCTTTTTGCAGCCCCATCAAAGAAGAGAGAGGGAAGAGGTTGGTTGGACAACCAGAGCTGGAAGTCCTCTTCGTTTTTCCTGATTTGCCATTCTTTGAGGGATGGAGGGGGGCAGCTCTTTTTTGGAAATTTAAAATTGAGGACAGATCCTAAATCTCTGTCCTGTTGATTTAGATTTATGTCATCCCCTTTGTCTGCCAGCCACTCAGCTAGTTGGGTTTTTACTGAGTTGGCAACTAGTCTATAGTCCTGTTCCTTACTTTGGAAAATTCTTCTGTTTCTTTCCAACCACACTTGCCAACTGATAAATTTAGGTAAAGCACTCCACGCTGCTTTGATAGTTTTGTTTTTTGGGGATGAACCTGGATATCTGGTCATCTAGCCTGCAAACAGATCCTGAATCGAGGTGGGGAAATCGAACTTGAAGCTCCAGGCCTCAAGAAGATCATGCCAAATGGAGGTTACAAATTTGCACTTGATAATGAGGTGAAGGGCAGTTTCTGAGTTTTCTTTACACATCATGCATCTAGAGGGGCCATGGATGCCTCTTTTCTGGAGTCTGTCTTCTGTGAGGATTTTTTGATGGCAGAGGAGCCAACAGAAGAAATCAATTTTTGGGATTGATGGGATTTTCCATATCCCAACCCAGGGGGCCGGATTGGGGGGCACATGGGGGCGTTCCAGCCACTTGATATACCCCTGAGCCACTGTGTAACCTGTGCGCGTTGAGCCCCAGCCTCTCACGTCCATCCTGCGCGCGTGAGTGGGAGCCAACCCCTGCAATTTCGAGAAGAACGAGCTCAGAACAGAAGACAGTGTGGGAGGAACGGGGAGCTGCTTCCAGCCCGCCCAAACATCGTCTTTCCAGATAGACACGTCCCACAGAGTGTTTATATTATGCTCAGAAGTCCAACGCCTCAGATCTGACGTGCCTCTCAGCTCAGCCAATGGAGGTCTGCCCAGAATGTTGTCCGTCCACAAATGAATCCGTTTACCATTACCAGGGATCCAGTATGCATAGTTGCTTATCAGCGGGCCTATTTTGTTAATGAATAAACTGAGAGGAGTTCTGTATTCGTTTTTTGGATGATCCAAGCATCTGAGTCTCGTACCTCTAAAATATTTTTTCCACAGAGCTATCTGGACCCAACCTGGGTTAGGAGCTATGATTTTCCATATTATTTTGGCTCCCATAGCTAGATTTTGGGCTCCAAGGTCTTTGAAATTTAGTCCTCCCTCATAAATTGATTTGGTGACTGTTTCCCAATTAACTAAGGAGATCCTCTTCTCATTTTGCTTGCCTCCTTTCCAGAAGAAATGTCTGATTTGTTCCTCCATTTTTTTGATGATACCCACAGGTGCTAGGAGGACTGAGAATTTAAACAATGGCAAACTGCTCAACACTGCTTTAATTAGCACTGATTTCCCTGCTAAATTGAGCCAAGAAGCTCCCCATGCTTGCATTTTGGATTTGAATTTTTCTAGCTGTGGGTGCCAGTCCTTGCTCAGGGCCCTCCTGTGGAAAATTGGCAGCCCAAGATACTTAAATGAAGACCAGGAGACAGAGGCTGCGAATCCTAGGCATCTGGCAATTGAATTTGCAATCGAAACAGGGGTATTCCAGCAGTAAATGTTACATTTGTCCTTGTTTAAAATGCTGCCTGAGACCTTATTGTATTCATCCAGAACTTCTTTGAATTTTATAGCTGAGCGAAGAGAAGCAGCCCCCAACAGTATTGTATCGTCCGCAAAGAGGGCATGATTGATATTTTTTGCCCCTCTTGCAATGCACAGGCCAGCGATTTCCTGCTCTTGCTGCTTTTTATCTAAGTTGAAACTGAGAACAGAGGCCTGGAGGACGAATAAAAGGGGTGAGAGAGGACACCCCTGCCTCAGTCCTCTAGAGGCTTTGAAGAACTCCGTCGCTCTACCATTCACCAGGGGGGCTATCCAAGGTTCTGAAATGCATGCTCTGACCCAATTGATGAAGTTTTGACCGAACCCCAGTTTATGAAGCACATCAAACAAAAATTTATGCTTAACCCGATCAAATGCATTAGCAAGATCTAATTTAATAGCCATACCTTTTTCCTTTCGATGAAGACTGGAGTGGATTGCCTCTTGAACCAGCACGAAGTTATCTACCAGCTGTCTGCCCTGAATGAACCCTCCTTGACTGTCGGGGATGATTTTGGGTAGAATTCTTTTCAGCCTGTTAGCTATCACTTTGGTTATGACTTTGTACCCAATATTGCATAAGGAAATTGGGCGGAATCTGCTGAAAGAGTTTGCTCCTTTCTCTTTGGGAATGAGGGCAAGAAAGGCTGAATTTGTACCTCCTCCAATCTTCTGGCAGTCTTGGGACTTTTGAATCATTTTGAGAAGCTCCTTCTCCACGATCTGCCAGCAAGTTTGTAGAAACCTGGCCGTGAAACCATCCGGTCCCGGGGCTTTGTCGGGATCCATTGCGAAAAGGGCCTCCTTGACTTCCTTGTGTGTGATTTTGCTCTCAAGGATCTGATTCATTTTGGTGGTGATGAGGTTAGGGACAGCGTCCAACAGGCTGTCGTTATGCTCATCTAAAAGTTCCTCCCTGTATAGCTTCCCAAAGTGCTCCGAGGCTGCCTTTTTTATGCATGCAAAATCCTTCAAGACATTGTCTTCTTCTTTTATTTCCGTGATGGAGTTTCTCCCTTTCCTGGCTTGGGCTTGTTTATGGAAAAAGGAGGAGTTTCTATCGCCTGATTTTAGCCAGAGACTTCTGGACTTGAGCCTCCAATATTCCTCTTCTGCCAGGCAGGCCTTATGGAAGCTTTGTTGAAGCCTGGCCTCCTTTTCCAACTCTTCTTTTGTAATTTCCGCTGTTTCAAGATGGAGGTGCTGATTCTCAAGCTCGGTTTGGATTTTTTTCCTTTGCGCAGCAGGATTAGGAAGGGTCTTGGCCCAATTTTTTAGCATGGCTTTGACTCTTCTGAGTTTTTCCTCCCACACGAAGAAGGCGGATCCCTTGACTGGGACTTTCCAACAATCTCTAACCCTGTCCATAAAATCTGCCTCTTTAATCCAAAGAGAACTGAACCTGAAAGGAATAGGCCCCAGGTCTTTGGGGGGCAGCAGTTCCAGGCTGATAGGCTTGTGATCTGATATGCTGCTGTGGAGGATGCGCAATCTAGTCTCTAGTCCAAGGAGCAGGAAGGAACTTTGCACCAGAAATCTGTCCAATCTTGCGGCTATGTGTCCCGGGCCAACCCTCTTGTTTGTCCACGTGTACTTGCCCATATTTGGCTTGATGTCTATCAGGTCCCAGTCTTGCATGAGGTCTTCCACTGTTTCCCTTGTCGGATCTCTGACGATACTGCCTCCTCTTTTTTCTGACGAGTGAAGGGTGAGGTTAAGGTCTCCGACTATGATTATATTCTCCAAGTTTTCTAGATTTGCCAAATTTTTTATGGCCTCCCAACATGATTTTTTTTCACCTGCATTGTTAGGAGCATATACATTGACCAGACTAATAACTTCTTTAGATTCTAAATGCTGCAATTTTAACAAAATCCAATGAGTGTTTAGGGACTCAGAGATAAGAGAGAACTTATTTGGATTCCAGAGCGACCCAAGCCCTCCCGAAGCTCCACGGGCAGAGGTTGCATGCGCTCCATCTTTCTTCCAGATTTTTCTGCTTGCTTGGAGGAAGGTTGAGTCCTCCAGTTTAGTCTCCTGGATGAGAAGGATATCCGGGGCTTCCAGTCTTATTAGACTATTCATTGCTTCTTCCTTAGCTTTGGAGCCCATTCCCCTACAGTTCCAGGAGACTATCTTCATCATTTATTTTTGCTATGAGGAGCTCCTTTGGAGCTCTGGGTTTGGATCCTCTTCGTCTTCGGGGTTTTTGCTAGAAGTTTCTCTAGCGTTGGCTGGCTGCCCTGAAGCTTGTCTTTGTATGTTTCTTTATCTCTTTTTTCCTTTGTTGACATTTGTCCTCTTGTAGATCTTCTGGGGGTAGCCTGTGAATCCCCTATTTCCCCTTCTTCCTCCGATTCCTCGGACTCTTGGGTTTCCTCCTCGTCTTCTGACATCTTCTCTTTGGATCTCTCTGGTTCGCTTGTGGATTTAGGAGGTGAGACTACTTTCGGAATTTCTGTCTCTTGAGTGTTCATGATTTCTGATCCAAGGATCTCGAATTTATTCCCTTGACTTTCCATGGGTGGATGCTGGGCAGGGCCCGTTTGGGGGGCTCTGGCATTAACATTTGCATTCTTCCTGGATGAGGGTTTGGGTCTTTTGGCCTGGGTCCATCCTTCTTCCTTCCCTTTTTCCTCTACCCCTTTGGATGGGCAATCTCTGGCGAAATGACCGTAGACTTGGCACTTCCGACATTTGAATGGCAGCTGTTCATAGTCCAATTTCTGGACATGCGTCCAAGGGCCTACCCTTATTTTGATGGCTTCTGGTAATCCAATCTCCAGATCTACCTCTACACAAATTCTGGCGCAGTCATACTGGTCTTTGTTATTAGCCCTGTCTATGAATTTTCCAAGGGTGTTTCCGATATGCTTCAGGGATTCCCAGTTCCAACAATGAACCGGCAGATTGGGGAGCCTTACCCACACCGGGACCGCTGATGGCACATCCACCGCCGGATCGAAATCTGGCGTCCATTTGTTTAAATACAGCCCTTGAGGGCCCATGAAGTAGGGGCCATTTCTGAAGATCAGATCCTTGTCTTCTTTTTCTGAGAATTCGAATAAGAAGTAGCCCCTTCTGAGGAAGTAAGATGTAACCTTGCTTTTGATCAGCAGAGCCCAGTTTCTAGCAACCCAGTTCTCTGTTGATTTCGGGGAGGGCCAGAGACCTGTAAACTGACCCACTAGAGCGCGATCCGCCAGAGATAATGCTACTTGAATCGGGCCTTCAGGAGGAAGAGCGATCTCTGGGATGTCTTCTAATCTTTTCACGAACTTGGCGGCTTCCACAGCTTTCTTCTTGGGCAGAGAGGCCAACAAGGATCTGAAGGCCTCAGCAGCGGAAGGCGTAGCAGTGGAGGAGGGCCCCTGGGGGGGGTCTGGCTCCTCCATGGAGAGCAGCAGGACAAAACCCTAGCCGACCGCAGCCAGGAGCTAGAGCTTTCGGCCAAACCCTAGCCGACCGCAGCTCGGGGAAGGAGCTCTCTGCGGATCCGCCCGCAGGGATCGCAGAGAATCAGGGGCGGACTCGCGCGCAGTCTTCTAGATCCGCAGGGCGCTGATCTCGCTTGCAGGGCCGAAGCGCGCAAAGCAAAAAAAATTCCTCAGAGTTACTTCCCATAAGACAAGTGATATTAACATAAATTCAATCAAGCAAAAAAAAACCAACATGAAAAACCCCCAAGAAAGTGAAGGGGTTACATGAGTTAGACAACTCAAACTAAAAATCAACATGATTATTTATACTCTTCATGAATGTTCCAAAATTAGTTTGATTAAAGTGTCCTCTAAGTTCAAACCATTTAATTAAATAAATAAACACTATAAAATATATATAAGTTCTCAACAGACTCAAAATCCTTAAGTAAAATGAACAATGATATAAAACACGACTTTAAGAATGAACGAATGAAATTTTAATGTCCACTAGACTAGAAATAGTCTATGGGACCACCAGCCTCCTTGATTTTCGCCTTTTGTAATTTAATCCATTTATTACTCATCTTAATGAATAGTTGACCCAACCTTCTAACAATCCCCTCACTGAAAAGACATTGCCAAGGAACCAATGTTATCATATTGTTGTAACTGTCTCTGATGTCTTTGAAAGCATCACATTCCAAAATGAAATGTTTTTCTGATTCCACTGCCCCATAAGTGCAAAAAGTACACACTCGTTCTTCCCAAGCTTCTTTAGGTCTTTTCCACTGACCCGTTTCACATCGAATGTAACGCAACCATATTCAAACATTAACCTCATTGAAGACAATTTTATTGATGTATTCAAAGCCAATGAAAATAGTTAAAATTTGAATATGAAACACTAACTTTTGTATGTAGGTGTTAAAGGTTGAAATTTAGACTTCAAAAACATATAATTAAACTTTTTCAAATTTTCTTTTTGACAATGTCGATTATAGAACATTTGTGTTTTCTCATGAGTTTATTAATAAAAAGTTTATATATATATATATATATGAGGCTCAATATCAAATCTAGCAGTTGCCACTATAACATCAAGAGTATATCTAATAGTACGTAATCTAGATATACCAGGAATTTATGACTTAGCAAGAGATGGGATTCCACGAGGGTGGGGAATCCTGCTCCTTGAGACTTATCACAACAAGCCAAAGATATCCCCATGTGGGATTTGAAACTGGGTGAAGGGGGTAACATCCCATTATGCTAACCACTCGATCGTCCTACATGTTATATTTTAGCAAAGTATTGTATGGTATGAGATAACACAAATTATTTAAAAATATTGTTTTTAAGAATTTAAATAGTAGTACTCCAATTGGTAGATGTTTTTTCTCCTTTCTGAGCATGTTTTCTACTTAAATTTTAATTGAAATATGCTACGAATTTCTTGCGATCTAAAGTTTCAACTGTGTAATTTGCAAAAATTGAGGACCCCATGGGTTTTCTAGGGCCCTTAATCCATCTACACATTCAGAAATGCATTTTAAACAACTAAAAATCACGATCTAACCAAAAGTTGTGTTGTCGAATTACGGTGAAAGGCAAAAACATCTAATGGTTAGACTACTCCATTTTAATATACATAAAGATTTAAAACCTTGAATCTATTAAGCACTATCACAATATTGATAAGGGGGTGAATCTTGAATTCGTACATCTTTTCTCATATGGTTGTTTTATGCAATTCACTCAATAGGATTGAGATGTACACAAGTATTATGTCTCAATTTCAACTAGTCTCCAACTTCTTCTCCTTTTCGTGCCAATTGATGATCCTCCATGTCGAATGTAAGTTGTAGAGGTGCTTTCAAGGCCTACGTAATCATAGCCACCATTGCACAAAAATATGGCTTCCATGCTTTATACACCCCATGTTGACAACTTAAAGGATGTTGCTCCAACTCATTCATTTATGTATTTTATGTGTCTTGACTTACTCTCTTTGTAATTTCCATTATAAGAAATAGTGAAAATTACATGTTGTATATGCATAAAGCATATCAAATTTTGGTCATTTAATCACTCAACAAACATTTGAGTGATACAACCATAAAATGTCTGTAAAAAAAATTTGTGATATGGTTGTTCAGCACAAGTACAAAGTTGTTGGTTAATACTATCCATATACAAAAAATAAGAGTTTTATGAGAAACTATATCCACTGTTTATGCCTATATACATATCAAAAATACAAGTTAAATATTATTTATTATCTATATATGACAACTGAGTATCAATAAAGGAGCGATGATAATATTGGAAGTGTTCATCCCCATTGTGCTTAGTGATCATCCATGTCCCATGAACCTGATGCGCGCTTGCCTTGGAAAGATGATCAGAAAGAAATTTCCTTTCCTTGTAAATGTGTTAAAAAGTAATAACATCAAATTGTGCTTTAATCATAAGAGCCTCCTTCAACAATGTCTTGATTATGTGCAGGTGACATGTAGAATGTAAGTTGATCCAATCAATAACAGCACATGAATCACAAAAGACCTGTAGTTGTCGGCATCCCTTTTCATGAGCAAATAACAGAAGTAACTTTAAGTTGTATAACTCGAAGAAGTTATTCATGCCATTGGCCAAACTAACTTTCTCGCTTTAATTACTTAGGCTATCACTCCATTTTGAGTTGGATCTTGTTAAACCTTGCCTTTATATTATTGTGGTAGACAAGTCGTCAATTTTTCAACTGAGTGAGGAGACTCTGCATGGTTACTTAGATTAAAAAAACCAAGGCCTCTTTCACAATTCACATTGGATTCTAACTTTATAAGTGGTGTGCATTCATCCCCTTGCCTCACATTTTCACTTGTAGTTGTGCCACATGTCACATTTTTATCTTCTCGATAATAAAAAAAATCAACTAGTTGTCTGACTAGTCCTCCCTTTAATGTGGGTTGATTGGAATCTACACTAAACTATTTCTCTATATTACATTCCTAGAGCCCATCTTTTAGGTGCCTTGGCCTTTCCAATGAGAACACTCTCCCTTGTGGATAACATGTCATAGGATTCTCATATTCCCCTTGTTTACACTACTTTACATCAAGCATTTGGTACGTGTTGTCGTTGCGACAAACACCCTCCAAAATTTCGCCTACACTTGAATTTTGGAGCCTACTAAGGACCTTTTGATATGTTGTTCCATGGTCCCTTTTTGATCAGTTTATGTTTTGCAGAGTGTTTAAGCCTTCTTCTTAGATTGTAAGTGTTAAAGTCACTTGCTCACACATGCTCAATGAATTCACAAATGCACATCTTTCTATGAAAGCTTAGATAAGCATTGCATAATTCTTGAAAGTAAGGCTTGTGCAATCACTATTGACAGTGACTGCGCACTCCATAAGAACAATATACCTCTCAACCCATGTTGATAGTCAGTGCACACTTTCCATTGATAGTCCCCCTCACTGAGGTTGCAATTGTACTTTTGTTTCAGTGAGTTTTCCCAATTGTCACTTTTATGCACCTTTCTTTTCACAAGTGTCACTTTCACATTTTCGAATTTCATTTTGCTTTCTTTCACATTAACAAGTAGTGTTTTAATGTTATCTTCACTATGGAATGTGTAAATTTCACTTTCTTTAGCTTTTGCAAGTGTCATTTTCACTTTTTCTTCTTGTCACAAGTGTTTCTTTTAGCTGTTTTCATTCTTGCATGTGTCACACCTTTGTACATCACTAGAGGCATTTACAACGCACTCTCATCCATATTATGGTCCTATATATCATAAGAATATGCACTAGATACATTCTTATATCTTAGCGCACTTTTTGGTCGCAGTTGACACCTATGTCACAACTTGTGTTCTAAGTGTCGTAATGTGGCGTTTCAATTGTCACACTTAGAAATAAGTGTCACTTTGTTGTCGTTTCAAGGTGTGATTGTTGTTCATGAGTCCTATGCATTCCTTGGCTTGCATTGATGGCATTCATGTGTGTGATCTATGTTTGAGTCTTGTTTGGATGCTTTCCACGCTCTTACTCTACTTGATCTGAAAATGGAGGAGAACTTCTCCTTTAAAAACTAACCATTCTCTAACGCTTTGCAATTAAACAAAATGGGTCTTAAATGTAAACAAGTTTTATAATCTCTTCAAGGTGGTGAGTTAGTTTTCACATGAAATTTTAAAAAGTAACATATTCACATGGAACTCAAAATGGAAAACATGAAGAGTAAAAACCAGCATTTGATGACAGAGTTCACCCCTCCTGGGCTACGTCTTTGGGCCTGCTCCAACAGCTAGACCACTCTATTGATTTCAATTATAAAAGAGTACATTCAAATTCTTGACAATTGAGTGACTTGTTTCCCCTACAAGGAAACATTCTCCTGCAAATAATTCTCACTCAAAAAATATGACCCCCTACAACAAGTCATGAAAAGGTCAACATGAAAAGGACTCACACATCAAGTCCTTGTACTCCACCTGAAAACCAAGCATAAAATGTACAATAACTCCACATCGAAGTACTGAAAGGAGCCTCCTTCCAAAACACATAATTAGAAAAGACAAAGGAGTTGCAATTCAGAAGTCACAACTGCTGAATATGAAATAAGAAGGTTGGTAAACCCCTACAAGGTTATCTCCAAGCTTAAAATGCCTTCAAAACTGCTTCAAACCTCTAATTATATCTAGCACTAAAAGACTCAATCCTGCAAAAAGTCCTTGCAAAAGTGCTCCAATCAGAAAATCGAGGCTGCCCAAAAACCACTATTTGGGTTCTTCTTGGGCTCAAAAAGACAAATATTGATCAAGTTATGCCTCCTTAAACAAATTCGGTTATTCGTCCTACAAATTGGCCAAACCTGCAAATTGTGTGACAATTTCGCCCTTTAACCAGTATGGGAAACAAAAATTTCGTCCGTAAATGTTGTATTTTGTCGCTTCATTAATTCACCCAATAACCCCATGAACGTAAAATTAGGGCCACATGTGGCACATATGGCCGCGACCAGGGGCCAATGGTCTGTCTCCACCGTCACTCACACCTTCTTTGTTGGGATAAGGTCATATTCCGACAATGTGGTTGGGGGTCGGGGCCAACTGCCCGCCCCCACTAAGCTAACTCTTTGTACCTTCTGTTGTGGGTACATGGCATCAACATGGCTAGAGGCTAGGGCTAATTGCCCGCCCCCGCCGATCTAGCACCCAAATCTTCGACGACGGTCGTATGGGTGGTTCTAGTAATCAAGGGCCAGAGCCCAATGGTCTACCCTTTGTGCTCGCACCTCCACAGGGTCTTGTGAAGCACCATGTGACTGGGGTCTGGGGTTGGGCCTCAACCCCACTCTATTACTACTCCCACCATGGTATTATGCTCGGTGAGATGACCAAGGCCACGGCTAACATCCGACCCCTCTCCCAAATACGAAAACAGTTCGATTTTAAATATAACACAATGCCCATATGGTTAAGAACTAACCGATGGCATAGTGGTGGAGATCTAGACTATATTGCGATAGGTTGCAGGTTCGACCCCTTTCGAGGCCCTCAGGCCTGTCAATAAAATGTTGTCCAATGAAGAGGCTCCACGTGGCGACCTCTAGTTGGTCCACATGGCAACCTCCTATTGAGCCACCCAAACACCACGAACTAATCAAAGGATGCCACCACATCCTGTACGGAGTCGAAACTTGGAAAGTTGCAATTGGTCCAACGTGCACCCAGTTGGCATGTTGACATCGTCATGACATTAGTAGTATGGACTATCTAGTCAGCAGCCCAGTCAACCCACCTCAAAAAAAATGTTGTTCAAAAACTTCAGAACATCATAACTTTGTCATACAATGTCGAGTTGAGGTGATTCTAGCGTCATAGGAATCAGGATGACAAACAATACTACCTGACGCTAGTTAAGAGAGATTTTGAGCACTTTCATTTATTAGACTAATTTTGATCACCAGATCACTACTAGTCCCACACTGAGCCATTTTGAAGCTCTTCTTGGTCCTATTGCTCAATGCAAGTTATGAAAGCTTCAATCCTTCTCCAGGTGATGAGCATTGCTTATTCATGAGCCTTATTGATGAGATATCTCCCTCCAAAACTCATGCATTAAGTCATCTTCAAGGTCATAACCCTCAAAGTATAATCACCTAACCCTTGTTGCACTTACTGACTCACGGCACTAAGTTTTGAGCAATTCTGCCTTTTATAGTGCATGGAGTTGGCCCTCTCCAAAATCAAATTGTGACATACAAGGTTTCTCCCCTCTCATAGGGCATTAAACCTCTCCTTGAGAAAAGTAACTTGACTTTTGATACTTGCCTTATCCAACTATGCAATTTCCTCCTCCAGTGAACCTTCTAGATTGTCGGGCACACTTCTAAGGAACAATCAGCCACTGTTGAAGAAAACTAGCATAGGGCACAAGGCGCACTTATAATGAACAATCAACCACTGTTGAATAAAACTTTTCCTTCCCTTGAGCTTTCCTATCTCACAAGTGCATGGTGCAGTTTTAGTGGATAGTGTGACCCTCTTTTGATCATTGTTGAAAAAAATTGCACCTCCCCTTAAGCTTGCCTCTCACACATAGCGCATGGCATAGTTTTAGTCAGAAAACCCTCAACTGTTGTCCACTAAACTTCCTTAGTATGCCAAGACTTATCTTACCTTGCCTCCTTAGCACATGGCATAGTTTTTGTGAGCAGTGGGGTCATCCTTGCTCACTATCATGTTGAAATGTGTTATCATTGTCTCCTACTCCCTTGTGACTAATGCATGGCGCAATATTAGTCGGAAAGATCATTACATAGTCTCTTGCAATTGCCCACTGTACTAGACCCTGAAGAGGCCCTCCTTATAGTAAAATGTGTGGTTGTAGTGAATAATGGTGCCTTCCTTAGCCGTTGTTGAGCTCAACTGCACCATCCTCATCAATCCCTTCCTTCTTAGTCCTTTCATAAGCTTATCACAAGCCATTTCTTCCATGAGCAAGGTAGAGATAGAATAAACAATTTCAATACTTATTTTACCTTGTCATGAGTGAACTTCTTTGGCAAGTGTACCTCCTCAACAAGTCAAGGTGATGTTCAAGGAAGATGTCAAGGAGGATGAATAAAGAAGCACTTGTAGAGAAGAAGAACAAAATAGAACCATCATGAAGACATGAAGAGATCCTGGACCATGAAAAAATGAAGACATTTCATGATGACACAAAAAGTATCAATGTTGATTCAAGGCCCTTTGGAAGGTGAAGATGAAGAAAAAAGCGGATATTTCATGAATATTGATGACAAAGTAGCAAAGGGAGTAGCTTGGCATTGCTATATCATCATAGAGTGCCATGTGATCATTGCCAAGTTGTGGCTTGAACAAGTGTCGTTACAATGTTATAAGTGTCAATGTGTCTTGCCACATGATGTGGAGTGTAATTATGTATCATCAAAGAAAAGGACAAAATGTAAGAGAGGTGGAAGTCTAAAAGTCATATGTGGAATATGAAATGTCACATGTGGAAAAAACAGTCTCATGTAAGTTCAAAGGTCATTTAGGAGTCCAAGGGTCATGAGTGTAGCTCAAGAGTCATAAGGTATATGAAGAGTCACTCTTTTTGTTATAAAAGAAACCTCATAACTCAAGCAAAAGGCTTTTCAAAGCTTAGAATTTGGAGAGTTGGCCTTGGCTTCTCTAAATTGGCATAGGAGAGAAGATCATTATTTTGGAGAAGCAAGAAGTGACTTAATGTTCCACTACTGGAGCTAGTGGCTCACCATTGGAATGTGTACTTCGATCTTTCACCTATTAATCAAAATCTCATTGAGCCAACACACTCTCATTCATGTATCATGAATATTGTAAGATTGTTCTTTGGATGTTTGCGATATATGTTAAGTTCATATGTATTAAAGAAATTGAACTACTTCATTTGCTTTGGTACTTAACTTGTTGAACGTGTGTTTTATTTTCTCAAAGGTTTGTTGTGTCTATGTGAACTATTTCACTAGATAATTAATGAATCTTTCTGTGGTCTCACGTGCATCTCCTAGGAGAGTACTATTACTTTCCTTTTAGAGAATCACTCTATTCTCCCATCTCGTGAAGGCCTCTTTTTACACATTGAAATTAGTGTTTCACATTGTCAACATCCTAATTTGTTCAAAGGTTATGCATAAAATATCTTATCTTATCCATTGAAACCGAGGCAAACCTTAAGTTATGGTGGTCAGGCCAATACTCTGGATGGGGCTCCTACTCCACGGTGTGAGGTATAATTCAGACTTCACATCAGGGAGACCCCCCGCATGTTGGCAGATTTCTAGTACCATCGACATTCTGGCACTAGAAGGAGGGCTAGATGACAAGTTGTGCCCATTGAGTTTGTTTTGAACCTCATATTAAATGTCTCTATCCCAAATCAGTTTGTTTTGAACCTCATATTAAATGTCTCTATCCCAAATCATGCTCCCAGAGTGTTTTGTTAATAAATCTAATGGTAAACTTTTAATCCCCGATGAACCCCTTTATCACTTGTCTCAATTAAAGTTTGATGGTGAGGATGAAATATCCACAACGAAGCATATATAAGGGGCTACACTAGTAGTATAGGGACCTAACATGCCCCTCTCCTTCAAAAAAGTGTTCTCCTCAACGCTTGAGTAGTTCTGGATGCTTCTGTATAAAATTCTCATCCTCCCATGTGGAATCTTCAGCGGATAAGTTCTTCCACTTGGTAAGATACTCGAAATTAATCGATTTCGTAGCTATCGAGTTCTTGTTTCTGTGATTGTTTCCGATTCCAATATAATTTTCCCTTCCTCGTCAAGTTCTGGCAATATTGTTTGAACTGGGAGCTAGTCGCCTATAACCTTCTTTAAACATGAAACATGGAAAACTGGGTGCAATCAAGAAGCTGCAGGAAGCTCCAATTTGTATGCCATAGTAACAATCTTTTGCAACACCTTGCACGGACCATAATACTTTGGTGATAATTTATTATCCTTCTTAGCTTGCTTGAGGGACATTTGCTTGTATGGTTGTAGTCGTAGGAATACCCAATCACCTGCATCAAAACTTCTTTCGCTGCGATGTTGATCTGCCTGTTGTTTCATTCTATTCTGTGCCAACACGAGGTTATCCTTTAAGAGTTGGAGGACTTGTTGTTGATGTTCGATGTGATGTTCCACTGCTTGAACCTTAGAATTTTCTCTTAAATATGATGTGATGGATGGTGGCTGATACCCATAAAGTGCCATAAATGGGGTCATTTTTGTTGCTGTATGGAAGGAAGTGTTATACCACCATTCAGCCAGAGGCAACCATTTGACCCATTGTGTCTGTTTATAAGATACAAAGCAACGAAGATATCCTTCCAAACATTTGTTTACTATCTCAATTTGTCCATCAGATTGAGGATGATAAGATGAGCTATGAGCTAACTGAGTACCAAGACAAGAAAATAATTCTGTCCAAAAAATTCTAGTGAAAATGGGATCTCTTTCACTTACAATAATCTTTGGGTTTCCATGTAGCTTTTGAATTGTTTCCGTAAATGCAGTAGAAACTGTACTGGCTTTAAATGGATGTGATAATGCACAAAAGTGTGCATACTTGGTAAGTTTGTCAACTACCACCATGATGACACTCTTTCCCTCAGACTTGGGTAAACGTGTGATAAAATCCATTGGAACCTCCTCCCAACGTTGGCTTGGAATGGATAAAGGTTGTAATAGACCCGGTGTCTTAATTGTTTCAACTTTATTTTGTTGGAAAACCAAACATTCTGCCACAAACTTTTGAATATCTGATTTAAGGCCATCCCAAAAAAAATCCTTCTTAACCCTGTGGTAAGTTTTTAAAAATCCTGAGTGCCCTCCTAAGGGAGAAGTGTGCAATTCCATAAGAATCTTTTGTTTTAGCTGGGAATTCTTACAGAGGTATAAGTGATATTTGTACCATAACAAATCATTTTGCCAGCTAAATGTATCAGACGTACTGGAATCTTGTTGTAACTTTCAAATAAGTGCCCACACTTCTTCGTCATTCTTACATTCCTCCCTTGCTTCGTTTATCCAATCTGGTTGGATAATAGAAATGGCGCACAACAATGCTTCCACATCCTCATCCATTCTTGAGAGTGCATCTGCCACCACATTTTGCTTCCCTTTTTTGTAGATGATTTCAAAGTCATAACCCAACATCTTTGTGACCCACTTTTGTTGCTCTTTAGAGGATAATCTTTGTTCTAAAAAGTATTTAAGGCTATCATGATCCGTTTTTACCTTGAAGTGTCTTCCCATTAGGTAGGGTCGCCATTTCTTAAGTGCATGGAGTATTGCCAACATTTCCTTCTCATAAATAGCTTTGTGTAAAAACTTTCCCTTGATTGGACGACTTTCAAAAGCAATGGGTCTTTCATCTTGCATTAAAACAGCACCAATTCCATTTCTTGAAGCATCACATTCCACAATAAAGGTTTTTGTGAAGTCCGGTGTAGCTAAGACCGGTGCTTGGCACATTGCCTCTTTAAGATGTTCGAAGGCCTTTTTTGCTTCTGGAGTCCATGAAAATGCATCTTTCTTCAATAATGTTGTTAGAGGTGCTGCTATTCTCCCATAATTCTTAACAAACTTGCAATAATACCCTGTCAACCCGAGAAATCCTCGCAGATGCTTTATGGATGTGGGAATTTTCCATTCCTTAATGGCTTTAATTTTGCTAGGGTCTAACTTAACTCCTTCATGAGATACAATATGACCCAGATATTCCACCTCTTGTACTCCAAAGAAACATTTGGATATTTTTGCATATAATTGTTTCTCCTCCAATAGTTGTAGCACCCTGTCAACATGTTCAACATGATCCTTCCAAGACTTGCTGTAGATTAGTATATCATCAAAAAATACTAACACAAATTTTCTAAGGAATGGTTTGAAAATTGAATTCATCAAACCTTGAAATGTTGAAGGTGCATTGGTAAGGCCAAAAGGCATGACCAAAAATCATAATGACCCTCATGAGTTCTAAATGCTGTTTTCGGAATGTCTTCAGTCTTCATTCTGATTTGATGATATCCTGAACGAAGATCCAACTTGGTGAAGTAAATTGATCCATGCAATTCATCCAGTAATTCATCAATGACAGGAATGGGAAACTTATCTTTAATAGTGAGCTTGTTGAGCTCCCTATAATCCGGACACATGCGCCATGATCCATCCTTCTTGTGCACCAATACTACTAGAGCAAAGAAAGAACTTTGACTCAGTTGAATTATACCAACCTCTAGCATTTCTGCAACCATACGTTCAATTTCACTCTTTTGGGCATAGGGATATCTGTACAGCCTGATGTTTGGAGGAACACTTCCTGGAATCAAATGAATAGCATGATCATGACCATGAATAGGTGGGAGACCTTTGGGAGTCTCAAATACCTTGGAATGATTGTCCAAGACTTTTTGGAGATTTGGAGAAATAGATGATTCCAATGTGGAAACATCTAGCGAACATAATTGTGCAATTACACCTCTTTGTTCCTTTTTTAGAAGCTTTGTCATACCGTTAGAGCTGATTATCTTTCCTGGTTTCCCTGCAATACCCCTTAATTCAACTTCCTTTCCTTCCATAGAAAATTTCATGAAAAGTTCTTGAAATTTAAAAGCTATTGTACCCAAGGATTGTAGCCATTGGACTCCTAGTACAACATCAGCACCTCCCATTGGAATGGAAAGCATTGGGCTAGTCAATACATATTATCCCATGGATAGCTTGATATTATGGCACTTTCCAGAGCAATTCATTGTTCCTCCATTTGCAACTATCACTTGACACTCTGGTGCTGTATATAAGAAGCAATTCAATTCTTTTTCTACCTTACAATGAATAAAATTGTGGGTACTTCCTGAATCAATCAACACTATTACCTTTTTCTTCTTGATTTGTCCTTCTATCTTGATGGTTTGAGGAGTGGTAATTCCCGCCAATGCATTACAAGATATGTTTGGATTCATTTCTTCTTTATCTAGGCTTTGTTCCTGGAGTATATCCTCTTCTTTTGACCTTTCTTGCTCCTTTTCTTCTTCCTCTTCACAATCTATGTAGAATAATTTATTTTCAGCACACTTATGACCTTTAGTGTATTTGCTATCACAACTGTAACAAAGCCCTTTTGCTCTTTTTTCTTCCAATTGCTGTGGTGTCAACCTTATAGGTTGTGGAAGACTAGGGGCAACAACACTTCCATCTTTATAATTGTGAGTGGTATGCTTCCTGGTTGCCATAATTTTGCTTTCCATTTTTCTTGCTAACCTGAATGCCTTCTCTAATGAATCAGGTTCCCAAAGGCAAACATCATGTTGAATATTAGCCTTTAAAGTCCCTATGAACACATCAATCCTATGCTCCTCTGGAATATTTTTTACCCTTATGTTCAATTTTTGGAACTCCTCAATGTGCTCCATTATTGAACCCTTTTGTTTGAGACTTATCAATTGGCTAAAAAAAGTGTTGCTTTTTGTATCCTCATAATATGTTGTCAATTCTTCCGTAAAAATTGCCCAAGTGATAATTTGTTTACGAGAGCAAAGCCATTGATACCATACAAACTGATTTGGTTCCAAATATAAAGTTGCAATACGTACCTTTTGTGTGTTTTGCACATTATTGAGATCGAAAAATTACTCCATCTGTAATATCCATGTTGCGGGATCCTTGCCATCAAACTTCCTCATATCGATTTTTGGAATATGGTGGGTCTTCAATCCCACATTAGAGTCTATGAAATCATGATTAACATTTCTTTTGTTCGCATCGTGAGTTTCCTTTACTACCATTTTCACCATTAGTAAGTGTTTCTTGTAGAAAATTTGTCAAATCTGTCTTTAAACCTGCCATGTCTCTCTTCAAATATGTCTTCAAATCTATCTTCAAATCGTCCATCTTAGCTTCCACACCCTTTATCTTAGCTTCTATTAGCTTTTGTGAGAGTGACATTTGTTGCACCTAGTCTTGTAATTTTGATATATCATGTAGCATTTCTTCCTCTTCTTCATGAGTCATGCTAGAGCTTTCAGGTTGCTTACTAGGTGTTTGCATTTTCTTTCCTCGGGGCATCAGTTACCGATAATAATGCTCTACTAAGCCCTTTGAATTCCTTCAAAATAAATTTTCAAACCAAGCTTAAGAAAAAATTTAAAAAAATCTACACAACTTTTTTCACTTGGTAGGAGCTCGATATTGCCTCTGATGTATCTATGTACTTTTGAATCATCCAGTTCTGCAATTGTGATCTACAGTAGCCCTCTGTGTCCTCTTTCCAATGCCACCAGTGTGATCCAAATTAGATTCTCCAAGGAAGAGTTATGCAAAATCTCCCACAGTGACCTGATTATAGACTAGTTCAGTAGAGCGAACTTGTACGACGAACCACGAGTCACTGTTTCGACCTTTGGCACTAAAAAACATTTACAAGAAACTACAGTCCATCCTCTTTCTGTGCCTTCTTACGAAATTTCAATCCCATGCCCATAGAGAAAGTTATGACGATTTTCCCCAGGTCACCTGTTTGGAATGTAATTCAGGAGTCTGCAAAAAGACCAACTTCCTCAGATCATATCTCTGCAAATATAGAGCGAAAAGATCTGAAATTCAGACTCGAGATTTAGCGCGATGTCTTCTCAAATGGGTTTCTTTTTAGCTTCTGAAATGTCGCAGAAAAAAAGTTATAGCGAAAATGCCACGATGACCTGTTTGGAGCAGTGAAACCCTAGAATCCAAAGCTCTGATACCAAATGTTATGAAACCAGCTCAAGAAAAAGATAGAAAAGATAGATCAACGCCTTACAATTCAGCCTCTTCGAGGGTGCAACCTCCTTTACATTACATAAATGAACAATTCTTCGATGATTCAAATGACAAAACCTCCTTTCTATATATAGGAGTCTAAGGAGTCACAATATAACCCAGCCGACCTAACAATAATAATATAAAGCCACAAAAATAACAATAGAGGGATTCTATGGGGCACAGTAATAACAATATGGGGACAATAGGGGCACAACAATATTAATAAGGGGTACAACTACAATAGTAATGGGGTAATCACTAGTATTATAGGGACCCAACATTATGTTAGGTCCTCACTATCTTGAGAAGACTTCTCAACATGGTCAGATTCAATTTCCTTCACAAGATTCTCATCTTGATTCTATCCATTAATTGAAAATTCATCTTCTCAAGGATTTCAAGGTATTCAAGACGTTGTTTTTGAATTCTATGACTGAATCTATGATTGCATGCAAGCATCTTACTTAGCAAGCCCTTTTGCAAATAACAAGCTTAGATGTTTCTTGATTAGGTACCTATTCCGGACAGTGATCTTGTTCAGCACCCGATATTCAATACAGAGTCTCCAGGTTACGTCCTTCTTCTGTACCAATACAATCGGCGCCCACAGGGTGATGAGCATGGCCTGATGTGCCCTCTCTACAACAACTCATGAATCTGTCTCTTGATCTCATCGTTCTCGAGAACATAACATTAATAGGTGGGTCCATTGGGTAGTGACACGCCTGGGGTCATATCGATGGAGTGCTTGATGTGAGAGTGCAGAGATACCCCTTTAGTTGAGGCAAAAATGTCCCTGTACTCCTCCACAACCTTGTCCATTTGTTGATTCCCTCTCGTCCTTTTGTTCACAGTAGGTTTCCAACTAGTGGGGCGGCTTTGGTAAGTGAAAAAGTAATATTTTCCCAATTGGAAAAGTCATGAACTGAAAATGTCCTTCAAATAGATTTAACCAGTTATCTACGACGTCTGGATCTATCTAGCCCTCAAATATTGGAATATCAAAGTTAACTTGTACCTTAAAATGAGTGGCGCCTTTAGAGTGGCTACTAGATGAAGATGTGTCGCATGTGGGTAGCCTTCAAAGGATTTGGTTAAAGTTATCCATCATCGTGTTCCTTTATCGCTCAAGGGATTCCTCGAGCAATATTTTGAAAGTATCTCATGCCCCATTGTATTTCTTTCCTTTAGCCATAGGAGGCTGTCAGGGTTTGTGAGGCTCGTCTTGCAAAGGTTCAACTTGTTCGAGGCCTAACTCCTTATACCTTGAACTCGTTAGGGACATGCAAAGAAAAATAGCAAAAGAGCAGACCGCTCTGATACCATTGATTCAAAATTAAACAATGCAACAAATTATAGATATAAAAAATAAATACAGAGATGCAACAGAAATAACGCTTCATTTCATTAATATCCAAAATACTGAAATATGCTTACAAACAAAATGGAAATAAACTAGCTCAGGCAATGGCAGTTTATCCATGAGAAGAGATGTGGTGGCGACATGCCTTTGGATTGTGTTACAATGAAGATCAAGGGCCTATTTATTATTGAACAACAAGGGAAAACCCTAAACAACCAAAACCATAACCCCATGAGATGGAACACCAAGAGTTTGTGGGCCCCGTTGGGGTTAGTTGGGCAGCCAACTTCTATGGGTCGTAACTTGGTCATATTATCTTTATTTTGCATGTACGATAACTTATTAGAAAGGTCCCTCTGAGTACTACAGGATTTGTGACAACCCCTACCTATGGCTAGGGGTTAAAAACTGCTCCGAAAGTTTAGGACCCGAAAAAACTGCTAAAAATAGTCAATGCTGCAAGAGACAAGGAAACAGATGAAACCAACTGGAGGGCTAGGTGGAATAGGAGGGTGACCACCAAAATACACTTGGATCAGGTTGCAGGGTAGTTAAGGTTAGTTGTTATTTCACATCCTTATGCCGATAGGCAAGACCTTCTATCTTTTGTGCAAGTTAAAATTACTCGTATCTTTGTGATTGTAGATTAGGAACAACTACGGTGGCTACATTGGAAATTCCATTATACTTGGCCCTGACCTTCTAGTTAGATAGGATAGGAGTAGATCTAGTTGCACTTTAGTTTCCCATATATGCTCATCCTGCAGTTGCTCTCTGATCCGAGTTGACTCAACTCCCAGATTTAACCAAGATCTTTTGCTTCTGTGATGTTGTTAGAATTGCATTTAAAAGAGCATAAAAGAACATATATGCATGATGTAAAGAAGAGGTAACATGACAAGAATCAGCAACATAAAACACAAAACGTTGATAACAAAGTCATCCAGGAGGGACTATGTCTCTGGGCCCTGGTGTCAAGATGGTGTAGGCTGCTGCATTAAGTGCTTGAAACAGTGATGATGTACATGACTGTGTTTTCTCTATCATGTAAGGAATATGCCCTCACGCAAGAGTGGCTCCATGAGATGTTCCACTGTAGGAACTCTCATTCACAAAAGGACTCCTATCAGCATGACATAATTTCACGTATGATAATAATGATCATCTCACCAACATGGCATCAAAGGGATCCCAATTCAAACATACATGGCGACACATGAGTATCCTATCAACATGGCAACAAAGTGATCTCAATCAAAACATGACAATAAGTACATCTCACATCAAGAACAACATAAGATCCCACGTCAAACATCAAACATGAATTATACAACATAATGCATCTCAAGAAAAGAGACAAAGAAGTACATGATCACACTGCATATACCTCACATCAAGGAGTTATCTGAATAAGAGGATGATACATTGTTAGATCTGGCTGTACCATCAACCTCATGGCGTCAAATATCATGGAAATGACTGCTCACATATTGAATGGTGACACCTGCATTCCACTTTGAAAAGTGGCTGAAAAATGGAATGATCAAATGGAAAATATAATTACACCATCAAATTTGCGGCGTCGAATAGTGTAAAATCGACTGTCAAATTTCTGAATTCTGACAAAGTGAAAATCTGGGGCTACAGGGATCTTTTAGATTCCCCCTAGATTCCTCAAAGATTCCCTCCTCCGGGTCATCTGAAGATCTGCAGCTCATATCAAAATTTTGTTTGCGCCATTAGGTTCGTGTCGCCGAGAGGTGTAGGATCGACGTAATGTTTGTCCGATTTGGACTCTAGAAAAATTTCGCCCTTCTCATAGTTGGGCTCAATTATGGTTCTGCCTGCTTCTTCTCCACGCTCATGGTTCCACATGCAATTAATTAAGTCGGGCGGTAGGTCCACCAATCCAGTGGCCCGCTCCCCCATCCTCCGCTGCATTATGTGGTAAGGTTTCGGTGTGATAACCATTGTGTGATATTATGGGGTGTTGTATTGATGTGATGTGTGAGGTGTGAGGGTGCCCAGGAGGTGGGCCGGTGACACCGGTCGGGTGGGTTCAAGCCCTGCCTCCCTCGGTTTAAATGTTGACAAGTGGTGTTGGGAAGGAAGTGAGGGCCAGGTCCGCCGGTGGTGGCCCACCCTATATTCAACATAACATTTATATGGTGGTTGGGGCGGTTGGGCCGGCGGGAGTCATGGCCCGTCGACCTTTTTTTTAATTGAAATTTTGTTTGTAAATGTTATGGTTCTGATGGAGGTGGCTGTTGAGCCTCAAACCTGCACCTTCCTATACACCCTCTCAGCGTTCTTTTTCCACTTACTTCATCCACCAAGCTGTTAAATCATTGCATTATAGTCTAAAAAGAGCTTCTGACATGGTTTTCTAACTATGCTTATGACTGTTGTTTGGTTTAGATTTTTGTTCAGGCAGCTGCGGAAACTGACAGTTTCCGCAGCCATTTTGTTAAAGGCTGTGCTACAGGTGTCCTATGAAGAAACGAGCGACATGGGCAAGCTACAGGTGACGTGTACATGGAACGTGTCCCTTCAGATCAGCCAAATCATCCATAAATGGTCACGGTCAACAAGGGTCAAAGGCAAAGCCAACTAAGGAATTTAGCGGTGGCACGTCTCTGTTTTGAGCACGTGAAGGTTTACGTGGCACAGTCCTCAGCTCATGGAGATATCGGCACACTTGGAGATCAACCCCGTAACCTGAATCCAGCAGCTACCACTCCGAGGATTTAATGGACATAATGACCATTACGCTAGATCTTGGGCTGAGGAGATCTACGTGTCTCTGGCAACGCAGTTAACAGCATAGGATTTAGGAGTTAGTTACAACACTTTTCATTATAAATAGCGCGTTGATAAATGCTCTATGGAGAAGTTTTTGAAATGTAATTTTTGAACTGTTGTTATCACTCCACTATACCCTGTTTTACGTGTTTTGCTGCTGCTTTAATACATGAGAAGACTACTTTCCTGAGCTCGTTTTTGTGACTGTTCGTTGACTGGTTGAGGTGGCAGAGGGCCCCTGTGCGCTAAAGCCCTGTATAGTTCTCATTTGATTTTATTATGTTTCTGCTTTCATAATTATTAGCTTGTATATAACATGCTGTTTTGATGTTTTTTAATTCACTGCCGTTTCCATTTTCATTTATGTTTTCTTATAGTTGTCAACTGATCAGTGCTTTTCTACAGGTTTTCTTAGGCAGCCCGGGCAAATTTTCATCTTTTTGATAACCACTGACATATGAGATCATCTTGTCCTTCGTGCTAATTTTCATTTTCTGAAGTTTAATTCCAGCACTGTCATTTTTCAAATTGTCTTTTGCTTATTTATTTTTCTGCTACTTAGACATCATACTACTCATTTGTTTATGGTTTCTTTCTATAGTCAAGTGACTCTATTAGTAAGGAATCAGAATATTACTTATTGTAGTGTGATTTAGTTTGCTTTCTTGCAATTTAGATATCATATTGCTTAACTTGTTCATGATTGCTTCCCATAAGGTAGATTGAGCTGAAGGGTAAAGGATCAGAAGAGTTGAAGTAGTGTGATTAGTTTCCTTTATGCAATTTAATTTCTTGCAATTTAGATATCATATTGCTTAACTTGTTCATGATTGCTTCCCATAAGGTAGATTGAGCTGAAGGGTAAAGGATCAGAAGAGTTGAAGTAGTGTGAATTAGTTGCTTTGCTTTCAGTCTTTGAGTTGCTTTAAGTTCAGTTTTTACTTTCTTTTTCATACAGCAGTAAGGATACTGGGCCATTGTCATTAGTTCATTGTTTGATACATTTACTTCCTCTTAAGAATTGATTTCATTACAATTATTTTAAAGCTTTCTTTTTGAACACTTTTAAGTTTGGAAAATCACTGTAGAACTCACCATTACCATCCATACTTAACTTTCATTTTCGCCATCACACACTAGGGAATCCATAAAAGATAAATCCAAAAACAAACTAAAAAACTCAAAAACGACAAAAGACTAAGAAAATGGTTATCTTGTACATACAGTACACTTCACTTTATCAGTTTACGAATCCCGGATTGACATTTTAAATAGCAATTTAGAACACACTAAATTGACCAAACATTTTGGCGCCGTTGCCGGGGAAGTGAAATTAGGTAGCCAATTTCTTTTTCTTTTTTTTAAAACAAGAAAATTTCAAGGAAGGTAAAAATTGATAATTTCTCAAAGTATGCTCTCCTCTTGCACCTAGTGTGATCTGGAGGATCAGAAAAGAGAAAGTTATTGGTTTAATAGTTTCTTGAGTATGCTCTCTTCTTGCACCTAGAGTGACCTGGAAGATCAAAAAGAGAATTATTAGCCCGACTTGAAGAAAAATAAAAAATGACATGCATAGAGCAAGTGATTCTTGGGGAAGGTTTTTAGCTAGAGCCAAGAGTTCGATTTTCGCAACTCCTTCTACCTCAAGGAATAGACAAGAGACACCTCCATCATCTCCAACCTACACTCCTAGCCCTATGATTCCTGGAATTCAAGAGACAGTAGTTGAGTTAGGAGACTCTTCCTCACCATCCATCGAATCTGAATTAGGAAAAGATCCTTTCTTTTCTTCTACAGGGGGACACATTGTAATTGAAGAAGTAGAATCATCTAAGGAAGAAGAGGGAGAAATTCCTCCTCGTTCGCCATTAGTAGAGGAACGAGAGGACTCTGAAATCTCTGAGAAAACTACCATGACAGAAGAGGGAGTTAACAGATTTGGTAGAGGTAGAGGTAGAGGAGGAGGAGGAAATAATGGAGGAGGTAGAGGTAACAATGGGGGAAATAGGGATGGACGACCAGTGATTCCAGTCATTCATTATATACGTAATTACGTCATTCGAGATATGTCATTATGCATTCATTCATTATATATGTCATTACGCTTCAAAACCTCCGCCAAGGGAAAGAAGGTTCCTTATGAGGGAAAGGAGCGTCTTGGAGCTAGTGTGGGGCCTGCCCAAGGACCTACTGGTTTAGGTAAATACCTTATGCGTTCTCCGACTGGAGAAATTATCTTTGGAGGGGAAACGATGCGTTTTTGGGGGCGGCGCATCTTCCGGCTATGGACCTTACTAGTCTCGGCTCTCGCTCTTAAGTGGGAAGCCCTTTGAAACCGTTCTGGGCATTTAAGCCGTTCCCAATAGCCGGTACTTGAGGCTAGTTCTTGGGTTGGTGAACATCTATTGCTGTCTGGTTGATAGGCCCAGATCTTAGCTCGCAACTTTCTGTGCCTTCCAGTAGTGTGGCGACCCTTTAGGGGGCTCGACTGATAAGGAGAGGAGAGGAGAGGTACGTTAGTGACTCGACCAACGGGAGAGGAACTTGAAGAACCACCGGGCCGCCATCGCCTTTCACTTGCTCCATTAGCTGCATTGTTTAAGCCCCAAGAAACATAGGCAAGTCATGGTCATGAATCATGGCCTTAGCGGCCCCCAAAAGGGTTCATAGATGCTGTACCCTTCTATTCCTGGCCTGGCTGAAGCAAGTGTTGTTGGGCAGCACTCCATCTCTCCCCTAGGGTGAAGGCAGTAATAAATTCAAGGGTAGGGTTGTACCTTCCCCATCTTGGGCGTGTCAAGTAGCCGTAAAACGCACGCAAATGGCCTTTCAGTATAGAGCAAATGATTGAATTACTTAGCATTCAGAACTTGCTGGGACGAGGCTATTTTTTTCTCTAAAAAGCAAGTTCAGGGTCCCTCAAAAAAAGGTGTTTTCTTTATCTACATGCATGCATTTGGGAGGTTTTTAGGTTTGATCACCACCAATTTGATCATTGTCATTCGTTCGGAACTAGCAGGGCTGTTCATTTCGAACCAGGAGCCGAAGTGTTGTGGGAGTGAACGGCTTCAATGAATGGCGTGAATGAATGGCTTCTGTTTGTTAACGTATTCTTTGGTCGAAAATAGACAAGGCTCCAACAGAGTGAGTTCACCTCATATATGCATATTTAGTGAAAGCTTGGAGACCACCATGTGAAGCTCCGACAAGAAAGGATTCTATTTATATATTGACTCTAACTCCAATGAGAGTTGATTTTCATCTTACTTCATATCCGATGAAAGTTGATTTGCCCCTCTCCCGTTGGTCGAGTCATGCTTACGCATCCTCTCCCGTTGGTCGAGTCATGCTTACGCATCCTCTCCCGTTGGGAGAGGATGCGTAACTAACTAAGGGATAAAGCTTACACTCTGGCTTCACTCTATGGCTTGTCTCTAGAGCTAGTTAGTACCACCGGATAAGCTTTCCCTGAGTGTCCAAGGGGTGAGGGAAGTGGAAGAGGAAACAAAAATGCATGGAGAAGAAGAAGGAAAGGGAAGAGACAAAGGAGACTGAATGCTACTAGGAAGGAAGTGGCCAAAGCTTACAACAGGAAGTCGAAGCCCCATAAAGGTCCCCTCAGGGACGGGGCTTCATTTCACTTTACAATCAATCTTAGTTTATAAGTGTAACCCGTACTGATTCGATCTGTTCCTGACTAACCAAACTGTCCCATCCCAGATAAGACCTAACCGGCTTAAGCCATTAGGTGTAGGCGCTTTCCAGCCAGGGAATCTCCCAGTTGTGACTATTTGACCCGAAACCGATCGATCTAGCCATGAGCAGGTTGAAGAGAGCTCCAACAGCAGTCTACGCAGGGTAGCCAACTTGGGCGTGTCAAGTAGTCGTAAAACGCACGCAAATGGCCTTTCAGACGGGCATGGAGACACAGATGTGCTTCGGAAGCTTTCTCTTTCCTCTCCTCTCCTCTCCCTAATGGTCGAGCCCCCTAAAGGGTCCTCTCCTTAACAGTCGAGCCTGCTTACGCATCCTTATCAGTCGAGCCCCCTAAAGGGTCCTCAACTTAGGCAGGATTGTATGTATATGATACCGCTATGAACCATGAAATCCTCTTTCTTTCCAGATTGAGGCACCCACCACCGCCTTATATAATAATTGGCATTTTCTGGTGTAATTAAATCGATCATGAATGAATGATAGATTGATTTCTTCACTGGCATTTTGGTAGCAATATATCTATTGGTACTCCGCATCTTCACGGAGAAGGAAATTCACTGCTTTAGTCGTTATTCGTGCAGGTCGCTACAAACACGAAATCCTGGAACTGGCGACGAACAACTCTCTTTTGGGGTGTTTATTTGAGTAATTCGAGATATTATATATGTAATTATGCCTTAATGTTAAGGATGCGTAAGCAGGCTTGACCAAAGGCCCGGTAGGGTGAGGGTGAGGTACGTTATTCATGCTAGGAAAGTCATGCCAGCCAGGGAAGTGGGTTGAGCTTGGATAGATCTTAATTGAGTCGTTGATCAATACCGAATGTCTTCTGAGAGGAGGGTTAACCTAAAGCCACAGTTCAGAACAGCCATCCCTCAGTTCTCAAATCACCCAGTTCAACAGAACACAGTTCAAACCTCCAAAGGAGAGGACCGGCAGGGTGCGTAGCACGCTCGACTAATAAGGACCCTTTAGGGGGCTCGACTGATAAGGAGAGGAGAGGGGCTCACCATTCCGATGGTGAGGACCGGCAGCGAATGGATGGGTTGAGTTCTTGGACTGAAAGAGGAAGGCAAAGCTGAGCTTGACTAGCTGTGTTCTGCGAAGCTTGGCCCTTTAAGGGGGCTCTCCGAACCAAGGCCGTCAATGACGGGTAACGCGGTCAAGCTACCCGCACCTGTCTGGTCCGATCGTTTAGCGGCTAATAGCTAAAGCTAAATCTAAAGTCAACGAAAAGAAATCTTTAGAGCTCCTAAACCTGGGATCCGTGCAAGGAAAGATGATAGTGTAACGATTGGTGCCGCCGGCTGCATTTATCTACTCCTCTGTGGGCCGTGGGCGGAACAGAACGAAGTGGGGACAGAACGAAGTGCTTAGCGGGGGGGTTAGCCGTAAGGAAGCGTGTGGTTAGGTGCGGTAAGTAGCGGTAAGGAGTGGGTGGGGGGGTGCACCTCACACTTGGGACTACATCCGTGTTCCCTCCACTCATATGCTTATGGCTATGTAGTATGTCTGTTTCATAATCAAATGAAACTACGGCTAGTTAGAATCGGGCTTAGATAAAGCTAATTAGTAGTCTCTTAAGCAAAGATGCAAGAGGAAACGTTAAGTTGGCTCGACCATAAGGATGCGTAAGCAGGCTCGACTGTTAAGGAGAGGACCGGTAGGGGCTCGACCATAAGGTCCGGAGGCGCTCGACTGTTAAGGAGAGGGCCGCCATCGCCGGGTTTGAGGGTGCTCCCTCCCCCTGGCACGGAACTGGGCGGGGGTCAATATTGGTTGGAGGCTTTCCCCCCCCGCTTATTGGCTCGGTCATCAATAAACAGCATAAAGACGAAACTCATTTGGATTTCCTATAGTCGATGAGGATTCTCGAGCAACAATGAAAAATATTTCACCATCTGTCCTCCCAAACTTTCATGGGTTAAGAAATGAAGATCCTGAAACATTTCTATTTGAGTTTGAGGTCGTGTGTCGAACCTATGATTATCTGGAAGACTCTCAAAAACTCAAACTGTTTCCTTCAACATTGAAAGGAGCTGCTTTGAAATGGTTCATGGGATTACTCACTCAATCCATTAGGACTCGGAATGATATGAAACATACATTTCTGGATAGATACATGGATTATTGTATGCCTACCAACCACAAGGATGAAGTATTTAAAATGGTACAAAGAGAAGATGAAAACTTGGAGGATTTACTTGAAAGATTCCAATACAATCTGAAAAGAGCAAAAATGAGTAACTTAGATGAGGAGACCTTGAAAGCCCTTCTATTAAAAGCCATTAGAGATGAATGGATAGATATTTTGAACATGATGGGAAAAGGAGACATATCTCAACTTCCACTTCATGATATAGCAGAACTGTGTGTCCATCTCTCAAGAGGAAAATCTAAAACTGGAAAAGGGCCTAGAGATCCTTCTCTCATCAAAGCAAACAAATCTGCATCTGGATCAGTAAGTAGGGCTGAGATTGGCAACATGCTTGATGAATTCAAAACTGATATCTTAGGGAGTCTTAGTGAGCAACTAGACACTCTTAAGATCCACAATAAGCAGAAAGCAGAAGCTGAAGCTTTAGCCATCTTTTGCCCAAAATGTAGAAAAAAACATGCTCTCAGTGAATGTCCCTTGGATGCAAAAGTTGTAGAAACATGTGCGATTTGTTCAGAGAATCATGAGACCAAGGATTGTCCTTCAATTCCTGGGCTCAAAGCTGTCTTTCAAGAAGATCCAAATACAATTGAGTCTCTCTGTTTTGTTGCAAGGAGACCTTGGCAGGGGCAACAAAATCAAGGGTTTAACAACTCTATGAACTTTCAACCCCCACCAAATTGGAATCCTTGGCAACAACCTTGGTGCCAGTCTTAAAATCCTTTTCAATCATGGGTACAAGGTATGCAAAATCCTTATGGGAGATTTGCTAAATTTTATCAATATCCTCCATCTTTTCAAAACCAACAAGCTCCACAACTTCCAAATCAAAACCCACAGCTATCATTGCCATTTCAACAACAACAACCCTCTCAACAGAACCCAAATTCTCAACTCTTGCTTCCATTCCAACAGAAGTCAAATCAACTTCCTTCTCAGCCATTGCCAAACCCCAATAATAAAAACCCTCAAAATGCTTACATGGTAGAAGGTCAACAATTTCCTGCCTATATGATTGTTCCTCTCAATGATGTACAACTTAGATCTGGTAGAGTTATAGATAAACCTTCTATAGATGCCCAAAATCAAAGCATTTCTGAGGAAGAATCTCTTGAAGCCAATAAGGGTTCTGAAGCATCTCTTCAAAACCCAAACACTCAGAAAGAAAAAGAAAAAGAGCTAATCCCCAAAACTCCTATAATTGAGCAACCTGCATCTTCATCCACACCTCCTTTTCCTGAAAGATTACAAATTGACAAAGGGGTGGAAAAACAAATCTTGTTGCCTGACTATGATTTTCTAGATGAATTGAAGAATGTCTGTATCAAGATTCCCTTGTTACAAGCCATTAGAGAGATTCCTATTCTAGCAAAAACAATAAAGGAGTTGAGTCTTAAAAGACCAGGAAGGAAACCTAGAGACACAAGAAGAATCCACCTGGTAGGGAAAATTGCAGACATCATGATGGGAAAAATTACTATGCAGAAATATGTAGATCCCGGTAGTCCAATTGTCAAAACACATATCAATGGGATTGAAATTCCAAATACTTTGATTGATTTAGGGGCTGCTATCAACATTATGAGTAGACAGAATATGGAACAACTGAAACTTCCTAATCTTCTCTTTACACCTACTTTACTGCAACTTGCAGATCGATCAATTATTAAACTAGATGGTGTATTAGAAGACATTTCAGTCTCCTTAGACTCTTGGGAATATCCAGTAGATTTTATGATTTTAACCCCCAAGAGTAATTTAGGAGGACACCCTCTCATCTTAGGAACACCTTGGCTAGCCACAGCCGATGCTTTCATCAGTTGTAGGTCTGGGGATATGTATATTTCTGATGGTAATTTGACAAAGAAATTCAATCTGTATCCTCCAGCAAAAGCAATTACAGAAATAGGAGATAATGAGTGGATTGATGATGAAGATACTATACAACCTGTCTTTACCATTTTTGAAGTTAGTGAAGATAGTCAAATTCTGAACACATTAGAAAACTTTGAAACATCTTCAGAATATGACCACACACAATTTCAGCTAGATTCTAACATTGAGTATCTATCATCTAGACAAATGTCTCTTTTCTCTATGGAAGAGTTTGGTAGTTCCGCCATTGAGATCTTTCCAGGAAAAACATTGAATATCAACAAAAATTTGGAAAGATCACAACAGGAAGAACTAACCAAAATCTTGCAAAAACATTTTACTGCATTTGCATGGGAATATACTGATATGAAAGGTATTGACCCTAAGACTTGCATTCATCACATCTACATTGAGAAAAACAGTAGACCAATCAGACAACCTCAGAGAAGGATGAATCCAAACCTTAGGGAGATAGTGAAAGAAGAGCTCCAAAAGTTACTTAATGTAAACTTCATTTATCCAATTTCAGATAGCCGATGGGTTTCTCCTTTGGTTATAGTACCTAAAAAGAATGGTAAATGGAGGGTATGCATTGATTACAGGGAATTGAACAAAGCAACTTTGAAGGATCACTTTCCTTTACCCTTTATCGATCAGGTATTAGATACTTTAGCAGGCAAAAAGTATTTTTCATTTTTGGATGGTTTTAGTGGCTATAATCAGATTCAGGTAGAACCTGAAGATCAGGACAAGACCACATTTACCTGTCCATGGGGAACTTTTGCTTACCGAGTACTTCCTTTTGGATTATGTAATGCACCCGCAACATTTCAAAGGGCAGTACTAGGAATATTTTCCGATCTAATCCATGATTGTGTAGAGGTTTATATGGATGATTTTACAGTTTATGGTAATTCGTTTGAAGAGGCATTAGAGAATTTGGAAAAAGTCCTTATAAGATGTAAAGAAACAAACCTATCATTAAGTCATGAAAAATGATTTATGATGTTTATTGAAGGGATTGTTTTAGGACATCATATTTTAGGAGATGGGATTAAAGTTGATAGATCAAAAGTTGAAGTCATCTCCAAGTTGCCTATTCCAAATTGTTAAAAAGATGTTAGAAGTTTTCTTGGATTTACTGGATACTATAGAAGATTTATTGAAAACTTCACCAAAATAGCATCTCCACTCTTCAAATTACTTACAAAAGACTGTGAATTCAAATGGGATCCTGATTGTCAATCTGCATTTGAAACTTTGAAAACAAGAATATCTGAAGCACCCATTTTGAGAGGGCCGAATTGGAAACTTCCTTTCCATATTTCCGCAGATGCTTCAGATACAGCTCTAGGAGCTGTGTTGGGACAAAAGGATTTAGTTCCTTATGCCATTTACTACATCAGTAAAAATTTGACTCCCACTGAGTTAAACTATACTGTGACTGAGAAAGAGTTCTTAGCTGTTGTTCATGCAATCAATAAGTTTAGACACTATATAACTGGTTATGAAACTTTTGTCCATACTGATCATTCTGCAATTAGATATCTCATGAATAAACCTGTTACTAACGGCAGAGTTACAAGATGGCTCTTACTTTTACAAGAATTCAATATTACTGTGTTGGATAGACCAGGGAAACAAAATACAGTAGCTGATTTCTTGTCTAGAATCCAAAATACTAACAAAGATTCTCCTGTAGAGGATAAGTTTCCAGATGAATATTTGTTTGCAGTAACTACTAAGACTCCTTGGTATGCAGATATTGCTAACTATTTGGTTACAGGGAAGCTACCTCCACATCTATTTCTTGGTGAAAAAAGAAAAATTATTCAGAAGAGTTCAAGTTATTCATGGATTTCTAATGAATTGTTTAAAACAGGGCTAGATTGTGTGATCAGAAGATGTGTTCGGGAAGATGAAATGCCTGACATCCTCAAGGCATGTCATGGTGAACCATGCAGTGGACACTTTGCTGACAAAAGGACGGCCTATAAAATCCTTTCTTTAGGATATTATTGGCCTTCCCTTTTCAAATATGCAAAACAATATGTCAGAAGGTGTGACAGCTGCCAAAGAGTTGGGAGACCGAATCTTTCAAATGAAATGCCATTACAACCACAGGTACCCATCGAACCCTTTGAAAAATGGGCTTTAGATTTCATTGGACCCATTAATCCACCATCTAGACAAAAGAAGTATATATTTATGCACTGATTATGTCACTAAATGGGTAGAAGCCAAAGCATTGCCTTCTACCACTGAAAATTCAGTTGTTCAATTTCTTTTTGAGGATATTTTTACTCGTTTTGGTGTCCCAAGAGAAATTGTGATAGATCAGGAAAGTCAATTTACATCTAACTTGATGGAGAAGCTGATGGAATAATACAAAATCAAGCACAAAAAATCTACTCCTTACCATCCGCAAGCAAATGGCCAAGTGGAATCTACAAACAAAGTTCTTGAGAACATCATCACCAAAACTGTTCATCTACACAAAAGAGAATGGGCAGAAAGGCTTCCTGAAGCCTTATGGGCCTACAGAACTACATGGAGGAACACAACAGGACATTCTCCCTATGAACTTGTTTATGGGAAAGAGGTCCTGCTCCCATTGAGTTTCAAGTCAAGACTTTCAAGATGGCAGTCCAATTGGGGATGAATCTATCAGAAGCCCAAAAGCACAGAATGGAGCAGCTGAATGAGCTAGATGAGATCAGACAAGAAGCAATTTTAAGGACAGATCTAGTTCAACATCAAAGAGCTAAGTGGCATGATAGGTACATCAAAGAGAGAAAGTTTCAAGAGGGAGATTGGGTGTTACTGTTTGATTCCAAGTTTAAAGACTTCAAAGGAAAATTTCAGACTCATTGGCTTGGGCCATATGAGATTGACAAAGTCTTTAACAATGGAGCGGTAAGAATCAAGACCATTGATGAATTTCGAACGCCTCTCATTGTGAATGGCCACCAATTGAAAATTTATCATAAGCCACCCTCAAAAGAGGAATTTGTCAAAATGTTCCAAGAGAATTCTCCAATAAGGCTGGTGGAGAAGGATCCTTCTCCCCCACCAGCCTAGCCTTTTATTCTTTCAGTTAAAAAAAAATAAAAAATTGTATAAGCCTGAAAACCAATCATAGGTTGGCAGTCTTATACAGAAAATATGGAGTGAAAATCAAGGACACTTGACACTCTATATTTTCTAAAAAAAAGAAAATCCCCTCTCCTTCTCTTTCCATCTTCACTCCATATCATTTGCCATTTCACTTCACCTCCATCTCATTCTCATTTCCATTTCACTTCACCCCACTTCATTTTCATTTCATTCCACTCATTCCATTTCATTTCATCAATAAAAGTCTCTTTCAGGACTATTTTCATTCAGTTAGTTCTTCTCTAACTATATTTGTTCAGTTAAGTGGGTGCTGTCTGGCCGGAAGCCGTTTCCGCAGCCAGAAGCAGTTTCCGCAGCCAGAAACGATTTCCGCAGCCAGCATCACTCTGTTTTCAAATTTACAGTCAACTGTTAGTGCAATAATCATGAAATGCAGGTGTAATTGAGCTAAAGACATGGGGCATCTCCAAGACATCAAGAAAGAGCAATTGGTTAGAAGCCTTGAGCAAGAAATGACAAAGTTTCCAAAGGTATGAGCAATTTTTTTTATCAAATAACAATTAAAGTCATGATTACGCATAGTTATCAAACCATAAAAAGTTCTACTATGTGCAATGATTTGATACGATAGCTCCATTACCACTCCTATTCCACGATATCACTCCACACACCTTACATTCATTTCTCCAACAGTCTCATGATTATTTCGAGTTTAAACTCAAGACTGACTGCACTTTCATTTATTACCCGTACTCTTGAGACGTGACCTATTTTGTTACGGTTCTTCTTAGCCATATTTTCCGCAGCCGTCCATTGAGACGTGTAACATTTCATACACAGTCATCCGATTCAAAAGAATCCCAACGTTACTCCATTTGTTTACCACTCCATTAATACCATACTCCTCGCATGCATCCGCATTTTATTTTATGAACTTGTTTACTGCTGCTCACCCTCTGTTCCTCCTGTAATTCAGATATTTCCATTCCCTGTTCTCCATTTTCGATTGCAGAGACTACAGTTATCCTAAACCCCGATTGCAGCCACTACAGTTTATTCTAAACCCCGATTGCAGCCACTACAGTCTATCCTAAACCCTGTAACCAAGCCATTTTTTTCTCTGAACCCTCACACGCAGAAGAGCTCTCAGTTGAAATTTAAAACAGAAGATGGGAAAATTACTGAGAGCAGAGCCAGAAGGACCGAAATACTTGGAAGTTTATCCTCAAACTAAAGAATTGCTAAAGAAAGCCAGATGGTTACGATTTATCCAAAAGTTTAAAGGCCATAACAAGGAGGTGACCAAAGCTTTTCCACGGTCTTTTGATGGTCAAACAGTGGAGATTGGAGACTTGAAGCTGACAGTGACTGAAGCCACAGTAGCAGCTGCCACAGGCCTACCTCAGGAAGGTGAAAGGTGGTTTAAAAATAGAATTGTGGACGATCAGATATGGAGAATTATGCTACAAAACCAAGGTATGGATACCACCGTGTTTACAAGAGGCATCCCTGTTCATGCACTAAAAGAGGAATGGTCTAGTCTGCTGTTAGTTATCCAAAAATTTATCACGTGTGAAGGACGTTTTGGTTCTATGTATATGTATCATGCTAGACTGATAATGAATTTCTTAGAGGGTCACACTCTTAATTTGCCTCATTTTCTGCTATTGAGTTTGAAAAAGATGAGTATTATAGTTCAAAAACACATAGGCAACATTGAACCTCATCTATACCATCATGTACTCATAAAAATTCTTATTGAGGAACAGCTGAAGAAAACTAAAGATACTTGGGAGCAATTCTTGATAAGAAACTACTTCCAAGAGCCATCTGAGGCCTTTGGAAGTAGTCCACCAAAGATTCCAAGAAAAAGTAGGAGGAGAGAAAATAACACTACAGTCCAAGACTCCCCTACTATAGAAACTCAAGAAACTGACCAAAAAGAAGAAGAAGATAGAGCTAAAGACAAGAAACAGAAGAAAGAAAAAGGCAAAAGAACCATCCAAGAAGTCTATACATCCCATGAGCAATCCATAGAGGAGGATTATCAACCACTGTCAGAAAGATTAGTGCATCTTCAGGCTGCTGCTATAGCAAAGAAAAAGCAAAAAGGAAAACAGAGTACACAAGAAAAGAATACTAGTCCATACTTAAGGAGGAGCACTAGGCTAAGAGGAAAGGGGAGTAAAACCCCAGAAAAACAGCTTCACTTTATCGATTTAGGTGAAGAGACACTTGAGAAATCTCCAGCTCGGCCAAGCATTAAATCAAGTCCTCCACATGATGAAAGCCCTTTTCGGCTAGAAATAGAGAGCAGTCCTCCTCCTCCACCAGATTTTGAGCTTAGTCCAAGAAAGACACCTGAGGTAGATCCCAATTTGCAAGAGGTATATAACTACCTGGAATCCTTAGAACAATCAGCTGCAGGTCCGAGTACCACTCTGCCACTAGATGCACAAGTTCAGTCCTTGAAACAGGAGGTATTTGAATTAGAAGTCTTAGATAGGCATATCAAGCAGGAAAATGAAGCACTCAAAGAGCAGAGCAAGGTAGATAAGATTATCCATGATAACACTATGCTCCATTTAGGACCGTGGCAAAAGAAAAACAAGAAACTGAAGAAAAAGTGCAAAAAGTTAAGCAGAGCATTGATTAATCTCAAGTTCAAATGTCTAGTCAGGAAACCCAGGATGATGTTAGCACCAAAGAGGAAGAAAAGAGGGCTAGATGTCCTAGCAGAAGCCTCAGAACATATGGATTAGAGGGAAATGACTAAATTTTGGTTGCATGAGGACATGCAACACCTTCACAGTGGGGGTATGTTGAGCCTCAAACCTGCACCTACCTATACACCCTCTCAGCCTTCTTTTTCCACTTACTTCATCCACCAAGCTGTTAAATCATTGCATTATAGTCTAAAAAGAGCTTCTGACATGGTTTTCTAACTATGCTTATGACTGTTGTTTGGTTTAGATTTTTGTTCAGGCAGCTGTGGAAACTTGTCAGTTTCTGCAGCCAGGACAGGTTTCCGCAGCCATTTTGTTAAAGGCTGTGCTACAGGTGTCCTATGAAGAAACGAGCCACATGGGCAAGCTACAGGTGACATGTACATGGAACGTGTCCCTTCAGATCAACCAAATCATCCATAAATGGTCACGGTCAACAAGGGTCAAAGGCAAATCCAAATAAGGAATTTAGCAGTGGAACGTCTCTGTTTTGAGCACATGAAGGTTTACGTGGCACAGTCCTCAGCTCACGGAGATATCGGCACACCTGGAGATCAACCCCGTAACCTGAATCCAGCAGCTACCACTCCGAGGATTTAATGGACATAATGACCATTACGCTAGATCTTGGGCTGAGGAGATCTACATGTCTCTGGCAACGCAGTTAACAACATAGGATTTAGGAGTTAGTTACAGCACTTTTCATTATAAATAGCGCATTGATAAACGCTGTATGGAGAAGTTTTTGAAATGTAATTTTTGAACTGTTGTTATCACTCCACTGTACCCTGTTTTACGTGTTTTGTTGCTGCTTTAATACATGAGAAGACTACTTTCCTGAGCTCGTTTTTGTGACTGTTCGTTGACTGGTTGAGGTGGCAGAGGGCCCCTGCGCACTAAAGCCCTGTATAGTTCTCATTTGATTTTATTATGTTTCTGCTTTCATAATTATTAGCTTGTATGTAACATGCTGTTTTGATGTTTTTTAATTCACTGCTGTTTCCATTTTCATTTATGTTTTCTTATAGCTATCAACTGATCAATGCTTTTCTACAGGTTTTCTTAGGCAGCCCGGGCAAATTTTCATTTTTTTGATAACTACTGACATATGAGATCATCTTGTCCTTCCTGCTAATTTTCATTTTCTGAAGTTTAATTCCAGCACTGTCATTTTTCAAATTGTCTTTTGCTTATTTATTTTTCTGCTACTTAGACATCATACTACTCATTTGTTTATGGTTTCTTTCTATAGTAAAGTGACTCTATTAGTAAGGAATCAGAATATTACTTATTGTAGTGTGATTTAGTTTGCTTTCTTGCAATTTAGATATCATATTGCTTAACTTGTTCATGATTACTTCCCATAAGGTAGATTGAGCTGAAGGGTAAAGGATCAGAAGAGTTGAAGTAGTGTGATTAGTTTCCTTTATGCAATTTAATTTCTTGCAATTTAGATATCATATTGCTTAACTTGTTCATGATTGCTTCCCATAAGGTAGATTGAGCTGAAGGGCAAAGGATCAGAAGAGTTGAAGTAGTGTGAATTAGTTGCTTTGCTTTCAGTCTTTGAGTTGCTTTAAGTTCAGTTTTTACTTTCTTTTTCATACAGCAGTAAGGATACTGGGCCATTGTCATTAGTTCATTGTTTGATACATTTACTTCCTCTTAAGAATTGATTTCATTACAATTATTTTAAAGCTTTCTTTTTGAACACTTTTAAGTTTGGAAAATCATTGTAGAATTCACCATTACCATCCATACTTAACTTTCATTTTCGCCATCACACACTAGGGAATCCATAAAAGATAAATCCAAAAACAAACTAAAAAACTAAAAAACGACAAAAGACTAAGAAATTGATTATCTTGTACATACAGTACACTTCACTTTATCAGTTTACGAATCCCGGATTGACATTTTAAATAGCAATTTAGAACACACTAAATTGACCAAACAGTGGCGGGGGTCAGGCGGGGGTCATGGCCTGCCACCCATTTGATATCTATATATATATATATATATATATATATATCAATAATAATTTTTTATTTTGTCTAATCTAAGGGATATTAGACAAATTAAGTATCCAACAAATTAGCCCGCTTTTAAGAGCTAGGTTCCCACGTCGATTGACAGTGAATTTGTAGGACACTTAAACCTGGCACACATCCCAACTTTGATTGGCTCTTTCTCCCTCATACGAGCTTGGATTTGAATGTCGTTCACACCGTTGGAATCAAAACGACGAGCACTTCGATTTGGTGCTGGTTTGGGAGCGATCTCACCACTTGAATTTTGACCCTTTATGAGTCCTCTGGGACTTCTGCCTATTCTGGAGCCACCTGGATCACTCCGATTTAGTCTTTCTTGTGTTTTCTTACTTTGTTGCATGCTTCTTTTCAGTCCATTTCTGTATTTGCTTTATTTTTTTCCTTATTTTTTGTTTTGTCATGTCCTTTCTTTCGGGGTTTTTTTAATAACCCTCTGCATGAAAGATGCTTTGTTTGGCTCAAAATACATTGTGGTGAAACTTGAAAAGGGAAATTGTGATGACGAGCAATGCTTGGCTAATCTGTTATCCTCTTCTTTGTTTTTGGGTTATATATCTTTAAAGTCTATGACGTATGAATGGAAAATAGGATTCATTGTAGGCATAAAGCCTTTGGTCAAATTATGAAGCCTGTATGACCATTAACATCTTCACTCTTGACTCAACCTTGTGTGAATGGTGTTTTGACTTGTCAACTCAATCAAGTAAAGAAGAGAAAGGCTTCCTACGTAGAGAGATGAAGCAAGCAACTTCATCGAGGTATCGAACAAGCCTGCTGGCAGTGAAGAAATGCTTGTGTCTCCTTGAGGTGAGTCCATCGGGGTACTAAACAGGCTCACTCGCAGTGGAGAAACACTGGGGAATGTGATTATCAAAATATCGGTATACTTATTATCCTTCTTCCTTATTGAAACAATTGAGGAATGACTAGTCTTGTAAATGGCTTTAAAGCCGAGAAAGGAAAAGAAGAGAGGATATATTTAACCGGGATAAGTGGCAACACTGGGGTAATCCACATTGAGAATCAATACTTCTTGAAAGACCAAGAGCATACACTTAAGGATAAAATTTGAACAGAGAAGTTGGAGTTATACTGGTGTGTCGCCTAGTGTTGTCATTATGACAAACATCGTCCAAAATTTTTCCTACACTTGAATTTTGGAGCCTACTAAGGATCTTGCGATCTGTCGTTCCATGGTCCCTTCATGGTCAATTTATGTTTTTCAAAGTGTTTAAGTCTTCTTGTTAGGTTCTAAGTGTTAAAGAAACTTTCTCACACGTGCTCATTGAATTCACAAACGCACACCTTTCTATGTAAGCTTAGATCACTATTGATAGTTATTGTGCACTTTCCATTGATAGTACCCCTCACTCTGGTTGTAATTTTACTTATGTTTTGGTGATTTTCCCTAATTGTTGATTTTGCGCACCTTTGCTTTCACAAGTGTCACTTTCACATTCACGATTGTCGTTTTTCTTGCTTTTACATTAACAAGTGGTGTTTTCATTTTATCTTCGCTCTGGAATGTTTTTCTTTTAGTTTCATTAGATTTTGCAAGTGTTATTTTCACTTTTTCTTACTGTCGCAGGTGTCGCTTTTAGTTGTTTTCACTCCTACATGTGTCACGCCTTTGTACATCACTAGAGGAAGTTCTAGCACACTCTCCTACATTAGATGGTCATATATATCATAAGAATATGTGATAGATACATTCCTACATATTAGTGCACTTTCTAGTCACGATCGACACTTGTGTCGCAACTTGTGTTCTAAGTGTCGTAATGTGATGTTTCAACTATCGCACTTAGAAATAAGTGTCGCTTTCTTGTCGTTTCCAGGGGTGATTATTGTTCATGAGTCTTGTGCATTCCATTGCTTGTATTTATGGCATTAATGTGTGTGATCTATGTTTGAGTCTTGTTTGGATACTTTCCCCACTCTTACTCTACTAATCCCACACTTAGCCATTTTGGAGCTATTCTTGGTCCTATTGCCCAGTGTAAGTTATTAAAGATTCAATCCTTCACCAGGTGATGAGCACTACCTATTCATGAGCATTTTTTATGAGATATATCCCTCCCAAACTTGTGCATTAAATCCTCTTAAAGGTCAGAACCTTCAAAGTATAGTCACTTAACCCTTGTTGAATGCATTGACTCAATACGTTGAGTTTAGAGCAATTTTGCCTTGTTTATCATATGGATCATTTCTAGTGGCCCTCTGCAAAAGAAAATTGTGCCCTATAAGTTATTTTTCCTCTCAAATGGCATTAAGCCTCTCCCTAGGCAAAATAATTTGACTTATGCTGCTTACCTTAGCCAACTGCACAATTTCCTCTTTCGTTGAGTCTTCCTTAGCGCAGGCCGCACTTCTAATGAACAGTCTTTAACAGGGACAAGTGGTAAAGCTGGGGTAATCCACATGGTGAATGAACAGTCCCTAAAAGCACTTCAGGATAAAACCAAAACAAAAAAACAGAAGTTCTACCTGTGTGTTGCCAAGTATTGTCGTTGCAAAAAACATCCTACAAAATTTCGTGTACACTTGAATTTTGGAGCCTACTCACGATCTTGCAATTTGTCATTCCATGGCCCCTGCATGGTTAGTTTATTTTTTCAAAGTGTTTAAGTATTCTTATTTGTTTCTAAGTTTTAAAGTCACTTGCTCACACATTCTCAATGAATTCACAAACCCAGATCTTTCTATGCAAGATCAGGTAGGCATTATGCAGTTCTTAAAATTAAGGCTTGTGAAATCACTATTGACAATGACTTCTCATTCCATAAGCATAGTGTACCGTGCAACGCATTTCGACAGTGAGTTCAAACTTTATAATGACAACCCCCCTAACTTTGGTTGTAATTGTAATTATATTTCAGTAAGTTTTCCCAAGTGTCGCTTTTGCACACCTTTGCTTTCACAAGTGTCACTTTCACAGTTGTGACTATTGTTTTGCTTGCTTTCACATTAGAAAGTGGTGTTTTCATGGTATCTTTTCTCTGGCATGTGTCGCTTTCACTTTCTTTAGCTTTTGCAAGTGTCGTTTTCACTTTTTCTTACTGTCGTAGGTGTCACTTTTAGTTGTTTTCACTCCAACATGTGTCACACCTTTGTACATCACTAAAGGTATTTATCACACACACTCCTACATTAGATGATCCTATATATCATAATAATATGCATTAGATACATTCCTACAACCTAGCGCGCTTTCTGGTCACAATCGACACTTGTGTCGCAACTTATGTTCTAAGTGTCATAATTTGGCGTTTACAACTGTTCCACTTGGAAATAAGTGTTGCTTTGCCGTTGTTTTGAGGTGTGATTGTTGTTCACAAGTCCCATGCAGTACTTGGCTTCTATTGATGACATTCACATGTGTGATCAACGTTTGATTCTCGTTTTGATGCTTTCCCTACTCTTACTCTATTGGTCCCACACTTAGCCATTTTGGAGCTCTTCTTGGTCCTACTGCCCAATGCAAGTTATGAAAGCTTCAATCCTTCACTAAGTGATGAGCACTACCTATTCATGATCCTTATTGATGAGATATTTCCCTCCAATACTTGTGCATTGAGTCCTCTTCAAGGTCAAAACCTTCAAAGTACAGTCACCTAACCATTATTGAATGCACTGACTCACTACATTGAGTTTTGAGTAATTCTGCCTTGCATAGTGCATGGAGCATTTATAGTGGCCCTTTATAAAAGAAAACTATTTCATACAAGGTTTCTCCCCTCTCACTGGGAATTAAGCCTCTCCCTAGGCAAAGTAACTTGACTTAAGCCGCTTGCCTTAGCCAACTACACAATTTCCTCTTCTTGAAAGGAAAATAACAGATTATATCTTTAACAGATACAAGTAGCAAAGCTCGGGTAATCCACATGGCAAATCAAAACTTCATGAAATACTAAGACCTTGCACTTAAAAAAAAAACTAAATGAAGAAGCTGGAGTTCTACCAGTGTGTCATCGTTGTGACAAAAACCCTCAAAATTTTCATTTACACTTCAATTTCTTAGCCTACTAAGGATCTTGCAATCTTTCGTTCCATGGTCACTTCTTGGTAGATTTATGTTTTTCAAAAATTTTAAGTCTTCTTCTTACATTCTAAGTGTTAAAGTCCCTTTCTCACACATGCTCAATGAATTCACAAGCACACATATTTCTATGCAATTTTACATAGGCATTGCACAAATCTTGAAAGTAAGTCTTGCACAATCACTATTAACAGTGACAATGCGCTCTAGAAGCACAATGTATCGCACAACCTATGTTGATAGTCAATGCACACTTTCCATTGATAGTCCCCCTCACTCTAGTTTCAATTGTACATCTGTTTTGGTGTCAAGTTTTCCCAATTTTCACTTTTGTGGACCCTCACTCTAGTTGCAATTATACATCTATTTTGGTGTCAAGTTTTCCCAATTTTCGCTTTTGTGGAACTTTTCCTTCACAAGTGTAACTTTCACATTTGTGACTCTCATTTTTCTTTCTTTCACAATAACAAGTGGAATTTTCGTGTTATCTTCACGCTGACATGTGTCTCTTTCACTTTCTTTAGTATTTGCAAGTGTCATTTTCACTTTTTCTTATTGTCGCATGTGTTTCTTTTAGTTGTTTTTACTCCTACATGTGTCACACCTTTGTACATCACTAGAGGCAGCTATAGCTATAGTGCACACTACTGCATTACATGGGTCCTATATATCATAAGAATATGTACTATATACATTCCTACAGCTTAAGACACATTTTGGACACAGTCGACAATTGTGTTTTAAGTGTCGTATTGTGTGTTAGGTCGACTAATCCCTCTTGCAGACAAGACATATATCCCTAAATCTCAAATGAAATATAGTAACAAACAAGAAATAACTGTTACCTTTCCTTAGCTTAAGATTGATTGAAACAAATAATATGAGAGAGATCACTTACCAGTTTATCGAAATGCCTGTTGAAGTCCCTTTTAGTGCCTTCGACAATTAATTTCACCTTGATAATGTAGGTTTTAACCCCGTACAGGAATTACCTGCATACAAATTTTAAAACACAAAAAATAAATAATGCGAGAGCAGAACACATAAAACACATATACACAGAGATTTTCCCTTGGATCCCAAAACTAGGACTGCCAGCTTGATTTTTCATTATGTTCCTTTCAATGTTACAATACATATTTATACATGTCGAAGCATCCAATACCATGGACTGAAAACCATCGCGTCCAATACCATGGACCGAAAACCATCACGTCCAGTACCATGGACCAAAAACCATCGCGTCCAAGAAACATGTGTGAAAATCATGCACAAAACCATAGGTGGGTCTGCCCAACCTAACATAGGGTCCAAAACCAAAATTTTCCATAAAGTGGGGTTACGGGTGCCCCTCAAACCCCCTGTTAACTACGTGGAAAGAATATAACATAACCCAATAGATAATTTAGAGACCGTTTTAGCGCTTTCGACAACTTCTCCATGATGTTTCAAAGGAGGTCACACAAAGAGTAAAATCATCTAGTATATAAAATGAAAGATACATGATCTACTTAACTATACATATATCATAAATTTAATGAATAACCAATGATAACCTATGTGTGTGATCAAGGAATCCCACAAATGATATCAGAAAAGACGTAATTATGAAAGAACGATTTTTTTTTATTAAATAAAATGGACAATAAACTTACAACCTCAAAGCATTGATGTTACAAGGCTCTTCTCACAATCTCCAACCCTCTCCTTGGATGAAAATCCTCCTAGCCTTATTTCTGCAACATAAGTCTGCCTTCAATAGTCCTCTTCAATCCTCTGGTTTATGTTTGCTTTATAGGGCAAGAGATGGAGGTTTTGGATACATTTCCTAAGGGATTAGATCCGCAAATGGTGGTATAGGGGTTCCACAAAGAGAGGAAAGTATCTCCATGATGGGAGGGAGCATCCATTCAAAGCTTGTTAGTTGGGAAAGATTCTACTAACGACGCTTCTAGAATTTATTTTTTATTTTTACTTGCGTTAAGTCATGTGCATGGGCCATAGTGTCAGATAAAGTGTAAGTATCCACAGTTTCTAATGGACTTTTTTGTGTATCCATAAAAATGGACTAGGGAGTTGCGCAGGAAGCCAAAAATAGGTTTTTGAGCCTTGAGATCCAGGAATTTCGTTCTCTTTGGGATTGTTTGGGTTCTAACCTTGCAGGGGGACGTTTTGGAACACTTTGATGGATGGCGAAAGATCCAGACTGATGGTCATTTTCCTAATGTGACAAAATGAAGTGTAACAAATTCCCCCCTAAAGTGGAAAGTTAGAAAATATATTTGATGAATGTAGTGCTTTATCATTCCAAGGTTTGGCTTAGAGACTATAGTCGGAGACCTAAAACAATCAATCAAATGTTACAATAAAATATAAAATCATCTTTGAGGTAGGCATTCCCATACTTAGAGCATAAATGTCTCAAGAACCAGTACGAAAATACATCTGAAGATCCATGTCAATAGATGACATAATATGGACACATTCATCGATGGATCTATGTTTACAATCATGAATGTTTAATAACTCCACACAAAATATATGGATGAAACTAGATCCATGGTCTTGATCTCCATATCTCAATCTGTAGTACGAATCTAGCCATGCAAGTGAACGTCACGTAGTCTAACATGGTAGAAACCCCTTGATTACCGGTTAATGATGTGAATAGTTAATAAGCGCGAGAGAAATTACCAACAATGAAAATGGTTTTGAAGGTACTTCCAGTACAATCTATGAAGTGTGCATAGATGTGCTGATGTTGGACACTCATAGAATCATTTGATCAAAGGTCATCGAAGGGGAGAAACCTTCCATTAAGGCATGCATGCTGCAAGGTACTGAAGGTTTCTAAATCAACTTCCTAGACAGTGAATTTAAGTCAATAGGAAGTGACCCATCACAAGAGGGCCTACGACATGAAACTCATGTCAAGTTTTGAAGACCAACAATTTGGAGAAATCCAGGACTGACTTAGGGATGGTTGACACGATTGAAGGCTATGAATGAAAAAGTAATTTGAATGAGATTGGACTTCTCTTGAACATATTAACAACATGACAATCTGACTTGACAACATTTGACTCAAAAAATAATACTCAAACCAACTGAAGACTTTCAATGAGGTATGGTCAACTGAGAGGAAATTGGATTTCCCAACTTCGACATAAAAAGTGATGGAGTGTCATGTTCAAGATTGACATACTTCCGTTTACAATTCAAAAGCAAAGGTTCTTTCCCACTCTCCTCCCACCATTACTGCCAAGTACCTCTTTATTTTTGGCAAGCTTGAGAAGGACAACATATGCATGTCCTGTAAGCTCATCCTTCAGATGAGTCCTTCGAAGTATGTTTAACGAACCTTAGGAAGGAGTGGTTCGATCTCGTTATGATTAACGAATCCGACACTATATAAGTTTTACGAGTCTAGTGAAGTGGTAACTCGATGTTGGTTTCATGTTTAAAGAGTTTGAGAAGACATGAAAAGAACACTCATTTAGTTCTTTCAATGTAAATTTTTAACGAGCCTGAAGAAAGTAAAGCTCAATGTTTTTCATTTTTATGCAGTCAGGAGAAAAAACATAAGTAAACTCCACAACGTCCTTTTTCGTAAATTGAGTCCCTCAAGCTTGAAAAAGGGTAAAATAATGCAGGAGGGAACTTTATTGACCATGTTTGGTCAACGTATACCTTTTTCGTAGATAGTTTAGTTCAATCCATAAAATGGGTAAACTTATACTAAATAAATGACTGTTCATTTGGTTCTACGAGTCTGAATAGTCAAGTACTCGACGATCTTTTCATGTTTAAGGAGTCTGAAAAGGGCTTAAATAGAACTCCTAGTTTTTGCTTTTTCGTAAAATTTAAGAGCCTGAAAAAAGTGATAAAAGTATACTCATATCACTAACTTTCAATTTAATTAACGAGCAGGAAAATATGAAAAGAACTCGACATTTTCATGTATGTTTTATGAGCATGAAAAGATAACAAAAGGCGCTCAGTATTTTCATGAGTTCTATGAGTCTTGAAAATAATAACCAAAATGGACTCTAGATAGGTTTATTTTTTACACAAGCTTGAAACATGGGAAAACTATGCTTGAGAGTGGTTTCATTTTTACACAAGCTTGAAACAAAGGAAAACTATGCCTTGGAGTGGTTTCATTTTTACACAAGCTTGAAACAAAGAAAATTGTGCTTGAGATCATTTTTCATGCCCCCAACATAATTCTAGGAACATGCACCCCAAAATCCGTTTCATTCACCTGAGTAGAATACCAGTTACTGATAGGCAGATGAAATGAAGGTTCATTTATGAGAATAGGTGAAAGACTCAACTTAATTAGGGGAGGATTTGTTTCATTTTTTAAACGAGCTTGATAAGGGAAAGAACTATGCTCATGGGAGTTGTTTCATTTTTTTAACGAGGTTGACACAGTAAAAGAATTATCCTCGTAGGAATTTTATTTAATATTTTAACGAGGTTGACACAAATAAGATAACTATCCTCACGTCCACTTGTTTCAGTTTTTAACGAAGTTGACACAATAAAAGAATTATCCTCACGGGTATTTGTTTCATTTTTTAACGAGGTTGACACAATAAAAGAATTATCCTCGTGGGTATTTGTTTCATTTTTTAACGAGGTTGACACAATAAAAGAATTATCCTCGTGGGTATTTGTTTCATTTTTTAATGAGGTTGACACAGTAAATAACCATCCTCATGGGTATTTGTTTCATTTTTTAACAAGGTTGAAATAGTACAAGAACTTTCCTCAGGGGTTGTGTCATGTTTATGCGAGCTTAAAATGAAAATAGCTATGCTCGTAAGAGCCCGTTTCATTTTCTAATGAGTTTGACACAATAAAATAACTATCCTCTCAGTGACTTGTATCATGGCTTCCATTTGGAAGAAACACATGCCAAAGGATATTTCCCAACCATGGCTTCCAATATATCTTCATCACAAGGAAGAATAACTCTTTAGAAAGAAGACACACGACGAGAATAAAAAGGGGTAATAAAATCCATTTCGAATTCCTCCATAAGGTTCCCTGTTTATATTAATGGATCTAAGTCATAAGAAGTCGAGCAAACAATGAGAGGCTCGCTTGCATTGGTAACTGAAAACATGGGACTATTTGCCACATAATTAACCCATGGCGGGGTGAATACCACTTGCAGATAAGGAACATTCAGGGATGTCAGATGGTTGGTAGTCGAATCAAGATCAATTAATGAAAGTTGGTCAATAGTCACAATGTTTCCATTGTGAGGAAAGGACATCATGCGAAAGAGTGTCGACATGACAACTTTCATGGCATTGACATAGTCATGCCCAAGGAGAAAATTGAAAGTTAAGGGGGCTCTTACAGACAATATTTCCTTCAAGAGTATTAGGTGACTTAGGAAGGATCCCTAAAGGTTCACTGATGGTATTGTTAAAAGCCAAAGGATTCTGTGTAATAAGCACAAGCTAAGGGGAACCCAACGCTTGCCAAGTGGATGAGGATAAAATATTGACAGAAGCACCTTTACTAACATTTATGTCACACACATTATTACTATACACTCTCATCAAGATTTCGAAAGGGGTGGAAGAAGGGGGACGAGGCTCTGTCAATCTACTCCAATCAAAGGAAATAACCTGATTACTTGGAGGGAGGTCAATGGAAATAGGTGAAATGCTCCCATGTGTAGAATAATGTAAGGTAACAAGAAGAACTTGAGCGGTATCAATTTCACCCTCTGAAGGAAGAGTGGTATTGATCGAAAATGGAATTGAATCGACCACTTTATCAACCAATGGCTCAACAACTTGAGTGATATGTGTTTCACTTTCCAATGGAAGAGTGAGATTGACTATACTTGGAATTAAATCAATCACTTCGTCAACTGACGGTAGGTTGGGAGAAATTTCATGGTAACCACTTGGAAGTTGTTGCTTTGAAACAATGAGTTTTTCCAAAAAAAAATTAGGCTTAATCCATATGAGGGCAAAGGTGACTATGATGAATCCCTTTGCATAACCGATAAGGAAACCTAATTTTACCCTTTTTTCCCGGGAACTTCACAATTAGTGGTTGATGGATCAACAGTAAGTTGATAAGAATTTTTTGACCATACTTCCAAGACCTTTAGAATACCTGAACAATCGATAAGCAAGTGGTCACTCTTACAAATATTGCAAGGGTATCTGGGCTTGCGATGCATGTTGGAAGTTTCCTCAACATTACAAATATCTACAACCATGGTTGGTTGGTTGAATTCTTTCTTATATTTCTTCTTCTTCTTCTTCTTAGTCACCTAGTTACTAGCATAAAGGCTTTTACCAAGTGAAGAAGAAGAAATGGAGGAGGACATGTTGAGTGAAGAAGGTAAAGGGTTAGCATGAGGTTGGTGATGTTGAGACGATGATATCAGTTGACGTGAAAAACTTGCATGAGGTGGGATAGTTTGGGTACTTGGGATCAAAGAAATTGAAAACAACCACACCGGTAACCTATCGTGAATACGGGAAGTGATAATGTAGCCATATAAGGAGGACTGACATTTGCAAAGTCAGGGAGAGGATTAGGGTTCTCGTTAAAAGAGTGTTCTTTATTAGTAACTTTCGACATTGTTTCCATTAGATTCAACTTAGATAAATTTATTACCAATATTAACAATTCAAAATCACAATTCACACCTAAGGTCTGTAAAAAGTAAAAACAAGCAAATAACATGCATTAGCAAATCTAAGGAATGAAACCATGTAAACAAACTTTTCACAGCGAAATCACTAGTTGGTGATGAAAAACAACGTGAGAGAGAAATGTGAAAAGTGGACAAAGATAAAGCGGGTGGAACCAGTTACGTTGATAACCTACTTAACGTACACGATGTGGTGCAAGTAACCTTCATTTATGCCATCTCGAGTAAAGAATGCCCTCCAAAAGGTCCAAGTGAGTCTATCCAACATCTCTTTCTGGTACAACCAATACTTCCCCTCCGTCATCACCTCAGGTAATAGCCCTAAGATTATGGTCTCTAAGGTTACCAATTAAAAGTATTTAAACTGGGGGGATAGTCACAAATCAAACGTACACGCAAGGGCAGAGTAACAAAGCTCAATCCCCTTGAAAGTTCCTCAACATGGTTAATCCGAGGATTACTTCCAAGGGACTCCCAAGTACCTTTCGACATCATTTTTGATACGTTTAAATCACTCTACCGTAACCAATGAAGTGGGATCAATCACTCCGCTAGGTCTGATATGATCTTGTGCTTAACTCCTTTGTAAGGGGAGCTCCCCATAACCAAATTGTAGTAAATGGATTTACTCCCTATCGTAAGATGCTAATGTTTGTTTGTAGCCTTAGAAAGCTAACTCAATTCCCTATTCCAAAGCCCTACAACCTGATCTAATGTAGGTGTAAAAGAGCCCTAAAATAATAAAAAATTCTAAATTGATTTATTAGCATTGTTTTTTAAAGTTGTTGTTTACTCAATGGGTAAATGGATGTGAAATTGATGGTGTTATGACCTTACTCAAAACTTTAATGCAATAAAACACGATATTGTGATATTTTCATTTCAATGAATTCTAGCTAATGTAAGGAGAGAGGTTCTTCTTTAAAATATTAACTCCAAAATGCACCACTTCTAATTTTCCAATGCAATTCAAAGCCCTAAGTGCAAAAACATGCAATGTATTCTATGCACGATTTGCTTGAAAACTATGCAAATGTAATCTGCGCAAAATTTCCATTCATGTTATGAAAATGAGAATTCTAACTATGCAAATCTAATCTATGAGAGAGAATTCTTCAAAACAAACACAAGATGATTCCAAATCAGCGACAAGATAGCTATTTTCCTTCACCAACTTAACTAAAGAACCAATTGAGTGTAAGTAAAGGAAATTGGGAGAGGATTCCAAAGATCAAAAATTAATGACGCTCAAAGGTGATTAACACTCAGACACAATTGGGATTTTTTTGGCAAAAATAAAGGAAAAACATGCAAAAAGTGTTAAGAAAGTGAGACAAACTTATCAGTAATAACCAAAGGAAATGAGATTAATAATTTCTCAAAAAAAAATCAAAACACCCAATCAAATTGACGGAGACCCTCTGAAGGTACAAACAAGTGTAATTAAGTAGGAAAAACAAAAAATTATGGACTTGATGAATAGAAAATTGGAATTTTAAAAAAATCCATGTATGTGTGTAGGCAATAGAGCAATCCAGAAACACTTTGTGCCTAAAGATAAAGTGCGCACAGAGCAAAATTTTTAGAAAAAATAAAAACAAGTCAAATATATCATAAAATCCATATTTTCGATATTTCCAAACGCTAAGAGAGGGCTAAAACGGAAGGATCGAAGGTCAAAACAAAGAGAATTATGGAGAGTTAGATGATCCCCAACCGAGTCGCCAATTGTTAGGCAGACTAATCCCTCTTACGGACAAGACAAATCTCCCTAAATCTCAATGAAAATCTAGTAACAACCAAGAAATAACTGGTACCTTTCCTTAATTTGTGATTGATTGAAACACATAATATGAGAGAGATCAGTTACCGGTTTATCGAAATGCCTGTTGAAGTCCCTTTCAGTGCCTTCGACAGATAACTTCCCCTTGATTATTTAGATACCATTCCAACAATTTCCATATCGTCTCCATGATGTTTTGAAGGTGATGTGAAAATGGGGCACTTAGGCTTCTTGACTAACTTACAAGAGCCTCTCCCACTTCTAAAGATTTAAATTTTCCCAAGTCTTATTGATTAACCAATGCGGAATTAAAAAGTGCTTCATATTAAGGTGTATGCTGGTATTTGTTTTTAAATTGTTCAGGTGCTGTAAATTAATGTGTTGAAACTGATATATAAATACATACAACAGTAAATAATGTAGCAGAGACAATGCAGCAATAACACACACAGAATAGCAATATTAATTTGGATTTCACCCAAAACTCCTGGGCTACATCTCCGTGAGCTTTAGTCAACTCGACTAGTCTCTATGGGATTATGGCAACAATATTTTTACAAGCTCTCTGGCTCAACTCCATGGTTTACACAGAAATAATGGGTTTAGAATGCCATTCGGTCCCTAGCTCTGAAGCTCTCGGCCTTCTGGCTCTCGTCTCTCGCTTTGGCTGTTGGCTCTGGCTCTGGCTCTCTGTTAGTTTACAGCCCTCTGGCTTTCCACTTGAACTCCAAGTGACTCCCTTGGCTACGTGCGCTTCCACTTTTGCTTTCTGCGCTGCTTGTTTTGCTGCTGCCTTTTCGCGTTGCTCTCTTACGCCTTAGCTTCCTGCTTTGGCTTCACTTTCTGCTTATGCTCGGTTTCAGCAACAACTCCAACAACAACTGCCAACTCCTACCCACACTCCCCAGGATTCAGCTCTCAGGCTTTCTTTGAGGCATTTCTGGCTTTTTGACTTCCTCAGTCATTCCTCTGTCAACCGTGATCATGAGGAATCATTCCTCTTCTCGGCTCTGCCTCTTCGCGCTTCAAAACACATCCCTGTTGTAGAAATGCCTGCTTGCAGTGTGGCACAGGGAATGATGGTTGTTTTCCCATGGAAAATGAACCGGTGGCCTCCTTTCAAGCGAAAATCCATGAAATATTGTGTTTCAGGCTTGAAATGGAAATACACAGGAAAAGCACTATTGGGCATGAAATTCGGACGTGAAATTCCATTAAATCGCCCCTAAAATCCCTATCAGGTCCGCCTTCCATCACATATCGCAATTGCTTCAGTGGTAGGGCCAATGGCAAAAAATCCATTAAACGGGAAATATAAAGGAAAATCCAAATTTCTGGATATGAAATTTTATGAAATCGGGCTTTTAAACCCCATCGGGTCCGGTCTTGATCACAATCGCAAGTCGCAACGGCCCGAGGGCTTCCCCTTTGGTATCATTGACACCGATCCGCCGTTATCAACAACCGTAGTCGCAAGTTGCACAGCCCGGGGGTCCTTCCCTTTTGGGATCACCGACAGCGATCCGCCGATATCGACGATCGTAGTCGCACTATCGCATCGGCCCGGGGCCTGTGCCTTATGGGTGCATATGCCTTCCTCCGACCCGATTCGCCAATCCGATCATCGGAGATCGCTAATCGGGGTCCCTTCTACCACGACCTTAAGTCTTCCTCTTTGCCTTATGCGATGCGATTTCCTTAAATAGCCTTTTAGGCCATTTTTAATGGAATTTGCCCCTTTTTCAAAGGATAAAGGGAAACTTCTTCTTGTGATAACTTCTTCGTCTAAAGTCTGTTTTCACCCATTCAAGTTGCCGTAGATTTAGAACGAGACGATCTCTACAATGGGGTTATTTCCGAGAGCAGCTTGTGACTTTAATTTTCCTCTGATTTACAAAGGATTTGTGCCATTTGACATCTTTTACCTCTTATATGAAGTCTTTTAGACTTAAAGGTTTATCCAGAATCCATTTTTGGATCAGAAGGAGATCTGCATAGACATAAAAACGCAAAGGATCAAAGCATGTAGTATATAGAATGAAAGATAAATGAACTACTTAAATCAACATATATTATAATTTGAATCAATAACCAATCATAACCTATGTGAGTGATAAAGGAATCCCACAAATGATATCAGAAAAGACATAATTAGGAAAGAACAATTGCTTTTTATTACATAAAAGGGAGAACATACTTACAACCTCAAAGCCTTGATGTTACAATCCTCTTTTGATCAGGTGCTCATAATTATGCTCAAAAATCAAAGTGTCAAAATCTTGTCACACGCAGCTTCAGATTGAAGAGCTCCTCATTCTGAATCCAACGGTGTGAATGGTACTCAAGACGAGTTCGTATGCAGAAGTTAGAGCAAGTTAAAGTTTAAGTTTGACTTGTCTATGTGGCAGGATTGGCAAGGGTCCCAGCAAATGGTGAAGCGCCAAGTGGCAGGTTGTCACTGGGTCCCGTATATCTCATATCGTGGAAAAGCAAAAGATGCAAGACAAGAACCAACCCCCGGCAGGTTGGGTTGTGATTTGCAATAATCACATATCGCACCCAAAACCCTATTGTTATTTGTTACCACTGATAAAGTTCAAATTGCGATGACTGCCTGGACACGATACTTTATTTTGTTACAGTTTAATGTCCCGACGGGTGCGCATTATCACATCGTAACGTTTTACTGTGTTAAGATCCTGCACTCGATTTCCGATTGTGATTGGCGATAAGACCCCAAACACGAGAATTTTATATGACACAGTTTAACACCCTGGCAGGTCCACAATACTGAAGTCGCAATGTTCCCGTGTTAACAAAACCTTCGGTCACTGAACTTCGCCGATTGTGATGAGCGATGGCTTCTAGATGCTGGATTTTATATGTTGCAGTTAATTATCCCCAACAGGTCCGAAATATCGTAATCTCAATGCTTTGTCGTTCCATAGGAGCTCGTAACACTTGCCGATTGCGATTTACGATATGGCCAACAAGATATAGCCCGCCGTGTGGTGAATTTCTCACTCTGTTAGCAGAATTTGGAGCAAAAATGGGGTTTTTGGTCGGTTTTGGAGCAATTTGTGGAACAAATAGTGGGAGAACTAGAAGAAGTCATAAGTTCTTCAGTTCTTATCCATATGTGATGCAAAAAGAGGCTAGATGGCCATTTTTGGAGACAGGTTTCATAGGCATTTGAGCATTATAAACACACTTTTGTTGTAATTTGAGCATAATAGAGAGGTCCAAGCCATTGGAAGTTGGAACAAGGAGACGTAGCCTAAGAGGGGTGAACTCCTTTATCATGTGCTTGTTGTGTATTGTATTTTGATGTTCTTTGGGTATTTTGATGTTCTTCAACATATGTTTTATGTTAAATTGTTTCTAACATTTACATAAGAAACTCTCATGGGAATCAATTAATTAAGAAAAAATATTGAATCCTTAAGCAAATGATAAGCATCTTGGGTTTTATTCTGAATGGGGAATTAGCACAACATTACTAATCTGCTCCATTTAAGATCAAGTTGGTATCAGAGTGTTGGTTTTTGCTTACTAGATTTGCTTTGTGAAAGAAGGATTTAATTGTTTGCAAGTTTATGTCATGCTTAAAAGGTTAAAACTCAAAAGAGGAGAAGGGAAGCTGGTTGAAAGCCCTGAAATTAGGTCAAGTGGAAGAAGAGAAAGGTTGCCAAAGTCTTCTACACCAATACATCCTTAAGTTGCAGAAGTTGCAGTTGAGTCTTCAGAGACCATGTCTCATGAAGGAGAACCTATCATGATAGAAGAAGAGAAGACCTTCAGAAAGGCTTTCTTTGATATGACAGAGATGGTGAAGGTCCTCTAAGAAGAGAGGAATAACAGATTTCAAGGAGAAAGCTCCAAGCCTCCCAAAGGAGAAGGATCTTCAGGAGGAGGTAATGGGAATGGAGGCAAACCTCCACCGTCTCCACCATCTTCTTCATCTTCTTCTTCGAAAGCATCTTCACCCTCTTCCACTAATACCACCACTACTCATACCCATCGTCATTCTTTGAAAGGAACTGGTAAATCACCTTTTCTAAAGCTTTATGTTAAATTGGAGTTGCCTATGTACAATGGTGAAGTGAATGCAGAGAAGCTAGATAACTGGATTCGTTAGTTGGAAATGTATTGTAGAATACATAACCTTCAAGAGGATGATATCAAAATTCAGTTGGCTTCATTGAGAATGGAGGGTGCAACACTTGTATGGTGGGAACCAAGGACTCAAGACGAGATCAAAAAACATGGTAAGATCTCTATTACTTGGTATGATTTGATTGCTGCTATAAAAAGACAGTTCTACCCTTTATCTCATATGCAAAAAGCTATCATGAATTGGCAAAATTTCAGACAGTTAAAAGGTGAATGTGTAAGAGTATACTCAAGAGTTTAGGAAAAGAGCTCTTATACTAGGAGTAGACTTACAGTCACAAGATACTTTGCTAAAGTACATAGGAGGGTTGCATAACTATCTTCGACATACCATTCTTATGTTTAGTCCCACGAATATTGATGAGGTTTGTGTTCAAGCTACACACCTCGAAGCAAGAGGGAAAAATGTACAAGAAGAATGTAAGAAGAAGCCATTTCAGAGTGGTGAAAAAGGGAAGAAATTAAAAGGAAAGTAGAAGAAAAATGCTTCTGTTAAGAAAGAAGGGGAGAAAACCGTGTGAAAGAATTGTTCCAAAGCGGCCCATGATGAAGCGCATTGGTAGAAGATTCATCTAGAATTACGACCAAAGAAATCTAATAATAAAGGGAAACAGAGGACAAATGTTGTTGCACAACAAGGCTTGGGTTCTGAATCAGCTGATGAAACGAGGATTGCAGCCACAGTCACTAAAGGGAAAGCCATGGCAAAGACAAGAAAAGAGGAATTCGTGGCAAGAACCAGCGCAACAAGTAACTCCAATAATGTTTCAAATGAGGAAAACATAATAGAGTTGTTCCATATTAGAGTTATTTCCAAACACACCAAGATTGATACGCTGTTTGACAGTGGATCTCAAGCCAACTTAATTTATGTGGATTTGATCAAGAAATTGAATCTGGAAACTGTGCCTCATCATAAACCGTATCCGTTGGGTTGGATAACCAAGGATGCCAATTTGCAAGTCACAAGGAAATGCATTTTTAGGTTTGCAATTACTGTCAATTTCATTGATGAAGTTGAATTAGACGTTGTGCCATTGGATATTTCTAGGATTGTTTTGGGAAGCCCTTATCTGTATGACAAAAAAGTCTTTTTCCACCAATTTGAGAACAAATATCATTTGTTCAAAGACGGAGTGGAGTATATTGTGAAAGCCCATCGCAGAAAGCTTAATTTGTCTTTGGCAAGTGTAGGGGAAATGAAGCAACTAGTCAATTCTAGCAAGAGACTAGTGCTCCTTATGATCAAGCAGAAGAATTACCAGGAAGAAGGAATCCATTGCAGGTTGTGACATGAAGCTGAAAGCTGAATTGGTTGATGTGGTCAATCAATATGGATACATGTTTCAAGAACCAAAGAGATTGCCAAAAAAAGGGGAATTCAACACGAAATTAAGCTACAACAAGACTGTCCACTCCCAAACATCGGTATGTATCGAATGTCAATTCTGGAATGTTTAGAAATTAAGAAACAAGTCTAGGAATTGTTAGATAAAGGTGTAATTCGTCCCTCGACTTTGCCATGTGGTTCACCAATTGTATTGGAACCCAAGAAAGATGGAACCTGGTGCGTGTGTGTAGATTATCAAGCTTTGAATAAGATTACAATAAAGAATCGGTACCCACTGCCCAAAATAGATTATTTGCTAGATCAGTTGAAGAATGCAAAATATTTCACTAAATTAGACTTGCAAAGTGGATATCATCAAGTTAGAATAGCTGAGGAGGATATTTGGACGATTGCTTTTAAAACCAAACAAGGATTGTTTGAGTGGTTGGTTATGCCTTTTGGTCTTTGCAACGCTCCAACTACATTCATGAGAGTTATGAATGATGTTTTAAGATCATTTCTTCATGATTTTGTAATTGTATATTTAGATGATATTTTGATATTCAACAAATCACGAGAAGAGCATGTCAAGCATGTGAGGAAAGTTTTGGACATCATGAGAAAAGAACAATTATTTCTGAATATGTCTCAATTTGAATTCAAAAAAAACTTCCTTAGTGTATTTGGGCCACATAGTTGGAGGAGGTGAGCCGAAGATTCACTCCAATAAAGTTTCGGTCATTGTGAATTGGCCAATACCCAAATCAGTCACAAAAGTAAGGAGTTTTCTGGGAGCAACGCAGTATTGGAGGAAGTCCATTGCCAATTTCTCTTCCATAGAAGCTCCACTGCATGCTTTGACCAGCGTGAAGGTTGTCATCCAGTGGGAAGGCAAATAGCAAAAAGCATTCAATGCTTTGAAACAAAAGATCAGTTCAGCCCCAATTTTAGCATTGCTGAACTTGAAACAACCCTTGAAATGCAAATAGATGCAAGTGACTATGCCATGGGTGCAGTTCTTTTACAACATGGTAAGCCATTTCATTTCATTTTGAAATTTTTAACGGTGTTGTTATTAATTATCCTACGTATGATAAAGAGCTTTATGCATTGGTGCAAATTCTGAAGAAATGGAAGCATTACTTGATGGGAAAAGAAACCATTATTCACACCGATCATCAACCTTTGCAATATCTGCATCCTCAAACCAAATTGCAGTAGTCAAGGCACTTTCGTTGGATGGAATTTTACAGCGATTCCACTTGGGAATAAGGTACAAGAAAGGTATTTATAACATAGTTGTTGATATTATTTCTAGACCAGCTATTAATGTAGCCATTTTACTCAAGAATCATTTTGTTATACCTGAAATTTATGTTTAACAATACACATAGGATGTTGACTTTCAAGAGGTATATTTAAACTTGAGTCAAGGCCACCAAGTTGAGGAATTAGGCTACCATGTACATGATAATCTGTTGTATCATTTGGGAAAACTTTGTGTTCCACATGGAGAGAGAGTAAATGTCACAAGGGAAGTGCACACTTCTCTTATTGTTGGACATTTCAGTGTAAGTAAAACAATGGCAAATCTTCAGAGGTACTTTTATTGGCCTCGTATGCTTGAAAGTGTGTCATGTTTTATCAGAGGCTGTTCATTGTGTGCAGTCAGTAAGCCTAGTAATAGGAAACTAGGGTTGTGCACACCACTTTTAGTGCCTTCACGACCAATGGGAAGTGTTTCTATGGATTTTGTAGGAGGTCTTCCTTTATGAAGGAAAGGTCATGATTATTTGTATGTAGTTGTGGATAGGTTCATCAAGATGTGCATATTAATGCCTTGTAAAAAGGAAATTACAGTTGAACAAACAACTCAACTTTTCTTTCAAAATGTATGGGTTCATTTTGGATTGCCTACTTCTATTGTAAGTGATCGTGATTCTCAATTTGTTGGGAATTTTTGGTCAAGTTTATGGAACTTGATGGACACCAAATTGAAGGAAAGTACAGTCTTCCATCCGCAAAGAGATGGTCAAAATGAAGTGGTTAACAGGACAGTTATTCATTTGCTAAGAGGATATTGCAACAAACATCCTAAGTTGTGGGATGAATAGTTGCTTTATATTCAACATGCTTACAACCGAGTAAAACATTCTTCTACTCTAACTTCGCCTTTCGAGGCATGTCTTTGTTATTTGCTTAAATCGCCTTTGGATTTTATCTTTGAGAAAGATGTAATTATAGATGGACATAGTGAGATAGACAGAGCAATGAAATAGATTAAGCAAATTCAATTGATTCACCAAAAATTTAAAGAACAACTAGAAAAGAGTCAAGGCAAGTATAAGGCTAGACATGATAAGCATTGTGTGGATCATCAGTTTCAAGTAGGTGATGAATTTTGGCTATACATTAGTAAGGAAAGGCTTTAAGGTGAAGGTAAAAAGTTGAAACCAATTCATTATGGTCCATTTAAAATTTTGGAAATGATTGGTAATAATACTTTCAAGCTTGATTTGCCTTCATATATGCAAACCTATTCCATTGTTAATGTTGAAAATTTGAGATTGTATGAACCTCCTTTGATTGAAGATCAAGGAGAGAATGTTCAAATTCCATCTATTGAAGACTTTTCTCCATAATTCCTTGATGTGCTTCAGTGAGACACTATACTTGACATAAGGACAAGGACAACTAAAAGGGGAAGTGTTGATTATCTTCGAGTGGGTCTCAAAGGTACACATCCATCACAGTCCAAATGGATTGAAGTGGGAAGGCGAGGGAACAGTACCCTCATTTGTTCAATAACTAAATATAAATCTTTTGGGGTCTAAAAGGCTTCTAGTGGGGAGGAGTGATCAGGTGCTCAAAATTATGCTAAAAATCAAAGTGTTAGAATCTTGTCACACTTAGCTTCAAATTGAAGAGCTCGTCATTCTGAATCCAATGCTACGAACGGTATTCAAATCCAAGTTCGTATGCAGAAGTCAGAGCAAGTCAAAGTTTAAGTTTGACTTGTCTATGTGGTAGGATTGGATGACATGGAAAGGGTCCTAGGGAATGGGGAAGTACCAAGTGGCAGGTTGCCACTGGGTCTCGCATATCGGGGAAAAAAAAGGATGAAAGACAAGAATCGGCCCCCGGCGGGTTCGGTTGCGATTTGCGATAATTGCATATCGCACCCAAAACCCTGTTGTTATTTGTTACCACTAATAAAGTTCCCATTGCGATGATTCGCCTGATGCGATACTTTATTGTGTTACAGTTTAATGTCCTGAAGAGTCCGTGATATCGCATCACAACATTTTGCTACGTTCAGAGCCCGCAGCCAATTGCCGATTGCAATAAGACCCCGGATGCGAGAATTTTATATGACACAGTTAATTATCCCCGCCGGGTTCGCAATATCGCCATCACAATGTTTTGTTGTTCCATAACAGCCCGCAGCACTTGCCGATTGCGATTTGCGATATGGCCAACAAGATATAGCCTGCCGTGCGGCAAATTTATCACTCTGTTAGAAGATTTTGGAGTGGAAATGGGGTTTTTTGTTAGTTTTGGAGCAATTTGTGGAACACATAGTGGGAGAACTAGGAGAAGTCATAAATTCTTCAGTTCTTATCCAAATGCGATGCAAAAAGAGGCTAGATGGCCATTTTTGAGTATTCTGAACCATGGAGACAAGTTACAAAGGCATTTGAGCATTGTAAACACACTTCTGTTTAATTTGAGCATAATAGAGAGATCCAAGCCATTAGAAGCTAGACCAAGGAGACATAGCCCAAAAAAGGTTGTATTTTAATGTTCTTTGTTGTTATTTTGCTACTGTTGAGCATATGATTTATGTTAAATTGTTTCTAACATTTACATAAGAAACTCTCATGGGAATAAGTTAATTAAGCAAATATATTGAATCCTTAAGCACTTGATAAGCAAATGATAAGCATATTGGGTTTTATTCTGAATGGGGAATTAACACAACATTACTAATCTGCTCCATTTCAAATCATCTTCTCACAATCTCCAACCCTTTCCTTGGATGAAAATCCTCCTAGCCTTATTTCTGCAGCATAAGCCTACCTTCAATAGTCCTCTTCAATCCTTTGGCATGTGTCTATTTTATAGGCCAAGAGGGGGAGGTTTGGGATCCATTTCCTAAGGGATGAGATCCACAAATGGTGGGATATGCATTCCACAAAGAGAGGAAAGTAGCCCCATGATGGGAGGGATCAGGGTTGAATAGGCATCCATGCAAAGCTTGTTAGTTGGGAAAGATTCAACTAACAACGCTTATACACTTTTTATTTTTACTTACATTAAGTCATGTGCACAAACCATAGTGTCAAACAGAGATCACTTATACATAATTTCTAATGGAATTTTCTGCTTATGTGTAGAAATGGACTAGGGAACTACACAAGAAGCCAAAAATAGGTTTTTCAGCCTTGAGATCCAGGATTTTCGTTCTCTTTGGTATTGTTTGGGTTTTAACCTTGCAAGGGGATGCTTTAGAACAAATTGATGGATGTTGAAAGATCCAGACTGATGGTCATTTGCCTAATGTGACAAAATGACGTGTAACAATGTGGCATTTCAACTGTCGCACTTAGAAATAAGTGTCACTTTATTGTTGTTTTAAGGTGCGATTGTTATTCATGAGTCTTGTGCATTCCCTGGCTTGTGTTGATGGAACTCATGTGTTTGATCTATGTTTGAGTCTAGTTCTGTTGATTTTCCCTCTCTTACTCTATTGGTCCCACACTTAGCCATTTTGGAGGTCTTCTTGGTCCTACTACCTAATGCAAGTTATGAAAGCTTTAATAATGCACCAGGTGATGAGAACTACCTATTCATGAGCCTTATTGATGAGATATCTCCCTCCCTCACTTGTGTATTTATTCCTCTTCAAGGACAAAACCTTCAAAGTATAGTCACCTAATGTTGCATGCACTGACTTGCTTCACTGAGTTTTGAGAAATTCTAACTTGTATAACACATAGAGCATTTCTAGTGGGTCTCTGCAAAAGAGAATTGAGCCATACAAGGTTTCTCCCCTCTCACAGGGCATTGAGCCTCTCCATGGGGAAAGTAACTTGACATTTGCTGCTTGCCTTAGCCAACTGCATAATTTCCTCTTCTAGTGAGCCTTCTGGAATGTAGCTCACACTTTAATGAACAACCAACCACTGTAATTTCAAGCTAAACCAGTTTGTAAGACTCTAGAAATCATGCATTGTCACCTACAACCATTTCAATGGTAGCTTGAAATCTGTGAATTAGATTGCTTTGATTTTTTTATGGAGAAGCATTAATGTGATAGGAACAAACCTATAAAATTTCAGGAAAAACTGATTTATAGTTTTTGAGAAATTAAACATTATCACCTTCATCGATTTTGTTTATAACTCACAATCTGTGTATCAGATAACTCAGATTTTTTTTAGTGGAGAAGCATTGATATAATAAAAACATGCCCGCAAAATTTCAACAAAATGTGGTTTTTAGTTTTTGAGAAATTGGTTAATGAAGTTCGTTGTTAGTTGTATCATAATTCACTGCAACTTCATATATATATATATATATATATAGATATATATATATATATATATAGATATATATATAGATATAGATATAGATATAGATATAGATATAGATATATATATATATATATATATATATATATATATATATATATATATATATATATATATATATATATATATATATATATTATTGAAAAATAATGCGCAAATTGTTGCAACTTTACCAACATTGCTAGAATTGAATAACTATTGTTTTAAAGAAACCTTTGGGGAAGAAGCCTTTTGTTCCATCAATATCATGAGTTGGTGTGAGTGTCTTGGTTATTGTATCGTAACTTGGTTGATAGAAAAGCATTGCGCTGCATGAGGACATTAAACATGTTCAGTTTGGTGGAGATGTTGGACCACTAAATTATCATTATTTTTACCATTTTTTGACACATATTTCATCCATTTCTACTATTCTTTATCATGTCATTTATCATAATTTATCATATAATTCCATTTCATAATTATTTGTGCTCTTCTAGATAAGTAATACTTGTTCTCCATTATCCTTTAGAAAAGGATAGCTAGGTTTTGGGCGGAGGCGGGAATGGAGCAGGGGAGGGTTTTGAGTCTTGGTCAGAGAACTGAACCTCGAACAGGGTTTGGGTAGGCAGACGAGACCTGACGCCCTGCACAGCTGCCGACGCGGGAGCTTTCCTTTCAGCTATTGCAACTGGCAGATGGAGGTTAAACCGTGTTTTGGCATTTTCTTTTGGTCGGTAATGTAAAACATTATTATTGTCAACTGTCTGCTGTTTCCGTTCACTTTGGTCTGTCGGTAGTCTTTTTACCTTGGAAAGTTTCAACCATGGTTAAACCCGCCGAGTTTTTAGCACTGGACCCAGATGTTGAAGATATTCTCTCCATGTGGGGGAAGGAAATCAATTCTCAGAATGTGGATTACTATTTTGGGTCTGTAGAAATTCCTAGACTGGAGTCTGTATCTCAGGCGGAGACCCCTCAGGTTTTATCCCAAGGCAAGGGGCCGGACAGAGTGGTTCAGAATGATGGTTCAGAGGTCGGCCCTATACAACCAGAGAAAGGGTCTGAATCGAGAGGGGTGAATGCGGCCAGTTTGCCCACGGACCCAAAGGGCAAATCACTGAAAACTCGGTTTACAAACCCTAAGGGGCTCGAAGAAATAACCCATTTAGGGTTTCCAGCAGGCTTCGAGCAACCTAGATTTCCAGGAGTTTCAACCTCGATTACGAGGATTTCCCTTCCAAGAGAACCCCAAGGCCAACTTGAGACTCAAACAAGCGAGCTCGGCGTTTCTTTAGCAGGTGGGCAGGAAGGTAATGATGGTTTGGATGCGGATAACTTGTTCTCTGGGAATGACGATTTGGGACTTTCAGGACAGATCCCGCCTTTGTGGGAATCAGAAACCCTATTGGGCTCAGCACAGATAACCCCAGATAATAACGAGGATCGTGAAGGAAGAAGACCGGCGGTGGAAAGCTTAAGGCAAAAAGGAGCGACAAGGAAACAGAAAAGACCCATTGGAACACAGGTGATAGCGGACAATCTGGTACTGGGGATGGAGGTGTCCATGATAGAAGCTCTAGCGGTTGCAGACTGCACTTTGGTAGGCAGAGTCAGAGGTAAGCTATATACATCTGATTTTCTTCAAGAATGGGGTGAAAGAAGTTTCACGTCAGAGAGACCTGTACATTTCGAAGCCCTAGTATTAGCAAAAGGTTGGTTCAAGTTCAGATTTGCTGACAGAGAATCGGCGGATTGGGTCCTGCAGCGTATATGGCATATTGATAACATACCTGTTCTGTTAAAAAAATGGTCTCCTTTGTTTGATGCTATCAAGGAGCGCACGGATGTATTTCCTGTTTGGGTGCGTGCTCCGGGTTTACCCTCCTTCCTATGGACTGAGGAAGTATTCAAAACCATCGGTAATAGGTTGGGGGCATACATGGATGCGGATATGTCTTTCTTGACAACGAAAAATAGGGCAATTGCGCGCATTCTAGTCATGCTCAAACCGAGCGGGGGCCTGGCACAAAAGATTAATCTACAATTCCATGAATATGTATATGAGCAGATTTTAGACTACGAATACTTGCCTTTTAGATGCCATTGGTGCCACGAGTATGGGCATATGGCAAAAGATTGTCCACATAAGAGAAGAAGGAGACATTTTCGTAGGACAACTGCTCACAGAGTAAATGTTCAAGACGATGTTCAGATGACGATGGAGCAGGACTTGCCGGAGCCGCAAGACCCAATGAATCTGGAGGCAGAGGAGACAGAGAAAGGGCCAGCGGATGAATGCGAACAATCTAAGGAGATGGCGGTGGAAAATGGCAAAGATCAGGAAGCTGTGGAAGGGGTCGTCGAGGAAATAGCTAAAGACCAGGAAGCTGTGAAAGGGTTCGTCGAGGAAACAAATCAAGACCAATCCGACGAATCGGAGAAGGGTAAGTGCTCAGGGACTCCTATCTCCTCTTTTATCTCTCCTGAGCATCCTTATGTAAATCATAATATTGCTTCTTCGTCATATAAAGAGCAAGAAAATTATAATGTTGATAATATGGATCATTTAATGTTAAATCCGGATGTGGAAACATTAACTGAAACCTTACCGCTTCTGGATATAAATTGTGAAGACAAATGGCCTCCTCTCTCTCTCCCTGTGACCCGGACTCCTTGCCCATACAATCTGAGATCTTTGGGTGGGAACCAAGTGACTCAGGGGTCTTTAGGTGGGCTGGGAATGATACATTCACAGAACAAATCCAAAAACAAACGTGGACGGAAATCTGATCTGTCCAAGGCGAAACTTAAAGCAAAGATGGATGTTGCAGATGGTAAACAATATTCCATCCCGGGGGTTCTTAGAGCAGCACATCCCCCTGAGGGAGTAATCAAATGATCCTGACATCCTGGAATTGCAGAGGTTTGGCCAGCAAACCTAAAAAACTGGCCTTGAAAGAATGGATTTTCAACTCAAAAGCAGATGTTATTTTTCTGCAAGAAACCCTGGGGAAGGCTTATGAGATTGAACCTATGCTTAATTCCCTTCTGCCTGGGTGGACTTTCAGTGCTATGGATGTCTTTGGACATTCGGGGGGAATTGCAATTGGGTACAAAGAAGGGAGGGTTAAAGTTCTCAATAACTGGGGGATGAAGAATGTTATGGGAATGGAGATAATATCCCCTGATTTCCTTTTCCCCATCACCATAGTAAATATCTATGGGCCATGTCAAGGCAGGGAATTTTTCTGGGATGAATTGATGACAAAATCTGTTTTGAAAGCACCTGTGATGATTATGGGAGGTGATTTAAATTTTACTTTGGGTAGAGCTGAAGCTTGGGGACCATCGGCGAGAGAAGATCCTCTTACAGATTTTTTCCATAATCTCATCACAGAGAATAACTTTATTGACCCTCTCCCGATCAAGCTAAAGCCTACTTGGAGGAATCGAAGGATAGGAGCAGACAGGATTGCCAAAAGATTAGATCGATTCCTGCTGTCGGACTCTTTATCCTCCAAAGCTCCTTTGATCAGACAGTGGGTTGAGGAAATAGGGAATTCGGATCACTTCCCGATTTTCTTAGACATATCTACTCCTCCTCACAAACCCCCCGCCCCTTACAAATTTAATCCTGCTTGGCTACAAGATCCAACGTTCAGCAATCTGTTTAAAAAAACTTGGATTCACCCTGAACACAATGCAGGCGAGGAGAAAAGCTTTTTGTTCATGGAAAATTTAAAAAGATTGAAATCAGCTACAATTTCCTGGGCAAAGGATAGGAAATTGAAACAAAATGAGGAGCTGATCTGTATAAGGGAGGAGCTGAAACAGATGGAGGGTTTGGATTCAGACGGATACTCATCTCAAGAATCTAAGGATAGAATCCTTCTTTTGGAGAAGCAGCAAACCAAAATTCTTTTGGAAAGGGAAGAAGAATGGAGAATAAAGAGCAGGGCAATTTGGCTAAAGTCTGGGGATGAAAACACTAAATTTTTTCATAATTTTGCAAAAGGAAGGAAATCAATAAACACTATATGGCACCTTAAAGATGAAGAAGGAAGAGATGTCAGGTCCTTTCCAGAGCTTTCTGGTTTAGGGAAAAGACATTTTCAAAACATTTTTGCTGATCAGGGAGAGGCTACTATTGCAGAAGTCTTTAAAACTGTGCAATGTTTTCCCAGATTCATTGAGGAAGACGAATCTGAAGATCTTACAATTCCGGTCACTAAGGCGGAGATTGAAGCAGCTATGAAGCTTATGGGCAAAGACAAAAGCCCAGGCCCTGATGGCTGGACAATAGAATTGTTTCTCCATTTTTTTGATCAAATTGGAGACGAGATAACTGAAGTAGTTGAAGAGTCAAGACTGAAAGGAGACATCTATAGACCATTTAATTCAACATTTATTGCTCTCATACCAAAGAAGGATGAGCCGGAAAGTTTTGAAGATTTCAGACCAATTTCATTGTGTAACTGCATTTACAAGATTATTTCAAAGGTTATAGCCCTCAGATTAGCTCCAATCTTGTCAAGGAACATATCTATGGAACAATTTGGGTTCCTGGATGGCAGACAAATCCATGAAGCTATAGGGGTCGCTCAGGAGGTAATCCATAGTGTCAAAATGAAGAAAAAGAAGGGTGCTGTTCTCAAAATTGACCTTTCCAAAGCATATGATAGGATAAGCTGGCTCTATCTACGAATGCTTCTAACTCATGTGGGATTCAGCTATCCATTTGTCAGCTGGATCATGGGGTGCATTACAAATGTCAGCTTTGCAGTTTTGGTCAATGGAGCTGCCTCTTCCTTTTTTACTAGCCAGAGAGGCCTCAGACAAGGGTGTCCTTTATCCCCTCTCCTGTTTCTCCTTGTGGCTGAAGGGCTTAGTAGACTGATACATAAAGCCAGAAGAGAGGATAAGGTAAAAGGTATTGAGGTAGCAATAAATCTCTACATCACCCATCTTCTTTTCGTTGATGATATATTGATTTTTACTAATGGTAATTACAGCGAATTAAAGGAGATAAAATGCATTTTTGATCTTTTTCTAAAAGCAACTGGAATGCAGATAAATTCTGTGAAATCACAAGTTTGTTTGGCAGATGTGGATAGAAGGGAAAGAAATCATTTGGCCGATCTTTTTCCTTTTCCTAGCCAATCTCTGGATGTTCCCTTCAAATACCTGGGTTTTTGGTTAAAACCAGCTGCTTACAGAAAAGAAGACTGGAACTGGATCATAGCAAAAATTGAAGCCAGAATTTCACATTGGAGCTATAGATGGTTGTCCAGAGCAGGTAGGTTGACTCTTATTAAATCAGTCTTGTTAGCCATCCCAGTTTACTGGGCTGCCCTAACTTGGATTCCTAAAGGTGTAATGGAGAAAATCAGAAGAATTTGTTGCAGATTTTTATGGGCAGGCTCTAAGGAATCCTCCGGTTTACCATGGGTGGCATGGGACAAAGTGGCCAGACCAAAAGAGTGGGGAGGTTGGGGGATTAAAAGACTCCCTGAGTTCAGCACTTCGTTAGCAGCAAAGTCAGGTTGGAGGCTTATAACTATAGAAAACCTGTGGACAAGGGTGGTTAAAAGGAAGTATATAGATCCAATGCCTTTGGAAGATTGGATTCGGAGTCAGAATAAGAAGGCAAAAAACTCTTCTGTAATTTGGAAGGCCACGGTGGATGCATTCTCAGTGATTGAGCAAGGGTTAGCATGGAAAGTGGGAGATGGCAGACAAATCAGGATTGGCAGAGACCCTTGGGTTGGGTGTAATGAAGCTTATGCCTTATCGCCAGGGCTTCTTCGACATCTTGAGTCCAAAGGTATCACCTCAATAAATCAGGTGGAAAGAGTTGGGCAGTCTACTATTTGGGGACAGGCTTGGAAGGATGATGAAGAGTTAGGGCTAAATGCTAGATGGAAGAATGAATGGACAGGCTTCATCAAAGAACTAAAACGATCCAATGTTAGGATAAGAGAGGAACCTGACAGGTTAATGTGGGCTCACAGCAAATCTGGGGGGTATTCTCCAAAAGAGGGATATTCTTTTCTATTGGGAAAGATAGGATGGGGAGTTCCGGAATGGTGGTCCAAAGATTTATGGAAACTCAAAAGCCCTGCCAAATCCAAGCTCTTTCTCTGGTGTATTTTAAAAAGGAAGGCTCCAACATGGGAAATTCTACAATCTAGGTTTTTAGCTGGTCCAGGGCGATGTCCTCTGTGCAAATCTGATGAGGAAACTACAAATCATCTTTTCACCACCTGTTCTTTCTCGAGGAAGATTTGGGAGGAGGTCACTGGTTTTCTCAAGGTAAATGCACAGTGGGGAAATGATCCGCTGGGCGATACTTGGAGGAAATGGTGGCAAACTTATTCGGAAGGGAATATGAGGAACTTGCCTATTATCTTCTGCTGGGGTGTGTGGCTTGCGAGAAATAAGAGTCTGTTCCAAGATCAAAACACACCGACTTCTGTTATTGCCTCTAATATCACAGCCATTTATTCTGCTCTGCCTCCTCCTGAGGAAAAAAAATCCAGAACAAACCAAAATAACATCATTATACAGGAGGATATCCCTTGTGGTTTCTTTGATGGAGCCTCACAAAACAATAGGGCTGGTGCAGGCATGTGCATACATATCAATTCAGAACATACTCTAAAAGCCTCGGTTGGGTTGGGTACAGGAACAAATAATTTTGCAGAACTTTCTTCCTTACGTCTCCTATTATGCTGGCTACAACACAAAAACATCAACTCTATTCAGATATTTGGGGATTCTCTTAATGTTATAAATTGGATCAATGGTTTAGCTGCTTGTCAAAATCAAATTTTGATGACAATTGTTGAAGAGATTTTATATCTGAAGACATTCTTTAACAGGTTCTCATTATGCCATATCTACAGGGAAAGGAACGAAGAAGCAGATCAGCTATCTAAGGCTGGTCTACAACAGGATCCGGGCAGCTGGGCGATAGAAGAGATACATCAGGGGCAGTCTTACAGAACAGACCAGCCTCCATATGATCAGCAACAGTAATTTCAGAATATGATCAGCTCCATTTTTGACGGCACCATTTACAGTTTCTCTATATACTGTTACATATTTTGTATATATTTTTCCTTAGTAGTTTTATCATTCGGCAAATAGATCATAGTATTCAGACCTCTTTTTAATATTTTTGGAACATTACTATTGCTGGTGGACATACTTTTTTGACTGTACGGGGTTGTTTTTTCTTTCTCTGAAGGAGACTCCGGTTTACACTTGCTATTTTGATTTATGGATTTTAATCCTCCTCCCGGGAGGAAGACTACTACAGGTTACAATCAGCAGAAAAGCTCCCTGAGGGTTGAGCTGTGAATGTACTAATGAGCCCAGCATGGCTTAAGAACAATTGTATGTAAACTTTTTATAATCATAATAAAAAGTTGTGCTTTTTTCCCCGGAAAAAAAAAATACTTGTTCTCCATTATTTTTTATAAATTGATGATTATTATGCATGATTTTTCAATGATGGTTTATTAATGAATTTGTTATAACATCACTCACTATTTTAGCCTCCAAGATCTTTTCCAGATTGAAAATTCGATCTTCAGCTCATAATCAAATATTCCAACTCAGAAATTCGTTGGGATAAAAAGCGACAGTTTTGCATTGGACATTTCGGGCAAATGAAGATGAATCTTGAAAATCCGAGACATGGGATTTGTGCAGAACGTACCAAATTAGTTTTCGATAAACCAGGTTTCCATAATTTGGTCTGGATTGAGAGATATGCAAGGTTATCCAAAGGTGATTTTCTCGGATTTGTTGTTGTTGTCGTTTTGCAAATTCTCCCAATTGCAATACAAGATTCGACTAGTTCGAGTTGAATCATGATGGAGAGATGTTTCAGATCTGATCTTATTTATTGAGATGATGTAGTCGATCCAAAATTGTAAGGGGAAATAATTTTGTAATCAATTTAGTTTTAGTTTCCCTTTGTTCTCCTATGTATTTAAATGAAAATAGAGATCGAAGAAGGGAGGATGGACAATTATTGAATTAGAGGAAGAGCTCAAAGTTGCATTGTATCTATTTATAATTTTTAATGAAAGGATCTATCAGTGGAATTTCATAATTGTCTACTTATAATCTGATTTGAATTATTTTTCAAGGTAGAACTAACTCTTGGGCAGTTGGGCCCACTACCTTAGAGAAGGTGTTGCTTTGAACATGTAAAGTAGTTTAGTTATGTACTTTTTCTTTTTAATTAATTGTTGTTTCTTTCAATTTCAATTGTTGTTCCTTTTTGAGATTTGTTGTGAAGCCTATCATAAGGGGTGGAGAATGATACCTTCGCTATCGACGACCACCAAGGGTTTGATTATGACGGGAATGTTATGAAACCAGCTCACAAAAATATAAAAAAGAAAGATCAACGCCTTAGAAATCAACCTCTTTGAGGGGGAAACCTCCTTTACATTACAGAAATGAACAATTCTTCGATGATACAAATGACAAATCCTCCTTTCTATATATAGGAGTCTAAGGCGTCACAATATAATTAAAGCCAACACAACAATAATAATATAAGGGCACAACAATAACAATGTGGGCTTCTATGGGGCACAATAATAACAATATGGGGACAATAGGGGCACAACAATAACAATAAGGGCTACAATGACAATAGAATGGGGGAATCACTAGTATTTTAGGGACCTAACATGACCCTCTCCTTCAAAAAAGTGTTGTCCTCAACGCTTGAGTAGTTCTGGATTCTTGTGTATAAAATTCTCATCCTCCCATGTGGAATCTTCAGCAGGTAAGTTCTTCCACTTGACAAGATACTCCAAAATTGATCGATTTCGTAGCTGTCGAGTTCTTGTTTACATGATTGCTTCAGGTTCCAATATGATTTTTCCTTCCTCATTAAGTTTTGGCAATATTGTTTGAACTGGGAGCTTGTCACCAATAACATTCTTTAAGCATGAAACATGGAAAACTGGGTGCACTCGGGAAGCTGCATGAAGCTCCAATTTGTATTGCATAGTACCAATCTTTTGCAACACCTTGTATGAACCATAATACTTTGGTGATAATTTATTATCCTTCTTAGCTTGTTTGAGGGACATTTGTTCATATGGTTATAGCCGTAGAAATACCCAATCACCTATATCAAAACTTCTTTCGTTGTGATGTTGATTTGTCTGTTGTTTCATTCTATTCTGTGCAAAAGTTAGGTTATCCTTTAAAAGTTGGAGAACTTTTGTTGATGCTTGATGTGATCTTCCACTCCTTGAAGCCTTAGAATTTTCTCTTAAGTATGATGTGATGGACGGTGGGTGATATCCATAAAGTGCCATAAATGGGGTCATTTTTACTGCAGTATGGAAGGAAGTGTTATACCACCATTCAGCCAAAGGCAACCATTTGACCCATTGTGTCTGTTTATCAGATACAAAGCAACAAAGATATCCTTCCAAATATTTGGTTACTATCTCAGTTTTCCCATCAGATTGAGGATGATAAGATGAGCTATGAGATAACTCAGTACCAAAACAAGAAAATAATTTTGTCCAAAAATTTCTAGTGAAAATGGGATCTCTACCTCTTACAATAATCTTTGGGTTTCCATGTAGCTTTTGAATTGTTTCCATAAATGCAGTAGAAACTATACTGGCTTTAAATGGATGAGATAATGCACAAAAGTGTGCATACTTGGTAAGTCTGTCAATTACCACATTGATGACACACTTTCCTTCGGACTTGGGTAAACCTGTGATAAAATCCATTGAAACCTCCTCCCAACATTGATTTGGAATGGATAAAGGTTGTAATAGACTCGGGGTCTTAATTGTTTCAACTTTATTTTGTTGGCAAACCAAACATTCTGCCACAAACTTTTGAAAATCAAATTTAAGGTGATCCCAAAAAATTCCTTCTTAACCCTGTGGTAAGTTTTTAAAAATCTTGAGTGCCCTCCTATGGGAGAGGCGTGCAATTCCATAAGAATAAGGATATTTTGTTTGAGTTGGGAATTTTGACATAGGTATAAGCGATCTTTGTACCATAATGAATCACTTTTCCTGCTAAATGTATCAGATGTACTGGGATCTTGTTGTAGCTTTTGAATGAGTGCCCACACTTCTTCGTCATTCTTTCATTCATCCCTTGCTTCATTTATCCAATCTGGTTGGATAATAGAAATGGCACAAAGAAATGCTTCCACATCCTCATACTTTCTTGAGAGTGCATCTACCACAACATTTTGCTTCCCTTTTTTGTATATGATTTCAAAGTCATAACCCAACATCTTTGTGGCACATTTTTGCTGCTCTTCTGAAGATAATATTTGTTCAAAAAAGTATCTAAGACTATCATGATCCGTTTTTACCTTGAAGTGTCTTCCCATTAAGTAGGGTCGCCATTTCTTAAGTGCATGTAGTATTGCCAACATTTCCTTCTCATAAATAGCTTTGTGTAAATACTTTCCTTTGATTGGGCAACTTTAGAAAGTAATGGGTCTTTCTTCTTGCATTAAAACAACACCAATTCCATTTCTTGAGGCATCACATTCCACAATAAAGGTTTTTGTGAAGTCTGGCATAACTAAGACCGGTTCTTGGAACATTGTCTCTTTAAGATGCTCAAAGGTCTTTGCTACTTCTGGAGTCCTTAAAAATGCATCTTTCTTCAATAATGTTGTTAGAGGTGCTGTTATTCTCGAATAATTCTTAACAAACTTGCGATAATACATTGTCAACCAGAGAAATCCTCACAGATTCTTTATGGATATGGTGATTTTCCATTCCTTAACGGCTTTATTTTTGCTAGGGTCTACCTTAACACCTTCATGAGATACAATATGACCCAGATATTCCACCTCTTGTACTCCAAAGAAACATTTGGAGCTTTTTGAATATAATTGTTTCTCCTCCAACAGTTTGAGCACCCTGTCAACATGTTGAACATGATCCTTCCAAGACTTATTATAGAATAGTATATCATCAAAAAATACTAACACAAATTTTCTACGGAAGGGTTTGAAAATGGAATTCATCAAACCTTGAAATGTAGAAGGTGCATTAGTAAGGCCAAAAGGCATGACCAAAAATTCATAATGACGCTAATGAGTTCTAAATGCTGTTTTCGAAATGTCTTCAGTCTTCATTCTGATTTGATTATATCCTGAATGAAGATCCAACTTGGGGAAGTAAATTGATCCATGCAATTCATCCAATAGCTCATGAATGACAGGAATGGGAAATTTATCTTTAATAGTGAGATTGTTGAGCTCCCTGTAATCTGAACACATGCGCCATGATCCATCCTTCTTTTGCACCAATACTATTGGAGTAGAGAAATAACTTTGACTAGGTTAAATTGTACTAGCCTCTAGCATTTCTGCAATCATGCGTTCAATTTCACTCTTTTGGGCATAGGGATATCTGTAAGGCCTAATGTTTGGAGGAACACTTCCTGGAAGCAAATGAATAGCATGATCATGATCCGAATAGGTGGGAGACCTTTGGGAGTCTCAAATACCTTGGAATGATTGTCCAATACTTTTTGAAGATCTGGAGAAATAGATGATTTCGATGTGGGAACCTCTAGCGAACATAATTGCGCAATTACGCCTCGTTGTTCTTTCTTTAAAAGGTTTTCATTCCATTAGAGTTGATTATCTTTCCTGGTTTCCCTGCGGTACCTCTTAATTCAACTTCCTTTCCTTTCGAATAAAATTTCATGAAAAGTTCTTGAAAATTAAAAGCTATTGTACCCAAGGATTGTAGCCATTGGACTCCTAGTACAACATCAACACCACCCATTGGAATGGAAAGCATTGGGTTATTCAATACATATTATCCCATGGATAGCTTGATATTATGGCACTTTACAGAGCAATTTATGGTTCCTCCACTTGCAACCATCACTTGACACTTTGGTGCTGGATATAGGAAGCAATTCAATTCCTTGGCTATCTTATAATGAATAAAATTATGGGTACTGCTCGAATCAATCAACATTATTACCTTTTTCTTCTTGATATGTCCTTTTATCTTTATAGTTTGAGGAGTGGTAATTCTGGCCAAGGCATTACAAGATATGGTCGGATTCATTTCTTCTTTCTCTAGGGTTGGTTCTTGGTGTATATCCTCTTCTTTTGACGTTTCTTGTTCCTTTTCTTCCTCCTCTTCACAATATATGTAAAATAATTTATTCATAGCACACTTATGACATTTAGTGTATTTGCTATCACAACTGTAACAAAGCCATTTTGCTCTTTTTTCTTCCAATTGCTGGGGTGTCAACCTTGTAGGTTGTGGAAGGCTAGGGGAAACAACACTTCCATCCTTATAGTTGTGAGTGGTAGGCTTCCTTGTTGCCATAATTTTTCTTTCCATTTTTCTTGCCAACCTGAGTGTCTTCTTCAGTGAGTCAGGTTCCCAAAGGCGAACCTCATGTTAGATGTTATCCTTTAAAGTCCCTATGAACACATCAATCATATGCTCCTCTCGAATATCTTTTACCCTTCTATTCAATTTTGGAACTCCTTAATGTGCTCCATCATTGAACCATTTTGTTTGAGGTTTACCAATAGGCTAAAAAAAGTGTTGCTTTTTGTATCCTCATAATGTACTATCATTTCTTCTGGAGAAATTGCCCAAGTGACAATTTGTTTACGAGAGCAAAGCCATCGATACCATACAAACTGATTTGGTTCCAAATATAAAGTTGCAATGCGTACCTTTTGTGTGTTTTGCACATTATGGAGATTGAAATATTACTGCATCTGTAGTATCCATGTTACGGGATCCTTGCCATGAAACTTCCTCATATTGATCTTTGGAACATGGTGGGTCTTCAATCGAACGTTAGAGTCTATGAAATCATGATTAGTATTTCTTTTGTTTTCATCATGAGTTTCCTTTACTACCCTTTCACCATTAGTAAGCATTTCTTGTATCAACTTAGTCAAATCTATCTTCAAATCTTCCATGTCCCCTTTCAATTTTTCTTTTATACCATCCATCTTAGCATCCATGACTTTCATCTTAGCTTCCATGCTATCCATCTTAGCTTTCATTCCATCCATCTTAGCTTCCACACCATCCATATTAACTTGCACGCCATTCATATTAGCTTCCACGCCATTCATCTTAGCTTCCACGCCATTCATCTTAGCTTCCACGCCTTTCTTTAAACCATCAATGTTAACTTATGTTACCTTTTGTGAGAGTGAAATTTGTTGCACTTGGTCTCGTAATTTTGATATATCATGTTGCATTTATTCCTCTTCTTCATGAGTCATGCTAGAGCTTTCAAGTTGCTTACTAGGTGTTTCCATTTTCTTTCTTTGAGGCATCAATTAATGATAATTATGCTTCACTGTGCCCTTTGAACTTCAAACTAATTTTTCAACCCAAACTTATGCAAAATTTTAAAAAGACTACACAATTTTTTTTCGCTTTGTAAAAGCTTGATATTGAATATGTTGTATATCTGTAATTGCAGATCTCCAAGGTCTAAAATTTCTTCCTGTGGTAGCCCTCTGAGTCCTCTTTCCAATGCCACCAGTCTGATCAAAATTGGATTCTCCAAGAAAGAGTTATGCCCATTCTCCCAAGATGAACTGATTATATATTTTTTCAGTAGATTGAGCTTGTACTACGTGCCACGTGTCACTATTTTGACCTTCAGATCTGAAAAATATACGAAAAAAAGCTACAGTCCATCCTCTTTTTGTAACTTCTTACGAAATTTCAATCTGATGCTCAGAGAGAAAGTTATGATTATTTTCCAAGGTCACTTGTTTGAAATATAATTCGGGAGTCTGCAAAAACCTTAACTTCCTCAGATCATATCTCCGAAAATATAGCGAGACAAGATCTGAAATTTAGACTCGAGGTTCAGAACGATTTCGGTTCAAATGAGTTTTTTTTTTTAGCTTTTGAAACGTTGCACAAAACAAGTTATAGCGAAAATGCCACGATGACTTGTTTGGAGCAGCGAAGCCCTAGAATCCAAAGCTCTAATACCAAATGTTATGAAAACAACTCACAAAAAGATAGAAAAGAAAGATCAACGCCTTATAAATCAGTCTCTTTGAGGGGGGAACCTCCTTTACATTACACAAATGAACAATTCTTCTATGATACAAATGACAAAACCTCATTTATATATATAGGAGTCTAAGGGGTCACAATACAATCAAAGCTTACATAACAATAATAATATAAGGGCACAACAATAACAATAGTGGGCTTCTATGGGGCACAATAATAACAATATGGGGAAAATAGGGGCACAACAATAAAAATATTGGCTGTAATGACAATAGTAATGGGGGGATCACTAGTATTATAAGGACCTAACAGGAAGCTGTTGGTGTACCTGCAACTTGGAAAACCAATTCCCCAAGTGAAAACATATATAAGCATAAAACTGTTATATAAGATGAATCAAAGAGCATGGGAATGCACACTTGAAGGGGTACTCTAAGTGTGAGATAGGCCCAAAAGTGAGTCTGCGGTCGAAATGGAACTGTGGGTACCATGATGAAGATGACGAGTGTTATCACCTAGCCATTTCTAACTAGATGGATCGAAATACACTGTAGAGCCTCCAAAATGTATTCAAAATATCATCCGCTTTCACCTTTATAGCCACCATTTCACTCACATATCGCAACTCCATGACCATATAACCTTTCATTAGCCTCCATTTTCATAATTATATGGGTTCCATTTGTGTTTTCCAAAAGCTAATGATTTCTAGTATTTTAAGTGAATTTATGGTTAAAACTTAGAAAAATGACATATACTTGCTAATACTTAAAAGTGGCTTGAGTTTCATGACATGTGTAGGTCATTTGGAAGCTTCCAAGGCACCCTTATGTGGCCTCCAATGCTCAAATTCGAATTCCCTTCAAGATATGGAAGGAGATTTGGACAAAGGTCAAAGAGGATATGTGTCTCATCATTACCTATTTGAGTTGTAACTCTAAGAGGTTATTTGTCTCATTATTACATATTTGAATTGTAACTCTATGAGATTTTCTAGGGATCTAGGGAGAGAATAATGGACCTCCTTTAATGAGGTAGCTTCTTATGTTTTTGTATAAATAGGAGGGCCTTCTCCTTTCAAAGACATGTGTAAAGTTGGAGATACTCAGGTGGAAAGTTAAGATTACTCATGTTTTGAATGGAATTTAGATTTAGCACCATGCTCATGAGTGATGTTCAGCTTGAATGGTAATGCTTGCACTGGGAGCCTCTAAACTTTCCATCTCTCATGCTTTTGGACTGACCACCTATAATGTGTGAGATTTATTGTTTTTCATAGATTAAGATTTATTGCTTTCATATCTTTTCCTGTGTGAGAGGTTAAGAATGATTGTTTTTGCTTTCATTTCGTGTCATGTGGTTTTGATTATTCATTTCATAGGATCCTGATTTGATAATGCACACATGATCCCTTACAGTAGATTTCAATTCATGCAATTTCATTCCTGCAAGTGTGGTAGATTAGGATTTCAATTCCTGCAAGTGTGGTAGATTAAGATTTCAATTCCTACAAGTGTGATAGATTAAGATTTCAATTCCGCCGCTGTACTATAATTTCTTTTGAATTGATTGTTGAATTAGAATAGGAGAATTTGGTTTGTCGTTATTTGGTTTCATAATTAGATTAATCTAAATTGAAAGTTAATTTCTAGCATATACAGTGCACGCACGCTTCGCAAGTTTTACGAAACCCCTGGGTTGATAATTAAATAAATATTCCTAATGGTTAGATCTTGATTTGGTCAATATTATTTTATTATTTTCCATAATCAAGATCAACCCAATACTTTGTTATAAATAAGAGACTTTTCCATTCATTTTTATGATCACAATCATTGTCACCATTATCATCTTCTCACATCTAAGCTCCCACTTTTTGTTTTGGGTTTTTCACACATTGAGAGAGAGAATAGATCAGTGAAGTACAAGGACATCAAAGGACCCATCTCACGGAGGGGCATTTACAGACCCATGTTGTAGATCTCCTTCACCAGGTGTTTTAATAAAAATATTATTCATATACAAGTATTATTCTATTGGGTTATTACATCATATATTTCTTGTTGTTTTCTATTTTGGATCACATACAATCTTTTTGCTGCAAGGTTTTCTCGTTTTATTATTAGAGATCTGAAGTGTAAACAACCACATATTGTTCTTAGCGTCACTTGTCACCAATGATTTAAGTAAAATATATTTGGTACACTTGCTAAGAATGTTCATACTAACAAATGGCGGTTCCATTGGGTTTTTAGCTACATTTGTCATCAACAAAAGGTGACTCCAATGGTGTAGTAATTCAGATCCTTGGTGGCTGTCACTTCAGTGGTTTTCAATATTTTCTTAACCTATTTTTAGCTTCTCAATTTCTATTTTAGCCCTCCTTTATTTTTTTAATCAAATTTTTGGATTCTAGTGGTTTTCCGGTTTTTTTTTGTGGGCCATAGGTACCAGTCGAGCAGGAAACAACAAAGTATGTGTGAGACCTATCGACCGAGAGTCTTGATAGAAAAATGCACTTTTCAGCCCGAAATCTGCATTCCAGAATGCCCTTTTTGGTTAGTTTATTGCATTTTCCACTGATCCTAGGTGAGAACTTGCGTTATTTTCCACTGATCCCAGGTGAGAACTTGCGTTTTGAATTTTAATTTATTTATTGAATTTTTAATTTTAATTTTTTTTTTTATTTTCAGAATTTTCTAAAATTTGCCAAGAGTGCTATGTGTGGGCTGGGAAGGGTTTATTTTCTCTTTTTGAGTCTCCCCTAGGCTTATATTCTCTTAGATTTTCTCTATGAGTAAGGAAAACCCCCAAGGGTTTAGAGTACACCTCCACCCTTTTAGGAAGAGATTGGTTGGGTTCAAGAGTCTAGGGTACAACATTTTCAACCACTAGTTTACAGGGTCTGGTCCATTGTTTTACAATCCTTTTGGATAGGTTTATTTACCATTTTTCTCCCCCTAGAGTTTGATTTTTTCCTTTCCTCCTTAGGATCCACTTGAGTATCCTAGGTTTTGGAGGTTCTTTCATATCCATTGCAACATTTTTCAACTCTGATTTTTTATATTTGTCTGCACTATTTACAGAATATTAGGGCCTCTAGATCACAACCCCTTTGACATTATATATTTTAAGTCATTTATGTGTCTTTGAGTAAATTGTTTTCCTTCTCTTTCTTAGCTGCTTTATATCCTTTTTGGGTGGGATTTTGTGTGCTCAATTCGCTGTTTATTTTTCTGTACATTTTCAACATTTTTTATAGTATTTAAGCAATTTATTTTTAGCAGCACATGGCATCATAAAAGATGCTCAATTAACTCATCCACTTGACACATCATTTTCACACGCTCACACCCTAAGCGAACGTGAGCTTGGTTAACGCCACCAAGCATAGACTTGAAACGCTACACCTTAATAATCCAACACACATAAATTAATCTCACTTGGGCACCAAGGCCAAACAATCTGTGTAGTTTATGTGTAGGATCAGTGGGATAAACTTCCAATAACACCCATCGATCACTTACTTTGAGACATATAAGTTGACATATTAGGGAGCTTAAAATACTTCACCATCCCACAGTCCAAAGTCGGAGTGCGTCAAAAACTCGATTCAGAGGGGGTTAGGCTAGGTCATTGTGTGAGAAATTCTCCTCAAGGCTACCAAACCCATGGCATGGAATCCTGTGTGGTGGCTAATCACTAAGAAGCTTAAGACCCGACCACCCCCATGGGACGAAGGTAACCGTAGTGACCAATCTTATGAAAACACCCTATAGGATTGGTTGTGGGCAACAATTGGTTCTCTACCCCACCTTTATCTGGACAAATCTGGTTGCAAGGATTAAATTTAGTCAAATAAGAAGTTCTTTGGAAGGCCATCTGAAATAGTAGATTTATGACTTTTTTTAGCATTTAGATCACCTATAGATTAGAGGTAACTTTTTTTTTTTTATTATTGGATGTGTTTGCTTGAATTAGAGTAGCATCTTAATATAGTTAGTTTACACTTGGAACCACTAAACTAGGTGTTTGATTGATGTTTGTTGCTATTTTTCTCCTATCATCCCCTTTTAGTCTAATGAGTCATCTTTGTTTTGACATCATTGCTCCCACTGGGAATTTTTCTCGAAGACTTCATGGCCTTCACCCCCAGTTCCCTTTAGGACATATTACTCCTCCCCATCGAGTTAGAGTTCATCCTCCTAGTTGTCCATTGAGTCCTCACTTTGACTTTGGTTCTGTTGATTCTTCTAATTCTTCCTTTGATTCTGCATCTTCCCAATCCCATATCACCACCATATCAGGCACCAATGTGGGTGCGGGAAACCCAGGTGGTAACCCAGGTAACCCCACAAGTGGAACCTCTACCGGTATGGTCACTCCTACTCCATTGCTTCCTTTTATGGCTAGTTTGAGCCTCCTTGATTTCAACCAACTCATCAACAACCCTCTTCTCCATGACCCTAGTTGGCCTGCTATGCCTACCAAGCTTCCTTCTGACATCCCCAAGTTCAAAGGTAATCCTGGAGAAGATCCCACAAATCATGTTTGCTCATTTCATATGTGGTGTTCATCTAATTCCATCACTGAAGACTCCATTCGTCTTTGTTTGTTCCAACACACCCTTACTGGAGTTGCTGCCAAATGGTATGTGGACCAACCGCATGCCTCCCATTCCACCTTCGCAACTCTAACTAAAGGTTTTCTATCATACTTCCAGTTACCTCTCCAATATGACACTGGTACCGAACTCAACCTATTTCTGTCAATCTTTTGCCACCCACCTATCTCACCATGTTCAAGCATGGCGTAGAAGGAGGAGCATATGTAAAGATTCTAAATTCGAAGACGTGTCTACATGGATTGGTTCCTTATATTGCGTTTGGACCCCATTGGTAAATATGTCACCTCCCACTTCCCCCATTCTAAGGAATATGCACTCCAAGTAGCTTTGAAATATGACCTGATCTATGCACAATTAGGATATGTTTATACTTTCATTCCCGACCTGCCTCGTCCTAGTGCTACTAATGCAAAATTTTGAATAATATGGCACTTATTCACAGAGATTATCCTGATTATACACTATGGTGGAATGCATGCATAATACATAACCTCCTCTACGTTGATCATCAATTTTGCGGAATTAAAAACAATGAAACATCAATTGCATGCACACATTAACACAGTATGTAACCCGGGGAAAGTATACAGCTGAAAACCCCACACTATCTGTATATTATAATTATTGATAACATGTAACAATACATATTACAATACTCCTCACAAGTACTCAGTACTATCTCCACCTGTTACACACAAACTAGCTCAGATCTGAATCAATCACAGGTTCAAATCTCCTCTGTTGTCTGCCTGCCTCCACTGCGCAATCCTACATCAGAATAGATGAGAATGGCTGATCCAAACTCATATTTCCCTTGGCTGAACCACGCAATCCTCATTGGCTATACTCAATCCATTGATTGTGCAAATCTCATGCACAACTATAGTCACAACTAACAGCTGTCTTGCCCTTTCACTCACCTCTAACACTTGTCTCCACTGAACTATCCATGCACTGAGTTAACTGATGTATTCTTTAGTTGATTTATGAGTTAATAATTAGTGAATTAATTAATAATTAATTCACATCACTCATCACGAGTGTATTATGCAGTTAGACTAAATACAACTAGTTCAACTAAGTCAAACTGAACACAACTCCATCAACTCCACCAAACTCAATCACTTGAGTTCTAACTGAAGTCCATCATGCAATAGCTCAACTAAACCATAAGAAAAGCGTATTTCCTTCTGGCAGCTGCATGTGCCACATCTGTAGCTCGAACTGAAGTGCTCCAAGAGGATAAGATAATGTTTATAGTCCAAATATTATTAAGAGCTAATAATATTCGACTGTTCTATATTTAGCCTGGCAGTCTAAAAATAGACTCCGCCCATATGTCTAAAAATAGAAGTCCATCTATTTTTACCAACATGACCAATCATCCACAAATAGCATCCTGCAACTCATAGACCATGATCCATATGTCTAAAAATAGACATAGTCTAAAAATAGACTTTGCGCCAAAAATAGCCTACGGGCCCACTTAGTGAAGGCGACTCCTTTCCACTGCCTCCATCATCTTGTTGCATTTTCAACAGTTCAAGAATGGTGTAGAAGGAGGAGCATATGTAAAGTTTCTAAATTCGAAGATGTGTCTACATGGGTTGGTTCCTTATATTGCGTTTGGACCCCATTGGTAAATATGTCACCTCCCACTTCCCCCATTCTAAGGAATATGCACTCCAAGTAGCTTTGAAATATGACATGATCTATGCACAATTAGGATATGTTTATACTTTCATCCCGACCTGCCTCGTCCTAGTGCTGCTAATGCACCTGGGGCATCTCATGTCATTGATGGTATTGTTGGATCCATTTCACACCCTCAACCTCAACCATATGCTCCACCTCCAATGAGCTATGTTCAACCCCACGGGAGACCAGTTCCTCTTACACTTATCCCCCTCCCAATAATTCTCATGGAAACGCTTATCCAGGTCCAAGCACATCATACGCATATCCCCATCCGCATCAGTCGATTCGAGGGCCAACTATTGCTCCACCTATGTATCCCAATGTTTCCACCAGCAACACCTTTTTGTCTTCTATCATATCCCTCAAAAAGTGATACTGAACATCAATGTGCTTTGTCTTTGAATGATAAGCAGGGTTCTTTGCCAAGAAAATTGCACTTTGGCTGTCACAGTCTATCATTATAGCTCCCTGTACTCACCCCATACTTGAACACAATCTCTGCAACCAAAATGCTTCCTTGCTTGCATGAGTGGTTGCCATGTATTTTGCCTCTGTAGATGATAGTGCCACTACAGATTGTTTCTTACTCATCCAACTGACTGCACCTCCAAATAGGTTAAACACATACCCACTTGTAGATCTTCTCTGATCCAAATCTCCAGCCCAGTCTGCATCAACAAAGCCACGGATATCCAAAACTTTGTCTAATCCTAGTCTTCCTTGGTAGCACAAACCATAATCAATAGTGCCACGTAAATACCTGAAAACCCGCTTCACTGTTGTCCAATGCTCCTTCCTTGGTTTTGACATAAACCTGCTCAATACTCCCATTACATGTGCAATGTCTAGTCTAGTATAGACCATTGCATATATCAGGCTACCGAATGCACTTGCATATGGAACACGGGACATATCTGCTTCCTCTTCTTGTGTCTTGGGACACTGTTCAATAGATAACTTTACACCTACAGGAATAGGAACCTTCACCGGTTTACTATCTTGCATATTAAACCTCTATAGTATTGTCTTGACATCCTTCCTCTGGTTTAACCAAAGCTTCCTCTTTGCCCAATCTCTTTTAATTTCCATGCCCAAAATATAGTTTGCAGCACCAAGATCTTTCATGTCAAATTTGGAGGACAATTGGGTCTTCAAATCCTGGATAATTTCTTTGTCATTTCCAACCAGCAACATATCATCCACATACAAGACCAGATAAATAACATGGTCACCAATTAATTTAAATTACACATAGTGATCTGCTTTGCTTCTGGTGAAGCCAAGTCCCCGTATAAATGTATCAAATTTCTGATACCACATCCTTGGTGACTGTTTTAACCCATACTAAGACTTCTTTAACTTGCATGCTAGTTCTTTCTTACCCTTCACCGCAAAGCCTTCAGGTTGCTTCATGTAGATCTCCTCTTCCAGATCCCCGTGAAGAACTATTGTCTTCACATCCATCTGTTCTACCTCAAAATCAAAAGCAACAACAACAGATAAAAGTAACCTAATAGAAGTTACCTTGGCAATAGGAGAAAAAATATCACCAAAATCAATTCTCGGCACCTGGGAATAACCTTTTTCTACCAACAGAGCTTTGTATTTCTCTACCTTTCCTTTTGCATTTGTCTTCTTCTTGAACACCCATTTGCTGCCAATGGGTTTCCTTCCAGCCGACAACTCCACCAGATCCCAAGCCTCATTTTTGTGCAAAGATGCCATTTCATAAACCATGGCCTCTTTCCAGAATTTTCCATCCTCTGAATCTACTCCTTCCTTCACAGTTTTGGGATCATCATCAGTAATAGATAAAACAAAATTTGAACAGAAAGCAGATGGACTACACCTTTCTGGCTGCCTTCTTTCTCGAACTGATCTTCTTACACCCAGAGTTTGTGGCTCTTCATCTTCTAATTCCTCCTCTACTGTAGAATCTGATTATTCCTCCTTTAGCTCAAGCTCTATCTTCTCAGGTTCCTTTGGTTGGACTTCATGTTTAATAACATATTTCACCTCTTTGAACACCACATCTCGGTTGTACACAACCTTCCTTGTTGTTGGGTTTCAAAGCTTATAACCCTTTAAACCATCCTTATGCTCAATAAAGATGCACTTTTCAGATTTACTATCCAACTTGGCTCGTTTCTCCTTTGGAACATGTACATATGCATTACATCCAAATACCCTCAGATGTGAAAGAGAGGGTTTCTTACCAGTCCATACCTCTTTTGGAGTCTTATCCTCAAACACCGATGAAGGTGATCTGTTGACCAGGTAACATGCAGTATCCACCGCTTCTGCCCAGAATTCCTGTCCTAACCCAGCACCACTAAGCATGCTTCTTGCCCTTTCCATCAACGTCTTATTCATTCTTTCTGCAATTCCATTTTGTTGAGGTGTATATGGAGTAGTCTTTTGTTGTGCTATACCACACTTCTTACAAATTCTTCAAGTTCCTTGCTGCAAAACTCTCCACCATTATCTGTCCTCAACACCTTTATCTTCTTCTTTGTCTAATTTTCCACGAGAGCCTTAAATTCTTTAAACTTGTCAAAGGCTTCAAATTTCTTCTTAAGGAAATATATCCATGTATTCCTTGAGAAGTCATCTATAAATGATACATAGTACACAGACTTACCCAGTGATGGAACCTTCATAGGTCCAAACACATCACTGTGCACAACTTCTAATATCTGTTTCACCCTCTTACTACCAGAGGGGAAACTCACCCAATTCTGCTTCCCATATTCACAATTTTCACATAAATCAAAATCCAGAGAGCTATTACTCATACCTTCTACCATACATTTACCAAGAAGTATTCAAAGGCCCTCCTTTCCAATATGTCCAAGCCTTTGATGCCACAGCATGGTCTTCTCTCCAGAGACCACTAGATTTTTTGCTCCACTTTCAGGAACCACAAAATTGTTGCACCCATCAATAACAGTGCTACCTTGCAACTTGTACAGAGTTCCAATTCGAACTCCCCGCATCAATACCAGTGCTCCCCGAACCATTTTGCAGGTATCCTTCTCGAACACTGTTTTTACACCTGCATCATCCAACCTGCTTACACAAATTAGATTTCTGGCTAATGCAGGAATATGCAGAACACTTGGAAGTGTTCTAACTCTTCCACCTTGCAACTTCAACTTTACTTTTCCGCGACCAATGATTCTAGCCTTCCTATCATCCCCTAAGAAGACATCACCACCATCATATTTCTCATACTCATAGAACCACTCTCTATGGGGAGTGAAGTGACAGGATGCACCTGAGTCAATCAACCATGCCTCGTGATCTACATGTCTACTTGAAGAAGCCAAATACACATCCCCACCTTCATCTGAGGTGGTTTTCGCCTCTACAAAAGGAGCATCATCAGATCCCTTTCCTTTATTAGGAGCTTTAGATTTACAGTCCCTTTTGAAGTGTCCTTCCTTTCCATATTTCCAGCACACCACCTTTAAAAGTTTTCTCGGAGATTTAGATCTCCCTCTAGATTTAGATCTCCCACTCAATGACTTATTTTTGTTTCTGTTCTGGGACTGTCCTCGTACAGACAAGGCATCACCATTTTGGCTCTCCATATTTTTCCTTCTCATCTCCTCCATCAGCAAGGCTGAGACTATTTCATCAAACTGCAAGGTAGTTGCATTGCTACCTATTGCAATAACCAGACTATCCCACGAATCTGGTAGAGAACACAACAAACTGATGCACTTATCTTCATCTGAAATTTTAATATCAACAGATGCTAACTGACTTACCACAGTATTAAATGCGTTCATATGCTCTGTCGCCGAGTCTCCATCTTTCATCCTTAGGTTATACAGCTTTTTACGCAAGAATAGTTTGTTCACCAGAGACTTAGATTGGTACAAAGTCCCTAACTTGTCCCACAAAGCATTCGCCGTAGCTTCTCCTGATACATTTAGCAATACTGAATCTGAGACACACAATCGCATTGTGCTTTTTGCCTTCTGATCCAACTTCTTCCATTCTTCATCGAAAACTCCCGTTGGTTTACTACCCATATCTACCACGATCCACTAATCTCTATCCACCAAAAGATCCTCCATCTTGAGTTTCCACAACTCAAAACTCTGACCATTAAATTTCTCGATCTCTATCTTTCCACTGCTTGCCATCTTCTTTTACCACGAGAATCGATCTCGCAGATCTCCCACTGAACAGGGTCTACCACAGGCCTGAGCGAAACCCCTCAGCAACAAAGGCGTCCCCTTGAAGCCAAAATAGCTCTGATACCAAATGTAGGTTTTAACCCTGTACTGAAATTACCTGCATACGAATTCTAAAACATAGAAAATAAACAATACGAGAGCATAACACATAAAACACATATACACAAAGATTTTCCCCTGCATCCCAAAACCGGGACTACCAGCTTCATTTTTCATTATCTTCCTTTCAATGTTATAATGCATATTTATACATGTCGAAGCATTCAATACCATGGACCAAAAACTATCGCGTCCAATACCATGGACCAAAAACCATTGCGTCCAAAAAATATGTGCGAAAAATCATGCACAAAACCATAGGTGGGTCTGCCTAACATAACATAGGGTCCAAAACCAAAATTTTCCGGGGTGCTGCCCAAGAACCCATAAAGTGGGGTTACAGGTACGCCTCAAACCCCCTGTGACCCCTCCCCGCTACACAATCGGCACAACGAAGGGGGGCTCCGGCCCCCCCTCTAACCCCCCCGTTAACTACGTGGGCTAGTCGTGGAAACAATATAACACAACCCAACACCTAGTGCTCCAGCAAATCTGACTCCAACACCCTAACCGCCCATGCCTGCTACACCTCTGCCACAACAACAACCTCCTCCTCAAGTTCAAGTGTATGCTCAACAGAGTGCAACCAATCCCTCCAACCCCAAGAAACAAAAAGGGTAAATTTAATCAGAACCGGCCATCTCAAGGTAATCAGGGTACGTAGCGTCCACGACATCATGCCCCTCAGGGAAACCATCCTAATCCTGCAACCTAGCAATAGAGTGGCCATCCCAAGCAAAACAAGGTTATTTGTACGAATAAACCTTGTGCCTTTTGCGGTGTATTTGGCCATTATACCCATGAGTGTCCCCTTTTACCTCAGATGCACCAAGTATGGGAAGATCAAGCAACTACTTCTATAGGACCTCAACCCATGGCTCCACTTTCTCCTCTTCTCGCTTCATCTCAACCAGTTATGCTTGCCAATCCTTTTCCTCATCAAGGATACATTGCCGCTTCACATGCACAAGGTCATGTAGCTCCTCCACCTTCATAATCTGGTCCCAATGATTACCAGATCCTTATGATGAATTCTGACGAAGTCAATACCGAACAAGTCAACCTTCAGACTCAGTCGCGCCAATATGACAAGCCCCCTGCAAAGTCAATAACTGATTCCCAACCTCAAGTTTTCACCAAGCCTTTGTCATCATCAAATGGTACCTTACATATCCCTCCTCCTAAGGTATAGATTGTTCCTAAGATCCCCAAATGTCCATTACTTCGAAACGCTGCTCCATCTAAAGTTGCCCATACCTATAGCATAGTAGATGACTTGGCTTGTCTCCTGCTTCCATGTCAATGTTGGAAGTCTTCCTGATGTTCCCATCCCAACAGAAAGCTCTATTATTTGATTTGGGTGTTGTTAATCCTTCCAACGATCGTATGATTGTCTTTGACGTTGACAAAGCGAAACATCCCCCCCTTCCTTCATCTGTTTCTTTTCAAATACTAGTCTCCATAAGAAACATCATTATTCAATGGTGTATCATAGACGAAGGTGCCTCCACATGTGTGATGACTGCTAGTGTTTGGAAGCAATTTGGTTCACCTAACCTGTCCCCATCCACGATCACTCTCTGTGCTTGGGACAAGCATCCCTCGCAACTATCCAATCACTATTGTCGACATGAGAGTCTCTGTTGACATCGAGGACATTGATGCCCCATTAGATTATAACATCCTCTTGGGTCGTAGCTACACCTATGCCATGTTCGTTGTCGCATCTACAGTGTTTCACTATGATCCTAAGTCTCAAACTTCTCCTTAGTCCACTATCTCATCAATCACTGGAAATAAGGTTGTCTCGTCCCTCACAAATGTTTCACTTAGAGTCTACAAATATTCCACACTACTTGGTGCTTATTATGGTCCACCACCTACCCCTTTAGAGCCTATCTCTTATAGCGTTTGCATGCTTCAAGCATCACAGGCTGCCCACAAGCGGTCTAGTATGCCTTCACAACAACCAACACCGTTGTAACTTGTTTTTCTCAATTCAACCTAGCCTTCAGGTACTATTCCTCAAGGTCCATTTCCTTCTGATGATATATCTCCTAGTCCTTTCCAACCCAAAACCATTCCCCCAGGTCTTAACTATCTCATAGCAGTTCCCCTAGGTCATTACCCTTCTGGTAAGATATCGTTCTTATTCCCGCCCCTTAAAGTTTATTCTACACATGTCATGGCTACGTTGAGTTTACTTAACATTATCTTAGGAATCCTAGTCTGGTAAATTGATCCTTCCGAAAACACTCCCCCTGATCAAACCAAACCTTACACTGCTTTGACCCTGGTCCAACTTGTTGTTCCTACCCCTTCCTTTGATTCAATTCCAAAGCAACCTCAACGGGAACCTACTCCTGTTGCGAAAGAATTTAGTGAAGGGGGCAAAGACCAGAAAAATGGAACCAAAGACAAGGCACCCCAACCAACTTCAACTCCTCCTAAGCTAGAAAAGCCTGCTCCTCCTTGTGCTTTGTGTGATGTTTCAATGTCATGCCACCAATAATTGTCCTAAGCTCCCCCATACCAAGAATGTGGACTTTGAAACCTTTCCTGACTCCAACATTCTTGAGGTCCATGTCACCTTATGCGAGTCAACTAAGAATAACATATCCTTATGCATGAATCACCCTTGTGCTATGTGTGACAACTATGGCTATTATTCTCATCATTGTCCCCGTATCAGATACTTTCATGATATACTTCAAGTGCCTCGTGAGTTAGATGTCTCTCGTAGTGATTCCACCTCTCCTCTACATGCAGGTTCTAGTCCCACTCTTATGCTATAACAAGAGGTGTCTTAACCACCCATCATTATTCCTCCTCCTAATGTCGAGATGACAGATAATACCACCCCTATTCTCTACCTGTCATCATCCATGGGATCGATCTATTAGGACTCTCTCGACATTTCCTATTGTGATTCGGTCGAACCTCCTTCGATGAACACTTTGGTCTCAATATCGGTAGATGTTACATCTACTAGTCATCTGTCTCCCAGCGTTGACGATGCGCATGTGAACCTTATCTCTCATGAAGATGCCTTAGGTAGATTATCTTCATCATGTGGTCTATCTTGCTCCCATCCTCCCATATTTCATTCCGATGAAGACATCGTGGAAGCCTTGACCACCCCTAATTATCCTTGGGATGATATGCACCATCATGCGTACTTCCTTCCACAGCAAACCCATGATCAATATGTTGTGGCATCCGAATAATTCATCCATGATGAGGTCAATTAATTCAATAACCCCTTACTTTGAACCGATGAATTCGATCCACCTCCACTTTGTGGCCATTACATTGCACCCAATTTTTGGGTAAGGGGGAATCCACTTTTGAGAGTCCAGGAGAAACAATTCTCCCCAACCCTCATAGTGCATATGGTAGTGTCAACTCTAGTACTATTACTCTTCCCCATTTAGAAGAACCTCTAGAGTCTCATATCACTTCAAATAGGGTTGATCCACTTAATCATTCCTCCATATTACATCAACAGTGCAATCCCTGAGATATTGTTGTTGTTCAACCATCGTGTCGTCAGTATGAGCATCAATTCATTATATCCGAAGTGACTCTTTGGTATAGTGACACCATGTATGCGAACCCAAAAATTTAGTCCATTGATTCATATATCTATTGCCTAGTGAGATTGGTAATCCATTATTTCCTTTCTCATATTGCACCCATGATACACTCTTCCCACAAGAAGACAACCATAAATAAACAAATGGTGAACCACATCATTAAAATGTTTTTAGAGTCCACTATTCTAGATACATTCGGCGTGTCCATAGCATGATACATCCATCCTTACAAAATTGGGGCCCCTATATAGCCTCATGATCCTCTACAGGATCTTGTGCCAGTAGGACCGAATGCTTGAATCCATTATTTGAGCTCTTGGAACACAATGGCACTCCAAAAACTTATCCAGCTAGGGGCATCATTCCCACCTTTGCATACCTGATCATTCCCGCCCATCGCAAATGCTTGGAGGGAGCATCTCATTCATGGGGGCATGATGGCATCCCTCGCCACATTTTCATTTAATTATCATAAGTCTCGACCTAGACCCAAATGATTTAGGTATAATTGATTATCCTTTCAGTCCTTGGGTAGTTTGTCCTACCGGCCTCCTCGGTGAGCCATATACACATCACATATTGTAGATGCTTGATACCATATCTTCAAATATTCTACCCTATGTGATACCACACTTTCCACCTAGTCCCCATGTTTGACTTGGTGGGAAAGGATGTTTCTAGACCTCCTTTAGTCGTTCATTCCTGTGCTCTTTTCTAACCTCAATTATTCACAAGGAACCATCTTTCAAAGAAGCATTAAGGCCATCTCTCGATAATTAAGGCCTACCTTAAAGTTGTTGATCCATATTCCAATGGTCGACTTGTCCGCTACGATCTCCCCAATATTTAGGGCTTTCTCCTTCTCTCCAAATTCTCTAACAACTTAATGCGCAAATGAATTGGATTAGGGGGCAAGAAGCCCTTTTCTAGGAAAAATCCTAGTTTTTTATGTTACCCATTGCGGCCAAATTGTAGCTCTGATTTACGAACCCTTAGCACTGTTGGAAAGCTCTCACTATTTCTATAATGTGTCTCCATCTGTTTTTGGTAATTTAACACTTCACCAAGAAGCCATTTTTCCATGAGGTCTCACTTTGCTGCCTATTAAAATTGAATTTCTTCATTTGAGCCACTCGTACTCTAGCACCACTTTACCTTTGCACTGATTGACTCATGTGTTGATTTTTTGTCATGAGTAACCATTATGTACTAATGTTTTTATGGTCCACTTTGGGCCTCCCCCAATGTGGCAACATCATCGAGACACCCTTGTTAAAAGCATCAAAGATGAGTCAACCTTGTATCTATGGGGTCTATTACAGGTCCCCTTGAGTCCAGTTATAGTGTTCCATACATCTTTATGTTGCATTCATCCCATTATGCTCATATTTTTCCTCTAGCTACACTGCTCCGTCTTTGTCAGTCCTCCACCTATCTCATTTCCTTTCATGATCATCCTTGGTGTCAATCCACCAGTGAGTTTACTATGATCCCTTGTGCCTTTTTTGAGGACTCCTCATTGCCTCAACTGTAGTGGACCCTCTTTTGTCGACTTCAACACATTTATTCCAGAAGTGTGGTCTAGAGGGCAGTGTACCTTGGTTCCAGCCTTCATCTTTGTTCGGTGCCTTGGATCAAGCGAAGGGAATCACCATTTCCCTTTGACTTGGTTGTTTCTCACGTGCTTGACCCCAACTCATTATCGCACGATCGAGAATTGTATACTTGATGGTCCAATGATCCAGCAGATTGTACTAGTGTTTCCCGGGTGTGTGTGAGATGTTCTAAACTTCATGAGGGAGTGACCCTTCAGGTAGCCCCCACATGTCCGGATGTTAACCAATCATGCTCCAACCTCATATGGAGTTCCGCAAATTTGATGGGTTCGATTTCAGCTGCTTGCAATGCCCACAATATGCATGTCTCCTTCAGATGATCCATTCATATTTTAAGTTCCCTTCCCTTTTCAGCAGGGCTTCATTGTTTGTGATTCCCCTGCACCATGTCAGCTTAAGGGGCATTATGTCTCATGTACTCAGATGTTATTGCATTTAGTCATGGCCTCTGTTTTTATAGGCGCATTATGTTTATAGGATTCATTGTATTATTTTCGGGCCCATTGATGCCAACATATCATGTATCATGTATTTTGTAGCTCAGTCCCACATTGTTGGGCTCAGCATTATTGTTTGTACTCAATTATCTCAGTGGGTATGGGTATGCCTTCCCCGCCCCATTTGAAATCATGTACTCCAAAATAAAAGGAGACTTATATCAGTTTAGTAGGTCTCACCCCCTCCATTCCCTCGTCCTTACTTTGCTTCAGATATCTCTCTCTCACTCTCTCTGACTTTCCTTTGGTGTCTCTTGGAAGTGTAATCTATAACGTATTTCAATCATACGATTTCATCCTAACACTCGTACGTTGGGGGGCAAATCTGTTATCACCTAAAAAAGATCACTTAACCATTGTTAACTGGGTGGATCAAAATACACCATGTAGGATTACTTTTACCATAATAAAATCACTTTCACCATGGGAAATGATTTAGTAAACCCAAAAAAAAAAAACCATGAGAATAATTGAATAATTTATTATTTATTTAATTTTCTCTTGAATAATTATTAAATCATTGTTTGATAATCATTCCTTGTCACATTTGACTAAATCGCCTATGAATAATTAAATAAATCACTATTTATTTATTATTCCTTATATCTATTTTTTGAATAATCAATATTTAATAATTATTTCAATTTCACACCATTCTTAATTCTCACGAAATAATTAATAAATAATTTTATTTGTAAATTATTTATAAATAAAGATATTTGACCATCTTGAATATCTTTTCCCTCTCCAAAAAATATAATATAGTATTCGTAACAGTTAGATCTTGATTTGGTCAATATTATTTTATTATTTTTCATTTTTGAGATCAACCCAATACTTTGTTATACATAAAGAGTTTTCCATTCATTTTTCACCATGATTATTATCATCGTCACCATTATTGTCTTCTCACATTTGAGCTCCCTCTTGAGTTTCATTATTTGTTTTGGGTTTTTCACACATTGAGAGAGACAATAGATAGCTAAAGTACAAAGTAATCAAAGGGCCCTTCCCATGGAGGGGGATTTGCAGACCCATGTTGTAGATCTCGCTCACCAGTTGTTTTAAGAAAAATATTATTCATATACAAGTCTTATTCTATTAGGTTATTACATAAGATATTTCTTGTTGTTTTCTATTTTGGATCGCATACAATCTTTTTTTTTTTTTTAACAGGAACGAGTATGGAATTATATTGATCTCTGGCCAAAATGCCTTTCACTGGTTACATTTGGTCGGGTGTAGCCCTTCAAATTTCCTTCCACTAGCTGGTCAGTGATCCCGACTCCTGGATACCCGCGGAATTTGTTCCATCCTATCGAAATTATCTCTGTTATTTTCCCTAACTTAAATAAACATACAAACTGGTTCAGCAATATGCAGAAGAACATGACAAACGTTATGGAATGGAGTCCCAACTCTCAATTTCATCTACCAAGAGACAGCCAGCGGAAAGAGGAACTGCCCTGTTGGCTTCTATATCAACATCTTTATTATTTTCTCTCAAAACATGGAGGAGAGACATAGTCCTGAAGGATTTCATCAAGGTTCTGATTCTTGAAATGATTCTTGCCAGGCTAATGTCTACAGGAGAGGAGTTCGCTACTAAGACTTTGATGATGGCTTGAGGATCGCATACAATCTTTTTGTTGCAAGGTTTTCTCGTTTTATTATTGCAAATCTGAAGCGTAAACAACCACATATTGTTGTCAAGGTTACTTGTCACTAGTGACTTAAGTGAAACATTTTTGCTACACTTGCTAAGAATTTTCATACTAACAACGTGGTCCCTATCCTTACGTCTCTTATGGTTTTGAGAACGGAGGTCCTAAGCTTTTGTACTGGGGCTCTAGAAGATGAAAAAGTGGGTGATATATAGGGAAAAGTGGGCCATATGCCACCTTATTTGTACTTACTGACTTGGAGTGCAGAGTAAAGCTAGGAGTTATCTCCTGCTGTTGCAATCATCCTGTGTACTTGAGGCGCGCAAGGGTATAGAGAAGTAAGAGATCATAACCCAAGCTTTATCATTTGGGTAGGTACCCCATACAAGGTGACACGTATGGACTTATTTTTAGGGTCAAATGACAGACCGCACAGGCGACTGTGGGACAATTGTGTGGTCCTCGCGGGCGACCAAAAGACAGTCACGCGGTCCCAGTGGATTTAGGGAATACAATTGTGCATGGTGTGCGACTGTTAGAAAAACAACCAAGGGGTCTTTTAATTGATGTCCCCACGATTTAAGGGCTAACAGGCGCACATTGTACGAATTTGGACAGTTTATTTGTGTGTTGAACCACACATCTATTGGAGAAACATACGTGTGACCGTGCGCTTATTAGGGAAATAGGTACACAAGCTTAAGAAAGTTATTTTTTGAGCTTATGAGGATAATTTTTTTCTTTTCTTCATCCTTTTTGGAAATATGGGGATGATTTCGAGGGAGTGTGACAGGGATCCCCTCTAGATAGCATTTATTGGCGATGCACAAGCTAGTGCTACCTTAGCGAGATGAGGGTTGTTGAAGTATATTCAAAACCCCTTACTCAGGTCGCATAATGAGTTCTTACATTTTCTGATATGGCAGTGGGATCTAGATCGAGAGGTGTTCAGGATCCATGGTCGAGACTCAACGTTCACTTCGACAGTGGATATTTACTTTGTTACAGAGTTGGTGGCTCATGGAGAGGCATTACGAATGTCGCTTCCACCATGCTGGGTGGACATACATGAGTGGGTGAGACACCACTATGGGCCCCATGCCATTGATCATGGGCGTGTATGGATTGAGAACATCCTAGACCTAGCTAAGCGAGTTGGTTTAGCCATGATTGTGCACCTCGTTGGGTCAGCCGCCCCTCACCAAGTTCTGGGCCGCAGATTGTCGTTCTGCAAGGGGCTTTAGGGCTGCCATTTCTATGACTGGGTTGGATTTGTTTACAAGGGGATGACATCACAGCTGACGCGGGCATGCAGGGGTCAGTCCCATGTTTTTTCTATGCCATTATTTTGTGTAGCATCTTCTATGAGAGGGTGGTGATGCTTCGTTTGATACTATTAGTGCCACCACGGCCCGTAAGAGACCCACATATACGACGGTGGGCTCCAGTGATGCCGCGAGTAGGTGGGGTGAGGTAGGGTGGTATTGGAACCCCACTATGGGGGATTGGTTTATGTCCAACACTCGGATGATTTTGGAGTGCCCTTATGCTGGCATGGACTTTAGGGGAGATCCAAATATGGGACTTCCTCCTAGCGATGCATGGTGTCGATAGGTATGTGTTTTGTGTATTCTATGTTTGGATGCTTACTTTCATGTATTTATGATGCATATTGATGAGTATGATGATACCATGTATGTTGCGAAGGCTCGGGTGGAGGCTTTAGAGGCGCAGTTGAGGGATGTTGAGGATGCATGGGGTCGAGCGGGAATCCTGCTTAGGGGGATGCATGAGGAGGGGTGGGTAGGGTTGGGGGAGGACATGGTTGAGAGGATAATGGCACATGATAGAGCATGACACCCTATCCTTCGCCATCTTGTGATGGCAATGGCGACAACTCGTCCAATCTTAGTTCTAGCACCAGAGGAGGTTGGGGGCCTTTGGTGAGGGGTGATGAGGGTGATGAGGCTCGGCCCTAGATGTATTTGTATTTACCAGAGCAAGCAATAATTATAAGGATGCTCCCTTGTTGATCACTTATTTTTCTGGATTGTGCCAACAAATGTATATATTTTTTGTACACATATTATATATATATATATATATATATATATATATATATATATATATATATATATACGAGATGTGTATTTTTGCGGCTCTCATGATGTGTTATGATGTGTATGCCTTTATGTATGTGATGTATCTCTACATTTATTTGATGGATAAAATTTCTATGATTTATGTGTCTCGATGATGGTATATATGTGATACATGCTAGTCTAGGATTTGATTAGCTATATGGTCAGCTATATGATTTTTATTTCTTGATATATGTGAAAATGTGATATGATCAAAACCACGAGCTAACCTTTGTGCATGCAGGTATTTCCAAAAAAGGCAAGGATCACATACTTTGAAGATTTTGTTCAACTGTTATACAACAATCTGGGAATCAAGGAACACGTGTCGGTGACTAATACCTAGATGGGAGGCATTGACCAAGAGGCCTATGACAACGTCGTATTCTGCTTGATTATTGGTAGCTAACCCGATACATATCATATTATGGTGGAGTGGTGTCAGGTTAGGAGAGTATATGGCCTAGGCTACTGCAGCGAGGTTTTGCGACCACGGAGAAGCACCATCAATGAGAGAGACAACCCCCGGGTTGAGGAGAGGCCAGTGCCTTAGACATATTAGTCTCTCTTGAAGATAATTCAGTATAGCTCAAGAGATGAATGTAAAATGATTTATATTTTGGTTCAATTTCCTTTCTTAGAGGCAGATCCAGGATGCACATAAACAATGTATCATTCCCAACAATAAATGTTTCAGGTCTAGTGGCCGACACACAAAGAATGCAACTTAAATTTTTCATTGCAGTAAATATGGAAAAGATAAATATAAGAGAGGAACCTAGTGCAGAGGGTTGATTAACACAAAATCCTATGCAACACATCCCAATAGAATCATGAAAGGATAAAAGGAATGGAGTGCAAAAATTATGGGGCGCATTTTAAGGTTTTGAACTTAATATATCACAGGTATTGTTTGCTATTTCATAACACACGTAAATATATGATTTCACAGGTACCATCTGCTATTACATAACATAGATAAATCTACAATCTCATAGGTACCTTCTGCTATCACATAACATTAGTAAATTTGTGACTTAAGAGTAAATCCAACAACTACAATTACATAATTTCTAAAGAGGAAAATACACATATGAAATGACATACAGAGAAAGAACACATATTGCATATCCCAAATGCTTGGAATCACTAGAAATTTTTCATTAATATTCCAGAATGAAAACATATCACAGGCCCAAACTGGCGAAATTTGCAAAAACAATAACAACCTCAAGAACAAGAAATTAGAACCAAACTTGGAACCTCCTCTGAAAACAGAGTTCAGAACTCTTGAACACAGACTTCGGAACCTCTGAGAGCAGAATTTGGGAACCTTTACTACTAAGTTCCTCTTCCCTTTTATATATAGAGAGAGAGATCAAACAATAGTTACAAAATATCTTAAAAGTGCTACAAATGTCTGAACCACCAGTTGTTTGAGCATGCAAATGTTCGAGACATCCTGATGATTACATAACAGATCCGATTATTTTCTTGAAAATGCAAAAATCAACAAAACATGAGAAATAGGAGTTTTCATGATTGACACAACAAAATATCCCCATACTAGTTATTGTCATTCCCTTAGGTGGACTGAGGCTCCATTGTCTGGATTAGTGGTGGGATGATAATATGACCACGCTTCTGTTATGATATTCCTCCACGATCACTGTCTAATTCACCTGTCGCTTTCTTTCTCTAACTATTTAATTTCCCCTCTTAGAGTTGGTTGTGATCAGGTGTGGTGGCATTGAAGGTGCCCCGTGACATAGTTGTCGACCCATCCACCCCTTTATTACCTATGTGGTACATTATCAGAGCCCAATACATCTCTTAACATTTCCATAGTGCAATTTCGGAGTTGAAACACATCGTAACTTTATTTAAAATGACGTTACGAAAACACAAAGTTCTAATGCCTTTAGCCCCCTTTGTGCTTAACTCCTTATTGATCATACACCATAGAACCATCTCCGCTGACCATCGGTATAGCACTTAGGGGCTGCATTATTGAAGCCTTCGTCCATTGTAACTCTATTTAAAATAAAAGTTATGAAATCAAAAAGTTATGATTCCCCTAGCTCCCTTTTGCTTAGCCCCCTTATCGTTTCTCCCCTATAGGACCAAGTGTTGTTATCATAGACTCAACGCTTAGGTGTTAAAGCCTATGAGCTCCTGTCAGGGGCCTATCTCCCTTTGTATCTACTCTTTCTCCCTTGGTTCCTTTAAGTCTCCCACAACCATGAGGCATCAACACATCATAGCTCTTTTCATCGGAAATTCTTCGAATTTGAAATTAAAGCAAAGTTACGATGTCTCCCTCTCCCGATGATCTCCATATAACTTGGGTGTTCAACCTTGGTCTGCGCCCTTGGTTATTTGGGACCTTGAAATCAAATGCCAACAAAACATCAGAATCCCTTCTCATCAAAACTTTTTCAAAAAGAAATTACATAGGAGTTCTGGTATTCACATCTCGATATGAATCTTAGCACTTAAGTGCTAAATCTTCTCTCTAATCTGGGTTCTTTGGACTTCTCATGACCATGTGCCAGTCCACATTAGAAACAATTCTCATCGGAACCTTTTTTAAAATGCAATTTAGAGGGGTTTCGAAAAATACGACCTCCAATATTCTCCATAGCATCTAGGTTCTCTATCCTCTTTATGCCCTTGGTCCTTTGGGTCCTCGTGACCAAATGCCACTTAACATTGGATCCCCTCCATCATATCAGAAATTTTAATAAAACAATTTAAACTGGGGTTACAAAATATCCTTCCTTCGAAATGTCGACCTCCGAGATGACGTCACGCTGAGGTCATCATCACCATGTGGCGCCTCCCGAGTGGTGACATGTGTCACCTAGATTTTCCTCATTAGGCCCTAAAAAATGCCGAAACTGACTGCCACGTGTCCACTACATGGCCACGTCACGCTGACATCATATGTCTCATCAACTTCTCGAAGTAAATTATCTACTGTCATGTGTATTCTCGGAGGAGAGAGAAAGGGTCGTTGGGGTACTTGGCTTCGTGATGATTTCCTTTGTATTTATATTCTCCTCGAAATTTGGCGCTTATAACAAAATTCCAACTTTTTTGAGAGTTACGAGGTTCCGATCCCCAAAGCTATGAAATCATCGACCCTTCGAAATTTAGGTTTCGGTGTGCCTTCCTTCCAACTGTCTACTCCAACATTCACTTTCAGGTCCGGCTTTAAATAGTTCATCGAGGTCCCTTATGCTCCAACCTCCGATATCTTAAAGTCTCGATATGCTTCCTACCGACCCTTTCGATATTGGGTTCTGATATGATCAACTCCTGAATTTTGACACTACCATTTGATTTGGACTCCCGATTAAATATCGACGCCCCTTCTGATTTCGACCTCTGATATTTCGGCCTTCCTTTTCATTTCCCTTTAGCATCTTTAGATAGCACCTGCCCTTCTCTGCACCGGGGATGAAAAATTGGATCATTTAACACAAATATAAGATGGTATGTGTTATGAAACCAACTCAAAAAATAGAAGAAAAGACAGATCAACGACTTCAAAATCAGCCTCTTTGAGGGGGAAACCTCTTTTACATTTCACAAATGAACAATTCTTGGATGATACAAATGACAAGACCTCCTTTCTATATAGAGGAGTCTAAGGGGCCCCAATATAATCAGAGTCTACATAACAATAATATTGTAGGGGCACAAGAATAACAATAGTAGGCTTCTATGGGGCACAATAATAACAACATGGGGACTATATGGGCACAATAATACAATAAGGGCGTTGCACTAATAACAATAAGGGGTTACACTAGTAGTATAGGGACCTAACATGCCCCTCTCCTTCAAAAAGTGGTGTCCTCAACAATTGAGTAGTTATGGATACTTTTGTATAAAATTCTCATCCTCCCAGGTGGAATATTCAGCGGATAAGTTCTTCTACTTGATGAGATACTCTAAAATTGATCGATTTCGTAGCTGTCTGTTACGAAACCAACTCACAAAATAGAAGAAAAGTGAGATCAATGCCTTCAAAATAAGCCTCTTCGAAGGGGCAACCTCCTTTACATTACACAAATGAACAATTCTTGGATGATACAAATGACAAGACCTCCTTTCTATATATAGGAGTCTAAGGGGTCATAATATAATCAAAGCCGACATAACAATAATAATGTAAGGGCACAATAATAACAATAGTGGGCTTCTATGGGGCACAATAATAACAATATGGGGACTACATGGGCACAACAATATAATAAGGTGGTTGCACTAATAGCAATAAGGGGTTACACTAGTAGTATAGGGACCCAACATTCCCCTCTCCTTCAAAAAGTGTTGTCGTCAATGCTTGAGTAGTTCTTGATGCTTATGTATAAAATTCTTGTCCTCCGATGTGGAATATTCAGGTGGTAAGTTCTTCCACTTGATGAGATACTCTGAAATTGATCGATTTCATCGGGTTCTTGTTTTTGTGACTGCTCCAGGTTCTAATATAATTTTCCTTCCTTGTCAAGTTCTAGCAATATTGTTTGAACTGGGATCTTCTCATTATGTAAGGTCGTCATTTCTTAAGTGCATGTAATCCTTCCAACATTTCCTTCTCATAAATAGCATTGTGTAAATACTTTCCTTTGATTGGACGACTTTTGAAAGCAATGGGTCTTTCTTCTTGCGTTAAAACATCATCAATTCCATTTCTTGATGCATCATATTCCACAATAAAGGTTTTTGTGAAGTATGGCGTAGCTAAGACCGGTGCTCTTATACCAAATGTTATGAAACCAGCTCACAAAATAGAAGAAAAGGGAGATCAACGCCTTCAAAATAAGCCTCTTCGAGGGGGCAACTTACTTTACATTACACAAATCAACAATTCTTGGATGATACAAATGACAAGACCTCCTTTCTATATATAGGAGTCTAAGGGGTCATAATATAATCATAGTCGACATAACAATAATAATGCAAGGGCACAATAATAACAATAGTGGGCTTCTATGGGGCACAATAATAACAATATAGGGATTACATGGGCACAACAATATAATAAGGGGGTTGCACTAATAACAATAAGGGGTTACACTAGTAGTATAGGCACCTAACAGTGTCAATTTCTTGTTTATGTGACTGCTTCAGGTTCCAATATGATTTTTCCTTCCTCATCAAGTTTTGGCAATATTGTTTGAACTAGGATCTTCTCACCTATAACCTTCTTTAAGCATGAAACATGGAAAGCTGGGTGCACTCGGGAAGATGGAGGGAGCTTCAATTTGTGTGCCATAGTACCAATATTTTGTAACACCTTGTACGGACCATAATACTTTGGTGATAATTTATTATCCTTCTTAGCTTGCTTGAGGGACATTTTTTTGTATGGTTGTAGTCGTAGAAATACCCAGTCACCTACATCAAAATTCTTTCGTTTCGAAGTTGATATGCCTGTTGTTTCATTCTATTATGTGCGAAAGTGAGGTTATCCTTTAAGAGTTTGAGAACTTGTTGTTGATGCTCGATGTGATCTTCCACTGCTTGAACCTAAGAATTTTTTTTAAAGATGATGTCATGGACGGTGGATGATATCCATAAAGTGCCATAAATGGGGTCATTTTTGTTGCAATATGGAAGGAAGTGTTATACCACCATTCAGATAGAGGCAACCACTTGACCCATTGTGTCTACTTATCAAATACAAAGAAACGAAGATATCCTTCCAAACATTTGTTCACTATCTCAGTTTGCCCATCAAATTGAGTATGATAAGATGATCTATGAGCTAACTAAGTACCCAGATAAGAAAATAATTTTGTCCAAAAATTTCTAGTGAAAATGGGATCTCTCTCACTTACAATAATCTTTGGGTTTCCATGTAGCTTTTGAATTGTTTCCATAAATACAGTAGCAATTGTACTCGCTTTAAATGAATGAGATAATGAACAAAAGTGTGCATACTTGGTAAGTCTATCAATTACCACCATGATGACACTCTTTCCTTTGGACTTGGGTAAACGTATTATAAAATCCATTGAAACCTCCTCCAAGCGTTGACTTGGAATGGATGAAGGTTGTAACACACCCGGGGTCTTAATTACCTCGACTTTATTTTGTTGGCAAACCAAACATTCTGCCACAAACTTTTGAATATCAGATTTAAGGCCATCCCAAAAAAAAATCTTTCTTAACCCTGTGGTAAGTTTTTAAAAATCCTGAGTGCCCTCCTAAGGGAGAGGTGTGCGATTCCAGAATAATATTTGTTTGAGTTGGGAATTCTTACAGAGGTATAAGCGATCTTTGTACCATAACGAACCATTTTTCCAGCTAAATGTATAAGATGTACTGGGGACTTGCTGCAACTTTTGAATGAGTGCCTACACTTCTTCATCATTCTTCCATTCATCCCTTGCTTTGTTTATCCATTCTGGTTGGATAATAGAAATGGCACAAAACAATGCTTCCACATCCTCATCCTTTCTTGACAGCATCTACAACAACATTTTGCTTCCCTTTTTTGTAGATGACTTCAATGTCATAGCCCAACATCTTTGTGACTCATTTTTGTTGTTCTTCTAAAGATAATCTTTGTTCTAAAAAGTATTTAAGACTATCATGATCCATTTTCACCTTGAAGTGTCTTCCCATCAGGTAAGGTCACCATTTCTTAAGTGCATGTAGTATTGCCAACATTTCCTTGTCATAAATAACTGTGTGTAAATACTTTCCTTTAATTGGACAACTTTCGAAAGCAATGGGTATCTTCTTGCATTAAAACAACACCAATTCCATTTCGTGAGGCATCACATTCCACAATAAAGGTTTTTGTGAAGTGTGGCGTAGCTAGGACCGACGCTTGGCACATTGTCTCTTTAAGATGTTCAAAGGCCTTCATTGCTTTTGGAATCCAAGAAAGTGCATCTTTCTTTAGTAATGTTATTAGAGGTGTTGTTATTCTCCCATAATTCTTAACAAACTGAAGATAATAAATTATCAACCCAATAAATCCTCGCAGATGCTTTATGGATGTGGGAATTTTCCATTCCTTAATGACTTTAATTTTTCTAGGGTCTACCTTAACACCTTCATGAGATACAATATGACACAAATATTCCACCTCTTGTACTCCAAAGAAAAAATTGGACCTTTTTGCATATAATTGTTTCTCATCCAATAGTTTGAGCACCCTGTCAACATGTTGAACATGATCCTTCCAAGACTTGTTGTAGCTTAGTATATCATCAAAAAATACTAAGGGTTTGAAAATGGAATTAATAAAACCTTGAAATGTAGAAAGTGCATTGGTAAGGCCAAACAGCATGACCAAAAATTCATAATGACACTCATGAGTTCTAAATGTTGTTTTTGAATATCTTCAGTGTTCATCATGATTTAATGATATCGTGAATGAAGATCCAACTTGGTGAAGTAAATTGCTCCATGTAATTCATCCAATAATTCATCAATGACAAGAATGGGAAATTTATCTTTAATAGTAAGCTTGTTGAGCTCCCTATAATCTAGACACATGCGCCATGATCCATCCTTATTGTGTACCAATACCATTGGAGCAGATAAAGAACTTTGACTAGGTTGAATTAAACCAACCTCTAGCATTTCTGCAACCATATTTTCTGTTAGTGTCGGTCTTGAAAGCCCTCCATCAGTGATCAAAGCTCTTTGCATTTGCATTAGTAGGTGTCTCATCAGTGTCAAATTTTGCATCCCGTTAGGCATGCCATAACCTTGATGGAGGAGCTGGTTTATTTGCACCCCTCTTGGTTTTGCTGGATCAGGTCATATCAGTCATCAAGCTCTTTCAAGCTTGTCTTGTTTTGTCTTAAGGTCAAAGGTCCTAGGTCTAGGGTTTTGGTCATTTATCTCTGCAAGGTCATGTCTTTGAAAGTCCTTGAGTGCCCAGCAAGCCAGAGGGAGGATTGTAAACATGTTTCTTTGAATATTTTCATCATGTACAGTTCATTTTTAACCTTGGATTTAAAAACTCTGTTTTTAAAGCCAAGGTCATGTTAAATTTTTGTAAAAAGAATGAAATTCCAAAAAATCTTCAAAATGGCAGCAGTAACCCTGGTCTCCTTGCCAAAGTCCCTCAGATGATCTACCTGCCAAAAGAATCAAGTCAAAGCACTCAATGAGTCAAATTCAGGATAAAGGAAACCAAAAAATCAGTGTTTTAAAAGTGTCAAAAATAAACATTAGAAAGTGGGTTTGTAAATGAAAATTTTTCAAATGAGACTTATAAAAGCCCAAATTCCCTCCTTTCACTCTCATTGTGCATTCTAATGCTTGCAAGAGAGATAGAGAGAGTGATTGAGAGAAAGGAGCAAAATTGCAGCGATTTCGGGCAGTTGAGAGGGGCGCGACCCGTCGAGAGAGGTGCGCGACCTGTTGGGAGGTGCGCGACCCGTCCAGAGCACTTCTGCAGTTCTGAAAATCAACGTGCGCGACCCGTTGGGAGGGGCGCGACCCGTTGAGCCGGTCTGCTGCAAACTTCAAAAAATTTCCCTAATCTTCTTCCAAATCACCAAATTTGCTCGAGGTAAGTGCTCTAAACATGGATTCATTGCTGTTATGAATGATGGATGTCATGGGCATGCGTTTATGATCAAAATTTTGCAAGTGGAACTCTTTATATGGCTGCTATGTTCATGACCAAATTGTGCTAGGGTTTGTGTTGTTTCAAGTTACTTTTCCCTTTGGTTGGCTTCCCTTCCTTTCCCTATCACTTACACTCATATGTTCATCTCTCTTCCCATATTATTTTATAAATGAAATGCAAATTTTTCCCCATCCCTAGCCATTAAAAATGAAAACCCTACCCCTTTCCCAAAGCATCAAAAACAAAAAATGAAAACCCTAATTCCCCTCTACCATATGCTTATGCAAAATAACAAAAACTGTTGGTAAAATGTCAGCATGTTTTGTGCATGGTTTCCCTTTTTCCCTTATTGAACATGAATACATATATTCCCATGTTTACTTTCATGCATGTTTTTCCCATATGCAATAATCTTTGCAAATGATTTCCCTATTACAAATATGTGTTCTAATATGCATAACGATTTGCAAAATTTCCCTTAAAAATTCCCTGTAATATTTATATATTCCCATTCCTTGTTAAAAGATCCCTCCCCTAACATTTCCCTCATGTTTTGTTCCCCTTGAAACAGCATAGATTTCAGCACTTTTTGCAGGCAGAGACAGCAGTTTTATTTGTCCACTTTGCTCCTAAACCATGTCAGAAACCGAAACTTATGAGCAAAGTGATGACCATTCATCATCTACAGAGGTTGAGGAACAGAGGAGGCCTCGTAAGGGTGGTAAGGGTGGACATCATAAGCGAGAGGAGCCCACCTCTCTGGCAGAATTACAGGCTTGCCCCATGGCAGTGACTTGTTTTCAGTATATGTCTTGTTATGATTTCTGTGAGAGAATTTCTCAGATTCAGCATCATAGAGAGTTGGCCCGCTTGTTTGTCTTGCACCTCCATGATGGACATGTCACTCTGGCAGGGGTGAACTTCACATTGACACCGGAGGTGATCTCACAGGCTACAGGGATACCAAATGTGGGTGAGGTATGGCCTAAGCGCAGATTACTAGATTTTGTTCACTTTGAGCCCTATGTCCGGCCACCATTCGTGAGACTTTTGACAGGTGTTTTTCCATTCAGATTTCTCCGGAGCGAGTATGCTCCCATCATGAGGCTTATTATGCATTATTTTACCTGTGAGGGCAAATTTTCACAGGTGTACTCATATCACATTCGCCTTTTGATGCATTTCACCCGAGTGAGGATGATGAACATCCCGGTCTTCTTGTTTCATAACATTCAGAGGATGGTGCCCATGTTGCAGAAGAAGACCCAACCCAGTAGTACAGGAGCTTGTGTCATTATGGTTTGATTCAGCTCATAGTCTCACATCAGTTGACTCAGCAGGGCATCTCATGGGAGGAGTTCATCTCCCGTGAGTTTTTCACAGTGCCACCTCAGCCACACCATGAGGTCATTCATGAGGAGGGAGGACCATCTCAGCAGCCTGATGCTCCCGTCACCCGACATGTCAGCTCCACTCCTTTGGTCACTTATCAGAAAGGCCCAAGGCGAGTACTATCTCCACAGCAGGTGGAAGGGGTCTCGCCTTCATATTCAGCTCAGCGAGTGTTATCTCCACATCAGGTGGAAGGGGCCTCGCTTACTTCACCAGCACAGGTACTACAGAGGGGAAAACAGCCCATGATTCATGAGGATCCGGTGATTGATCTTGAGGCCAGTTCTCCTAGCCAAGAGGCGAAGGAGATCATTCAGCATCTCAGGGCTGAAAATGATGTTTTACAGAGGAGACTTGAGGGTGCCCAATGGACTATTACTTACCTGGAGCAGCGGAACAAACAATTGGAGGAGGAGAAAGCGCTTGATGAGCTATGGAGGATTCGTAGCGACCGAGTCTTGAACCGTAGAAGACTTGGTGATCCATTGCCTGCTGACCGAGAGTCAATGCTCATTCAGGAGAATGCCCACTTGGAGAGGCTGTTGGCTAAGGCCAACCAAGAGAAACAGCTGTTGAGAAACATGAAGAATGACTATTGGGCAAGGATGCATGTATGCAAGGCCAAAATGAAAATGTTCCAAAGGAGGTTGTCCGAGGATCTTAGGCGGAGGAAGAAAACCAATCCACTCTGTATCTTGGCTGAGGCATCCCTCAAGGATCATGGCACTCATTAGCCTAGCCACAGCTCAAATCCCAAATTTTTTTGAGAATTTTGGGTAATTTTGGCATTTTTTGGCATTTTTTGGAAATTTACAGGTTTTGGCTCCTCAACGGGTCTCACCCCCGGTGAGACCCTTTGTCATCGTAGCTCCTTTTTGAAAAAACTCAGCATTTCTAGATTTTTCATGCAAATTTACATATGCTTATGAATGGACTTGAGTTTTTATGGGGTTTTGGGCCTCCAGAAGGTCAAAATACATGCAAAATTTGACTTTCTGCCCCTTTTTTGAGTTGCAGAAGCAGTCTTGGGAGAATTGATTTTTGACTGGGCAAATGAACTCCAAATTAAAAAATTCTAGTTGGGTTGGAAAGTAGACTCGCAGACCTTTCCAACGAGCTATCCTGCACCCAATTCTGACACCTAGAAGTGCCCCAAACAGAGCTCCAAAGTGCGCGACCCGTTGAGGAAATTTTGCCAGATTTGACCAGTTCAGCCCAGAAATTGCAGATTTGACTCTTTTCGACTTTCTGAGGTTAATGATGGTCTTCATGGATGTAATTGTGACACTTTTTGGATACTTTTACTCTTGTTTAACATTTCTAGAAGATTTATTCATGTAAAGGGTAAAAATTGAATGTAAGAACTGTTTTCCAAGTTTATAGAGGCAAGTTGTTTTGACTGCCTATTTTGTAGTGCTTAGTTTAGAAGTGGTTCAAACAGCTCCTAGGATAGTGAGCTCGACCCATAGAGGCAGGGAAAGAGGTTAGATCATCTATATTATGTACTTTCTTGCTCATTTTCATGGTTGGACTCTTGAGGGAGAAGCTATCATTGTATATTTTCACTGTATCTCTGCAATTTTTGGCTAAGGAAGACCAGGGTTTTGCAGTCATCTTTGGGATTCTTGTGGACTCATGTGTTGATGGTGTGTTTCTCAATGTTCTTGTAAGATTTTTTATGTGATTCATTTCCTTTCTTTACTGCTGCACATTAAACAAATGAAGTGTTAAAGTATGAATTCATGCTAGCCATGCTCTGCTTTTAAATTTGTTTAATTTCCATGTTTTCTACTGTCTAAAGGGAATTCAAAGTCATTGTTTGCTCTCTTTAGCTCCTCATCTTTCATTCCTGATCATCCATCTCAAGTTAAGGCATCAATACTGTTTCCTACCTCGCCCCAAGGAACCCCCTGCAGAAACTGTGTCCAATCCCCGCACCGAAAATTGCAATTCCTCAATTTGCCACCAAAAACCCAAAAAACCCCAAATCAACCTTTTTGATCAGTTTACTAGCCTAATATCAGTGTTACTTTATTGGCCATCTCCCTAATTGAAGATTTTACGAGATAGACCGGAGAGGGTCTTCTCCTGCCCCGTAGGGCTAGCTACGAGGCTAAATGGTTTGATGTAGCCTTGAGGTTTACCTTTCTCAGCCTGAGGTGAAATTTCAAGCGCTAACATGTTCAATTTCACTCTTTTGGGCATATGGATATTTGTAAGGCTTGATGTTTGGGGGAACACTTCCTCGAATCAAATGAATAGCATAATCATGATCACGAATAGGTGGGAGGCCTTTGGGAGTCTCAAATACCTTGGAATGATTGTCCAATTTTTTTTGGAGATCTGGAGAAATAGATGATTTCGATGTGGGAACCTCTAATGAACATAATTGTGTAATGACGCCCTGTTTTTCTTTCTTTAGAAGCTTTGTCATGCTGTTAGAGTTGATTATCTTTTCTAGTTTCCCTACGATACACCTTAATTCAACTTCCTTTCCTTCCCAAAATTTTTTCAAGAAAAGTTCTTGAAAATTAAAAGTTATCATACCCAAAGATTGTATCCATTGGACTCCTAGTACAACATCAACACCACCCATTGGAATGGAAAACAATGAAATATTAATTACGTATTATCCCATGGATAGCTTCATATTATGGCACTTTCCAAAGTATTTTATGGTTCCTCCATTTGCAACCATCACTTGACACTTCGGTTCTGGATATAGGAAGCAATTCAATTTCTTGGCTATCTTACAATGAATAAAATTACGGGTACTACCCGAATCAATCAACACTATTACTGTTGGGACTCAGAAATGTCATATTTTCGTCCACCTTTTTCTTCACTATTCCTTACATTTCATCATCCCATTAACCTTTTATCATATCATTTTCATACATACATTTGGGTTTCACCTTCTTATTTTCCATTTTATTCATTTTTGTATTACAAGTGAATTTATGATTAAATATTAGAAAATATACATATTTTTATATATATCTCAAGAATATGTGAGTTTTGTGATGTGTAGGAAATATGTGAAGAATTAATATCTCCTCCACCATATTAAGAAGATAATTATGCAATCCTATTCCTAAGGAGAAAATCATGGACGATTTGGTTGGCATATCTTATCCAATTCCTAAGGAGAAAATCATGGAGGATTTGGTTGGCATATCTAATCCAATTCCTAAGGAGAAAAGTATGGAGGATTTGGTTGGCATATCTTATCCAAGATATGTGAGAGATTTGTGGGGGATTCAAAAGGGATCATATTTTGTAATAACGGGAAAGTAGTTAAAAATGCTTGAGATATTTGTGGGATCATATCTTGTAATAATGGGAAATTAGTTGAGAGTGCTTGAGAGAATATTGGATATGTAATTATGAGAAGGTTATCTTCCTCATGTATATAAGAGAGTGCTCTCTCTTCATTTTAATAATGGAAATGAATTCTTAGTTTTTCATCTTTTATTATGCTTTCATGATTTTTCATTTGATTCTTGTAATGTAATTTGAGATAGCTTTATTGTTGTGAGCTCACATATGTTGTTTGTCATTCAATTCTTCACATGTTGTATTGCTTTCCTTTATGCAATTTCCTGCTTTCCTAGTTAGTGTTTCAATGCTTTTCTAGATTAATTTGATTTCAGTAATTTAGATTAGATTAGATTAGTTCCATTTCAGTCCTGCATATATAGTGCATGTGTCTCGTAAGTCTACGGACCTCGGATTGACAAATTAAATAGTTGGGTAAGTACTACAACAGAATTAAACGAACATAGTTTCACCCTTAAAATATATAGATCTAGAAAGATTCCTAATTTGTCCAAGATCTTAAAGTCCCCTTACAAGAACATATTCATTAAGATCTCTTTCAATAACTAATCAAACTTAGATCTAACAATTGTTTGAGATCTATGATTCTCTTACAAGAAAATATTCTACAAGATCTCTTCCAACATTAGAACATCTAATAAGAAATTAAAAGCTGAAATGAAATAAACCTATATCTAATAATTGTATGAGATCTTACGGTTCTCTTACAAGAACACCTTCAAATAAGAATCTTCCAATATTAGAACATTTAACAAAACTTGAAAGCTGAAATCAAACAAAAACATAAAATAAATTATAAACAAATAAGCATGCAAGTGAGGCCATGGGGGCCCTCCATAACTCCACAAGCACACCACTTCAATGAAGACTCAAATGTAGAAGCAAAATTGAAGTATGATCCTTTATTTCAAAATCTCCATTACAAACCAACTCTAGGATTACAACTCTAAGCTTCTAAGATTACATACTCCAAAATTTTAAGATTACAAAAACTTCCAGATTACAAATGGAGGAGATTGTACTCCTATTTATACAATGGGATGATTAACAAACTCATAATGATCATCCACTAATCTATCTTTAGTTCTATAAATCTCTCAAGCATTTTTAACTACTTTCCCGTTATTACAAAATATGATCCCTTTGAATCCTCCATAAATCTCTCACATATCTTGGATAAGATATGCCAACCAAATCCTCCATGATCTTCTCCTTAGGAATTGGATAAGATATGCCAACCAAATCCTCCATGATTTTCTCCTTAGGAATAGGATAAGATATGCCAACCAAATCCTCCATGATTTGCTCCTTAGGAATAGGATAAGATATGCCAACCAAATTCTCCATGATTTTCTCCTTAGGAATAGGCTTGCATAATTATCTCCTTAATATGGTGGAGGAGATATTAATTCTTCACATATTTCCTACACATCACAAAACTCACATATTCTTGAGATATATATAAAAATATGTATATTTTCTAATAATTAATCATAAATTCACTTGTAATACAAAAATGAATAAAATGGAAAATAAGAAGGTGAAACCCAACTGTATGTATGAAGATGATATTATAAAAGGTTAATGGGATGATGAAATGTAAGGAATAGTGAAGAAAAAGGTGGATGAAAATATGACATTTCTGAGTCCCAACATCCTCCCCAACTGAACTTGTTGCATGTCCTCATGCAACCATGCATGGGTCTCTTTAAGAACATTTGGCATCTTGAACAACTTTGGCTTTACATGATGATGTCTTTAATAATGAATGATTCCAGTATATGTGAAAGACATGAGTAACAACTTACATTTTCTTATGGTTGGTTCTTGTGTGACAACCATGAATACAAAGAATGTTGGTTCTTGTGTTAACAACATTCGTTTCGTTTTCTGTTCTCTTTTCTTCAATAATAATGTAAACACTCATTGGAAATCATAAGCTATCAATGTGCATAAGAAATCCCTTTTGTAATATTAATGAAGCATGCCAATATTACGTATGAAGCAAAGTGAAACAAAGTATCATTGGAAAATAAATGTTGGTGAATGGTAAATGAGAAAAAATGGAGTGATAGTTGTGAAGAAATGGAATCATGGAAGTGAATATGTAGTGTGGTGAAGAAATGGAATCATGGAATTGAATATAGTTCTCCCCCCCCTCAACTGAATTGGTTGCATGTCCTCATGCAACTTGACATGGCTCATGAAAGGAAATGTAGCATTGTGAGGGAATTTTCCAAAATATTCAAGTTAGCATATAAGGAATTGCATGATTAAATATTAGAAAACAACATACCTCTACTTACCCAAGAATGATGAACTATGCAAGAGGAATGTAGCTGTTGTTGCTGCTGGATCAGGAAAATGTGACTGATGTTGTAACTGGATCCTGGGAAATGAAGGAATCTGAACTGCTGATGCTGAATCATGGAAAAGATAAACGCTGAAAGTGGAACTGTGGTACTCTCATAGATCAGAATGCATGCTGCTGTAACTGCTGAGGGAGTCATGAAAAAGTGTATAGCCTTCACCCGCTACAAACCCGATGGTACAATTATAAACATGCGAATGAATGTGTCGATGTCGAGCATGAATAGAAATCATTGGATTACCGGCCATTGATGCATGTCGTTAACCAATGCGAGACAACTCACCATTGATGTCAATGAGTGCCAAGGTACTTGAGTACATCTTGCGAAGTGCGAATGGATGTGTTGAGGTCGAGCCACTTGCAAGATCTGAAGATCAAGGGACATTGATGTATTCCAATGATCGTCAGCGAGAGAACTTGCCATTAAGGCATGCAAGCCTCTAGGTACTCAAAAGGAACTCTAGTTTATTTCCCAGATAAGGTGCTGATGTCGATGTGGCAAGACTTGTTGAAAGGTGGGCTTTAAGGAATCCCACATCAGTCAACGCGAGTTTGTACAAAAAGATTTGGTAGGACTATAAAAGGAAAGAACTCACGGACAAGCAGTGTGGATCAGCATGGCGAGGAAAACAAGGCAATGTAATCATGGAAAGGGAATGAGTTTTATTCATCGTTGTAAAACAAGGAGTTGTAATCATGACGCAAAAGGATCGTTGTGGAGTGGAAAATGTCATGATATGTGCAGTGAAGAATTAACTCTTTCAAGCCTCCAAAAATGGATGTAAGGAAATGCATGGTGTATGAAGATGAACTCTTGCTGTGAAAAATGGATATGGAAATGTCATGCTTTATGGATTTACAATTGGTGGAATTCAAAATCTGCTTCAAAAAGGGAGGTGCAAGGTAGTGGTTATGGAGTTGGATTTGACTTTAGAATTTTTCATGAATTGAGTCTTTGGAAGACCAATTGTCGTCACAATGTAATCTCCTTATGATCATTTGATTATCCTGTAACCTGTAAAAAAAACTTGGCAGAAAGAAAACATAAGTGTGTTCAAGAAGAAATGGCCATTTCCTTCATGATTCTTCCGCAAAAATTTCATACCAAATAAAACATATTAAGAACAATCAAAGTGTTGAAATTGACTTAATCATGATATTAAAATCAATCCATTTTTAAAATAACCATGAAAAGTAATACTCCTTGTTTGCATCAGATGAAATATGCTCGGCAAAAAGATTGGCATTAGAAAGATCTGTTGTGTTCTGCATATTAGTATGTGATATAAAGCATTCATCATGAATATTTAATGCCAACTTGAAGCTATTGAAACAAGATAATCATCATTTATAGAATCCTCCAAATGTTTGAAATTTGTTTCCAAGTGTTGCATTATTTATTTTCAAACCTGCATGAATTTTGTGAAAAAATTTTATTTTTTATTTTTTAAATAAAAAAACAAAAGAATGAAATTCAATTTTTTTTTTTTCTTAATAACAAAATTAAAAAATCAAATTTTTATTTTTTTTTTTTATTTTTTATTTTTATTTTTTTTTTTATTTTTTTAAATTTGGTATTTATTTATTTATTTATTAAGAAAGAAATCAACAAAAACAAATTCTATTAAAAACTAATATAGAAAATTTCAAAAATAACACTAAAATGGATTTTTTTTCCAATATCCTAAAAAAACACACAAAATCCTCTAGAATCAATGAAAAATCCGGCTTTTTGTCTAGAAAATTAGGAGAAGATAATGCAAATGCCAAATCTCTCCACGATAAGTCAAATCCAATTTTGTTTTACCACTATGTGAGAATTTTTTTTATTTTTTATTATTTAAAAAAAAAAAGCCTAAAATTTAAAAAGACTAAGTCTTATCTAAAAAAATGTTAAGATGATTTTTCACTCATTCAAGAAATTCTTTATTGTCTTATTTCAGATTAGTTCACCAGCAAGAGTATGTTTATTTGAAATAAATCAATAGATTTTCTAATCTTCCAGATCACACGAAGCGCGGGAAGAGAGCATACTAATCTCTTGGTTTTTATTTTTTTTATTTATGCACGTTAGCGTGGATGGATAAAACACAATTAAGATCTGCGACAAAACCTTGCATTATCTACACTCTTTCTGCAATGTCACAGGGGCATTTAGACTCTCGGAAGACAAAGGTTTCCGATAATCAAGCTCCTGGCTCATACGTGATACAGAAACAAGACATAGAAATGCAAAGATGTGCCACTAAATTTATTCATGATGATTTATTTTTTGAAAACAAAACTAAAAATTTATAATGATAATGGTTTCTAATGACTTCTAATGAGATCTCAAATTTATTTTTCTAATCTATTCTATATTAACTTAAAAGATGTTTTATTTTCTAAGTAAAAGAATGTTTCCAGTGAAGCCATCTACGAACTAAAAATTCGAACATGCTCACATCAAGATTTAAAAATTTTACATTATGTTTTGCAAGTATGTAAGAATCCTGTCTTAGAGTTGGCTCAAGGTTATTGTCCTTGCTCTCCAAGAAGCACCTGTTCAACATTGTCAAAGTCCTCATCCGTAGATGGATTAGTGAGAAATGGGGTTTTAAAATAAAAACTGAATTTAAATTATCTATGTGCGAAAATGAAAAAAAGAATGCTCCAAACTTTGAACTCCTTTACGAACCTCCTGTCACCAAGTTCCACAAATTAGTCCATAAAGGGAGAACTATATTCACTACATATTCACTTCCATGATTCCATTTCTTCACCACTATCACTCCATTTTTTTCTCATTTACCATTCACCAACATTTATTTCCCAATGATACTTTGTTGCACTTTGCTTCATACGCAATATTGGCATGCTTCATTAATATTACAAAAGGGCTTTCTTATGCACATTATGATTTCCAGTGAGTGTTTACATTGTTATTGAAGAAAAGAGAACAGAAAATGAAATGAATGTTGTTAACACAAGAACCAACATTCTTTGTATTCATGGTTGTCACACAAGAACCAACCATAAGAAAATGTAAATTGTTACTCATGTCTTTCACATATCCTGGAAACATTCATTATTAAAAGACATCATCATGTAAAGCCAAAGTTCAAAACGCCAAATGTTCTTAAAGAGACCCATGCATGGTTGCATGAGGACATGCAACAAGTTCAGTTGGGAAGGATGTTGGGACTCAGAAATGTCATATTTTCATCCACCTTTTTCTTCACTATTCTTTACATTTCATCATCCCATTAACCTTTTATCATATCATTTTCATACATACATTTGGGTTTCACCTTCTTATTTTCCATTTTATTCATTTTTGTATTACAAGTGAATTTATGATTAAATATTAGAAAATATACATATTTATATATATATATCTCAAGAATATGTGAGTTTTGTGATGTGTAGGAAATATGTGAAGAATTAATAACTCCTCCACCATATTAAGAAGATAATTATGCAAGCCTATTCCTAAGGAGAAAATCATGGAGGATTTGGTTGGCATATCTTATCCAATTCCTAAGGAGAAAAGCATGGAGGATTTGGTTGGCATATCTTATCCAAGATATGTGAGAGATTTGTGGGGGATTCAAAAGGGATCATATTTTGTAATAACGGGAAAGTAGTTAAAAATGCTTGAGAGATTTGTGGGATCATATCTTGTAATAATGGGAAATTAGTTTAGAGTGCTTGAGAGAATATTGGATATGTAATTATGAGAAGGTTATCTTCCTCATGTATATAAGAGAGTGCTCTCTCTTCATTTTAATAATGAATGATGAATAATGGAAAGGAATTCTTAGTTTTTCATCTTTTATTATGCTTTCATGATTTGTCATTTGATTCTTGTAATGTAATTTGAGATAGCTTTATTGTTGTGAGCTCACATATGTTGTTTGTCATTCAATTCTTCACATGTTGTATTGCTTTTCCTTTATGCAATTTCCTGCTTTCCTAGTTAGTGTTTCAATGCTTTTCTAGATTAATTTGATTTCAGTAATTTAGATTAGATTAGATTAGTTCCACTTCAGTCCTGCATATATAGTGCATGTGTCTCGTAAGTCTACGGACCTCGGATTTACAAATTAAATAGTTGGGTAAGTACTACAACAGAATTAAACGAACATAGTTTCACCCAACATTTTGACACTGCTGCCGGGGAGGCACGATGGATTGAAGTTTAGTTTGATTTTTCTGCAAGTGTGTTTAGACATGTTCCTAACTCCGAGGTGTTAAGGCGGTAAGACGTGGGGAACAGCCTACGCATCGCATTCGAGATACCGTAACGGGCTCGACCTCTTATGGATCAGGGCATGTAGGGTGTTTACATTTATGCAAGTGTGAATTTCAATTTCTGCAGGTGTGTTTGATTTTCGCAACTGTGAAGAATGTTTGATAAATTCATGGTTCATGGTTATAATTGAAGCATTCGATTACTCAATTAATGAGCAGTCCTTGTAAGAGGGTTTAATTGAGTATTTAATTCAAGATTATTTCTGTGGTCCTTTTGTTTTTAATTCAATTTTTAAGTGTGCTAATTTTTTATTTTTTTTTAGAATCTTTCAACATGGTTTTATAATGAGTGTCAGCTTGGAACTACTCACTCAGATCCTTGCAGAAGTCGGAATCTCCTCTTCCCTGGAAAAGGAGATCTTGACAAAAATTGAAAGTTCAACTACTCCCCAAGAAATAAACGAAGATTCAACATCTGAAGAATCCTGCATATCTGATGGCGAACAGTCATTCGAACAGGAGATCGAGGAAGAAGAACAGGAGTTACAGCATGATCTAAGTAAGAGAAACTGTGCCTATCAAAGCTTTATCGAACAATGGTTCCAGGTAAGTACTAGATTAGATTCATCTTTTTATTTTTTAGTTAATTTGTGGTTACAGCAACCAGACTCATCCACTCTCGAATATTTTCATTTTTCATTTGAAAAATTGCTACCAAATCTATTGTTGTTACTGCTACGTGAGTGGCTTCATTGGAAGTTTAACTACACGTAACTAATTTGTAAATTCTAATTAGTATAGAGTAGGTAGGCTTTCAGTTTTAGTTTTTGCTTTCATTTTCAGTTTTGCTTTTACCTAGAATAAGTATGCTCTCCTCCTGCGTCTTTGTACGATCTCGAGGATCAGAAAATAGGGATGATTTAGACTAATTTCAAGAATAAATTCATGTTTTGCAATATGCTTCATCACCAACATCTTTCGATATGCAAATTATTATGTCCATTTGTTAAAAAAAATTAAGAGAAAGTTTAGTTTCTTTCTCAACTTTAGTTTTTCATTGATTAAAAAATAATAATAATAATAATAATAATTTTAACAACTAACCATTTTTGTTTTTAAAGATAGGATTACCATTTTTGTTTTTCAAAGATGGGGTTAATTCCATTTTTTTAGACTTTTAATAAAAAATAAATACAAAAACAGCAAAATAAAAAACAACTCTGCATCATTCATTGTATATACAAAACATCAAACAAATCCAAGCTGAGTAGCTCATAAACCAAGCCCGGTTCAATATCTGAGTATCCCATCCGAGCCCAGCCAATGAGCCCATCCGAGCTCTGACTGGCAATGAATGTCATTATCATTATGCCTCCGCCATTTGTGCACCCGATTTAAAAAGTAAGATTCCCTCAATCCGCGTATAACCGGGAGAAATCAGTTCAGAATTGAGACCTATTCTTTGGCCTGTTTCATGCGCGTTAGAAAGCTATTCTCATATAAGAAAAGAAAGAGCTACTCGCCACAAAGTAGGCCTACTAAGATAAGACCAGATCATGGACCCAAAAGAATAGATACGATTCAACGAAAGCCGGAGAGCTTGGGCCGATATTACTCGATAAGGCGATGGATCGCGAGAGATACTATTATGCCCATTCCGCCAAAGATAGCTAAAAGATTGGAATAAAAGAAAATCGCTCAGGCCTTCTTGTTCCAGTGTCAAGACCGAGAGAACAGACTTCAAACAATAGGCATACGCTAGACTGAAAGGGCCCAGTTTTCTTTCTACTTGCAGCTTTACGATCTAGCGGCGGGACCCGAAGTATTGGAGAACAGAATCGAAAAGCTAGCATTCTCAATTGAAGCTTCTGCCGATGGTATATTAGATCTTTTTGTCGTCTTTGGCTCGGCAATACAATCTTCGATTTCCTTTCTTGACTTGGCTTTCGCTCGCTCCTCCCCTGTCAACCTAGGTGACGTATCGCCTGGCCGCTAGTAGTAACCACCAACAGCATAATAGGAAACTGGAATTCTTTTTGCCCCTGAGGTTATTGCAGAATACACAGTAAGCGCTCTTTAGAGGACTGTGCCACCTGCAGTGCCCGGCATAATGTTTCTATCCGGCGGGCAGAGTGAGGAGGCGGCCACCTTGAACTTGAATGCCATGAACAAGTTGCAGACCACGAAACCCTGGACTTTGTCATTCTCCTTTGGCCGAGCTCTTCCGGCCAGCACTTTGAAGACATGGGCGGGAATGGATGAGAATATTCCTGTGGCTCAGGCTGCCTTGTTATCTCAATGCAACCAAATGCCAGTGGGAAGTATCCATATTCAGGCTCCATGGACTATTTTGTGAAAACATTCAAAGCAGGGGGACTGTTTAAGTTCTATACCGGGTTTCCCGTTTATTGCATTAGAATTTCTCCCCATGTCATGATGCTTCTTAAACCGAATTCAGAAGTTTCAGAAATCTATTGGGTTGTAAGACTTCTTTTGGCTTGAGGAAGAGGCGGAATATTTTTGTCTTCGATCGTAGGAACCATTATTACCTGTTTCTCCTTTTTCACCTAATTTAGTTGACTCGGCAATGCACTGTTGGTTCATAATAAGGGCCTCATGTTTTCTTTTCGCCCTTGCTGTTTAATTTTCACATCCATTTCTTTTACCAGAGTAACTGCCATAAGATAATATGCTACATAACAGTGTTCTAATAAGAAATTTTTGGTTAATGTGCTTGGATAGAGGTTGGTCTGTAGGCGAAACCATTTATAGATTCATTCTTGGACCACCAGGCACATGCCTTGAAATTGATTTCTTTTTTGAATAAATTAGTTCACTCGGACCAACTAAAAAATAATAATAATAATAATAATAATAATAATAAAAAACTTGCCCTCATTCCTTCATAAACTAACTACTTGTTCCCTAAGAAATACAACAGCCTTTTCAAATGTTTTCAATCAATTTTCCTGCAAACCGATACAAACATTTTGAAAAAGTATTGCACAATCAATGAATACATTGCATGGGGACATGCAATATTTCTAGTTGCGGGGAAATAAAAGTATGTTGGATTTTTTTGTGAATTTGTGGGTAAAAGTTAGGATGCATATACTAACAAGTGAAATGAGATTGGTGTTATGTGTAAGACAACGAGAAGCTTATGCAGAAAGCTCAACATTACGATGTGACACCTTTTTCATCCACAATTAGAGTTATTTCGGAAAATAATTAAAAAAAGGGACATTTTATAAAAATGAGCTAATTTGTTTTTGAGTCACTTCATACAGGAATCATCGATGGAGATGGCACACAAAGGTGACAATTTTTATGCAGGAATGGTGCTAAGAGTTGAAGACAATCTAATGCAAAAGTGATTTTTCGAAATCACAATGAAACATGCATCATTGGACGCTTGAAGGAACTAATTCTTCACTGCACATATCATGACATTTTCCACTACACAAAAATCCTTTTGCGTCATGACTATTCACCTTTTTCCTTCCAAACGCCTAGACCATCCTTATGTTGCAGCCCATCTTCCATTTCCTTATCTTTCACGACTTCATGCATGCCTATTTTTCTGAATCGCATGCATCCCTTTATCCTTTTCAGTTTATTTTTGCCTTCTAGTTTGCCCTCTGAATAAAACTCATTCCCTTTCCCTGATTACATTGCCTTGATTTCCTAGCCATGCTGATCCACACTGCTTGTCCGTGAGTTCTTTCCATTTATAGTCCTATCAAATATTTTTGTCCAAACTCGCGTTGACTGATGTGGGATTCCTTAAGGCCCACCTTTCAACAAGTCTTGCCCCATCGACATCAGCACCTTATTTGGGAAATAGACTAAAGTTCCCTTTGAGTACCTAGAGGCTTGCATGCCTTAATGGCAAGTTCTCTCGTTGGCGATCATGGGAATACATCAGTGTCCCTTGATCTTCAGATCTTGCAAGTGGCTCGACCTCGACACATCCATTCGCACTTTGCAAGATGTACTCCAGTACCTTGGCACTCATTGACATCAATGGTGAGTTGCCTCACATTGGTTAACGACATGCATCAATGGCCGGTAATCCAATGATTTCTATTCATGCTCGACATCGACACATTCATTCGCATGTTTAGAATTGTACCATCGAGTTTGTAGCGGGTGAAGACTATACACTTTTTCACGACTCCCTCAGCAGTTACAGCAGCATGCATTCTGATCTATGAGAGTACCACAGTTCCACTTTCAGCATTTATCTTTTCCATGATTCAGCATCAGCAGTTCAGATTCCTTCATTTCCCAGGATCCAGTTACAACAACATCAGTCACATTTTCCTGATCCAGCAGCAGCAGCAGCTACATTCCTATTGCATAGTTCATCATTCTTGGGTAAGTAGAGGTATGTTGTTTTCTAATCTTTAATCATGCAATTCCTTATATGCTAACTTGAATATTTTGGAAAATTCCCTCACCATGCTACATTTCCTTTCATGAGCCATGTCAAGTTGCATGAGGACATGCAACCAGTTCAGTTGAGGGGGGGAGAACTATATTCACTTCCACGATTCCATTTCTTCACCGCTATCACTCCATTTTTTTCTCATTTACCATTCACCAACATTTATTTCCCAATGATACTTTGTTGCACTTTGCTTCATACGCAATATTGGCATGCTTCATTAATATTACAAAAGGGCTTTCTTATGCACATTATGATTTCCAGTGAGTGTTTACATTGTTATTGAAGAAAAGAGAACAGAAAATGAAATGAATGTTGTTAACACAAGAACCAACATTCTTTATATTCATGGTTGTCACACAAGAACCAACCATAAGAAAATGTAAATTGTTACTCATGTCTTTCACATATCCTGGAAACATTCATTATTAAAAGACATCATCATGTAAAGCCAAAGTTCAAAACGCCAAATGTTCTTAAAGAGACCCATGCATGGTTGCATGAGGACATGCAACAAGTTCAGTTGGGGAGGATGTTGGGACTCAGAAATGTCATATTTTCATCCACCTTTTTCTTCACTATTCCTTACATTTCATCATCCCATTAACCTTTTATCATATCATTTTCATACATACATTTGGGTTTCACCTTCTTATTTTCCATTTTATTCATTTTTGTATTACAAGTGAATTTATGATTAAATATTAGAAAATATACATATTTTTATATATATCTCAAGAATATGTGAATTTTGTGATGTGTAGGAAATATGTGAAAAATTAATATCTCCTCCACCATATTAAGAAGATAATTATGCAAGCCTATTCCTAAGGAGAAAATCATGGAGGATTTGGTTGGCATATCTTATCCAATTCCTAAGGAGAAAAGCATGGAGGATTTGGTTGGCATATCTTATCCAAGATATGTGAGAGATTTGTGGGGGATTCAAAAGGGATCATATTTTGTAATAACTGGAAAGTAGTTAAAAATGCTTGAGATATTTGTGGGATCATATCTTGTAATAACGGGAAATTAGTTGAGAGTGCTTGAGAGAATATTGGATGTGTAATTATGAGAAGGTTATCTTCCTCATGTATATAAGAGAGTGCTCTCTCTTCATTTTAATAATGAATGATGAATAATGGAAAGGAATTCTTAGTTTTCATCTTTTATTATGCTTTCATGATTTGTCATTTGATTCTTGTAATGTAATTTGAGATAGCTTTAGTGTTGTGAGCTCACATATGTTGTTTGTCATTCAATTCTTCACATGTTGTATTGCTTTTCCTTTATGCAATTTCCTGCTTTCCTAGTTAGTGTTTCAATGCTTTTCTAGATTAATTTGATTTCAGTAATTTAGATTAGATTAGATTAGTTCCACTTCAGTCCTGCATATATAGTGCATGTGTCTCGTAAGTCTACGGACCTTGGATTGACAAATTAAATAGTTGGGTAAGTACTACAACAAAATTAAACGAACATAGTTTCACCCAACATTTGCCTTTTTCTTATTGATATGTCCTTCTATCTTGAGAGTTTGAGGAGTGGTAATTCCTGCCAATACATTACAAGATATGGCTTGATTCATTTCTTCTTTCTCTAGGGTTGGTTCCTGGTGTATATCCTCTTATTTTAACGTTTCTTGTTCCTTTTCTTCCTCCTCTTCACAATTTATGTAAAATAATTTATTCTCAGCATACTTATGACCTTTAGTGTATTTGCTATCACAACTGTAACAAAGCCCTTTGCTATTTTTTCTTCCAATTGTTGTGGTGTCAACCTTGTAGATTGTGTAAGGCTAGCAGAAGCAACACTTCCATATTTATAGTTGTGAGTGGTAGTCTTCCTTGTTGCCATAATTTTGATTTCAATTTTTCTTGCCAACTTGAATGCCTTCTCCAATGAATCAGGTTCCCAAAGGCGAACTTCATGTTGGATGTTATCCTTTAAAGTCCCTATGAACACATCAATTCTATGCTCCTCTAGAATATCTTTTACCCTTATATTCAATTTTTGAAATTCCTCAATGTGCTCCACCATTGAACCCTTTTGTTTGAGATTTATCAATTTGCTAAAGAAGGTGTTGCTTTTTGTATCCTCATAATGTGCTATCATTTCCTCCATAAAAAATTACCAAGTGACAATTTATTTACGAGATCAAAGCCATCGACACCATACAAACTAATTGGGTTCTAAATATAAAGTTGCAGTGCATACATTTTGTGTGTTTTCACATTATGGAGATCGAAATATTGCCCCATCTGTAGTATCCATGTTACGGGATCCTTGCCATCAATCTTCCTCATATCAACCTTCGGAACATGGTGGGTCTTCAATCCAATGTTAGATTCTACGGAATCATGACTAATGTTTCTTTTGTTCTCATCATGAGTTTCCTCTATTAACCTTTCACCATTAGGAAGCATTTCTTGAAGCAACTTTGTCAAACCTCCTTTCAAATCTTTAATGTTTACTTCTAAACCATCCATCTTAGATTCCATGCCATCAATCTTAGCTTCCACGCCATTCATCTTAGCTTCCACACCTTTCTTTAAACCATCCATCTTAGCTTCTGTTACTTTTTGTGAGAGTGAAATTTGTTGCACTTGGTCTCGTAATTTTGATATATCATGTTGCATTTATTCCTCTTCTTCATGGGTCATGGTAGCGCTTTCAAGTTGTTTACTAGGTGTTTCCATTTTATTTCTTTGGGGCATCAATGAATGATAATTATGCTTCACTCTGCCCTTTGAATTAATTCAAACTAATTTTTCAAACCATACTTATGCAAAATTTTAAAAATACTACCCACGTTTTTTTGCTTTGTAGGAGCTCGATATTGAATTTGTTGTATCTCTGTAATTTCGGATCTCCAAGGTCTGAAATTTTGTCCCGTGGTAGCCCTTTGAGTCTTCTTTCCAACCCCATTAGTCTGGTCAAGATTGGATTATCCAAGAAACAATTATTCCAAATATCCCACAAAGGCCTGATTATAGAGAGGTTTAATAGAGCAAACTGGTATGAAGTTTCATGTGCTTTTGTTTAGACCTTCGGACCTAGAAACAATATACAGAAAACTACAGTCTGTCCCATTTCTGTAAATTTTTATGAAACTTCAATTTGATGCTCATAGAGAAAGTTATGACGATTTTCCCCAGGTCACCTGTTTGATATATAATTCGGGAGCCCGCAAAAACCCTAGCTTCCTTGGATCCTATCTCCAAAAATATAGCGAGACAAAATCTGAAATTCGGACCCGAGGTTCATAAAGATTTCAGGACAAATAGGTTTTATTTTGAGCTTCTGAAACTTTGTAGAAAACAAGTTATAGCGAAAATGCCATGATGACCTATTTGAAGCAGCGAAACCCTAGAATCCAAAGCTCTGATACCAAATGTTATGCAACCAGGTCACAAAATAGAAGAAAAGATAGATCAACAGCTTCAAACTCAACCTCATCGAGGGGGAAACCTCCTTTAAATTACAGAAATGAACAATTCTTGGATGATACAAATTAAAAGACCTCCTTTCTATATATAGGGGTCTAAGGGGTCCCAATACAATCAGAGCCTACATAACAATAATATTGTAGGGGCACAACAATAACAATAGTGGTCTTCTATGGGGCACAATAATAACAACATGGGGACTATATGGGCACAATAATACAATAAGGGGGTTGTGCTAATAACAATAAGGGGTTACATTAGTAGTATAGGGACCTAACAATACGACAGGTGACAACATCGACTCCAGTTGGGGACAGTGCCTTGCTAGCAAGGTGTTACGAACCTGTAGACTAGTAGCCTTTACCATTGGGCATGGAGTCCAAAATATTTGGAACTTGTAAAACTGGAAAATCTCCCTCGAACTTTATTTGTTGGGAGTAATTTCCTCATAATACTTTCAAGGCAGAACCGCAGCTTCTAAAAACTGGAAATTAAATACTCACATAGTGAGCTTATTTATGTACATCTCCTGCTTATGTCCAAGGCTCAATTCACCCAAGTGAAGTCAACCTTCCAGTGATACCAGCCCAACATCTAAGTACTGGACCTTATGCCATTATTCTCTAGAAACTTAACAATTAAAACAGGAATGCACCATGTGGAATTTTCAGGTAAAAAATTTAATACATACCCCATAATTGAGACATGTTGTTGGCAAAACAAAGATGCCATATAGTCAACTACTGGATCATCGAACTGATGAGAAAAATTTACAACCACCTTTTTTTCTTAAATAGTTTCCAGGCAGGAATCTTTCTGCAAAAGGCAGCAAAAGACACTGCTTGTCTCTTCCATTTTGGGCTCTTCTTGAAGAATTTTTTGCTGGTAATCTTCTCCCCACTTGTTGGTAAGAAAATCCCTTTGAAAATATGAAACAATCTCATCCTCCTCTGAATCATATGAATCATAAATTAGAGAATCTTCATCAACTTTATTACTAGCTTCTTGAACTTCAAAAACAGAGGTAGGTATAAACATGGGCCAGTAAAATTGATCGACAACCGCTAATATATACTCAAAAAAAGAGGTTGAATTTATTTGCTCGGAATCGTTTTCTTCTTGTGGTTGTCTTGGAAAAATGCTAATACCTTGTTCTCCATCTGAAGGATGTAAATCATAAACTAGAGCCTCTTTGTTAACCCCATTGTCAACTTCCTCTTTTTGTGCAGCTTCCCATGACTGGGACTGTTGTGGTTGTGCAACACCCAACTCTCCATTTGAGTCATACAAATCATATAAAGGAGAACCATCAAGTTCAAAAAAATATGATCTTTGGGAGTTCGTTTGCAACTTAATAATGTCTCATTCTTCCTTTTCTTGACTGTTGGGCAATTCTCCTTGATGCAAGTATATGTTTTCTTTGAGTTGAGCTCCACAAATATCTTCAATAACATAATTAGTCTTGGAAATATTTTCAACATTTAAATATTCACAACAATCTTTAAACAAAGAAGCCGGTGGATATAATCTTTTTTTTTAAGAATTATATGTTATGTGAAATCTCTTCGAAGAAGATATGTTGCCATGAGGTAGTGTTCTGCCAAACCCTAGAATTTGTATCTAAAGAATACATGAACAATTGCATTTTCACATCTTCATGAACAATACCATGTTTCTTCATGCATTCATGGAAGTCCTTAAGGTGTTGGTTCGAGCTTCCATTTGTGCTTCCATTGAATCTAGGAAAATAGGTAGACCATTATGGAAATGGAGGAACATGATGGGGGTAACCAACGATGGAAGGTAAATATAATGGGGAAAATATGTTGGCCAAGAATGCAGGAAGAGCTGTTTTGAAAACCTCTTTAGGTGGGAGATCTCAGGGTCGAATTCAGGGGGAGTTTTTTGTCAAGAAGTGTCAGAGCGAGTATGAGGCCTTTTGAAAGCCAAGACAATCCAATGAAGATTTAAACAGTGGAGTCGCCGAGGTGAGAGATCTTTAACCCACACCCCCTCTTTCTCACCTAACCAAGGTGTGTACAAGTGTCGTACCTAGGGAAAAATATTTTGATTCGTTCCCCAAAAACAATGCAAGAAGATGTTGTAGCCCCTAGAGAAACACCGTCGGGTTGAGGAGAGGTCAGTGCCTAGGACATCTTAGTCTCTCTTGAATATAATTCGGTGCATCTCGAGAGATGAATGTAAAGTGATTTAGATTTTGGTTCAATTTCCTTTCTCAGAGGCAGATTTAGGATTCACATAAACAATGTATCATTCCGAAGAATAAATGTTTCAGGTCTGGTGGCTGACACATAGAGAATGTAGCTTAAATTTGTCATTGGATTAAATATGGAAAAGAGAAATATAAGAGAGGAAACTAGTGCAAAGGGTTGGATAAACACATAATCCTATGCAACAAAACCCAATAAAATCATGAAAGGATAAAAGGAATAGAGTGCAGAAATAATGGAGCGCATTTTAAGGCTTTCAACTCAATATCTCATAGGTATTGTCTGCTATTTCATAACATAGGTAAATATGCAATTTCACAGGTACCATATGCTATTACATAACATAGATAAATTTACAATCTCAAAGATATCTGCTGCTATCACATAACATTAGTAAATGTGCGACTTAAGGGTAAATCCAACAGCTACAATTACATAATTTCTGAAGAGGAAAATACACACATGAAATGGCATACAGAGAAAGAACGCAGAATTCATATCCCAAATTATTGGAATCAACATAACTTTTTCATTAATGTTCCAGAATGAAAAACATATCACAGGCCGAAACTGGCAAAATTTGAAAAAACAAGAACAAGAAATTAGAACCAAACTTAGAACCTCCTCTGAAAATAGAGTTCAAAATTCTTGAACATAGACTTCAGAACTTATGAGAGAAGAATTTGGGAACCTTTACTACTGATTTCCTCTTCCATTTTATAGAGAGAGGGAGATCAAACAATAGTTACAAAATATCTTCAAAGTGCTACAACTGTCTGAGCATGCAAATGTTCTAGTTGTCCTGATGATTACATAACAAATCCTATTCTTTTCTTGAAAATGCAAAAATTAACAAAACATGAGAAACATGAGGTGTCATGATTGACATAGAAAAATATCTCCATGCCAATTCCTTTGATTCCCTTACATGGACTCAGGCTCTAGTGTTTGGATTAATGGTGGGTTGATGATCTGGCCATACTTCTGTTATGATATTCCTCCATGATTATTGGCCAATTTGCTTGTGGCTTTCTTTCTCTAACTATTTGATTTCCCCTCTTAGAGCTAGCCATGATCAGGTGTGGTGGTTTTGAAGGTGCCCATTGACATAGCTGCCAACCCATCCAACCCTTTATTACCTTCGTTTTACATTATCCTAGCCCAATACATCTCTTAACATTTCATTTCATAGTTCAATTTCAGAGTTGAAACACATCATAACTTTATTTAAAATGACTTTACAAAAACACAAAGATCTAATGCCTTTATCCCCTCTATGCTTAGCTCCTTATTGGTCACACACCATAGAACCAACACCTGTGACCACCGATATAGCACTTAGGTGCTGCAACATTAGAGCCTTCATCAATCATAACACTATTTAAAATAAACGTTATGAAATCAAAAAGTTGTGACCATAGGCTCAGTGCTTGTGTGTTAAGGCCTTTGAGCTCCTGTCAGGGGCCTATCTCCCTTTGTATTTTCCCTTCCAACCTTGGTTCCTTTAAGTCTCCCAATACCATGAGCCATCAACACATCAAAGCTATTTTCATTGGAAGTTCTTCGAATTTAAAATTAAAACAAAGTTATAATGTCTCCCTCTCTCGATGAGCTCCATAACACTTGGGTGCTTGCCTTTGGTCCACGCCCTTGGTTCTTTGGACCCTCGAAACCAAACACCAACAACACATTGGAAGCCCCTCTCATCATAACTTTTTCAAAAATAAATTGAACAGGAGTTCTGATATTCACATCCTGGTATGGTTCATAACACTTAGGTTCTAAATCTCCTCTCTACTCTAGGTTCTTTGGATCTCTCACGACCATGTGCCAGTACACATTAGAATCCATTCTCATTAGAACCTTTTCTAAAATGAAATTTCAAATGAATTCTGAAAACTACGAACTCCGATATTCTCCATAGCACCTAGTTGCTTCGCCTTGTCTATGCCCTTGGTCCTATAAGTCCTCATGACCAAATGCCACTTAATATTAGAGCCCCTCCATCAGATCAAAACTTTTTATAAAATAATTTAAATAGGGGTTACAAAATATCCTTCCTCTGAAATGTTAAACTCTAAGATGACATCATGTTGAGGTCATCATCTCCACGTGGCACCTCTTGAGTGGTCACACCTGTCACCAAAATTTTCCCCATTAGTCCCTCAAAAATGTCGAAAATGACTACCACGTGTCCACTACATAGCCATGTCACATTGACGTCATTTGCCTCATCAGCTTCTCGAAGCCAATTATCTGTTGTCATGTGTATTCTCAAAGGAGAGAGAAAGGGTCCTTAGGGTCCTTGGTTTTGCAATGATTTCCTTTGTATTTATTTTCTCCTCACACTTCGTGCTTATAACAAAATTCCAATTTTTAAAGAGTTATGAGGTTCTGATCCTCGAAGCTTCGAAATGATTGACCCTTTGAAATTTGGGTTTCGATGTGCCTTTCTTCGTACTGCCTGCTCTGACATTCACTTTCGGGTCTGCCTTTTAAATAGATTGTCGAGGTCCCTTATGATCTGACCTCCGATATCCCGAAGTCCCAATATGTTTCCTACCAGTCCTTTCGATATCGGGTTCTGATACGATTTTGGATCCTAAATTTCGGCTCTACCATTTGATTTCTGCTCCCAATTAAATATCAGGCCCCCTTCTGATTTCAGCCTCCGATATTTCAGCCTTCCTTTTCATTTCCCTTTAGCATATTTAGATAACACTTGTCCTTCTCTACACCAAGGATGAAAAATAAGACCATTTAACACAAATATAAGATGGTATTACAAGTGAAAACAAAAGACATCATATTCTACTTGATTATTGGTGGTTGACCCGATACACATCCCATTGTGGTGGAGAGGTGTCAAGTCAAGAGAGTATATGTTCGAGGCTGCTGCAGCAAGGTTTTGTTACCACCGAGAATCACCATCAGCGAATCCATGATGATAGGCCCGTGGGCGATCCATCTGTAACACATGATGAGAGAGTGATTTTAGTGTACATCCATGGTGAGGCGGTCATAAAAATAAGTCATGGTGCATACATCTATAGTCTAGGGCTACTTTTAAGTGTTATGGATAGAATTTTTTGAGGTAGAGTCCATTTACGGGATCTTTAAGGAAAGTCCCATTTGGCTCTACTAAGATGTATTCCCCCTTGAGGAGGAAATGCTTAACGATGTATGGGCCCTTTGATAAGGTCTCGAATTTCCCTGTTCCTAAACCTTCTTTGGCAACATCATAGCGAAGGACTAGCTCCCCCTCAGTGAATAATCTAGGGGTGACAATGCGATCAAAAAGAGGCTTTAGTCCTCTTTTTGTGTGCTTCATTATCCTCGAGAGACTCTCGTCGATTTTCATCAATATGTTCAATTGTAGCAACCTTTGCTCTAAAGGTGTGGTATCAGAGAGGAGTTCGATGGCCGAGTGTAAGGTAGGGATCTTGCACTCAACGGGAGGACAACTTAAACCCCATAGAGTAATTGGAAGGATGTGAATCCCGTGGATACTTTGACCATAGTGCGGTACACCCATAATGCTGAAAACACCATCTGGTGCCAATTGGTTTTATGGTTGTTCACCATATGCGACAACATTGTTTTCAGGACTTTGTTAACAACTTCTACTTGGTCATTGGATTGAGGGTAGTATGGAGAAGCAAACTCATGAGAGAAACCAAGGTGTTGGGATAAATCCTGAAATATCTCGTTCTCGAAGTGTTTGTCATGATCAGATACCAACTCCTTGGAAACATTGAACTGTGTTATGACATGGTTAAAGAAGAAATGTGTTGCAGTGTCGACGGTGTTATTGTATGTGGGCATGGCCTCTGCCCATTTGATGAAGTAGTCAATGATGACCAAAATATATTTATGGCCACCTAAAGATGGAGGGTTGTAGGTCATGAAGCCTATACCCCATTTACAAAATGGGCCAATGACAATGACTAGGTGTAGGGGAGATGGTGAACCTCGCGCCTTATGAAGGCATCTTTGGTAGCGCTCACATATCTTGACTACTTGAATACAGTCATGGAATAGGGAGGGCCCGAAATAAACGACGTGAAGTATTTTCTAAGTAGTAGCCATCCCTGAGAGGTGGTCATCGGAGACTCTGATGTGGAAATCATTTAATACCTTCTCAGCTTGCTTGAGGGTAAGGCATCGAAATAGGATGGTATCAATGCCCCGACGATAGAGGACATCTCCTATGAGGAGGTACGAGAGGGGTTGATGGTGAATGTGTCTCCAGTCGTCGTTAGTCAGCTGAGGTTTGAACTTTTGGGTTCGTAGAAAGAGGATAATATTGCCATACCAAGGGTCATTCATTCAAACAAAGAACAAATGTTTGTTAGGGAAAGCATCATTGACGGGGCACCCTTGCGTCTCTGTAGGAAGATTTGCGATGAACTCTGCAAGAATAAGTATACTTGTGGTTCATCACGCGACAAGTGATCAAATATCTCATGGGGTTGATGTTTGCTATTATGGTGGTGGTCCATAAGATAATATAATGTGAAAGCTTTTGTACATAGTGTACTAGAGCTAAGGCGGTCTTCTCTGTTGGCTCATACTTCAAGGCAAGCCCAGAGAGGTTCTTGTTGATATAATAGATTACGTGCTCTCTATTATTAGGTCCTTCTTGGACTAATACCCCAGCAATGGCTACGTCAAATGCTGACAAGTAAAGGGTATAGTCCTTGTTGTGGTTTGGGTGACTAATCAATGGAGCTTGAGATAATGCATCTTTTAGGGCTTCAAATGATTTTTTTCCCTCCTCATCCCAATGAAAGGGAATATCGTGATGAAGTAGGCGCAAGAAGTCGTGTGCATATGTGGCATAGTCGGGAACAAATCAACGTAAGAAGTTAGCCTTACCCTATCAACTTTGCAACTGCTTTAAAGGTTTTGGAGGTGGGATTTCTTTAATGGCCTAGACTTTGTGTGGGTTGCCTCTAATAACTTGTTGGGAAACTATGAAACCAATTATTATCCATACGTTAATGCAAAAAACACACTTGAGAGGGTTCAAGCGTAGGTTATATTTTCGACATCTTTGAAACACTATGCAAAGATCCTCCAAATGATCTGTGTGCTTTTTCTATCGTACGATGAGGTTGTCCAAAGAGGAGAGGATGATATGAGCCAGATCATGGAAGATATAATTCATGACCCACTGAAAAATGGTGCCAGAACTTTTAAAACCAAAGGGCATGACTCGGTATGCGAATGTGCCCCGTGGGGTTGTGAAGGTTATTTTATACTGATATGTATGGCAAATTTAAATATGATTATACCCAAAAAACCCATCCATGAAGGATAGTGCTTCCACATCCTCAACCTTTCTTGAGAGTGCATCTACAACAACATTTTGCTTCCCTTTTTTGTAGATGATTTCCAAGTCATAACCCAACATCTTTTTCACCATTTTTGTTGCTATTCTGAAGATAATCTTTGTTCGAAAAATATTTAAGACTATCATGATATGTTTTTACCTTGAAGTGACTTCCCATTAGGTAAGGTCGCCATAGCTTTAGTACATGTAGTATTGACAACATTTCCTTCTCATATAAGTTTGTGTAAATACTTTCCTTTGATTGGATGAAGTTCAAAAGCAATGAGTCTTCCTTCTTGCATTAAAATAACACCAATTCCATTTCCTAAAGCATCACATTTCATAATAAAAGATTTTGTGAAGCCTGGTGTAGATAAGACGATGCTTTTCACATTGCCTCTTTAAGCTGTACAAAGGCCTTCATTGCTCCTGGAGTCCAAGAAAATGCATCTTTCTTCAGTAATGATGTTAGATGTGCAGCTATTCTCTCATAATTCTTAACAAACTTACAATAATGCCTTGTCAACCCGAGAAAACCTCGAAGATGATTTATGGTTGTTTTGATTTTCCATTCCTTAATGGATATTTTTTTTTAGGGTCTACCTTAACACTCCCTTGAGATATAATATGACCCAAATATTCCACTTCATGTACTCCAAAGAAACATTTGGAGGTTTCTGCTTATAATTGTTTCTCCTCAAATAGTTTGAGCACCATCTCAACATGTTGAACATGGTCCTTCCAAGACTTTTTGTAGATTAGTATATCTTTTTTTTTTGGTCAATTAAGTCTGGAGCCTTCAATTAACCGCAAGAAAGATTACATATGTTACATGTCTTTACAAGTGTAAAGACCAACAAGAGACAAACCCGTTGATGATTAACCGTCAACAGGGTCAATAAAACCGAATACAAAACCTGAAACCTTACACATAAAGCTTACACATAAACCTCTGACCATTATCCAACCTGATAGCCATTCGATAAGAACCCCAGTGATCCAACAATCCTTAAAGAAATCGCATCGGAAACTTACGTGACCCTTACCCGCTTTACGGAGCCGACAGAGAAAATAAACTGTTAATGTATAAAACTTCAGGTTCGTTCTTGGACTTAACCTCCTCCCATGTTGAAACCCGATATCCTTTCGATCAAGATCTCGTAAGATCCGACGGTCATTAATGATATCGCCCCAGCAACATGCACCTCTTACCCATTTCACGGATCCGATAAGGATTATAAGCCATTGGTTTATAAAAGTTCGGGTCCGGTCTAAGACTTAACCTCTGATCACTTTTAAAACCTGATATCCATACGATCAAGCCCCTGTTGATCTGACGGTCTTCCGAGATATCGGATCGGAAACTAGCTCGATCTTTACCCTCTTTATGGATCTGATAAAGATTATAAACCACTGATCTATAAATCTTCGAGTCCGCTTGAAGACTTAACCTTCGATCATTTTCCAACCCGATAGCCATTCAATGACGAAGGCCATCAAAATCTATGGTCGGCGGCCTTCCAACTAGCCCGCTATTTACCAAGTACTCCTCCCCTGTAATTAGCTTTGTCTTAAGCATTCTTTGTGGGATCAACGGTTATGATTGACTTCTTCTTCCACTCTCTCCTGCTTCTACTAGTCTTCCTTCTACTCATTCCTCATGGTTTGGAAGTGCTCCATGTCTTTGGCTGCCTGTATTTGACAATCATCACGCAATTTCCCAGAGGGTGTTGAATCCCATGCATTCCTCACAAAGCACTCCTTCGTTCGCCAGACGATCAGCTAGCATATTGGCTTTTCTTCGCACATGAACAAAGCTAACCGTTCTCAGGGTTTGCAATTGGGAATGAATACGCTGAAAGACCTACAATAGTTACCAATGTTTCGAAACTTTTCTAGGTGTCGTTCCATTACATATATTCTTGTCCGCATTAATTACCAATTCAAAGTCTGCTTCAATGATGGCGTTGTGTAAATTTGACTTGATCAAGATTTCCAGGCACTGCTGTAAGGCCATGAGCTTCGCCATGTTATTAGTGGCAGTCCCCAAATGACTATGAAAGATATCCTTTATGCACCCCTGCTCATCTCTTATGACCCCACCAAGTCCAGCCATCCCTAGGTTGCCCTTAGAGACTCCGTCTATATTGATTTTCAAAAAAACATGAGGAGGAGGTTGCCAGAAGTCTTTACCAACAGTTGTTTGGCTCACACCCTTGTTTATGCCCCGGGGAACTAGCGAATGGAGACCCAACTACAGCAGTATGCGAGCATCTTGAGGCAAAGGAGGGTCCTCGAGAGGTTTCCACAAAAGGGCTCCAACGGTGTCTTTGAGCTGTCGTAATATTTGTGCAATGATGTTTTGGGTCGACCCAATTTTGTTCTTGAAAATCCTGCCATTGCGTTCTTTCCAGACATCCCAAATTATAAAGCTTGGAACCAGAGTCCAAGCTTTGTTGATGATTTCATTGCCTGAGAAGTCTTTCCTCCAATTCTTCAAAGTGTTGGTGATGCTAAGTTTGTCCCTATCAGTTTGCCTGAAGATTGAGGCCACCCAATCCCACAAGGTAGAGGTGAATGGGCAGAGGTTGAGTAAGTGTTCCATCATCTCCTCTTGTAAGCCACATAGATGGCATTTGGATGGGCCAACAAAACCCCTTTTTAGAAGATTTTCCCAAGTTAGAATTTTCTTTTGTTGAACCAACCACATAAACAGCTTTATTTTCATCCAATGCGGGTTCTGCCAAAGGTCCTTCCATACCTTATCAGGGTTTTGATAATCAAACCCTAGGGCCATTCGTTTAGCTTCTTTGAGGTTAAATTTACCTTCTATGTTTCTTCCCCATCTCAGTTGGTCAGACGAGGATGATACCAAAATCTTCCTCTGTTCCAAGTCCAGAGCAAGAGAGCCTGCCTGGGCCTTCAAAGGGATCTCTTCACTATAACCCAAATCCTTCCATATTCTCCATTTACCATTGTTCCTTACCTGATCCCAGAAGTCACGTACCATATGTAAACCTTTTTTGTCAGTGTCATTCTTAAGAGCGGTTAGTTCTTCCCTAAACAAGTTTGGTTCCTGCTGCCAGTTATCCTCCCAAAATCGTGCCAGGTTCCCAGCTTGGATCTCCCAGAAACTATGTTGCTAGACAATGGCTCTATTTTCCCAAGCAAGATTCCAAATGTGGGAGCCCTTGATGAGCCCTGACATTCGGATATGATCCCTCTCATACCAATTACAAGCATATTTCTGTTTCCAAAGCTTGGCCCAAGGGGTTGCCGATTCCTTAAGCCACCTCCACCAAATTTTTGCACTCGAAACTCTGCCGAGGGTTTTAGGGCTATGAAGCCCCAAACCACCATGGGCCTTAGGTTTGTAGAGCTTGTCCCAAGCTACCAAAGCCCACTTCTTTTTCTCTTCCCCCTTTCCCCAAAGAAAATCTCTTTGAATATTCTCGATCTGTTGCATAACTCCTTTAGGAGCAGGAAGAGTTGAAAACATGAACATGGGAATAGCCTGCAGGACAACCTTTGTAAGCACAAGGTGCCCTGCCAAATTCAAAGACCTGCATGTCCATTTCCTAACCTTGTCTTGAAGTTTGTTGGTTACCGGTTCCCACACTCCCTTGCTCAGAGGTTTGTCCGTAAGAGGCATTCCAAGGTACTTGGAATGTAATTGATCCCTTTGAAACCCGAGAATTTTGGGGAGGTTCCTCTTAATAGAAATGTCAATGTTAAAAAAGAAAACCTTTGATTTGTCAAGGCTTACCTCTGTACCAGTGGCTATAACAAAGTCATTCAAGATTTGTTTGAAAGCTTTGGCTTCCCTGACCGTGGGAATACCCCGCAACACAGTGTCATTCACAAATTGTTGATGAGTAGAAGCAACACCATTCGGGGTAAGTTTCAGACCCTGGATTCTTCCTTCAACATTTTCCATTTTGATCGCTCTGCCTAGCCCTTCCATCATGAGAACAAAGAGGAAGGGGGAGAGCGGATCCCCTTGTCTGAGACCCTTAGAAGGCATAAAGGTTCTAGAGGGAGAGTCATTAAGCAAGATTGAAAAAGTATCCATGGATACAAGGGCCATAACCCATCTTATCCAGTTGTGGTCGAAGCCATAAGCTCTTAGCATTGCCCTGATGTAAGACCAGCTTAGCTTATCATAAGCTTTCGCTAGGTCAAGCTGTATGATCATACCAGCTTGCTTATTGCTCTTAAGAGAGTGTACCACCTCGTGAGCTTGTATGATGTTATTGAGAATCTGTCTTCCTTCCACATAACCAGTTTTCTCCTCTGAGACAAGAGCTGGAAGAAGGGGCTTGAGTCTATTAGCGATCAATTTGGAAATAATTTTGTACACCACATTACATAAAGCTATGGGTCTGAATATGTTCGGTGTCATAGCTTTTTCCTGCTTTGGATTCAAAGCTATGAAAGAGGCATTAAGGGCCTTCAAAAACATTTTGGATCTTCTTGAGTCTTCCACAACATCAAGGATATCTTGTTTGACTGTTTTCCAGCTTGCCTTGAAGAAGTCCACATTGAACACATCCGGGCTAGGAGCTTTCCCATTTTGCATCTCATTGATAACTTGACTGACCTCCTCTTCAGACACTGGCCTGTTGAGATTGTGGTTTTCATCCTTGGTTACAAGCTTAGGAATGTACTTTGTGAAATTGTTAATGAACTGAGATCTGTCGACGAGAGGATCCTCTGTTATGCTAAGGAAGTATTGAACTAGGACAGATTCCATTTCTTTATGGGAGACAAGCTCTTTCCCTTAAGAATCTTTGAGTTTTCAAATTCTGTTATGTGACCTGTTATCTAAGGTTGATTTATGAAAAAACTTTGTGTTTCTTTCCCCTTCTCTAATCCACTGCACCCTCGATTTCTGTCTCCAGAAAATCTCCTCTTGCATGCACCTATATTCCCATTCCTTCTCAAGAGAGTCAGCTTGAGTTTTCCACTCCTCGGTAAAACCATCTATGATGATGATCTGATTAATCCCCTGGAGTTTGTGCTCAACTTCTCTTTTGGCTTTAAAAATATTACCAAACTCTTTTTTGTTCCAATCTTTAAGCCTAGATTTGATGTGTTTAAGTCTCTGTTGTAGCATGAACATTTTAGTGCCTTGAACGGGCATATCTTCCATCCACCATTTGTCAATATTGCTAGTGAAGTCAGTTGAGAGAACCAGACATTTTCAAACCTAAAAGGTATGTTCCTCGGTGTACCCATAAAAGTCGCTTCAAGCTGGACAGGTTAGTGGTTCGAGCCTCCAAAGGGAAGGATTAAAGTTGACATGTCAAGGCCTCTGCGAAGGAGGTCCCTTGAGATTATGAATCTATCTAGTTTAGAGGCAACTTGAGAAGCCCCCCCTCCCCCGCCGCTTTTTTATTCCAGGTGAAAGTGCCATTTATTGTTTCAGTATCCACTAGCCCCATGTTATTTATGAAGTTCTGGAAGGCAATGGAGTCTCTGCCTAGTATTCTGGTACCACTTTTTTTCTCTGTAAGAGATCTGATCATATTGAAATCCCCTGCGAACACTGTGTTTCTAAATAAAAACCATATCTGGTTTTTCTTCTTTTATTCTACTGCTAAGAATCCTTTGTTTCCTTTTACTTCCTAGACCCCTAATGTTCCAGGTTGTAAGTTTCATTAAGGAAGGTTTGTAAAGGAGTAACTGGTAAGATCTCTCATCTTACCTGAGTTAATCATGAGTTTCCTACATTCGGTCAGCAACTCATTATGTCCTTTTCTTCCTCTTTTCCTACCCGGGTACTTGGAAGAATGCGCCTGTGTTTCCTCCATCGTTTTCACCCCTCTATTCTCCTTGCTATCATGGTTTATTTTGAATCCATAACCCTTCGATTGAGATCTCCAAAGGAAGAGCTGTTGAACCCTGTCAAACTCCTCTTTTGGCAGGGAGTCAACCCCTTTGGTGATTCCCTACTCCAGAAACTTTTCTAGATATAAATTCTCCCTCTCTAGAATCTCCTGCAGTTTATGGCCCTCCGTTCCAGCCTCACTTGGGGTCATCTCATGGTCCCTACTAAGCTCCATAATGCTCGGCAGATCATCCTTTTGTTGGTTGTTCTCTGGTATATCCTCCATGCTAGCATCCCTTTCCTTCTCAGTGGGATTATTCTCTGATTCCTGGTTTGTCCCATTGTTTCTGACTTCTTCTTCTAAGATCTTGAAACTATTGTGGCTCGGTTTCCCGTCCTCGTTAATTTTCTTTTGGTACCGCTTTCCTCCTTTCCCTTTACCCCCAACCTTAGTAAAACCCTTGGGATCTTTGCCTGTGGTGTTTTTCGTGTTGCTCTCTAGTTTGTTTAGTCTCTGTATAGGTGCCCGTGTTCCTAGCACTTACGGCGCCTAAATGGGACGTGTTCACAGTCCATTGCCTGCACCCATTCTTCGTTACACTTCTAAAATGATCTCGTCCGGAAGTGCCCCAGATAAGTCCATTTCCACACATATCCAGGCAAAGGAAGTGTATTTGCCTCTTAGAGTCGCATTTGATATCTTTATAAAATGCCCTAGCTTGTTGCCAATAGCCTTTAGAGACTCCGACAGCCAATAATCTAAAGGAAGGGAGTAAATTCTTATCCATACCGGTACTGATGTGTACGTTTCTCGTTCTGGGACAAAATTCATCACCCATGGTTGCATGTAAAGGCCTGTAGCAACGTAAAAATAGGGTCCTCCCTCGAACACTATGTCTTTATCCTTTGAGCTTGTGAACACCACTGTAAAGAAGCCCTTGGACCTAAGGTGAAGGTTTACTTCTCTCTTTGGTTTCCAGTGGTTCCTTACCCATGCATGCAAAGCCTTCTTCGTTGGCCAAATCCCCATAAATTTGCATACAACCATGTATTCCGCCATGTGATCTCTGTGCACCTGTAGCGCTAGGTCACTTAAAACGACCCAAGGAATAATGGTCGACTTGGGTTCACAGACCCCTGTCGCACTCATAGGAGCATCTTTCTGACTGCTACCCCCTGTCCTCTTCTCCATGCTAACTTCCTCATGATTCTCTTCTTGTCCATGAGGTTTGATATTTTTCGATTTTCTATGTTAATAGCCTCAGTTGCCACCTCCGTTGGTTTCTTGAAGTGATGCAATCCAGCTCCCTTGCTTCTGTTCGCAACTACTTGACTGTAGGAGGGAGTAGAACTCCCTCCTCCGCGTCCCGCCATGGTTACCAGCGATAAAACACTAACCCAAACCCTAGTTCAGATTGCAGAACAAACTTCTAGTAATTTAGATCGTTATTTACAACAATTTCACTCTAAGCCTAGATTAGTATATCATCAACAAATGCTAACACAAATTTTCTAAGGAAGGGTTTGAAAATGGAATTCATCAAACCTTGAAATGTGGAAGGTTCATTAGTAAGGCCAAAAGGCATGACAAAAGATTCATAATGACCCTTATGATTTCTAAATGTTGTTTTTAGAATGTCTTCAGTCTTCATTCTAACTTGATGATACCCTGAATGAAGATCCAAATTGGTGAAGTAAATTGCTCCATGTAATTCATCCAACAATTCATTAATGATAGGAATGAGAAATTTACCTTTAATAGTGAGCTTGTTGAGATCCCTATAATATAGACACATACACCATGACCCATCCTTCTTGTGCACCAATACTACTAGAACAGACAAAAAACTTCGACTAGGTTGAATTATATAAACCTATAACATTTATGCAACCATACGTTCAATTTCATTCTTTTGGGCATAAGGATATCTGTAAGGCCTAATTTTTGGAGGAACACTTCCTGGGATAAAGTGAATCACATGATCATGATCGTGAATAGGTGGGATGCCTTTGGAAGTCTCAAACAGCTTGGAATTATTGTCCAAGACTTTTTGGAGATCTGGAGAAATAGATGATTTCGATGTTTGAACCCCTAGTGAGCATAATTGTGCAATTACACCTCGTTTTTCATTCATCAGAAGATTTTTCATGCCATTAGAGTTGATTAAATTTTCTAGTTTCCATACAATACCCCTTAATTCAACTTCCTTTTCCTCCCAAAAAAAGTTCAAGAAAAGTTCTTGAAAATTGAAAGTTGTCGTCCCCAAAAATTGTAACCATTAGACTCATAGTACAACATCAACACCACCCATTAGAATGGAAAGCGTTGGAATATCCAATACATATTCGCCCATGGTTAGCTTGATATTATGGCACTTTCTAGAGCAATTAATAGTTCCTCCATTTTCAACCATCACTTGACACTGTTACGTCCCTATACTACTAGTTAACCCCTTATTGTTATTAGTACAACCCCCTTATTATATTGTTGTGCCCATGTAGTCCCAATATTGTTATTATTGTGCCCCATGAAAGCCCACTATTGTTATTATTGTGCCTTTACATTATTATTGTTATGTCAGCTCTGATTATATTATGTCCCCCTAGACTCTTATATATAGAAAGGAGGCCTTGTCATTTGTATCATCCAAGAATTGTTCATTTGTGTAATGTAAAGGAGGTTGCACCCTCGAAGAGGCTTATTTTGGAGGCGTTTATCTATATTTTCTATATTTTTTATGAGCTGGTTTCATAACATTTGGTATCAGAGCTTTGGATTCTAGGGTTTTGTTGCTCCAAACAGGTCATCGTGGAATTTTCACTAGTTTTTTTTTTTTTTTTTTTTGGTGCGACGTTTCAGAAGCCAAAAAAACACCCTTTTGAGACGAAATCTCACTGATCCTCGGGTCTGAATTTCAGATCTCGTCTCGCTATATTTTCGGAGATACGATCTGAGGAAGTTAGGGTTTTGCAAGCTCCAGAATTTCATCTAAAACAGGTCATCGTGGAAGCTTCGCTATAACTTGTTTTTTATGAAGTTTCAGAAGCTAACAAAAAAAAAAAAAAAAAAAACCATTGGAGAAGAAAGCGGTCTGAACCTCGAGTCCGAATTTCAAATCTTGTCTTGCTATATTTTCGGATATATGATCTGAGGAAGTAAGGGTTTTTGCAGACTCGCGAATTATATCTTACATAGGTGACCTTGGGAAAATCGTCATAACTTTCTCTCTAAGCATCAGATTGAAATTTCGTAAGACGTTACAGAAAGACGATGGACTGTAGTTTTTTGTATATATTTTTCATATCCGAAGATCAAAACAGTGACACGTGGCACTTCATACAAGTTCACTCTTCAAAAAAGGTATATAATCAGGTCATCTTGGGAGATTGTGCATAACTCTTTCTTAGAGAATCCAATTTCAATCAAACTAGTGGCATTGGGGAGAGGACGCAGAGGGCTACTGCAGGTCGCAATTTTAGAATTGGAAGATCCGAAATTACAGAGTTAAAATCGTTTCAAGATCGAGCTCCTAAAATCAAGAATAGGCAATATGAGGAAGTTTGATGGCAAGGATCCGGTAAATTGGATACTACAGATGGAGAAATATTTTGATCTACATGAGGTGCAACTGTTACAAAAGGTATGTATTGCATCTTCATATTTAGAACTGGATCAATTTTTATGGTATAAAGAGCTTTGTTCTCGTAAACCACTTGTTACGTGGTGAATTTTGACAGAGGAAATGATAGCACATGATGAGGATACAAAGAGAAACACCTTCTTTAGCCAATTGATAAATCTCAAACAAAAGTGTTCAAGGGCAGAGCACATTGAGGACTTTCAAAAATTGAATATAAGGAAAAATTATATTCCAGAGAAGCAAAGGATTGATGTCTCCATAGGGACTTTAAAGCATAACATTCAACATGAGGTTCATCTTTGGGAACCTAATCCATTGGAGAAGGCATTCAGGTTGGCAAGAAAAGTGGAAAGCAAAATTATGGCAACAAGGTATTCTACCCCTCACAACTATAAATATGGAAGTGTTGCTTCTCCTCGCCTTCCAGAACCTACAAGTTTGACACCACAACAATTGGAAGAAAAAAGAGCAAAAGGACTTTGTTACAATTGTGATAACAAATACATTAAAGCTCATAAGTGTGCTGAGAAGAAATTATTTTACATTGATTGTGAAGAGGAGGAAGAAAAGGATCAAGAAACATAAAAAGAAGAGGATATACACCAGGAACCAACCCCAAAGAAAGAAGAAATGAATCCGACCATATCTTGTAAAGCATTGGCAAGAATTACCACTCCTCAAACTCTCAAGATAGAAGGACATATCAAGAGGAAAAAGGTTCAAGAAATGAAAGATCACATCGAGAAAGAAGAAATGAATCCAACCATATCTTGTAATGCATTGGCCGGAATTACCACTCCTCAAACTATCAAGATAGAAGGACATATCAAGAAGAAAAATGTTCAAGAAGTGGAAGATCACATCGAGCATCAAGAAATGAATCTGACCATATCTTGTAATGCATTGGAAGAAATTACCACTCCTCAAACTCTGAAGATAGAAGGAAATATCAAGAAGAAAAAGATTCAAGTAGTGAAAGATCACATCGAGCATCAAGAAATGAATTAGACCATATCTTGTAATGCATTGGCAGAAATTACCATTCCTCAAACTCTCAAGATAGAAGGACATATCAAGAAGAAAAAGGTTCAAGAAGCGAAAGATCACGTCGAGCATCAATAAATGAATTCGAAAATATCTTGTAATGCATTGGCTGGAATAACCACTCCTCAAACTATCAAGATAGAAGGACATATCAAGAAGAAAAAGGTAATAGTGTTGATTGATTCGGGCAGTACCCATAATTTTATTCATTGTAAGATAGCCAAGGAATTGAATTTCTTCCTATATCCAGCACCAGAGTATCAAGTAATGGTTGCAAATGGAGGAACCATAAATTGCTTTAGAAAGTGCCATAATATCAAGCTATCCATGGTAGAATATGTATTGAATATCCCAATTCTTTCCATTCCAATGGGTGGTGTTGATGTTGTACTAGGAGTCCAATGGCTATAATCCTTGGGTACAATAGCTTTTAATTTTCAAGAACTTTTCATGAAATTTTCTTTGGAAGGAAATGAAGTTCAATTAAGGAGTATCACAGGGAAACCGAGAAAGATAATCATCTTTAACAGAATGACAAATCTTCTAAATAAAGAACAAAGAGGCGTAATTACATAATTAGGTTCGCTAGAGGTTCCCACATCGAAATCATCTATTTCTCCAGATCTCCAAAAAGTCATGGACAATCATTCCAAGGTATTTGAGACTCCCAAAGGCCTCCCACCTATTCGTGATCATGATCATGTTATTCATTTGATTCCAGGAAGTGTTCCTCCAAACATCAAGCCCTACAGATATCCATATTCCCAAAGGAGTAAAATTGAATTTATGGTTACCGAAATGCTAGTGGTTGGTAGAATTATGCAACCAAATTCAATGAACAAAGCAAGGGATGAATGGAAGAATGATTAAGCAGGGCGGGAACTCATTCAAAAGTTGCAGAAGATCCAAGTTAAAACATTATTGCCAAAACTTGACAAGGAATGAAAATTCATATTGGAACCTAAAGCAGTAACAGAACCAAGAAAACGACAGCTACGAAATAGATCAATTTCAGAGTATCTCATCAAGTGGAAGAACTTACCCGCTGAAGATTCCACATGGGAGGACAAGAATTTTATACCAGATCATCCAAAACTACTAAAGCATTGAGGACACCACTTTTTGAAGGAGAGGGGCATGTTAGGTCCTTATACTACTAGTTTAACCCCTTACTGTTATTAGTACAACCCCCTTATTATATTGGTGTGCCCATGTAGTCCCCATATTGTTATTATTGTGCCCCATGAAAGCCCACTATTGTTATTATTGTGCCCTTACATTATTATTGTTATGTCGGCTCTGATTTTATTATGTCCCCTTAGACTCTTATATATAGAAAGGAGACTTTGTCATTTGTGTAATGTAAAGGAGGTTGTCCCCTCAAAGAGGCTTATTTTGAAGGTGTTTATCTATCTTTTTGTGAGCTGGTTTCATAACAGACACTCTGGTGCTGGATATAGGAAGCAATTCAATTCCTTGGCTATCTTACAATGAATAAAATTATCGGTACTACGTGAATCAATCAACACTATTACTTTTTTCTTCTTGATATATCCTTCTATCTTGGGAGTTTGAGGAGTGGTAATTCCTACCAATGCATTACAAAATATGGTTTGATTCATTTCTTCTTTCTCTAGGGTTATTTCCTGTTGTATATCCTCGTATTTTGATGTTTCTTGTTCCCTTTCTTTATCCTCTTCACAATCTATGTAGAATAATTTCTTCTCAACACACTTATGACCTTTAGTGGATTTGCTATCACAAATGTAACAAAGCAACTTTTCTCTTTTTTCCTCCAATTTTTGTGGTGTCAACCTTGTAGGTTGTGGAAGACTAGGAGCAACAACACTTCCATATTTATAGTTGTGAATGGTAGAATTCCTTGTTGCCATAATTTTGCTTTCAACTTTTCTTGCCACCCTGAATGCCTTCTCCAATGAATCAAGTTCCCAAATATGAACCTTGTGTTGGATGTTATATTTTAATTTCCCTGTGAAAGCATCAATCCTATATTCCTTTGGCATATCGGTTACCCTAATATTCAATTTGCTCCGCCATTGAACCCTTTTGTTTGAGATTTACCAATTGGCTAAAGAAGGTGTTGCTCTTTGTATCTTCATAATGTTCGATCATTTCCTCCGTAAAAATTGACCAGGTGACAAGTGGTTTATGCGAACAAAGTCATATATACCATACAAACTGATTGGGTTCTAAATATAAAGATGTTATACATACCTTTTGTGAGGGTTACACATCCTATAGATCAAAATATTGCTCCATCTGTAGTATCCATGTTAACAGATACTTTCCATCAAACTTCTTCATATCTATCTTTGAAATGTGGTAGTTTGTAAACCCCACATTGGAGTCTCTAAAATCACAATTCATATTCCTTTTGTCCTCATCATAATTTTCATGGATTACCTTGTCACCATCGGGAAGCCTTCCTTGCAACAACTTTGTAAAACCTTCCTTCAAACCTTCCATGTTTGCTTTTAAACGATTCATGTACCCTTTTAAACCATCAATGTCACATTTTAAACCATCCATGTCACCTTTTAGTTCATCTTTGGTTGCTCTTTGTGACAACGAAATTTGTTGCACTTGGGCCTGTAACTTTGATATATCATGTTGCAATTCTTCCTCTTCATGCGTCATAATAGATCTTTTTTAGGGCTTAATGGGTGTATAATTCTTTTTCTTAGGAGGCATTTTAGAACCCAATAGTGATATCTATGCTTCAATGTTCCCTTAGAATCACTTAAAACTAATTTTTCAAACAAAAGTTATGCAATTTTTATAATAATAAAAAATACACACTTTTTTCTTGCTTTTAGGAGCTCGATCTTGAAACGGTTGTAACTTTGTAATTTCGGATCTCCAAGTTATTAAATTTATTTTTATGGTATCTCTTTGAGTCTTCTTTCCAACCCCATAAGTATGATCGATATTGGATTCTTCAAGAAAGAGTTATGCCAAATCTTCCATGATGACCTGATTATGGACTAGTTTAGTATATCGAAGTTATACGGGATGCCATGTGTCACCATTTCAACCTTCAGCCCTGAAATTGATACATGAAAAACTAAAATTCATGCACCTTCAACCACTTTTTACATAATTCAAATATGATGCCTGAAACGAAAGTTATGATGATTTTCCCTAGGTCACCTATTTGAGAATGAATTATGGAGCTGCAATCACGTGGTCAAAATTTTAGCTTCTGAAGCCTCGTATAAAAAGAAGCGAAACCATAGAATCCAAAGTTTTGATACCAAATGTTATGCAACCAACTCACTTAAAAGATAGAACAATGAATTAAAAATTATCCTCTTCTAAGGGGAAACCTCATTTACATTACATAAATGAACAATTCTTTGATGTTACAAATGACAAGACATCCTTTGTATATATAGGAATCTAAGGGGTCACAATATAATCAGAGCCTACATAATAATAATAGTGTAAGGGCACAAAAATAACAATAGTGGGCTTTTATGGGGAAAACCAATAAAAATATAAGGGCACAAAAATAACAATAATGGGCTTCTATGGGGAAAACCAATAACAATATGGGGGCTACATGGGCACAACGATAACAATAAGGGGGATACACTAGTATTATAGGTCCTAACATAGTATGGCCAACATTTTTTTTCATAGATGGGTCTATGTAAGTTATTTCCTCTAAGTTCACCACTTTCAAAGGCAAGGGGCATTCCTTCTTGCATCGAATTTCCCCAATGCCATGGCTTGAGGCATCACACTCCACAATGAAGATTTTTGTGAAGTTAGGTGTTTCCAATATTGGAGTTGTACACATGGCCTCTTTAAGTTCTTCAAAAGCTTGGGTTGCTTCTTTAGTTAAAAAATGCTTCCTTCTTCAATAATTTTGCTAGAGCGGATACTATGTAACTCTTCACAAACATGTTGTAATATCTTGAAATCCTTGCCCAATGTGTTTTGGGACATTGTGCATGCACCAAGGCATGCTAGCCAACAATTTTTTGTAATAAAGGTTAAACCTAGCTTGTGAATGTGAGTAATTAGATTTTGAATATGACTGTATTGAGCTTGTAATTTATCTATAACTCAGCTTAGAGGAATGAGTTTGAATTTATAATACATAGGAAAAAAAATGGACAACATAGCCCATGTCCATAGCAGAGAAAGAACTTTACAATACCAAATAATAAACATCAATGTTCTTCAAAATAATGCAACAAAGAACAATTGCATACCTCTTCAGTGATGTCACTTCTTCCAAATGATGAGCTACAACATATTCTTTTTATTATGCATTCTCTTTATTAATCACATCATACATGTTGGTTATTGTTCTTTATTTTACCACCTTACATACATCCTTTTTTTCATATTTCATACATTCATATTTTGGATTTTCTATTGGCCATCAAAAGTAAAAATCACTTATCTTCTCTTTCTTTCCTTTCTTTCTCTGAAACTTCTGTCATCCCATTGTAGGATGGTGAATAGGAACCACTACCACATCATTCTTGGTTACCTCTATTGGATGTATTTTGTCAGAATCTGAGCTTTTTGAAACATTAACTCTCTTTGTGCCCACCATCCCATCTTCTTTTCCAACCACCACTTCATGATGATCCTCTGCATGAATAAATTCTAATTTTAAGTTGTTCTGCATATGAGGTGCATGTCCATCACGAACTTGACTATTCCTATCTTCTTGTTTTGAAAAATCCTCCTTGATTCCCCTCCCTTTTCCTCTGGAAAAATAGGATTAAAAGGTTGCCAACCTTTTTTGTTAGTGGCTTGACCCTTTTTCTTGTTTGGTGGCTTTTTCACCAAGGGACATGAGTCTTAAAGATGTCTTGTTTAAAAACATGTATGACATCTAAATATCGTGTTTACAAAGTCCATAATTTCATCCCATTTGAAGGATTTATGTTTTAGCAGGATAAGGTTAGGTAGACCCTTGCTCAGGTCTATTTCTACACATATACGGGTAAAGGTGAATAAACATTTCTCTGTTCTTTCAACATCCATCTTTTTAAAGGAACCCAAAGTGTTCCCAACAACCTCTTGAACCTTATGATGCCAAAATGAAAGATGGACGTTTAGAAACCTTACACAAATTGGTATCTTTGTTACCACCATTGTTGAAGAATCAAAATTTGGAAAGTAAGGGGTGATGACAAGCACTGCTCTTCCCCATAATTGAGGCCCTTCCTTCAAAACTTTCTCCAAATCTTCTTGGGAATCAAACTAAACAATGAAAAAACCTTTTGAGTAGAGGTAAATATCATAATTTTTGGACATGCCATAAAAACCCATTGATGTAAAGCTTTAGACTTTGGCCAAAAATCGTTAAATATTCAAATCACAACCTTTTATTGAAGAAACAAAAAGAGTTTATTTACCTCTTTTGGATCTATGTCTAGAGTTGGAACTTGTTCTGATTGTTCAAAAATATAAGGTCTTGGACTCAACTGTGGTTGTTCCGTTGCAATGAGACCTTTCCCATGAGCTGCATACTTGTAATAAATTGAAGTAGTTGGGTTCCTAAAGCTCGAAACACCTCCACACAACCTCGAAAGAAATAAAATAGTGGAGTTCCTAGTTATGTCATAACCACACATATGAGAAAAATCCTGCAACTACTTCCCTTCACATAGAATCCGCTACATGGTTACTGGGATCCCTAGCCATTTCTCTCAGATCTGCATTAGATTATCCATATACCCATCTTTTGAGACCGAGAACAAGATCAAGGTCTCGTTCATAGCTTTATAAAAATATGGAAAACTTTCACCTTGCTCTGATCAACCTCGACCATATCTAGTTCTTTTATCTTTCCCACCAACCCCAACATAGGAGAGCAAGGTTTTTTTTCAATTATATCTACTAGGATCTGAGCGTAACAGAGGGAGAAAGCATTAAGATTTGAACATGCACAGATTTGAGGAGACTAATGCATTCCTATCAAGTTGCACTAAACAGAGATAGATAAAGCTTATATTCTAAGGGCCATAACAAGCCTTGCTTTGCAACGCGCTTTCGGATCGTTGGTGATGTTCACAAAATCGAGTTGACTATTGTCTTTAGATGGAGTCTTGTGAGCTCTGCCACTTAGGAATTCGTCGATATGATCTTCGAGCCCGTGCTAAAATTTTATTACTCCTTGCTTAATGTTCTCTTCTCTTGATCAAGTAAGAGTGGGACCTTCTATTAAACTAGAAAAATACATAATGTACATAGAGTAGCACCAACTCTGTGAAAATTCAACAGGCAGCTGGGCTACTCGAACTGTCGTGCATCAAATAAAAAACTGAACGCCTTTGAGGATGGGGCCCACAGATCCGATGGCCCACAAAACTTCAACAAAAGACCAACCTTAATCTTTATTTAACTTGTTAACCCGAAGACCGTGCGATCCAACCTTCCAAGATCCAACGGTCACGCGTTGATTTCGAGCTGACACCTATCCCGCACTTTAACTCTTCTTACGGACCCAAAGAGGACCTTAGGCCACCTTTCTAAACTTTTTCGGGTTCGATTGAGGAATTAACCATCGCACAGTTTCTCCACCCGAAATCCATAGGATGGAGGAGAACCAAAGGGATCACAGCAACTAGCCCCCTCTTTAACCTACCTTATGGACCCGAAAAATAAATAAGCCCCCTCACTATAATATTTCGGGTCCGTTATGAAAATTAAATATCGAGTAGATTTCCGCCCAAAATTCATAGGATGGCAGCGATCGCGATAAATAGCCCACCCTTTAACTTCTCTTTCGGACCCGAAGAATGAATAGGCCACCAATTCTATATTTTTTCTGGTCCGTTTGTGGGGTTAACCTACGCGAATTTACCGGCCCGAAATCCATAAGATGATGGAGAATCGGGCAATCTTTGGTCAGGTACCTGCCAACCTGCCCGCTATTTACCTTCTGCTCCTTCCCTGTGAAAGGTCCTCTTTCTTTAGTTTCCATTAGTCTTCACTTTGCTTATTTCTCATGCTTTGAAAGTACTCTCGTCTATGGTAGCCTATTTATGATCGTCTTCGCGCAGTTTTCCAGGGGGAGTCGACATCCAGTTATATCTTCTATTATTTTTTGAATAGAGTACCCCTTCATTTGCCAAATGATCCGCTAGCCTATTAGTAGATCTGCAAACATGAACAAAATTGAGGGTTCTCACTGTTCTCAGGTGGGATTGGATACGTTGATATACCTGCAATAACCACCAGTGTTTCGAAACTCTTTTTGGTGTTGTGCCATTGCATATTTTCTTGACCGAATTGATTATTAATTCAGAGTCAGCTTCGATGATGGTGTTATGTAAATTTGATTCAATTAAGATTTCTAGGCATTGCTCTAGGGCCATGAGTTCCACCATATTATTAGTGGCCTTCCCCAAATAACTATGAAAGATGATTTTTATGTATCCCTGCTCATCTCTTATGACTCCGCCATAACTAGCCACCCTAGGGTTTCCTTTAGAGGCTCCATCTATATTGAATTTCAAAAATCCATGAGGAGGAGGTTGCCAGAAGTCCTTATCTGCTGTTATATGACTAACAATCTTGCTTATGCCCTGGGTGAAAGGCACCTGAAGACCCAGATGTAAAAGTATTTGTACATCCTGGTCTTGAGGTGGGTTCTGAGGCGGTTTCTTTATAAGGGTGCCTACTGTCTGTTTGAGCTGTCTAATGATCTGAGCTATGATGCTCTAGGATGAGGCCATTCTGTTCTTGAAATTCCTATTGCTGAGCTCTTTCCAAACATCCCAGATTAGAAAGCCTAGAACCAGAGTCCAAGCTTTGTTGGTTATTTCATAATCAGAGAAGTTTCTCCTCCAATTCTTCAAAGTGCCAATGATGTTGAAAATGTCCCTATCCATTTGTCTGAAGATTGAAGCCACCCAATTCCACAAGGTGGAGGTGAAAGGGCAGAGATTGAGTAGGTGTTCCATTGTTTCTTCTTGTAATTCACATAACTGGCATCTAGATGGACCTACTACACCTCTTTTCCAAAGGTTATCCCAAGTCAGAATTTTCTTATGTTGCACCAACCACATGAACATTTTGATTTTCATCCAGTGCGGGTTCTGCCATAGGTCCTTCCATACCTTATCAGGGTTTGGAAAGTCAAGCCCTAGGGTCATTCTCTTGGCTTCTTTAAGGTTGAAGTTGCCTTCATTGTTTCTTCCCCATCTCAATTGGTCTGACGATGTTGATGTCAAAATCTTTCTCTGTTCCAAGATCACTGCAAGAGCTTCTGCCTGGGCCTTCAGAGGGGTCTCTTCACTATAAACCAGGTCCTTCCATGTTCTCCATTTGCCCTTGTTCCTGGCCTGATCCTAGAAGTCACTTACCCTGAGTAGACCTTTATTGTCAGTGTCATTCTTGAGATTGGCTAGTTCTTCTCTTAACAGAATAGGTTCCTGTTGCCAGTTGTCCTCCCAAAACCAAGCTAGGTTTCCATCTCTGATCTCCCAAAAACTGTGTTTCTAAACAATGGCTCTATTCTCCCATGCTTTGTTCCAAATGTGGGAGCCTTTGATGAGCCCAGACATTCGAATGAGATCCCTTTCTTGCCAAATATTTGCATACTTCTGTTTCCAGATCTTGGCCCATGGGGATACCGATTCCTTTAGCCATCTCCACCACAGTTTTGCCCCCAAAACTCTGCTTAGGGTTTCAGGGTCATGAAGTCCCAAACCTCCATGTGTCTTAGGTTTACAGATCTTATCCCATGCTACCAAAGCCCATTTCTTTTTCTCTTCCCCTTTGCCCCAAAGAAAGTCTCTTTGGATATTTCTGATATGTTGCACAACTCCTTTAGGAGCAGGAAGGGCTGAAAACATGAAGATGGGAACAGTTTGTAGGACAACTTTTGTTGGCACTGGCTGACCTGCTAAATTCAAAGACCTATTTGTCCATTTCCGGACTTTGTCCTAGAGTTTATTAGTGACTAGCTCCCAAACAGCCTTGCTCAGAGGTTTGTCCATTAGGGGAATACCCAGATATTTGGAGGGGAGCTATTCTCTTTGAAATTCGAGAATTCTGGTGAGGTTTCTCTGAATAGCAATGTCAGTATTAAAAAAGAAAATATTTGACTTGGTGAGACTTACCTCTGTCCCAGCAACCATAGCAAAGTTGTTCAGGATTTTCTTGAAAGCTTTAGCTTCCTTGACTGTGGGTGTACCCTGCAGCATAGTGTAATCCACAAATTATTGGTGAGTCAAGGCATCCCCCTTCGTGGTGAGTTTGAGACCCTGGATTTTTCCTTCTACTTTAGCTGATTTGATCGCATTACCTAAACCTTCCATCATGAGAATAAAGAGGAAAGGGGAGAGCGGATCACCTTGTCTGAGGTGTCTGAAAGGCCTAAAAGTTCTGGATGGTGAGCCATTAAGCAGGATTGAAAAAATAGTTGTGGTAACAAGGGCCATTACCCATCTTATCCAGTTGTGGTAACAAGGGCCATTACCCATCTTATCCAGTTGTGGTCAAAGCCATATGCTTTTAGTACTTCCCTGATATAAGCCCAGCTTAGTTTATCATAATATTTTCTAGGTCAAGTTGTATGATCATACCTGCTTGCTTATTGCTCTTGAGAGAATGTACCACCTCGTGAGCTTGAATGATATTATTTAGAATTTTCCTTCCTTCCACATATCCAGTTTGTTCCTCAGACACAAGAGTTGGTAGAAGGGGCTTGAGCCTGTTTGCAATTACTTTGGATATAATTTTGTACACCACATTGCATAAAGCTATGGGTCTAAATCTATCAGGTGTCATAGCTTTTTCCTGCTTTGGAATCAAAGTTATGAAAGAGGCATTGAGCGCCCTCAAAACAGTTTTGTTTCTCCTCGAGTCCTCCACTACATCAAGGATATCATGTTTGATTGTTTCCCAACATGCTTTAAAGAAGTCTACATTAAACCCATCCGGCCCTGGAGATTTCCCACTTTGCATCTCTTTGATGACTTTACTGACCTCCTCTTCAGTCACTAGCCTGTTAAGATTGTAATTGTCTTCTCTAGTTACCAGCTTATGAATGCGCTTTGTGAAGTTATTGATAAAATGTGATCTGTCTACGAGAGGCTTCTCTATTATGCTTTGGAAATGTTGTACCAGAGCAGATTCTATTTCTTTGTGGGTGCTAAGTTGTTTTCCTTGAGTATCTATGAGTTTTGAAATCCTGTTATGAGACCTGTGTTCCATGGTTGACTTGTGAAAAAACTTTGTGTTTCTTTCTCCTTATTTTATCCATTGCACTCTTGATTTTTGTCTCCAAAAGATCTCCTCTTGCTTGCATTTGTCCTCCCATTCCTGTTGGAGAGAGTCAGCTTGTATTTTCCTTTCCTCGGTAAAACCATCTGAGATGAGGACCTAGTTAATTCCCTGTAGTTTCTGTTCAACTTCTTTTTTGGCTTTGAAGATATTGCCAAACTCATTTTTGTTCCAATCTTTTAGCCTGAGTTTGATGTGTTTCAATCTCTGATGCAGAAGGAACATATTAGTTCCTTGAACAAGCATATCTTCTATCCACCATTTTTCAATATTGTTGATGAAGTCAAGGTGGGTGAGCCAAATATTCTCAAACCTAAAAGGTTTGTTTCTCGGAGTGCCTATAAAAGAAGCTTCCAGTTGGATGGGCTAGTGATCCGAGCCTCCAAAAGGGAGGATTAAAGCAGACAAGTCAAGGCCTGTGAGAATGAGGTCCTCAGAGATTATGAATCTATCAAGCTTAGAGGCAACTTGAGAAGCCCCTCCCCTTTTATTATTCCAGGTAAAGGTTCCATTTTTGTCTCCGTATCCACTAGCCTCATGTCATTTAGGAATTTCTGAAAAGCTATGGAGTCTCTACCTAGTGTTCTGGTCCCACCTTTTTTTCGTAAGAGATCTGATCATATTAAAGGCCCCTCCCAGAATCCAAGGCATATTAGGATATCTTTCTCTTAGCTCCTCTAGTGAGATGAGAAGCTTGAGATTGTCTTCAAGTTTTTGAGGACTATAGACATTTGTGAACAAATAGACTTCCTTGTCACCCAAAGGTTGGATTACCATCGATAGGTAGTTCCTGGATGCTTCATCATCTAGGATTCCAAGTTTCTGGGGGTTCCAAAGCGTAAGAAATCCTCCTGCTGTGTTGTCTGCTTTAACTTCTAGATATTCATACTTGATGAGCCATTTACTGTGTATTTCTCTTATTTTATCTATTGAACATTTTGTTTCCTGGATAAACATCATATCTGGTTTTTCTTCTTTTACTCTATTGCTAAGCTTTCTTTGTTTCTTTTTACTTCCTAGTCCCCTAATATTCTAGGTTGTGAGCTTAATTAAGAAATGTTTATAAAAGAGTAACTGGTAAGATCTTTTATCTTGCCTGAGTCGATAATGAGTTTCCCACACTCTATCAGTAGCTCATTCTATCTTTTTCTTCCTCTTTTCCTGCCTAGATTCTTGGGAGCGTGTCCCGGTGTTGCCTCCATCGTTTTAACCCCTTTGTTTTCCTGGCTATCATGGTTTCTTTTGACTCCAAAGCCCTTTGCTTGAGATCTCCAAAGGAAGAATTGTTGTACTCTGTCATACTCCTCTTGTGGTAGGGAATCAACCCCTTTGGTGGTTCCCTGCTCCAGGAACTTTTCTAGATCGAGATTCTCCCTTTCAAGAATTTCCTGCAGCTCATGGTCCTCTGTTCCAACCTCGCTTGGGGTCATCTCATGGTCCCTGTCAAGTTCCATAGTGCTAGGTAGATCCTCCTTTAGTTTACTATTTTTAGGTGTATCCTCTTTTCACTTTTTTCAGGACTATCCTCCATTACCTGGTTCGTCCCATTGTTCCCATCTTCTTCTTCTAATATTTTGAAGTTGTTATAACTTGGTTGCTACTCCTCGCTGATTTTCTTTTGGTTCTTTTTCCCTCCTTTCCCTCTGCCTCCCACCTTGGTAAAGCCTTCAGTGTCTTTGCCTGAGTTGGTTTTAATATTGTTCTCCATTTTGTTTAATGGGCAATCTCTAAAGCGGTGCTTGTGTTCATGACATTTGCGGCATCTGAATGGGACATGTTCATAGTCCACCGCCTACACCCATTCTTCATCATAAACTTCTAGAATGATTTCGTTCAGAAGTGCTCCAGATAGGTCCATTTCTATGCATATTCAGGCAAAGGAGGTGTATTTCCCTCGCAGAGTCGCATCTGATATTTTTTAAAAATGACCTAGTTTATTGCCTATGGCTTTTAAGGATTCTGGCAGCCAATAATCTAAAGGTAGGGAGTAGAGTCTTATCCATACTGGCACTGATGTGAATGTCTCTCATTCCGGGACAAAATTCATCACCCATGGTCGCATATAGAGGCCTGTAGCAGCGTAAAAATATGGTCCTCCTTCGAACACTTTGTCTTTGTCCTCTAAGTTTGTGAACACTACTGTGAAGAAACCCTTGGACCCAAGGTGAAGATTTATTTCTCCCTTAGGTTTCCAATGGTTCTTTATCCAAGCATACAAAGCCTTCTCCGTTGGCCATATCCCCATAAATTTGCATATTACTGCATAAGCCGCCATGTGATCTCTGTGCACCTGAAGCGTCGGGTCACTTAAAACAACCCGAGGTGTGATGGTTGACCTAGGTTTGCAGATTCCTGTCATTTTCTTGTGCTCATCTCTCTGACTACCTCCTCCCATTCTCTTTTCTCTTCTGACTTCCTCATGATTCTCTTCGTGTTCCTATGATCCGATGTTTCCCTGTTTCTCGATGTTGATACTCCCTGCTCCTACCTCCATTGATTTCTTGAAGTGGTTCAAAACTAAATGACTATAAGAGGGAGTGGAACTCCCCCCTCCTCGCCCCTCCATGGTGACTAGCACTGAAACCCTATTGTAAACCCTAGTACCGGGCGCTTGATGCAAGGCTCCTCTGTGGCCAGGGTTTTCTCCAACCGACCTAAAAAAACCCTTGCTTAATGTTCTCATCCAAAGACAACGACGTCATAAAAAACTAGATCAGCAGGATCAAAACACGGAGAATCAATGTACTCACTCTTTCAATATGATTTACAAGAGTTTTTATAGATTTAAGCCAATAATCCCCGATTGCTTCATTGCAAAAATCCTCTGTTGTGCAAGGGAGTGTGCGGTAGTTGGCCAGAGAGCATTGTAGTAGCTGTAGCTCGAAAAAAGTTAAGGATCCTATTGACCTTTCTCTCTTCTTCTTAAACCCTCAAATCCCCCAAAGTCGAAGCCCCATGAAATGAAAATATCTATGTAAATAAAGGTGCATGGCCATCAAATCATATCATAGAAATGAATCTTTTAACAATTACAGATTAATAATTAATCAGGTAAATAAATAAGAGATGTGCCCTCAAGTCCATATCTTATTTGCACATGCATATAGCTATGTCCTCATTGAAATCAATAATATCAAAAATATTTTTTATTATCAACTACATAGTATAACCCAAGTGCTTATAATACTACATAGTATAACCCAAGTGCTTATAATACTCCCTAGTGGGACACCTATTTGTTTTTTATTTCATATTTATGATATTGTAGGCAAAGGGAAGAAGATCATAGTATATGCAGGATAACCAAATCGGATCATATATGGGTCAAAATTTTCTTATGTGCATCAAAACCATACCAATGCCACGTGTTGAGGCATCAAACTATACAATAAAAGGTATTTGTGATGTTAGGAATGGCTACAACAAGAGTAATATATGTAGCCTCCTTAAGTTTTTCAAAAATGTTTTTGGTTGCTTCTCAAATCCAAAGAAATGCCTCATTTTTCAAAAATGATGTTGGAAGTGTTGTTGTTGGACCATAATTTTTGGCATACTTGTGGTGATAGCCTATCTTTCTTAATAATCCTCTAAGGATTTCCAAGGTTTTGAGCTTTGTCTTTTTAAGAAGAGAGGATTTGGAGAATCGGTAACTTTGAAGTATTGGTTGCCATTTTTAAACCACATACAACCATTTCATTAATACCACAAATGAGCTAGTTACAACATGTCTATGAAGACTTGAAGCCATCCAACTGGGGAAGGAAATTGTTCACCAAACCACTCGAGCTTATATCCTTTGACCAAGGCTTTGGGAATTGGAAATTCCATCAAATATTTTTTTTTTTGAGGTCCACTTTAACACCTTTGTGAGATACAATGTGTAACAACCCTAATTAAAAAAATCAATGTAAAAATTAATAAAGGTAAAATAAGACCTTGGTCATGGGACACATATTCCAAGCTGAATGTTGGGCAAAACATCCTAGTGTGGGTGTTCATTTGGTTAATTAATGGCTATGGAACTTGGCAAAGGCAATGACAAAGGCTTTGGAAAGGCAAAGAGGCATTATTTGCCTTTTATTTATGAAAATGATGGAAATTTAGAGAAAAGAAAGGTGAAAGGTCACAGATTGCATGTGAGGAGGAAAATGAGGGGGAAATAATGAAAAATGAAGAAAATAGAGGCCTCATTAACAAAAAGTCTTCTAAGGATCAATTCATGGCTTCTTGATCAGTTCAGTTTTGGAGCTCTTCTCTCTCTCTCTCATACTCTTGGACACTTAGAGTTTTCTTGGAGCACTCTTGGAGGAGTGTGGCATACTTGGGATTTGGAGCAAGAAGGCAAAGGAAAAGCAAGAAAGTGCAAGAGGACAATGAGATCAACAACTACAAAAGATTTTGCTTGCAAGTACAACGTTGCATGTATGATTTCCTTGCTAGTTTTGGCATGCATGGCATATGCATGTGGTTATTTGGTTATGATTTGTCATTGGCATGGAGGATTGCCTGTATTGATAGTGGTTTTGCCTAGCATAGCCATTTCTTGGATAGCCATGGTGTTGTGGGTTGTACTTTTGTTTTCTGGTTGGTTCTCGTGTTCCTTTGACTGTGGTTTAAGTTATTAGTTCCTAGAAGCCTTGTAACAGCTTGGGTTGAGTTACTAGTCCTTGAAGCCTTGGTTGGACAAATTCTCTAGAATCCCTTGGTGAGTTGAGTTACTAGTCCCGGAAGCCCTCGTTAGACAAACGCTCTGGAAGCCCAACGACATTTGTGGGTTGAGTTACTAGTCCTGGAAGCCCTCGTTGGAACAAACACTTTGAAGCCCTAGACAACTTGGGTAGATACCAATCTGAAGATTGTTAGTGATGTCCGACTATGAAGTGGAATCACTAGTTGAGGGTTGAGGTGGTTTAGCCTATGGAATCCTTGGTTTGGTTTTGATTGATTTGTTTTATGAGATCCTACATTCATGCTTGGAATATGGCACGAGGGTGATTGGTTGAAAGAAGGATTTGGTTCAACCTAGTCTATGGTCGGGTGGTTCGTGGAAGTCCCATACCGAGTCGACTTATACAATCATCAATGAGCTATTCCTACTTGGTATTTTATGGGTAAATATTCTTGTTTATATGTGGCTTATATGGTTGTTATATCCTTGATATTTTTGTTGGTTATATGCTGGTTATGAGTGAGTTTTATGACAGTGAAAATGTATGCCTCTCATCATGTTTTGGTTAATCACTGATTGTACAATGAATATATGACATAATAGATGGTAATGCATTATTGTGATGAGGCAACAATGCTTCTTAGTGATTCTGAGATAAGTGTGAGACCCTTATGCTCAAATATGTTGTTTAAACCTGTACAATTCATATTTGTGACATGTCTGACAAAATGTTTGTCATGGCTAGTAGGGTTCCAGTCAAGTCCTTGTTCAAGTATTTTCATTTGTATCATTGTTTTGATGTTACTTTTCATTTATGGAAGTTTCATGGAGTTATGGGCAGTGGCCTAAGTCCTAGCCCTGAAAAAAGTGGCACAAAATCCGGAGTCACTGACACAAAATCACCTGGAAAAGTCCCCAGTTTCAGGCATGCCTTGTTGTGGGAGCCACTAAAGGTTCCCAGTCACATGCATGCCCATGTCAAGGGAGTGACTGAGGCTTTAATGCAGCAAAATGTCAGTTTGTCTCATGGGTTGGTCACCTGGATGGGTTGGATGGCTCATGGGGTTCTGTTGCATGTGTAGAAGGTCAGGTTCGTTGTGTACGTTGGTTCCACTTTCTTAAACTTATACATAGGGAGTTGAATCATATCATAGTAACTCTTCGTCACATGTTTACCCTGGTTGGTCGATTACTTGGGTAGATGTGGGAGAAGGGTGTTACACAATGTGACCCAAATATTCAACTTCTTTAACCCAAAGGCACACTTGGAAGACTTTTCATATAGTTATTATTCTTCCAATATTTCCAAGGCTATGTCAACATGTGCATGCTCTTCCCAAGAATTTTTATAGATCGGTATATTGCCAAAAAAAATGTTAAGATAATATTTTTATGGAAGGGTTTGAAAATAGAATTGAGTAAGCTTTGAAATGTTGAAGGTGCATTATTAAGGCCAAATAGGATCACCAAAAACTCACAATGACTTTCATGTGTTATAAAGGTTATTATGGGTTGTCTTCACACTTCATTATAATTTTGATGATATCCATGGTGGAGATCGAACTTAGTAAAGAAAACTGCTTCATGCAATTCGTCCAATAATTTGTCAATGATATTATTAGGAAATTCATATTTAATGGTCATTTTGTTGTCTATAATTTAGACACATGTGCCATGAACCTTCCTTTTTTAACCATTACCTTTGGTGAAGAGAAAGCACTTTGGCTAGGTTGAATGATTTTGACCACTAACATTTTTGAAGTCATAAACTCTTTCTCACTCTTTATTGTATAAGGGTACTTGCAAGTCCTAATGGTAGGTGGTGAACTTATTGGTTGTAAATGAATATCATGGTTATGATCTCAAATGAGTGGAAGACTCTTAAGCATCTCTCCAAATACCTTGGAATGAATGTCGATGAATTTTTGGAGATCCATTAGAGTGGAGGATCTAGAGGTTTGAACATAAAATGGGCATAATTATGTAATTACACAGTGTGTACCTTTTTTTGTAACTCTCTCATGTTGTTAGAGCTTGTCCCTTTAGAGGGTTTCCCCTTAATAACTTCGAATTCAATTTCCTTGCCTTTTGAGGAAAATCTCATGAAAGTTAAGAGACATTATTCCCAATGATTGTAACCATTGGACCCCTTATACAACTTCAACACCGCATAATTAGATTGCAATCATGGGAGTATCCAATAAATACTCCCTTGTATTGAACTTAATACTATGACACTTCCATGAAAAATTTATGGTACCTCCATCTGCAATCATTACATGAAACCTTGGTATTAGAAATGAAAAACAATTGATAAGTTTCACTAATTTTGAATTACCAAAGTTACAAGTGTCATTATAATCAATCAACACTATTGCCTTTTTCTTTTTGATATATCCTTCTATATCGAGGGTTTGCAGAGTATTTGCAAAGTATCGATGCCAACCAATGCATGTCGTGATGTAGTTGGAGTAGCATATTCTAGTTCTAGTTATTGGATGGTTCTGATTCTTTATCTTCTTCCTCTTCATATTCTATGTAGAATAATTCTCATTACATCTATGCCTCTTATTGTACTCGTTTTCGCAATTGAAACAAAGTCCCTATGCTCTTCTTTCATCCATTTATTGAGATGTCAACCTTGTAGGTTGATCGAGGTTGGAAGATGGGACATGGTTTTCTCTATAGTTGTCAGGGGCCACTCTCCTGGTAGTCATGTTTTTCCTTTCAAATTTTATTACTATATTAAAAACATGTTATAGGGATTTAGGTTTGAAGAGATGCACCTCATGTTGAATGCTCTCCTTTAAAGTGCTCATCATAAGAGATCTAACAAATTATTTATTGGAATGTTCTTTACCATGAGCCTTAGTTTTTGGGATACGTGAAGGTGCTATGTAATTGGGTCTCTTTGTCACACATTTATCAATAGGCTAAATAATGTACTACTATTAATATCCCTATAATGTGCTAACAATTCACATGTAACAATGGACGAAGAAACAATATAATTCTATTTTTTTTCATTCACAAAACCATTGGCACCAAACAAATTGATTAGGTTTTAAATAGAAGGATGCAAGAGTTACATTTTATAAACCTGACACTTGGTGCAAATCAAACAATGGCTCCATTTGGAATATACATGTTATAGTATCTTTACAATCAAATTTATTCATATCAATATTATGGATTAAGTAGTTCCTTGGTGTTGAGTTGAACCCTCGATGAGTCTGATCTTGACGCGATGAATAATCATGATTCTGGGACTCAATATTATGTTCTCCACATAGTTCTCCCCATTTTAGTGATTTACTTGCATCTCGATAACTCCTTCAGGGAATATCTCATCCAAGGTATGCAAGATATTGGATGACATGGAATTTTGTAGTTGTCCCATCTTTTAATCCATTTTTTGATCCATAGAATTTTGTAAATGTTCCATGGAATTTTGTAACCATTCCATCCTTTGATTTATTTATCATTTAAGTACTTCATTCACATGTGACAAATCAACCTTTTTCAATATAGTGTAACCCATTTCCTTAAAGTGGTTCTATGATTTGGATTGTCCGTTCTTCATTTCTTCACTTTCTTCACTAGTCATGGCTGAGCTCTCTATAGGTTAATTGGTGTAATGTTTTTTGAAATACCCTTTCCCACATGGGATTGATCCAAATTTGTGAATGGAAGGAAATTATATACAAATTTATAACCAAAACACAAAGATACAATGAAACTTGACTTCTATTAATAAATGGAAAAATGTTGAAACTGCATAAATGCAAAATGAAAACAAACTAGCTCGAATGTCGGTAGCTTATCTTCGAGAAGAGATGTGACAGTTACATGCCTTTGTTGAACTGTGTTACAATGACACTCAAAGGCATTTTTATTACAAAGAAGCAATGCAAAGCCATAAACATCCAAAAACCTAACCGTGGGAAATGAAGCAACAAAGGATTTTGGGGTAAATTGGAACGTCAACTTCCCGGGGTTGTAACTTTGGCATATGATATTTTCTTAGCACGCATGATAGCCCATTGGAAAGTTATATTTGAGAAATACATTTTTTGACTGCCATAAAAAATGTTTGATTGACATAGGCTCATTTTCCCAAAAAGCATTGTTTAAGGCCTCAAAATAGCTCCCAAAGTTCGAGACCTAAAAACTGTAGAAAAAGTTGTCAAAAATAGAAAATTGTATCATGATCCAGTGGAATAGGTGGGTGGCCCCCAATATCCACCTGGATTAGGAATAACAACAATACTCCTCTTTTTATTCTCTCTATCTCAAATTTTTGAATTACAAAAAATGAATGTTCTAATCAAAAGTTATGCCAATTGTAAGTTATGTACCTTCAAAATTTTGATTTGGAGACTGTCTTGTTCGATGACCTTTCTCTTGATGTATCTCTTAAATCTGGGCTTATAATACTATGATATGTTTTCTTTGAAATGCCACATGTTTGACAAAAAGATGATGTGGCAAGTGAAAGTTGTGGTAACTTTTCCAAAACTTATTAATTTTTTGCCCTTTCTAGAGAGCAAACTTGTACGAAATGCCATATGTCTAGTATTCCTGATATAATAATTAAATTTGGATCTAGACTACTATGGCCTAATTTCTTTTCAACTGAATTGGTCGCATTCAATTTGGATTGTTCTAGTTTTGAATATGACAGTTTTACCAAGGACGCTGGTTTGAGACTAGTTTTAGGACTAGTAAAAAACCTCAATTTACATCAGTTGTATTATTGACATTATAAAAAAACAAAACTTAAAATTTCTACCACATGCACTTTGCTATGTCTCCTCAAATTTTCAAAAAATTCATAGTCTGAAACTTGTGATGGAAAGAGCGTTATAGAGAAAATACCAAGATGGTTTGTTTGAGGCTAGTTTTAGGACTAGTCAAAATTCTAACTTTCACATGGTATATCTCATAAAGTATAGCAAACTAAAACCATTTTTTTAACCATAGTTACTTTGCTCTCTCTCCTTAAGGCTCTAAAAAATTTCACAGTCTAAAACTTCAAGAAAAAGGTGTTATAGAGAAAATTCCAAGATGAATTATTTAAAGAGCAAAACCCTGGGATCATATGTTCTGACACCAAATGTTGGATAACACCAAATTAACCTAAAAATAGAGAGAGAGTTAATCCCATGTCTTGAGAATTAGATAAAAGAATGAAAGACAAACCTATTTTAGGAGACAACCTTTTTTTACAACAAAACAAATGTACAATATGAGATAATTCAAAAAATATCTTCTTGGTGTATATATGGGATGGAGGCTAGTAGTTGCGTGGCCTCCCTACGTGGACCTTATTTGACACCTGGCTAGATAAATCACTTGTACGATAGGATACCATTTGAATCTATCATTTATCTACTTCACATCATGCAACCCACCTCCGTCACATCACATCATTTAGGGTTTCTCACTGGGAAACTCCTAGAGGGTGTTTGCCTCCCCGTTCATTCTTGTTCAAGCCTGAAACTTGTTCATTTTGCTCTATTAATTCCTATGTATGTGGTGCCCATTTCATGCGTGTAATGTCTTGTTGTTGGGCTACAGAGGTGTGTTGTTCGACCACAGAGGTGGGGTGTGGGCGCCGTGAAGGGTTTCAATTCTTGGGTGGCACGACGTTGTTGCAGGTTTCCATGTTCTGCAATTTGGTTTAGAATTGCAGGGAACTTTATTCCATTTCACCCCCTTGTTCAACCCTTTTCGACCTGGCACTTGACGTAATGCTCGACTCTTCGCAGCAAGAGTTTGGAGGAAATGGCGTCGTCAATCTCTAGTAGGATTATTCATCTAGCCATCCATACCTACAACTATGTTTGTCAACAAATCAATTTGCTCGATATTCACACCAGTATGCTTATGTTTTTCGTTTCATCATTCTTTGGGCTTTTGCGATAACTTAGAATTCCTACAATTTGGGGGTTTTCCACTAGTTAAAGGGTTTTATGGGATATTTTGGGTTTGGGGTTTTTTTGTGGCTTCTGTGGCTTAGGTTGAGATAAAATTTGGGGGTTTTCCACTAGTTAAAGGGTTTTATGGGATATTTGGGATTTTGGGTTTTTTCTGTGGCTTTTGTGGATTTGGTGTTCTTTTATAACTTTTGTGGCTACCCGAATTTGTGGCTTAGGTTCAGATAAAATTTGGGGGTTTTACATTTGTTAAAGGGTTTTATGGGCAAAGGTAGATCCATAGTTCTAATGTGCACATTGGTAATTTCAAGATATGAGATGAGTACCTTGAGAGGAAACTACAATAATTGAAAAACTTTAATAAAATGACCAATAATTTGGTTTGCTACATTGACAAGAGTTTGTAACCTAAATGAATGTTACAGAGGGTTCTAATTCTCATTGAATGGCTGACAAATTGATATGGGTTTCCATTGACATGTAGAAGAGGTTGAGTATGCAGGGCAGAGCCTACATACAATACTACTTGGTTCATACTTGAATAGACTATGTTTGATGTTGTTAGAAATTAGATGCATAATTTTGTGTATGCAGAGTTGAGTGAACAAAAGCTTATTTGATAGAAGTTTCTTATGAATCTAATGTTGTTGTTTCTCTTATTGACCTTCATGTTTTAATGATCTTGTATTAAATGGATTGCAGTGACATATGTTTAACATCTCACATAAATTAGCACTTTGGACAAAGGTGTTGCTTGACATAATGAACTTGATATTGCTATATTGTTGCTTGTCCATTGAGGTTGTATGAAAATAGCCAATATAGATTTCCATATGATATAGCACAGGGAATGTTGTTTCTTGAAGTTAAGGGGATTATTCTGATAAGGAGTTTTGCTATGTTGCAATATTGCTTGATGTTTCTAACTTACTAAGTATTGCTATGTCTTGCATGTTGAATGGTCGATGTTTCCATTAAGTTTTGTAGATATATTGTCCTCATGAAGATGTTACTTTGAGTTTGTTTTTTATTTTACTATGCAAATATGTAGTGATTGCAGGGAAGGTCTTCACTCATTGTGAAGGGGTGTAGTGTGCCAATTCATGTATTGAGTCATTAGGGTTTTGGCAAAAAAATTATATTGATCAATGACCTAAAATTCATTGGTTAAAGTAAGGGTGACAAGATGCATTGTTGCTATAAGCTTGTTAAATGGCGAGTCATACCAATAGGTTTGGCATGGGCTAAGTGAGAGAGTGTTTTTTATGTTGATTTTTGAACAGTGAATATGGCTTGACATTTAAGTTAGGGTTTGATGCTAGGGATTGGCTACTAGGGTTTGTTATTGGATGCATAGGTTATTGCGACTAATTATGTATATAGTGAATGGTTGATTACTATGATGTTCCATAAACTAATATGTTATTGCAAAGAGATCAACTATGTTTTTTGATTAAAGATTTTTTGACTTCTTGTGCTTGCTTATTTTTTTTAATCTATATCTATAGTTAATATTCCTCGACTTATCTTTTGAAAAACTAGTTAATCATTCTGGAATGTCAGGTCTTCCATTTAAAAATCCTTCATAGCCATTAAAAATTCCTTCTAGAATTTTTGGTTGGGATCATATAATTTGAATCCACCACAGGAAGGGTTTATACCTCTTGGCTGCTACTTAAGCTCCCACTTTGTGGGCTCGTTAGAGGGTTCATGTGTCATGAGCATTGTCAATGGATCATAATTCTCATCTAAGACATTTCTCTCACTTCTGCTAAGCACAATTATAGTAGTTTTTGGATAATTACATAAAACTTCTATGATGATCATCACTACTTGTTTTAGACTCTGTTTCATGTGACTTCTTGTGCTTTTATATATATATATATATATATATATATATATATATATATATATATATATATATATATATATATATCCTTATCCTTATCCTTCTAGAGTTAATTTTTCCTCAACTTATCTTTTGAAAAGCTAGTTAATAGTTCTGGAATGTCAGGTCTTCCATTTAAAAATCCTTCATACTCATTAAAAATGTCTTCTGGAATTGTTGGTTGGGATCATCTAATTTGAATCCACCACGAGGAGGGTTTATACTTATGGGATTCTACTTAATCTCCCACTTTGTGGGCTCATAAGAGGGTTTATGTGTCATGAGCATTGTCAATGGATCGTAATTCTCATCTAAGACATTTCTCTCACTTCTACTAAGAAAAATTATAGTAGTTTTTAGATTATTACATAAAACTTCTATGATGATCATCACTATGTGTTTTAGACTATGTTCTATGTGACTGCTTCACTGTTTTATTATTATTTTTTTAGAGTTATTTTTCCTCAACTTATCTTTTGAAAAACTGGTTAATGGTTCTAGAATGTCAGGTCTTCCAGAGGGGCTCGTCAAATGGTTCATGTGTCATTAGCATTGTCAATGGATCATAATTCTCATCTAAGACATTTCTCTCACTTATGTTAAGCACAACTATAGTAGTTTTTGGATCCTTACATAAAACTGAAAGGGTTTAACCTAGATCAAGATGCAAATGGAGCTTTATCTCTTTGATTTGATCATAACCTCATCTACTTGGTGTATCAACTTGTGTAGTCATTGTTGCATTTAAATCTAATATAAGCAGTCAATTATTTTATTGTTCATACTTTTCAATGGCCTTGTCAACTAGAAGTTGAGGAGGTATATGACGAGTCCTTAGTTGAGCTTCTAGGATCGTGCTTCATATATGAATCAATACTTGTATTCTTTTTGTTTTATGGTATGTTTTCCAACTAATTGTATGTGTAATCAACCATGAATGTGAAGGCATAACTACAACTCTATGTGTAATCAACCATGAAAATATCTCTCTGTATGTGTTTGCTGGTATATGTATCCATGAATGTATGTACTCACTACTTTCAATTGGCAACTACAAAACAAGCACATGCAATCAAAGGTCAAGCACAATAAATCATAAGTAAACCATAATTGAACATAGTGTATATTTAACTATTATATTAAACCATATGTTTAAATATTTTTTGAACTGTATCCAAATACACTATGGAACTATACCCAAAATGGCCATGTAGCATGTAGGCAAGTATGTCCTTACAAAATCCACATTGTAATGTGTTTATGAATAAAAAAGGCATGCCACCCCTATGCTTGATGGCCTCCATTTTTTGCATTTCCCAATATTCAGTTGCCTGCTTGAGTCAAGTTGCTGCCATATGCTTGAGTCCAGTTTTCTCCTTGTAGCGATGGAGGGATTGAGTAGCCGAATTATTCACTTGCGTTACTAAACCTAACACTAAGTGGAGGTGTCCTATAATACATAGGATTTACACCTACACTTGTAGGTGTATAGGAGGTGGGTATAACCCTTGGTTTATAGCGGGGGACTTGGATGTTAATCAGGTCTTAGTATGATGGTGTATGATCTACAATGTGGTCCAAAGTGTTGGACATCATCTTGTTTTCCTCCAACTGGATTACACCATACTCTACCGTGTCTGTCACCCCTCCCTTTTCCAACTCTTGTTGAGCCTTTCTTGCCTCCCTCTCTTGCTTTTCCAATTATCTTTTATGTTCCTTTTCTTCCCTTAATTTTTGTCTTTCGAGCCTTTCCTTTGCTGGAGTTTCTACTGCTAAGATTCTTGCATCTCTCTTTTCCTTGGTCAACTCCTTTCTCTGTTTAGATTCTTGGATTCCAAGTTTTACGTTTAGACTTATACATTATGTTCATATAATTTTCAAAGGTGAGTAACAGTGAACTCCTCCCTAAATGAAGATAGTCTGTTGTTGAGTGTGTTGATGATGCCTTCACTCTCTCTATTGGTAGCTTTAGGAACCTACCAAGTATTGGTTGCTTCATTGTCACATGCTCCTCATGAGTTGACATGTTCCTTTCAACCTTAGGGAAACCCCATTTTTGTCTTCGTTTGGTACTTCATTCTGAACATACTCTTCTTCCAGTGATCCATTGTCCACAAAATAATTAACAAGTTCAGTGTTGAACTCTATTGGTTGTGAAGGCATGGCCATGCTTTCCTCATTGGTGGATGACACATTATGTTTGTTGTGATTCATCATGGCCTCTACCAACCATGATGGTGGGGTTACTCGGGTTGGTCACATGCTCAATTGGTCATTATTGATTCTTGTTACATTGTCATTTAAAACCACGTGTCATTTGCATGATCAACTACCTCATTTGGAATATCACATGCAAAATTGGCAGGTGGTTCAGTGGGTGTGGCATCCTCCATGTTATTGACAATTGGTTCATGACTGAATTGTGTCTCACTTACATGTTCATCATCATCACCATAGAAGTTCCCTTGAGAAAGGGATATCATACCTTCAACAACAATAACATCTTCCTGCCAATCCACATCTTCTTGGGCATCAACCTGGTCATGTCAGTCTTCTTCTTCTTGAACTTCCACATCAAATGATTGGCTACAACTAGTATCGTGAATAAGAGCATCAACATTCAATGAACAAATTCCAGTCCTCCTAAATCCAACCTTGATATTAGAAGGTGTCAAAGCCATTTTAAATGCTTTGTTTGCAAACTCAACTAGCTCAAACCTTTTTACCTCCACCCGTGGATTCTTTGCCATCCATGAAGCTCGCTCTACCCTGAAATAGTTCTTGAAAGGCCCAAACACGCTAACATCAAGGGGTTGCAATTTGTGAGTGTTATGTGCTGACAGTGTTAATAGGTCAATGCCCAAATGGTTGGCCTCCTCGATTGTTTGCATAGCCATGTGGCTTCCATGGCCATTTAAAAATAGTAGGTGTCTATTTTTAGGTGAGACACCACCTGACACAGATGAAACAAAGCAAAAAATCCAATTCAAGAAGAGTTCCTTTATCATCCATGCATGGGGATATGCAACCATACATGCACCTGGTTCACAATTTTGTACATAGTTTTTAAGTTGAGTTTTACCTTTGAATAAATAAAAGCCCGGGATTGAATAGCCATATACAGTGACAAAAACCAAGAATAGTGATCCACTCCCTGCTCCTAGCCAAAATTTTAGGCACATTTATGCTCCCTCTCTTCGCAATTACTCGCATGCCACAATTCCTTCTAGCATGTGAGCCTGTTTCGTCACAGTTCTAGATATGGTTTGGGGCATAAGAGTGCTTCTCATATGCACAAGAAAGGGTGTCATAGAACTTAGACACAATTGCAGAATGTAGATTTAAAGCCCTGTCTCTGTCAAGCCCTTTGCTGTACATAACTCAAGGTCTGGATGACTTTTTTTAAACCCACTCCACCAAGATTTGTCTGGAAATCCATCTTTGAAGGGGTTTGGCCTCCCTTGACAAATTTGAGCTACTATGCATTTGAGTTGTATCAATTCTAACCCACATCCCAATTGGGCAATCTTCTTACACCACACAACCACCTCAGCCTCCTCCTCTCCAGTCATAACTGTAACATGCCCTCTACACTTCGTATGAGTGAGCCCATTAATCCAATAATGTACGCCTAAGGCCACAATTCCATGTTTTTTTGCAGATACACGTACTGAATATCCCCTAAACTCTATGTCATCAATTGCTGCTAACATGTCTTCCTTTGTCCACCCTCTCATGGCATTGATCTTCTTCGTTGAGCTTGCACCTTGTATTGTGGTTGAGTGTGGCTCTGTGGTAGATTATGGGACAATAGGATTTGCCACCACATGAGAATTATCAACATTATTGCTGGGAGCATTGGGAGCATTCACATCATCCACCATTTTTTCATATGATTAAGTGCATCATAGTTGGGCACTCTTGGTCCCTCCTTATACGATCTGCAATTGAAACTCATGGCATGGCTGCAACAACCTACATATTGGTAAAATTTATTTGTGTCAGTGGATGTTGTTTTAGCAATAGAAACTCAGTCTTATTTTGCATATCAAAGAATGTTATTTGAATATCTATTAATGGTTCGGTCTATGGTAATGGTTCTTTTGAGATTTAATTTCTCGGGATCCCCTGCCTATATGCTTTGTACTATGGTACTTTTGTCTCTGTTTTCCTGTGTATGATTTCTTTTCTAAGTAGGCACCATGGGATGATATCCTTTAGGTATATATTTCCAATCTAGGATTGCTTGCATGTGGTCCTAGGCCCTAGATTTTTGGGATAGTTGTGTTTTTTTTAATTCCTTCCTTGTACTTCACTGAATTTGGCTTCTGTTTGGGCTAGTTATTTTTCGCTGAATTCATGTTTGGCTGCAAGCGAGCATGACCCTATGGGTTAAGACCTTTGATATTGTAAAATCCTCTAATTAATGAAGCTTATTATGTTTTTTTCTCATGAAAAAAAAACAATGAATGTTATTTAAGATGGAAATTTGAATTCCTTCTGGCAGATTCCATGAGTTCATGATGCTTTTGAATTGATAGTTTATTCCAATGGTAGATTCCTTTTGGTTTATTCCCATCCTTGGTCTTGAGCTAAAACTGGTTAGGAATTGAATAAACTTCTGCTTGTGCTTGCCATTTAACTTGAAAAAATTTCTGAATGTTTCATTTCTAAATGCAAATTCACACACAGTAGTATGAAGATACTATAAATTAATTGTTGTATGAAGCTACACACATTAAAACAACTTCTTGAAGATCTATAGCATGAAGCTACAGACACAAAATAGAACAACTTGTTGAAGATCTATAAGGGACTTTTTATAAAACTAAATTGTGGTTCGAGCATGATAAATTGCTTTTCATCCATACATTTTGAACTTTGAGTAGATTTGATATAAGTGTGCTCTAATGAATTCTTTTCAAGTTATTTCGATATGCATTTTAGTATACCTAGGGGGGATAATATTGGGTACAAAGGGAGGTACTCAAAGGAATAATGTAATAATGGGATGGACCATAGTTAATAAATAAAGTGGTTAACCCGCATCATGTAAGGGACCACAAATAGTTAGCAATAATGTGATAAACTCATTGTATTAGATATATGGTATTGAGAGAACCATGGTAATGACCCATGGTATTGTATGTATGAGTCCTATATAGAGGCTAGAGACTCCCCATTGAGGGATGTCAATGATTATTGTATTGGCAAACATATGGATTGTGGAGTGTTCTCCTTTCTTAAGGAGTGATTGTGTGGTGTTACCCTACCTCAAGGGTCTAATCAATAAAGAATCATTTCTATATTTTGTTTTGTAATTCTCTTGAGATTATTTACAGTTATTGGACATATTTCTATATTTATCATATATTTGCAGATCAGATCTATTACAAGTTGTATTAGAGCCAGATCCATTACAATTGGTATCAGAGCACTTTCTTGGCAAAGTGGAGATTTTTTTTTTTAGTAAATTTTTGGGGCCGCGAGTTTGCGGATCAGATCTGAAACTTCTGGTGCAAAATTTGCATAATCAGATTGTAGATTTGGATTATTTGTGAAAAAGTACCCAATTAAAAAAAAAAAACCGGCCGAATCAGAGTCTGGATGAAGGAGATATCGTTGTTTTAAAAATCAATTGTGTTGTAGAAATTTTTTGACGAAAATTCGTGGACGGCGGATTTCCAGTTAATTTTTGTCATTTTGTGGGGGAATTTTGAGAAACTAATTGCATATATGAGAGCCTCTTGAAAAATTACCGGATTTCAACAAAAAAAAAATCGGTCAAATCGAAGTCCGGATGAGGGAGATAGCGTTGATTTAAAATCAACTCTTTTTTTAGATTTTTTTGTGACGATGAGACAGTTGCAGCGCAAATATGAAATTTCAGAGTTCCTAGACTGGGATTTCTATGGCATGGGAAGATGCAGAATGACTGTTCCATTTTTGAAAACAGGTCATAACAAGGATTTTGAGCAATATTGATTGAACTGTGACCATTTTAAATTTTCGCCAAGTAAGTGACTTTTTTCAAAACCCTCTTCTTGGCTTCTAGCAAGATGTTTTTTACAGGAAAAATGATGGGCCGACTATTGAAATTTTTATAGAATCTCAGAAATGTGACTTCCCATGGTGTTGGAAGGACAAAATAGGGTATCATTTGAAAGATGAGACTGCTATATGGTGGAAATCACTTGACAGTGAGATTCTGAAGTTATGTCGTGCTGGCGAAATTGAAAAACTATTTTTGGACAAATGGTCTCATACTGAAAAGAAGGAAACCAAAAAACCTAGCAAGGATTTTATTTTTACAGGAAAAGATGATGGCCCTACTATTGAAGAATTCATAAAATGGGCAAAGTGAGAAGTTGGGCAATTTTGGCGACCTTTGGCATGGTTTAAGTTTAGAGGTGAGGTTGCCATATGGTGGAAATCACCTGACTGCGAGAAACATTTAAGCCTTCCTGATGAAGAGTTTGAAAAAATCCTTTTAGACAAATGGTCTCATGCTAGAAAAGAGGAGAGTGAGACATGTAAGGGGTTATTTCATGATGGTATCTCGTTATTACAAGTTCATGGATGTATTCAGAAAGAGAAGATAATTGTGGCTACCAATCCTAGTTGTAAGTATATTTTTATTAATGTTCATTTGGCTAAAAGATTGCAAGTCCTAGACAAACAAATGGAGCACACACAGGTTAATAATGAGCAGGTGCAAGTTTATAAAGATTTGAAGATTTCTATGAATAAGTATGTATTGCATTCTGATTTTTATGATTCAAATATGACTAATGTGGATATTGTTTTGGGATACCCTTGGATGGAATTTTTTGGTACTATCAATATTAATTGCAGAATAAATTCCTGAAGCTCTGGTATAAAAAGAAGAAAATTACATTATAAGATATTTCCATCAATAAATAGGTAGAGTCCAAGGAGGCTGAAGCAGAAGATATTGCAGGTACTGACACGTCAGATGAGGAATCCGTGGTTGAAGTAATACTGGAAGATAAGCAACAACCGCAGGCGCCACAACAGGTACCAGATACCAATCAGGTTCCATTAGGTGGTGAATTAAAGAAAGATACACCATTGGTTAAAACTTCAACATATCACCACCCACATCACCCAGCAAGAAAACAACCAACAAGATGGCAACAAATTAGCCACAAGAACAATAACCCCCACACCACAGATAGAGCGATGCGAAGATCCAACCACAACACATCAACACGGAGGAACCGCCAGGATCAACTCCCATCTCAAGCAAGCGAGGCACTGGCTAGATCGAGTAATCACCTGTCTCTGGGATGGCTAGATGCACGTGCATGGTATCGGTGGACTACTCTTTTGAGTAGATCTTATTATTTGTGTTTTTCTTATGTTTTGGGGACGAAACATGTTTAGGGGGGTGGAATGTAGTATACCTAGGGGGGATAATATGGGGTACAGAGGGAGGTACTCGAGGGAATAATGTAATATTGAGATGGGCCATAGTTAATAAATAAAGTGGTTAACCCGCATCATGTAAGGGACCACTAGTAGTTAGCAATAATGTGATAAGCCCATTATATTAGATATATGGTATTGAGAGAACCATGGTAATGACCCATGGTATTGTATGTATGAATCCTATATAGAGGCTAGAGACTCCCCATTGAGGGATGTCAAAGATTATTGTATTGGCAAACATATGGCTTGTGGAGTGTTCTCCTTCCTTAAAGAGTGATTGTATGGTGTTACCCTACCTCAAGGGTTTGATCAATAAAGAAGCATTTCTATATTTTGTGTTTGTAATTCTCTACAATTGTTGGGCATATTTCTATATTTATCATATATTTAAAGATCAGATATATTATAAGTGGTATCAGAGCCAGATCTACTACATGCATCCTCTGAACCAACTATTTATAGTTTTATGTTTTTCTCATAAATATTTCTACACATCATGCTTTAATAATTTTTGATTCAAAACTAATAATAACTTCAATGTCACACACAATAGATTTTGTTTGCAATTTCACACACATAGTAGCTTTACACTGTAAATAAATGGAAGATTGAAATTAGAACCCAAGCTTAGTAGGAAATAGAAAGACAAACAATTATGAATGATTAAGTTTTGTTTGCAATTTCACACACAATAGCTTCATACTGTAAATTAATGGAAGATTGAAAAAAAATAGAAAGAAAAAAATTGAAGTGTTCAAACCTGATTACACTGTGCACATAGTCTCTGATGGTATGTCTCCAACTGCAAATGAGTAGAATGAAAGTTTGAAATGCAATTCAATAAGGGTTGAGGTTGTTTTATAGTTTTTTGTTGTTGAATTTGATTGGTAGGGAGGATTGACATGGATTGCCATTTTTCAAATTCAAATGTGTGTTGTGGATTGATTTGGATGTGATCCAATGGTTGATAAACTCTTATGGTTGATCCTTGTGCTTTCCTGTGTTTAATTCCTGAATTAAATGGGTTGGTGTCATTTATTACCTTGAGCAGGTTGCATTGATGAACATATATGTAGTTATGGCTGACACAAACATTCCCTATTCTTATGCAACTATTAATAAACCTTAGTCAGAAGTGCTTCGATGGAGATCTATTGGGGTTGGTATGATGCGATAAGTGTACTATTGGATAGTACTGGATGGAATGTTTGCAAGTTTGTTTTGTCTTATTTTCTAAATCAGACCTGGAGGTAGTTGGGACATAATGTCTTATCAACTTTTGATACTAAAGGCTAGTGTTTAAGAGTTGTAAGCCCAATCAATATATGGGTCGATTTTGGACAGAATTTAATAACTTATATAAGTTCCTTACTATTATCTATTTATGTTTAAATTATGAATGTTTTTTTGTCATGTTTTGATGGGTGTGTGGGACCAGTACTATAACAACTACTGGTCCTTGCATAATAATAAAAGCCTCTCCACTAAGTGACAAGGGATACGATTACCATTAAAGGGTATAACCGACATCACTACTACCACAATCATAATGTAATAACTCAATATCTAGGCTTTACATGAGGCTTTGTCTAGGGCTTAATATTTAAGGAATACCTCTTTGTTAACACAACTTGAAAGGTCTATGCACACATTGAAATTAACATGCATAAAACAACCTACCACTTGATTCATATAGCGTGCACGAAGGCAACAATATTAACTTGTTTTATAAACCCAATTATAAAAGCAAAATCACCAACAAAACGAAGCACAACAACGAAGAATCTCGATGTATTTGAGATAACAACCACATGTGCTATCCCATTAAATGGCTACTTAATCCACAAGCAATGTGAAAAACAATAATACCAACTTGCTTCTTAAATGTAGCTTCAACCAATATTACCAACAAAAGTCATGACCCTAATTAAGAACACCAAGTTGGTATCCAAGTCAACAAATATCCATGTAGCAACAAAGAATGCAAGGAAACAAGTGAAACACCACTAAACCTTCAATGCAAACCATAATGAACTATAAACCTAGTGCAACACTACCAAACCTAAAGAGCAAGGAAAGAGTATAAGGTGATTTAAGGATGCAACCTACAACTAAGCCACTTGCCATTAACTGCAATGGCATGTACAACTATCGTCCATTAATATACTGGTCAACACAATTGCATTTACAACCTTGACATGCATTGTGCACATGGAAGTTAGGTTGAACCCCTTGTTTTTATTTTTATTTTTTATCTGTGAGTATCGCTAGAGGAAACAACGATGACAATGAAGAGCACCTAGATCACTGGTTGAAATGATAAAAAATGGTAAAATCAAATAAATGCATTGGATGCAACAACCCTTTTGAGATACCACAAGTGCATTTGAAAATAACCACATTGTGTATAAGACATACCACAAGTATTTGTACCACTACAAGCTCACAATAATCAAGAGTATCATTGTCTCCTCGTGGGACAACTAAGTGTTTCGCACAATGAGATGTTATCCCCTCCACTCAATATCAAATCCCATGGGACACGTCTTTGGCCTATTATGATAAGGCTCAAGGAGTAGGCTTCCCCACCCTTGTAGAGTCTCGACTCTCGTTAAAGTCATAAGTTCCTGGTATATCTAGTTCAGAGATTGTTAAATATACTCTTGGTGTTATGGTGGCAACCACTAGATTTGATTTTAGGCCTCGTCCATATTACTCCAATAAATTACTGAGTCATCATAAATAAATAAATATCATTAACACTTTAAAAATGCAATTTACTACCCTCGATCACTACCTTTAAAAAACCAAATACAATAAAAATAATAATATATCACAAAATCTTCAATGCACCCCCATAAAAAGCTGCCAATATTATAATGAAACCATAGAAATAACACCACACCTTTGAAAATTATAACATACAAAACCAGTCAACAAATAAAACACCACCATGTCTTAAGAACAACACAAACTATAAACAATTATCCATTAATTATCATAAGCTACGTGACATGACACCACATTGTCCATGCCCATATTAGAGTGGCATTAACAACCACCATCTCCCTACTTGGTAATGAACATGATGCATCTTACCCGTGTGGTATTAACGACCACTGTCTCTACCTATGAACAATGCCACATTTACAAGAGTGATGTATCTTACACACACAATGGATTCCACTGGTTACAAGAGTCCCTGAGAACATGTATTTTATGGAATGTAGAGAGAACGCCGACCCGTTTATACCAAGTTCATTTTTACTTTCTCAATTCTGTTTTGGTGGCCGTAAGTCTATTCTTCCTAAAATTATAGGAACTTAATATATTAGATTTTTATAAATGGTCAGATTTTTATAGATGGTTAGTTATGCTTTTAGTGTTATAGTGAGCTATAAAATTTGATCTTAAATTTCCCTTAGATTTAAGCCTAGCAGTTACAGATTCACCCTATAATTAAAAAAATTTAATAAGTGGGAGGCATAACTCCGCGTGCCATCTCTGTAGCTTTCCCGCCACTCGCTTCTCGCACTGAAAAGCCTACAAACTCCGTCCAACCGTTAAAATATACGCAGCCAATATATGCCCCATGTAAGTATAATTCAATTACAATGCAGATACAAGTGAAATGTGGCTGCACCAGTATCAATGGTGCGGAATGCATGGAATGGGCCATTCTGGAGCTTCAAGGCACGGTCGAAGTACAGCCAGAATTACAAAATCAATTGCAAAATCTTCATATCGGAGACCTCTGTCGTTCGTCCACCCAGGTATGTTTATTTCATCTCCACATCAATTCACTCTCCATCCGTCCATTAACTGTATTTCTGTTGTTATTTTTCTAAATCGTTTAGAATTTTAGATTGAGAAAATCACCTCCTACGATGCACCGAATAGCCATTCTCCGCCCGTAGTTTAGGGGCCAAAAAACGGTTAAAGTGGTCATTATTGGACTATTCCAGGATTTACGGTTTCTGGTTTGAACTATGCACTGCCCATTCTAACGGGCTGCCTTACCGTGAAACATATTACAGTTTTCTTCAGCAATTAATGAGAACCGAAAAGTTCAATGAGTCTTGGAAGTCAATAACAGAGATCGTGGATTATAAGACATCAACACAAGTGCGTGAGTAACTTTGATTAAGGTCCGATAGGCTGTTTTTAATCTGTGTCCTGCTTGTAAAGGTCTCACTGGGTTGAATTGGTTATGAAAGGTGGGAAGTACTGTCCTGGAAGAAAGATCTCAAGGGCTTGGTCTAGATCCTAACATCAGGGAACACCAGGTCCAACCCTTATAGCTAGCCGAGTAAGACCTTGCAGCACTAATCCTTTGCTATGGGCTTTAGACCTTTCAGGGCTTCAAATCGAGTTATGAATTTAATATCGCCCTAAAAATGCGAGCTTCGATGTGGAGTCTGGATTCGGAACCAGAACCCAAAACATTATTTGAAAAAGTATAACTTTCATCTTGTACCTACGTTTTTCACCACTGATCAAGTGGGATCGATTTGGGTAATTGATATAGTATGCTTCCAGTCTGTTATCCATGTCCATGAGCATGGCTAATAGCATAATGATGTTTATGTGGCATTTGCTTTTGGTATCATGATTACCATACGACAGCTCTAATTATTGCACGGACATGTTTATCAGCATGAGCCATAGTTCTGCAGGTCAATCATATTGAGGTCAATCCTAGTCACATTTGCTTCCTGGCTGGTTAAAATGATATACTCTTGGTTTACATTTATATTTTTAATTGTGATCAACTAGGCTTTTGCCCAGGGATGTCATCTTGCGACATCGATTTCATTGCTTAAGCTTTCTACACGAGGAGCAATGGGAATTCCAACTATGTTCAAGGGAGTAGCGGTGCCTTTTGTCTACAACCCTGCTTATCCTTACTCAGTGAACTTTGTCTACAACCCTACTTATCCTTACTCCTTAGTGAATAAGCTGCACTGAGATGCCAAGGATAGACCATAGTCATCATGTTTTTATGGTCTTTGGGTGGGGCCATACATTACAAATACTTGTCACGGCTTTGTCCTATGGGTGGTAGGGTATGATCTTATAGCGTTGATCTTTGGAAGAGGATCGTTGCTGAAGCTTTGAGTTTCACATAATCTACCTCACCGGTGCAAGGATTGTTCATTTTGTTGATAATGCAAGGTTTATTCATTGCATTCCCATAGTTGCTCGAACTGACATGTGTTGCATGCTAATAATCACCATAATTTTCCTTTTTTGTTTATGCTTATGTTGTAGGTGTGGATTGTAACAAAAGACCACTTGAAAAGTGGAAAAAGTGGATACACAAGACCCCTAGGATGTTATTCTAGAATCTAAACAAAAACTAAAAACTATATTAATGGTCAAGGTACATAGATATATAAAGACAATTCTTTATTATCATGACATGCTGGAACTGTAGTTGACATGAATGAAATTGTACGTAAAACTCTTGGGATGGATTTGTTGAAAAATTTGGTTGGGCTAATTCCTAGTAATTTTGGAGGTACAAGTATGTCCTTCTACTATGGTGGATTTCTTTTAATAACTAATTTATTCTACGTGTCCTTGTACAATGGTGGATTTCTTTTAATAACTATTTTATCCTAATACAAAAAGGCCATAAAAAGCCTTTTTAGAGAGTTGGTGTAACACCCTAGCGATTGCTGAGGAATGAGGTATAAGCATGGCCTTATACAATGACAAATTTCTTTTAATCATTGATTTCTCCAAATACTAAAGGCCCCAAAAGCCATTCTAGGAGATGGGAAAGAACCTTTAGAAAAGTATTTATTATGAGAGGATGGGTTTATAATAGGAACATGGACTATATTGACCAAAGAGATATCTTGCACCTTTGCACGTTAACAATGAGAATGGTGCACACCAATTGTCATTTTTAAGATATCCACTCGAGCATTAATATATGCAAGTGGAGGGCTATTCAATCTATCAATGGAAAGGCATGCACTCACTATTTTTCTTTCTTGGTTTCTAATAGTTTCTTACCAAAAATAACCTTATTAGAGAGTGTAATGATAGAGAATTTGGGGGTCTCAATTATTGCATTAATAAAAGAAACAAAGATTGGTCAAATGTTGGAGATGTTTTCAAATTTTTTAATCTTGCTTATAATGTTGTGGATAGCATGAATATGGGTGCATTTTAAGCTTGGACACTTAAAGAAGAGTGGACTTTAACATTGGTTTTAGTGTGGCTTTCATCGTTTGGTACTTCTACTTCTATTCTCAGGACATGCTTGTGTAGTTATTATTTACTGTTAGGAAATAGGATAGAAGACACAAGACAAGAACTTGGTGGCAAAAGCTTTAAGCCATATTTTACACATGTATTCATCCCATGATGTCAATTTATAGTACATGTAGTTGACCACCTCTAGATCTAGATCTCACTAATGCATCATCACTGGATAATGACAACTCCTCATTGGTAGAAAAGGTTAACAACTCAGAAAAAGGTGGTCTCGAACTTTGTGATTTTCTAGGGACTCACAGACATTCCCCCTGTTATGATAGTTAGACACTTGGGAGTTAGTTAATTTCAACTTGGTCTAATGTGTCTTTAAGTAAAAGTTTGTTTCATTATTATGCATTAGTTGCATTGTAATATGATGATCACAATATCTTCTAGACATAGAGTGAACCAACGACTCATATTCTCCTCAATACTTACGACTTAGGATTAGTAGCTTAACACTCAATTGGTCCATGATCTCTATTAAAGACCACGGAGGGTCATTGCCGATGATTTATTGTGAAAAACTCTCTTATGTACAAATTTTCTTTTACATTAATAAAGTTGCCCCAAATGGCCTTGTTGGCTGGGGCCATGGAGTGTTTGGGTTTAAACCACGTAAAAATATTGGTGTTATGATTTTTGATTTGGTTGTGTGAGTGGGTGTTGAAAGTGTTCATCTTGTATGAAGTACCCTATTTTCTCGACCCCCCCCCCCCAAATCACAAGCTTGGATAACTTCACCAGTAGTGCAATGTGAACTAGTGCACTCTTGCTTATTCTTGCTATCCCTTATAGTACATCACCATGAGGGGATTGTTTTAGTGTTTTATTATTGGCATTTTTGTTTGGTGATATCTACCCTCTTCATGTTTGTCTTATTATCATGGTTCTTAGCCATCCTAGATAAGTACTCCATGCATAAATGGTGATCTAGTCCCTTGGTGATTATGGTGGTACGTTATTCATGACATGTTCTTACTTAGTAGGGGAGCACTATAGATGGGATTGACACATTGGCATTGGTGTGGCATGATATTTGGGTTTGACATATGAGCATTGTTATCCCCCAAGGGGTAACTACCTTAGAGACATCCTCACAAGGGTGCTATTTTTCTGATTGCATGAGCTTTCTTACCCAGACTCACTCCCCTCCGATCATTATAATTTATAACCCTTTTTCACACTTTGACCCATCTGGGTCCACATTTGTCCATTGGGTCCACAAGGTGTTAGCCTCCCCCTTCCCTTGTCTACACTTTGGGTCGGCCTTGGAACGTTGCCTCTGAGGTTGATGTAGCTAAAAAGAAAGTTAAAAGCATAATTTGGCCACTTACAACCAGAAATGTACCACAAAATGCAAAAGATGGTCGGGACATAAAAAATTAGCATGTGGGCAAAAGCCAAACATGAGCCTCTACCCCTTGTCGTTATGGTCATCACCCTAGTTCTTAGGGTCCCTATGAGTGCCTCCTACATCATTAAGGAACCCATGATTGTTCCAACCGCTAGTGGGCGATGAACTCCCCAACATTAAGGGGGTAATCACTGCTACATGATACACATCATGCTCTCATCCCCTAGAGCCCCGAGCAGTAAAAGAAAGAAAATCAATAGAAGGCAAAAGGCATATTAAGAAGGGTGGAAAAACAAAGGCCAGGGTAACTCATGTTCCATGATTGCTCCCTCCTACATCCATACGCGCAATGTGTGGTCTTCCCTCATTATAACTACCCTTGTACCATGGCATGTGGCTTGGAGCCTTCCATATTGCTCCATTTCATTCCATCATTACTTCACATGACACCTGCCATTTGATGGATGTACCATGGACCTGTCACTCACTTAGAGGTTGAAACCACTTAATAGAGTCCTTTATTAACCTCTCTTGTCGAGCAAGGTAACGCCTGTACTTTCTAAATCCCATTTGGAAGGGCATGCCACTATGAACTGTCCACTTTTGTCCATGATTAGTAAGCTTATTTTTTCAATTGCACTAATGGAATGTTGTACTGGAAGGTGAGGATGTTGAAGTTTCTAAGTTTACTTAGTTAAGAAACCCTTCATGCACTTTTTCTGATTTATTCCTCCCTACTTGTTTTTTTTCTTTAACAAGTTATTTACAAAGTAAATATTGAAAATAAACACCAGTGCATGCTCAACATATTACAGATCAACAACTAAAAGAAACAAGAACAAACACACCACATGACACCATTATTTTTGGACCAATGTCCCCAGAAAAACCCAATGCGGGAAAACCGGTGTAGCTATCTGAGGGTTTTCTTATTAAGCAATATCAGAGTACAATTTGGGTGCCGAAACTGGCCTACCCAACAGAGAATTTCCTTAGCAGCTATACCTCACAGTTTGAGAGAAATCTCCTGGCTGAAACCCCGAAAAATCCTTCCGGTAGCTCCTTAGCACGAAACTACTCTGCAACCCCAGCGTCTGCCCAATCTGGACTGCGTCAACCCCTCTCTGTCTCACGTTGGCCTTGCATCAGCCTTTCTTGGCCTGTGTCAGCCCAGGAGGTCCTGCGTCAGCTTTCCGGGCCTCTGCGTTAGACACGCTGGCCTCTCTGGTGCTTTGCGCAGCACTTGGCTGCCTTTGCGTGGCCCTACGTGAGCCCTTGCTGGCTCTGCGTCACTCTCCTTGGTTGCTGTGCTGCTCTCCTGACACAATCTCTGCCTTCTCTGTTTCTCTGTACTCAATGCCCCTCAGTTTCTTTCTCGATCACTGATTCTATCTCTCTTAGCAAACCCTGCTCTAGAGAGTAGAATGATTGATCACTCTGGTGTATTCTCCAAGTGACCCTCAAGCCTCCTTATATTTTTCCTGTTGACATATCAACGGTCGAGATTAAGTCCCTAATCAACGACTAAGATTAGATTTGGTTTGATCCATGTCTTTTGGACCCTTCTAACACAGATTCATATTAATACACATTAATATTTTATTTTCCCCAAGTTTAGACTTAGGGACTCCATTAAAAAAATTAATTATTTTAATATCTCCTGATCTGTTTAGAATCTGCCAAAACCCTTTCTGGGTATTGGAGATGTCATGTGCCCCAACCTCTCCACCAAATTTCGTGGCTAGAGCACATCCGATGCTACCCCAAATCAACACTCCCTCTTAGCGAGGATTGTGCTCTAGTAATACTCCTCACTGAGCATTACTCTGATCATCCGACATCGGTACCTATGCTGATGCTAGGCCTTCCTGCCCAACATCCTCTGCATTGTTGTATCCTATACTGTCGCCCATGGTTTTGCCACTGCCACTGCTGCATTTGTACGACAACTCCCTTTGCATCCGTGCCGCCGTTGGTCCTTTCTCCCAGCACTGCACCTCCTCTCATCATGCTGCATCGTGCTGCCCACTGCTGCATTGCAACTCAGTTTTTGAGAAGTAAGTAACTGATCTCCCAACTGACCTCCCTGTTGGGCTAGAAACACCCACTAATGCTGAAGCTCCCTCTGCCGCTGACAAGTGCTCCCTCTCTGACCTCTGCGCTGTTGCAACAATTCCCTGCATCTTGCACCGTTGCACACCTCTTTGTGTTGTCTTGCACTGGTGCAACACTCCTATGCCTCTCGCACTGCTGCAGTCTGCTAGCCTCGCGCTGTCTCGGGACTCCTGCACTGTAGCTCTGTCTGCTGCTCCATCCGTATCCGTTTTTACCTGACTCAGCCAGTCCTTCTATTCCTTGATGGGGCTCTTGTAGCAAGGTCTAACCCAAGAGGTTGGGTACCTCGAGGATCCTGCCTCTAATCGCCTGTAGCTCACCTGACTACAACTTGATGTCTCCCCACTTCCGCTCAAGTGGTGCGGAGCACTCATGGCACAATCATCGTCTGTTAAAACTTCCTTTTCTGCCCGTGCTGGCGTTGCCTTAGTCTCGGAAGACTCTCTGTTACTCTTATTCCTTGGGAACTCCCTATCTCCCCACAGTGGAAGCACTTGATCTTGGAGAGACTTTCTTCTTCCGCTTCTCCTGCTTTCCCTCAGATGCTAGGGCCACATCCTCCTCCTCCTGCTTGACCTTGATCCCTTTGTTGTTGCTACCTATCTTCGACTTTCGTCTGATCTCTTCTTGGCGAAGATATGCCCACATCTCGTCCCAAGGTGGGAGAGTCCCTTTGCCCAGGATACTCTGGACAAACACTTCCCAATCTTCTGAGACAATATTCGTGGCTGTCCTCACCATAAGCTCTTGATCCGGTGTCGCTCCTATAGCAGTCAACTGGTCTCGAATCTCATTCAATCCTCCGAGGAAGGTGTCAATCGATTGACCCTTCTTCATCTGATACGACCTCATCTGGTTCTCGAGCAACATTTTGCTTTGCACAGAAGTATGCTGGTACAGGTTCTCGAGAGCCTCCCACTCTCAACTGCTGTTTCCTTCTTGGCTATATGTGGTGCCACATGATCCTTGACCCCGTCAACGATAATGCACTTGGCCCTCGCCATCGCCTCTTCGTACTTGTCGTTATCATTGGGGTCGACTGGGATAGCTATAACCTTCAAGGTGAAGTTCTTGACATGATTCCTGTCAAGCACTGATAATATTCTGGCCTTCCAGACTGCAAAGTTCGATGCTTCGTCCAGTCTATTCTGGTCTCTCACCCCGTGTAGTGCCATGAAGCTCCTCTACTTCCCTCCTGGAAGTTCTCTGTCGATTCCTCTGAGCCTCTACTTCCTGTCTGGAAGTTCTCTTCTGGACTCCCTCTGAGTCTTGATTTCCCTCCTGGAAATCCTTCTGCTGCTTGTCGAGATGCCCCCTACTGTGATCGTCTTGTGCAACTGCACTGCTGATCTAGGTTCCTCGGCTGGAAACTCTCAGTAACAACTCCTCTGGCCCTGCTCTGTCAGGTACTGTTCTGACTATAGTACCTCAACAACTCCACTTCGCAATATTTTTGCAGCCTTCTAGACTCCAGCAATTGCCTCTCTGTGAACTGCGTCAGCCCCTCTCTGCCTCACGTTGTCTTTGCATCACCCTAGATGGGTCTGCGTCAGCCTTGGGATGCCCTGCATCAGCCCTCTGGCCCACTGCGTCAACAACGCTGGCCCCTCTGAGGCTCTGCGCAACTCCTGGCTTCTTCTGCATGGCTCTGGCTGGCTCTATGTCACACTTCATGGCTTTTGCGCTGCTAGAAACAGCGTTCGTCCCTGCGGGACAACTGTTTTCTGTTGCTATTGCTCCGCTCGGTTGATGTCTTTTAGTCCTCCTGTGATTTGCAATCACCGCTCTGATACCATGTTGAAGTTTCTGATTTATTCCTACCTACTTGTTATTTTTCTTTAACAAGTTATTTACAAAGTAAATACTGAAAATAAACACCAGTGCATGCTCAACATATTACAGATCTGCAACTAAAAGAAACAAGAACAAACACACCACATGACACCATTATTTTTGGACCAATGTCCCCGGAAAAACCCAATGCGGAAAAACTGGTGCAACTATCTGAGGGTTTTCTTATTAAGCAATATCAGAGTACAATTTGGGTGCCGAAACTGGCCTACCCAACAGAGAATTTCCTTAGCAGCTATACCTCACAGTTTGAGAGAAATCTCCTGGCTGAAACCCGGAAAATCCTTTCGGCAGCTCCTCAGCACAAAACTGCTCTGCAACACCAGCGTCTGCTCAATCTGGACTACGTCAGCCCCTCTTTGTCTCATGCTGGCTCTGCGTCAGCCCCAAGAGCAATGTTGCACGAAGCGGGAGCGAAGCGGAAGCATTTTTTGGAAGCGGGGACGCCGAAGCGTCATTTTCCAAAAATCTAGGAAGCGAAGCGTCCGCGGAAGCGTCTGCTATATATATATATATATATTTTATATTTTTTTGCATTTATACTCAAAACAAACATCCCAAATACCAAATTAATTGTAGAAGACATGAAAACATGCATATTTTTGCATAAATCAAGATAGATATAACATCCATTGTACATTAATGATCTAGAATCTAGATTCTTCTCCTCTTGTCTAGCCTTTGCCTCTACCTCGATTGTCTAGGGATATTAGTCAACATTGCCCAATTTTGATCAAACTACCTAATTCAAGACTTAAAATATGGTAGAAAAAGCTTAACATGTTTGATCGATGATTTTGACTTGATTGAAAGGTAATTTTTTGCTAAGGGCGTGTCGCGTGACAAAGGAGTTCAACAATTAACACCACCAACACCAGGGTACATATAGGGCTTGGTGCTCTTGATTAAATGCTAATCGCATACCTTCATACTTGATATAATCTAATGAAATGCCACAATCCCATTGATCCTGAATACCTGAAAACTGTTAAGTCTGCTGAATTTTGAATAGGATATGAAATTCTATTTTCTCCATATGAAGTCCAATGAGGCTGGAACCACTCTCAAACATTCTGAGTCATTTCATGGTAATGTTAAAAATTTAAGTAAAAGGATGAAAATGAAAAATAAAGGAGAATGTCACTTTTACTTTAAGAATTTAACACTACCATGAGGGAGCATCTGCTATATTTATATTTTTTTTTGCTTTCATTTGTCACCCTAACCCAAGGTGGACCCACCCCCAACAAGCAAACTCACCTAAATTTTAAAAAAAAATTGAAAAAAAAAAAACGATTTTCTAAATGCTTTTCCGGAAGCTTTTCTGGAAGCGTACGGAAGCGTCTGGGAAGCGTCTGGGAAGCGTCTGGGAAGCGCCGTACGAAGCGCGCTTCGGCGCTTCGGAAGCGCCAGCGCTTCCAAATTTCCAGGAAGCGGCTAAAAAAGCCGAAGCGGCGCTTCCGAATTTGGAAGCGCCGCTTCCGGCCAAGCTTCCTAGGCGCTTCCGTACGGGATGCTTGGAACCGGGGGGGGGGGGGGGGGCGCTTCGTGCAACACTGCCCAGGAGGCCCCGCGTCAGCTTTCTGGGCCTCTGTGTCAGACACACTGGCCTCTTTAGTGCTCTGCGCAGCACTTGGCTTCCTCTGCGTGGCCCTGTGTGAGCCCTTGCTGGCTCTGCATCACTCTCCTTGGCTGCTGTGTTGCTCTCTCGGCACAATCTCTGCCTTCTCTGTATTCAATGCCCCTCAGCTGCTCTCCCGATCACTGATTCTATCTCTCTTAGCAAACCCCACTATAGAGAATAGAATGATTGATCACTCTGGTGTATTTTCCAAGTGACCCTCAAGCCTCCTTTTATACTTTTCCTGTTGACATATCAACGGTCGAGATTAAGTCCCTAATCTACGGCTAAGATTAGATTTGGCTTGATCCATGTCTTTTGGACCAATCTAACACAGATTCATATTAATACACATTAATATTTTATTTTCCCTAAGTTTAGACTTAGGGACTCCATTAAAAATATTAATTATTTTAATATCTTTTGATCTGTTTAGAATCTGCCAAAACCCTTTCTGGGTATTGGAGATCTCATGTGCCCCAACCTCTCCACCAAATTCGTGGCTAGAGCACATCCGACGCTACCCCAAATCAACAAAGGAGACACATTGATCTTACACAAGATTATAGGTGGGTCTTCATCTTGGGCTTGGTCTCCCTATATGAGATCAAAGCCCTCCAGAGGGTCATAATGGCATTTGTAGGGTGAGCATAGAGAGCAATGGGCCTCCACCATAACAGAGCATTGATTGCCACACCATGGGCTTCTTCAGCACCACACATTGCTTGTTCGTGCCCTAACCATACAAAGATGGTGATGCACTTGGACCATGTTGCCCAACTGGCCACACACTTGCACCCAACACTTGGCAGCTAATTTAGGGCCTAGATGGGGTTTTGTCTCATCCAGAGAGATACAGGAGAACAAGCATCATCTTCTAGCCCTCACTTATGGAGCATCGGCTTGTTATTGAGCCACTGGAGACCCATGTGACCATTGATTGTGCCCCACAACCACTTGGGAGCACAACAACATGTTTTGCTTGGAAATCAAAGGGCCACCCCCTTGATCATCATTTATGGAGCCCTCCTCTTCATCATGACACTTTGAGGACTCATTTAGGCCTTCCAACAATCATCTTGGTCATTGTTCTATCATTTTGGCTAGCTTTGGATGGCATATGTTTCACTTATTGAGCTATTTGGTGGGTTTGTCACCAAAAGGGATGTTATTTGCATATTAAAATACTAGTAGGGGCTTAATTAGGCTAAATTAGGACAAATCGAACTTGAGGAGCCTCATATAAATAAAGGAGGCCTCACTTTGTATTGGATGATCATTTTTTGGATTTCAAATTCTCTTCTTGAGTATTCAGACTTGCAATTTTGGACAAGTTTTGGAGTTTAGATGCACTTTGACACTTGGATTATTTCGCATTATTTTCCTGGAGCTTTTATTGGCATGTTGTGGATGGATGGATATATTCTCATTGTCTTGTAAGTACTTTGATGATGTACTTTTTTCTTTTCTTTTGATGAATGTCTAATGTATGGAATGTCATTTCTTAATCTTGATTTTGTCCTAATTTGATGCGAATTTGTGAAGAACACTAAGATTATGGAAGTATTACATGCATTATTCATAGATGATGTTGAATGAATGTTCCTAGAGGGTTATTATGCATTTGCATTCTCGAAACTCCATCAAACCATTGTCAATAAAGTATAAAAATCTATAACAACCTTCAAGCTTTCTCTTTAGGGTTAGCAAAGCTGCAATAGGTCTCCTTGGAAGAGCGAAATTATTGAAACAAAGCAACTCTTGACTCCAATTCTCCCAAAAGGACTAGGCACTGGTCTTAATCCTAGGTGATCAACCTTAAACCATTTTCTTTTCATCCTTTACAAAATTCTGCCCTAACCCTAGAAGGTCAACTAGGGCCTTGTGCGGATTGCCTTAGGAGGGGTATTTTTGAGAGCGAGCTGGTAGGCTATTGTGTAGTTGTGTCCTTTATTATTCCTCCAAATTTAAAACAATTCTTGTGGCTAGTTTGAGAGAAATCTTGAGCCCTAGCTCCAACATTGATCTTATCCTTGAACTTCTATGGTTAGTGGTTGCATTGAAAGTCACTTGCACTTGAAAACTCAAAGGAAGTTAATCATTTCGACCTTCCCCTTTCTCCTCGCTTGAATTAGTAATTACATTGAATATCATTCTCTTGCAATCATTCAAAGCGCTAGGCCTTGTTTGGATTTTTCCCTAGGTCTCTCTATTTGTCTTAAAACGTTATATGGTAATCATCTTATAAAGCCCTTAGAGAGGGCTTGCCTCTTTAGGAAGCCTTAGGTCTAGGATTATCCCTTATAATTGAATAACCCTTCCTCCTAGGTTTGGGCCTTCTTGTAGGTATTTCTTGTAGAGCCACTAAGCTTCGTCAAAGTAATTGAGCCTCTCCTTTGAATGGGCCCTGGAAATCACATAGCACCTAATTGTTGATCCTATCACCATTAGTGATTTCCTTCATAACGAGACTCCTCCCATCGGTGAAATTCTGTAAAGAGTAGGGGACAAGACTGAGGTGACAGTGGGTTTGTGTCCCATTGCTGACATTTGGTATAGTAGTTGTCCCTTGGTACCCCTCCTAGGACCCCAGCTAGATTGAGTGGTAACAACTCCCATTGGTTACAATTACTCTAAAATCATGCACATATACAAGCACTTCGTTGATGGCATATCATAACTGCTGCAAGTGTGATTAATTCATCACTATTTGGGATCTGTTTGGTTATGGTCTGATTTGAATGGTTGTTGTCAAGTGCATTTTAGGCAATGACTTTTCATTGTGGTTCTAAGTATTCTTCAACATCATAATTATACTCTAAACATACATGTGGATCAATGTTTCTCTTGGTATAACTTTTATACAAGTTTGTTGCCTTGAAACAAACATTGTTGGTATATGGTGATGTCTACAACTATGGTGAATGAATGATTTATGACTTTTTCATTTGGACATAAATTAGAGTTATTTTTCCATTGGATACATGTTCCGTTCTTGCTATAAGCTTCATGATGCAATTGAAAACTTGTGTGGAAATTCACAATGCTCAATTTTTACATTTTCGAAGCATCACTTTGAATAAGTACTTTTTGTCTAAGCTAAACACATTTAAGCTTGTTGGTAATTGATAAATTGATGTGCTATTCGCATACACCTATGTTTGAACCTTACCTTGAGAGTGGGTAGTCTTAACTTGCAAAACCCTTGATCAAGTCAAGCCTTAGAACTCCTCTTTATTACTTCGTGGCTTAGTCAAGCCAAGCCTTAGAACTCCCCTTGATTACTCAATGGCTTGACGTAACTTGACCTTCAAGGATTCCCCCCTTAACTCGGACCCTTTACTTCAGCCTAAAGAGTGGGCCAAGGCCATTGAGGTGATAGTGGGTCGCTTGTCTAAGAGTTGCCTCTAGGCTCTCTTGTTGGGGTTAGGACATATCCCTCTAGGAGAAAGTTTGAGCGGTAACTAGTGTTATCAGAATCGGACCGGAACCGGTGGAACTGGCCGTCCAATTGTTTTTGGCCCAAAACTGGTCCGAATAGAACCAACCGGTTCAGGACCGGTTCCATGCAATTTGTACCTATGTAGGCCAACGTTAAAAAAATGCCTTTTTTTTTACTATTTAGTTGGTTGACCCACTTTTAATTTTCCCCTAAGCTAGCCTAATATTCAAGCCTATGGCCCTCGTATTACTATGAAATGACTCGGGATGTTTGAGAGTGTTCCAACCTCATTGGATTTCATGTGGAGAAAGTAGAATTTTAGATTTCACTCTAAATCTTTTAAAATTGGCAACTAGGGACAAACTCCATGTGGGTCATATTATTTATGGCAACTGATATTTTTATTGGATCCCTCTCATTGAGAGGTGTAGGATTGATCTAAAGATCATCCGATTCCGATAAGTATTTATGAAGTTATGAATTTATTTATGTTATGGACAAATTGTTAAGTCGGCCAGCAACTTATGTAGGCTCAGAAGCCCAATAGTCATGTCTATTCAACCTCTACATTTTAGTATAAATAGAAGAGGACTTCAAGTCATTTCTACAGACTTTGATCTCTTCCTCTCTCTACTTGTCTTTGGGTTTTAGTAGTAGGAGAGATCCTAAGGAAAAGCCAGAAAAGCCGGAAAAGCCAGAAAAGCTGGAAATACCGGAAAAGCTGGAAATGCCGGAATTGTCGGAACTGCCGGAAAAGCCAGAAAAGCTGGAAAAGCTGGAACTGTCGGAAAAGCTGGAAAAGCCAGAACTTCTGGAAAAGTCGGAAAAGTTGGAAAAACTGGAAAAGTCGGAAATGTCGGAACTGTCAGAAAAGCCGAAACTGTCGGAAAAGCCGGAACTACCGGGAACTGCCGAAACAGTCGGAGCATCTGTCTCCAAAGGAAGGTAGCATGATGTATGAGATCATGGGCAGCATAATAAGCAGCATGATGATATGAGCATGGGCAGCATAATGATGCATGATGATATGAGCATGGGCAGCATAATGATGAATGAGATCATGAGCATGGACAGCTTGATGATGAATAAGACCATGGAAGATGCAGCATGAAGATGAGAGCAGCTTAGTCATCAAGGTTCAACACATGTGACAGTACAGCAAGGTGTCACACGGTAATGTGCAACAATAGACGAGATGCAACACTATGATAGGTGAACGAGTCACCTTAGAGAATCAGTTGAAGCAATATGTCTTCAACTGATCTCATGACGATATCAAAAGTTAAAGTGATTGACTTCTATTGTAAATGTACTATCTCTCTCACTTTCTCTGCTGAACTTTGAAGATCATAAAAGAAGAATTGGTCAAGGGTTTCCCCACATTGTGGGGTTTGTCCCTGGCTAGCGCCACATCTTGTGTCCTCTTGTCTTGGCTTGTCTTCTGCGATTTATATTTATGTTCTATCTCCAGTTTACTTTATGCTGATGTGATTGCTAATGTGGAAAAGAAATTGACATGGTATCAAAGCTGAGGTGAAGACAGTGCCCAAGCAAGAGTGAAAGAGCAATCACCAAAGACAATATGGACAAGACAAAAGGATCAATGAGTTCCACATCTCTCTTCTAAGTTCGCTAAGGGTGAAGTGGAAGCAGAGAATATTATTAGAATGGTAGAGCGGAAGATCACTTCATTGGGAAGTTCAGATCTAAGGGTGGAAGGAAAGGCAGATGCCTTGGTTGCAATAAGTTCGGCCATCATGCAAAGGAGTCTTCGAATAGCAGAGACACATTTCTTGATGAAGATAACAATCATTCCAGGGACATCTTCAATGATTAGAGGAATGATAAGTAATGCAGGTCATCAAGGAAATGGTCGACTCTTCAAAGAAAGCAAGGAACCCCAAAATCTCTTTTATGTACCTGATCGCAAGAAGAACCTGGTGTCCATCTCGGAAATGGAAGTTTAAGGTTTCAGGGTGGCACTCATCGATGGAAAGGTACGTGTTTGAAAATAGATTTTTCAAAGATGTTTTAGAGTTTAGGGTTGTATCAAGTCCACTGGGGACCATGTCCATTGACTCAGCATCGGAGGTCTGTGAGTCAGATGGTGATCGAGATCCCTGAATTCAAAAAGAGCATGAAGGTACATGTCTGAGATATACCGAAGGAAAATTTTACAAGGGGACCATTCCCTTCATGTAGCAGGTCCACAGGTTTGGAACAACCTGTGGAGTTTGAGATTCATGAACGGGAATCTCATGTATACAGGTGGAAGAAAGCCCTCTATGGCTTGAAGCAAAACACCCCGGGCGTAGTATGAGAGGATTGATAACTGTTTGATGAAGCTGAGATTCACTAGGAGTGAAACCGATCCAAACCATTACTCGAAGGTTGTGGATGATAGACCTCTCATACTGGCACCTCATAAGGACGACCTATTTCTGATAGGTGCAGACCCTCTCATTTGCAGAAGTAAGAGGGAGTTGGATTCCGAATGTGGAATGATAAACTGCAAGCCTGTGACTACCTCGAGGATATTAACTTTCAGAAGTTATATGGTAGTAATGTCGGACCAGATTTGGGAAATGCCTCTGAGTTTCATAAACTCAATCACGTTGATGTTCTTGGTGAACTTCCGTCTGGACATATGTTTTGCAGTTAGCATGGTGAGCTCATATTTGGTTGAGCCTCACTGGATTGGTGCCAAGAATCCTCTGAGATATCTTTAGGGCACAATCTCTCATGGATTGAGATACACTGCCAGAAATATGAAAGTTGCATGATTATTCGAATGCTGACTGGGCAGGCAGTGTGGAGGATCACTAGAGCACTTCTCAATGCTGCTTCTCTTTGGATTCTGTTTCGATATTATGGATGAGCAGGAAGCAAAAATTGGTTGTTATAAGTACCATCGAGATCGGATGCATAACTACGAGTATGACCTCGTATGAAGTTGCTTGGTTGTGGAAACTCTTTAGTGAGTACACATGATGAATACCACTGTGATTCTCTGTGACAACCAGAGGTGGGATTCAATTATTGAGGAATCTCGTATTCAATGATTGCTCCAGCAGATAGACATCAGATACTGCCTTATCTGGGATATGGTAAGTCGATGAGCAAGGAGGCTCCATCGCACTGAGATGATGTACAGGTCGCTACACTTTGTCAGAGCCCCGGGGAAAGATCAAATTTGTGATTTTCCTGAACGACTTGGAGTCGTCGAGAGACCCTTGTAAAAGGGTCCTGCATGTTGCATACATTGAGCTCTGGGAGCTCTGGGGGCTTGCGGTTCTTACTGGAGCAACATACGACCACAGGGTGACTCACCCTCCCCTGGTGGTGCACACTGGGACAGGATGATTCGCTCTCCTATGGACAGGATGATTTGCTCTCCTGTGGACAAGATGATTCGCTCTCCTGTGGACAGGATGATTCGCTCTCCTGTGAACAAGATGATTCGCTCTCTTGTGGGACAAGATGATTCGCTCTCTTGTGGGACAGGATGATTCGCTCTCCTGTGTAGCAGGATGATTAATTCTCCTGTGAGGTCTGGATGATGTGTTCTCCATGACGATTGTGTAGCAGGATGATTAGTTCTCCTGTGAGGTCTGGATGATGTGTTCTCCATGACGATTGTGTAGCAGGATGATTAGTTCTCCTGTGAGGCCTGGATGATGTGTTCTCCATGGTGATTGTGTAGCAGGATGATTAGTTCTCCTGTGAGGACATGATTGATTAAGTTCTCCTGTTGAGGCATCCTACCCATGCAGTCTGGGACTCATGGGAAGTACCTCTCATCTGATCAATGAGCAGGGAAATGAGGATAGGGACCATAGTAGTACCGATGGACGCATCGCTGTATCTACCGTACTCCCTATGCTAGGATGACCTTCATTGATCTGGGATCAATGATATTGGTCTGGGACCAGTGGTAGGAGTTGTACCCACTATGACATTGACTTCGGGTCGGTTGAGCACTGGTCTGGGACCAGTGGTACATACTCTGAGACTGACTTCGAGTCAGTAGAGTACTGGTTTGGGACTAGTGGTAGGAGTTGTACCCACTATGACACTGACTTCGGGTCGGTTGAGGATTGGTCTAGGACCAGTGGTACATACTCTGAGACTGACTTCGAGTCAGTAGAGTACTGGTCTGGGATCAGTGGTAGGAGTTGTACCTACTATGACACTGACTTCGGGTCGGTTGAGGACTGGTCTGGGACCAGTGGTACACACTCTGAGATTGACTTCGGGTCAGTGGAGAATGGTATGACACATTCTCGATCAATTCTTCTTCTTCATGGTTCAGCAGAGCTAAGTTGAGCAAGAGCAGAGCCAGTAGAGCTGAGCAGAGTTAGTAGAGCATAGTAGAGCAGAGCAGAGCCAGCAGAGCAGAGCCAGCAGAGCAGAGCCAACAGAGCAGAGCAGAGCCAACAGAGCTAAGCAGAGATGAGCAGAGCAAAGTAGAGCCAGTAGAGCTGCGTAGAGCTAGCAGAGCAGTGCAGGGTATTGATGGTAGAGATAGTACAGTTGGACATATGGATCAGCGGATGGAGTTCTCCCTAGTTGGGAGGGAGTGTTAAAATTGGCAACTAGGGCCAAACTCCATGTGGGTCATATTATTTATGGCAGCTGATATTTTTATTGGATCCCTCTCATTGAGAGGTGTAGGATTAATCTAAAGATCATCCGATTCCGATAAGTATTTATGAAGTTATGAATTTATTTATGTTATGGACAAATTGTTAAGTTGGCCAGCAACTTATGTAGGCTCAGAAGCCCAACAGTCATGTCTATTCAACCTCTACGTTTTAGTATAAATAGAAGAGGACTTCAAGTCATTTCTACACACACTTGGATCTCTTCCTCTCTCTACTTGTCTTTGGGTTTTAGTAGGAGGAGAGATCCTAAGGAAAAGTCGAAAAAGCCGGAAATACCGGAAAAGCTGGAAAAGTCGGAAATGCCGGAATTGCTGGAAAAGCTGGAAAAGCTGAAAAAGCCGGAACTGCCGGAAAAGCCAGAACTGCCGGAAAAGCCGGAAATACCAGAAAATCCGGAAAAGCCGGAAATGTTGGAATTGACGGAACTGCTGGAAAATCCGGAACTGCCGAAACAGCCGGAGCATCTGTCTCCAAAGGAAGGCAACATGATGTATGAGATCATGGGCAGCATAATAAGCAACATGATGATATGAGCATGGGCAACATAATGATGCATGATGATATGAGCATGGGCAACATAATGATGAATGAGATCATGAGCATGGGCAGCTTGATGATGAATAAGACCATGGAAGATGCAGCATGATGAGCAACATGAAGATGAAAGCAGCTCAGTCATCAAGGTTCAACACATGTGACAGTATAGCAAGGTGTCACACGGTAACGTGCAACAAATAGGTGAGATGCATCACTATGATAGGTGAACGAGTCACCTTAGAGAATCAATTGAAGCAATATGTCTTCAACTGATCTCATGACGATATCAAAAGTCAACGTGATTGACTTCTATTGTAAATGTACTATCTCTCTCACTTTCTATGCTGAACTTTGAAGAACATAAAAGAAGAATTGATCAAGGGTTTCCCCACATTGTGGGGTTTGTTCCTGGCTAGCGCCACATCTTGTGTCCTCTTGTTTGGGCTTGTCTTTTGCGATTTATATTTATGTTCTATCTGTAGTTTACTTTATGCTGATGTGATTGCTAATGTGGAAAAGAAATTGAAATAAATTGCTCTAGCATAGAACATACCTAAAATTAACACAACAAACTTAATAGTTTTTCAGGATTGGGGGAATTGCAATGTTTCCATTATATTTTGTCATGTACGAGGGTATGGAACTAGTATTTAATAAAGAGCACCAAGCCCTCTATGTACTTTGATGTTAGTGGCATTGGTTGTCGAACTCTTCTATCATGACTCTACTAAAAATGTACCCATCTCTCAAACAAAATCTTGACACGACATGCTACGTTTTTTCTATCTTATTTTAATGCCTAAATGGTTATATTGATGACGAAGACCCCAGTATAATAGGTAATGATTTTGATGATATGTAGGCGTTTGTTGTAGCATGATTTTTTTGGATTTTTACCAGTTTTGACCAATTCCTGGTCTACAAGGTTTTTCGGTTCGATCACTTGTTCGGTTCTAATAACATTGGCGGTAACAAGCACCTTAAAGGATAGTGATTTGATGTTCTCCTAGTGATCAACCTTTTGAGGAGATGGAGTGCTCCACCTCCTTGGCCATCTTTCACATATTTGGAGGCACGAGGATGTTACATTGCACATGGCTTTGGGTCGTTCTTCCTTGGCACAATCTTCTATGTTGATGTAGCCATTGCCCTAGAACATATGGGCATTTATGGCAACTTGATGGCACACTTGTCATGGTTACTCATCACTTGAGAGAGTGCTCCTCCTTTTGGCATTTATTTTCATGAGATGTAGCCTCCCAAAGGCTACTTGGTGCATATTTTATACATTGTTTTCATTGATGGAGGTGCACCCTAGATTATGTGTCTATTTTAGCACAAAGATATGAACTTTGGGTGGTTGAATATACATGTGTGGAGTGCTCCCTTGTTCCTTGCTCCTTGGCACAATATTTGAGGCCTAACCACTTCACATTGCATATTTTGGTGGTGTTGTCTCCCTACTATTGGGATCTAGAGCTTACTTTGAGGTATTTAGAGTCATTGTAGCATATTGATTCATTAACTCCTCATTCTATGGATCTATTAGCTGACACTTGGTTTGAAGGTTGTTACATTATGGAGATTAAGCTTATGGACATATTGAGGAGGGGACGTCCCACTTGGAGAATATGACATGGGACATTCCCACTAAGCATTTGTTATTATTTGTTTGACTTGTCACTTAGAAGTTTATTAAGAGATACTATTGTTTATGTTTTCCTAAGAGAGATCTAGGATCTCACATATGGATATTATTATTTATGTAAAAGAGGTTTTGGGCTCTCTTCTCTATATAAGAGAAGCTCTTTCTATTGTTTTGGGTTTGTTGAAAGTTTGTGGAGACACTTGAGACTATAGCTTGAGATAATTTGAAGGTTATTTGGAGCTTGAGGCTTATGTACTTGGATGTTGCTTACTAAAGATGAATGCTAGAAACTTTATCTTTCCAAATATGTTATGAGGGCTTAATTGGGGTAACTTTATTCCATGTCTGGAAGAACTTATTTGTTGTAGATTTCCCTTCTAAGTTCTTTATGCTTGCTACTGGAGATTTTAATGAAAGCCATATTTTTTAATTCTAAGTGGCTGGAATCTACATTTGTAATATACCCTCATTTGATGTTTGATAATCCTCCATCAATGTTATTGGGATCAATTTCTATACTTGTGGACAACAAGATAAGGATGTTGTAGCTTGTTCATTCCAGTTGGTATTCCCTTATTACTACAGAAAAAACTTATTAAATTATTGCTTTTCAGACTCCATATGCCCAATAATAATTTAGGCACTGTTACTGCAAAGTCTAGTAGGCCTAGTGCAAAGCCTCACTAGGTGACCTAGGTCTTACGACAACAAGATAATAACCACCATTGTTGCCTCAATGGCCTCTCTCTAGCTGTTTAGTGGTGGATGTCATCCCACAACGGAGGATTCCCTAAAGAAATGACCAACAAGATATTCATCAAACCAGGGCTCAAAGGTGATGGAAGGTCTAATGATTGAAGGGAAAGGTATCGACCAAACCTTGGAAGGATTGAGATAAGAGTTGCAAAAGTTCAAGTACACTTTCCTAAGACCTTTATGATTTAGAATTTATTATAAGTTAGGTTTTTTATGATATGTAGATTTAGGGCATACAATGGCATAAACAACGTGAGAAATAGCTTGTTAATGATAAGATCAACAAAGGAGCAAAGGCTACCAAGAGACAAGCAAGGGTTAGGTAAACAATGAAGTCCTAAAATCTACATGAAGTGTAAGGATCTTGGTTAGTTTTAGATTATATGCCCCGGCTAAATTTAACCTTCCCTTAACTATTTTGAAGCTGGGCTCCAAGGTAGGTTGTGTGAAGGAGGCCAACAAGAAGCAGGATAGGGCCTGATTAACGATACCTTCTGTTGTGCTCCTATCACCCGATGCCTCTGGCGCTACAGAGACTCTGGCTCTGATGATTGCAAGGTTACCGTGTTAATAACCAAAGAGTTGCCAAGCCCCTCAAGCTAGGTGAGAAGGGTTGCCCTATATTTCTATCAACCCAACTTATGCTAGGAGGTAAATAATCAATGCAAGCTAGATCTAGGATGCTTAATGCAAGATGACGAGTCAAATTTATCTTGAATTAAGATTGTTTAAGTTACTTAAGTATGCACTGAGAATCAACTTATTACAAGAGTACTTGACAATATTTGAGGTGAAAATCTTAAACAAGATAAATGCTAATGGATACAAGTGCAAAATTCAACTATAGGTCAATCCACAAGATGCTTAAGTAAATCAACTTGTCCACCAATGATTATCAACACAAGATATTATGTCAATTTAAACTTAGAAGTCCAAGTTAACTCTATTCATCAACAAGATTAACTTCCGATTTTAATTGCAAAGTTAGATAACCTTTGAGATAAAGATGAGATAAGCCTATTTCAGATTTATGACAATTTAGTCAGCAATAATACTTAGAAGATTCCAGATTTTGTTAATGTTATGACAGCAATAAGGAAACCACTTCAAATCATGAAATTTGCCCAACACATGAAATATTAAATTTTCTGATGACCAGCCAATGAAATCTAACTTGTTAATCCCACTTTATGATGATGTATTCAGTGATATTTCAGATTTGATTTTTTAATTACAACAATAAATAACCACAGATCAACAAGCTAATGATGCCAAAAATAAATGATCAATATGCCCAAAAATAACAAAAATGCATTGAAACTTGAAAATTTTCAATTTGTAGGGCTTTTAGAGAGTATGATTCAACGAATTTCAGAACTGATATGTTTATTACAGCAGTAAACAGAGGACAGATCAACAAGCTATCAATACTAAGCACAATGCTCAAAATGCCAAAAAATGGTAAAATTTTGCGGGAAATTGAAAATTCAAAATTTTTGACCTTTATTAAGTGTATGCTTAAAAAACTCCAGGTCCGAAACTCTCAGTTATGCAGTAAATTCCAGCAAGCATAAAATTAGATCTAGGCTTGATCTAAGATGCCAAAGTGGCCAAAACTCATGAAAATTTAGATTTTACAATTTTAGGTGATTCTAACCATTAAACATGTGATTTTAGGACTTCGTTATTACTGATTTGATTGCTGGAATAAAACATAGATAAAACTAGGGTTTAGAGGTCAAACCCTAGGCCGAAGGCCTTGAAGATCATTTGGTCAAAATGTGTTGAAACTTTGGGATCAAGTTGTGTTAAAATTGGCAACTAGGGCCAAACTCCATGTGGGTCTTCTTATCTATGGTCGCTAATATTTTTCTTGGATTCCTCTTGTCGAGAGGTGTAGGATTGATCTAAAGATCATCCGATTCCGACATGTATTCATGGAGATATGAATTTATTTGTGTTATGTGACAATTCGTCAAGGTTGGCCAGCAACCCAATTTACCCCAACCTATCCTCAACGTTTTATTATAAATAGAAGAGGACCTCAAGTCATTTTGTACACACACCTCTTGTGATCTCTCTCTTCATTTGTTTGGGTTTTGGTGAAAGAGAGATCTAGAGGGAGTGCCCTATATGCTGCCATGAAAGAGTCCTCTATGCTGCCCTAATGAAGATCAAGCTTCAATGATGGCGAGACCTATATGCTGCCCTAATGAGATCTAGACACAGTCCAAAAGGAGGAGTCTTAGAGGGAGTGCCCTAGTCTTATACGCTGCCCTAAATTATAGTCATGAAGGAGACATCTAGACGCAGTCAAGGAGGGTCCTTATATGTTGTATAGAGGCCTTAACAAGCCCTAGCTGCTGTCCAAACAAGTGTCATAGTTGCTGTTCAGTTGTGCCCTAATCCGCTGTCAAGGAAGGGCTAATGCTGCTCTAAACACAGTCCTAAAGGAGGAGACATAACCGCTGTCTTGGAGGTGCCCTAATGTCCTAAACGCAGGCCCTATTCCGCAGCAACAAGAGACCTAATTGGCAGCCCAAATCTATTGTTAAGAGAGACCCATACGAAGTCTTGTGAAGCTCTTATTTGCTGTCATGAAAAAGCCTTATACGTAGCCCTATGAGTTGCAACAAAAGAGGCTCTAATCAACAACATATAAAGACCTAAGCCACAGTTAGAAGAGCCCTTATCACAACTTACAAGGGACCCTAAGACGCAGCAAGAAGAGTGGACTTATGCTGCAGCAAAAGGAAGTATTTCATCAGCGTTAAAGTCACATTGTTGTAGGTGACAGCGTGGACTGTTTTGGGCATGATCAAGCTATTCTTGAACTCGGTAAGCTGGGCAGAAGAAGCCGCTGAAAGGAGGAGCAATGGACTATAGTTTAAGAACTGATTGGGTCACTGTTTGAAGGGATCAAAGTTACAGTCCACTGTTGGGCTAGGCCGCAGGCCATGGCCAACAGTTGGAGACCTTTTTAGGAGCTTCGTTCATAAGGTAAGCAGTCCTATAATGCAGTGTTTCATTGGAGGACTGTATGAAGGCTAGTCACTGACTATAGGTGGACTGTGGGGTGTGTTGTAGGTGTTGTAGCACCGTGAGTTTGTGAGTAAACAGGTTTGCCAAGATATGCTTCAGTCCTTACAGTGTATACAAGTTGCTAGATGGGAAACCCTGTCATGATCAGTGAAGCAGCAAAGGAAGAAGAGTTTTATGGAAGGAAAGCTTCAATATTTTGGGTAATTGGTTGAGTTGTTCTAGGCCTATCAGCTGCTGCATATCTTCAGTCCTTGTCATCAGATCTACAACCTCATTATGTCATCTTCATGATGAAGATCTCTGATGTTTGATCTCCTATTTTGGCAAGCCAAGTATTGACTTCAAATGTCTTTGTCAGTCATAACTCGGCCGACTTGGCCGGATCTGTAACTACTCGGCCGGGTCAGTTCATGCGGCCAGTAAACCCCAAAAACAACGTTTTTTTATATTTTTTTAAATTTTTTTAAGATTTTGCTGAGTGTTGGGGACTCCAAGTTGTTTTAAAAATTGGTTAAGTGCTATTTGGGGTCCATTCCCCTCTCCCAAACCCTATTTAACCCACTCAAATGCTCTCATTCTCTCACAACGATCTCATGCATTTGAGTGAGAACTTCAGTGAGAGTTTGTGAGCAGTTGTTGAGTTTGTTTTTGGAGCAGCAGTGAGGAGTCTTGGGCAAGCATTGTAGCTGGAGTGAGGAGCTTCTTGGGCAACCATTTGGAGCAGCATTGAGGAGTTGATTTCTTGGAGCAAGCTTGAGGAGGCAGTTTGTGCTTGGAGGTATTTTTTTTCACTTGTACAAATTTGTTTTTGCTTATTAAATTTTAGGTGCATATCTAGAAATCCTAAAGAGTGTTTTTTGTGAAAGAAATGAACATTGAATCAATGTTTTTTTTTTCATTTTCAGATTGTTTGCTTTCATTTCCTAGTCAAAAAATGGCACCTAGAGTGAAAGATGCTGCTTGGGCATATGTTGAAATGGTTGATGGTCAAATGCATTGCAAATTTTGCCAAAGGAAAATTAAGGAAGGTCCTGGGGGCATTAATAGGCTGAAGCAACACTTGGCGGGGATTAGAGGCCAAATTACTCCATGTACCTCACCAGAAATTGGGGAGATTAGGAAGGAATTGCTAGCCAACTTTGAGAAGTTTAAAGAAGATAAGGTTAGGCAAAAAGAGTTAGAGGCTGAAATTGGGAAGAAGAGGGAGATACAAAAAATGATGGCTACCAACCCCCATTATGATTTTGAGGGTTCTTCCTCTATCCCTCATACTGATGCATCCAACCCTTTCCGATATGTTCCTCCCTCTTTTGGTTCTGTTCAAGATAAGGAAAATGGTAGAATGAAAAATGGTGATATGACTATCAAAAGTTATTTCACTTCCTCCTCTCCATCAGATGCACATGGTCCTGAAGTTAGTAAAAGTCAAATGCAGCCCACTTTAGATGACCATTGGAAGAAAGAATTGAGGGAGACTGCTTGTGATTACATAGCTAGATGGTGGCATGATGCTGATATCCCCTTCAATGCTTCCCGTTCACCATATTATGAGCCTATGTTTGATGCCATACATGCTGCTGGAAAAGGCTTCAAAGGCCCTACTATGCATGAGCTAAGGGGGTATCGTTTGCAGAAAGAAATTGCCTCCATTAATGAGTATTTGAAAGATTTCAAGGACTCATGGGCAAGAATAGGGTGTACCATCATGTCAGATGGATGGACTGATCAAAGAAACCGTACCATCATAAACTTTCTTATCTTCTGCCCACGGGGAACCATGTTTTTAAAATCAGTTGATGCATCTCATAAGGTAAAAGATGGGCAATTGTTGTTTCAGCTATTGGATCAGGTTGTTGAGGAGGTGGGGGTGGCTAATGTTGTTCAAGTCATCACAAATAATGCCTCTAACTATGTTCTTGCTGGTAAACTGTTAGAGGAAAAACACAAGACCATCTTTTGGACCCCATGTGCTGCACATTGCATAGACCTCATGCTTGAGGATATTGGAAAATTAGATTGGGTCAAAAACATTGTAGATCATGCCAAAAGCATAACAAAATTTATCTACAATCATTCATGGATTTGGAGCCTCATGAGGAAACACACTGGGGGCAGGGATATTATTAGGCATGCCATCGCTAGATTTGCTACTCATTTTTGACATTGCAATCTATGCTTTCCCAAAATAGAAACTTGCAAAAGATGTTTTCTAGTGATGAATGGAATCAAAGCAATTGGTCTCACAAACTGGAAGGCAAAGAATTGAAAAAGAAAGTTAATGAAGAAACTTTTTGGAGAAAGGTAGTAGAGATTGTGAAGCTTGCTGAGCCATTGGTTAAGGTGTTGCAGTTGGTGGATGGGGAAAGATTGGCTATGGGCTTCATTTATGAGGCTATGGATCAAGCAAAGGAGCAAATAAAGAGGGCATACAGGGATAGAGTGGCTAAGTATGGGCCCATTTGGGCAATCATTGATGAAAGATGGAACAATCAACTCCATCGCCCTATACATGCAGCTGGGTATTTTTTGAACCCACGATATCATTATAAAGCTAAGGAGTCAGGAGCTTTGAGGGGGGAGGTCAGAGATGGACTGATTGACTGCATTGATCGCATGATCCCATTGGAGTCTGATCAGCTGGAGATACATCGACAGGTCACGACCTTCAGCAATGCCTTGGGTACCTTTGGGAAGAACCTAGCAAAGATTGTAAGAGAAGCAGATGAGCCAGGTAAACAAAAATTTCAATTTTCAAATTCTTAGTAGTTTTTTTTTTTAAATTTTGTTAAATCGTTTATAATTTGAAAGTTGGATATAATTTGTAATTTTGTTGAGCTAACTCATTACACTCCTATGTTTTTTGCAGCACAATGGTGGGAGGCTTTTGGTGGCCATTGCCCTGAATTGCAGAAGTTTGCAATTCCTATTTTGAGTCAAACTTGCAGTGCTACTGGGTGTGAGCGCAATTGGTCTGTCTTTGAGAGGATTCACACAAAGAAGAGAAAACGTTTGGATCAAAAACGGTTAAATGATCTAGTCTATGTCCAATACAGCCTCCGGCTCAGACGAAACAAATTGCTGAACAAAAGACCCGATTCAGATCCCATTGTGGTGGAAGATATTGATCCAACATCAGATTGGGTAGTGGAGAGTCATCCAGCAGAGTTTGATCCTGATGAGGATCTTGATTTAGATTTAGACAGGGAGGCATCACTTGAACATGATGTTCAGTTGAATGCAGACCCTGATCCACTTGTACTACCAGCCTTAGCCTCACAGCCAGCAAGGACTCCAGTTGCAGGTGCTTCCTCTGCTCAGCCACGACAGAAGCGCAACCGCATATCTTCTCTATCTCAACTTGCATTTGTTGCACAGCCTGTTAGTGCTACCACTTCTACAGTTGCAGTTGGAGATGATGATGATGAGGAGGAGCCATGGGGCCCCCTATCTGACTCTGATGATGATCCAGAGATTGATCCACATGATCTTGGCTCCTCTGGCAGTAGCTACTAGCTAGCAGTACTGGAGTTTGGTCACAGTTTATTTTTGTTGTAGAGGCCATTTCTAGCCTCCTTGGTTATGTGTTTTTTGTTTTGAATCTTTGATCATGTATGTATTGCCATTGGACAGTGCACTGGGTGCCATTTTGATATAATGGATATATTCATGAGCCTACTTTGATCATATGTTGTCTTCCATCTATATTATAATGCTGTGTGTTTGGAAACATGAATGAAAATCTTTAAAATTATGTTCTTTTATAAAAAAAATAAATATTTAATGTATTTTTTACAACGACCGAGTCATTGAAATCGAGCCGGCCGAGTCGATACCAAGTCGGAGTCGACCCTCGACCGAGTCGAAGTTTTAAAACATTGGTTGAGAGGGAGTGTTAAAATTGGCAACTAGGGTCAAACTCCATGTGGGTCTTCTTATCTATGGCAGCGGATATTTTTCTTGGATTCCTCTCATCGAGAGGTGTAGGATTGATCTAAAGATCATCCGATTCCGACATGTATTCATGGAGATATGAATTTATTTGTGTTATGTGACAATTCGTCAAGGTTGGCCAACAATCCAGTTTACCCCAACCTATCCTCAACGTTTTATTATAAATAAAAGAGGACCTCAAGTCATTTTGTACACACACCTCTTGTGATCTCTCTCTACATTTGTTTGGGTTTTGGTGAAAGAAAGATCTAAAGGGAGTGCCCTATATGCTGCCATGAAAGAGTCCTCTACGCTGCCCTAATGAAGATCAAGCTTCAGCCATGGAGAGACCTATACGCTACCCTAATGAGATCTAGACGCAGTCCAAAAGGAGTCGTCTTAGAGGGAGTGCCCTAGTCTTATACGCTGCCCTAAATTACAGTTATGAAGGAGACATCTAGACTCAGTCAAGGAGGATCCTTATACGTTGTATAAAGGCCTTAACAAACCCTAGCCGCAGTCCAAACAAGTGTCATAGTTGTTGTTCAGTTGTGCCCTAATCCATTGTCAAGCAAGGGCTAATGCTACTCTAAACGCAATCCTAAAGGGGGAGACATAACCGTTGTCTTAGAGGTGTCCTAATGTCCTAAATGCAGGCCCTATTCCGCAGCAACAAGAGACCTAATTGGCAGCCCAAATCTATTGTTAAGAGAGACCCATATGAAGTCTTGTGAAGCTCCTATTTGCTGTCATGAAAAAGCCTTATACGTAGTCCTATTAGCCGCAACAGAAGAGGCTCTAATCAACAACATATAAAGACCTAAGCCACAGTTAGAAGAGCCCTTATCACAGCTTACAAGGGACCCTAAGATGTAGCAAGAAGAGTGGACTTATGCTACAACAAAAGGAAGTATTTCATCAGCATTAAAGTCACATTGTTGTAGGTGACAACGTGCACTGTTTTGGGCATGATCAAGCTATTCTTGAACTCGGTAAGCTGGGCAGAAGAAGCCGCTGAAAGGAGCAATGGACTGTAGTTTAACAGTTGATTGGGTCGCTATTTGAAGGGATCAAAGTTACAGTCCACTGCTGGGCTAGGCCGCAGGCCATAGCCAGCAGCTGGAGACCTTTTTTTAGGAGCTGCGTTCATAAGGCAAGCAGTCCTATAATGTAGTGTTTCATTGGACGACTGTATGAAGGCTAGTCACTGACTATAGGTGGACTGTGGGGTGTGTTGTAGGTGTTGTAGCACACTGAGTTTGTTAGTAAATAGGTTTGCCAAGATATGCTTCAGTCCTTACAACGTATACAAGTTGCTAGATGGGCAACCCTGTCATGAACAGTGAAGCAACAAAGGAAGAAGAGTTTTATGGAAGGAAAGATTCAGTATTTTGGGTAATTAGTTGAGTTGTTCTAGGCCTATCATCTGCTGCATATCTTCAGTCCTTGTCATCAGATCTACAACCTCATTGTATCATCTTCATGATGAAGATCTCTGATGTCTGATCTCCTATTTTGGCAAGTCAAGTATTGACTTCAAATGTATTTGTACTATCTCTCTCTCTCTTGAACTATTGAAGAATATAAGAAGAATTGATCAAGGGTTTCCCCACATTGGGGTTTGTCCTTGGCTGGTGCCACATCTTGCATTCTCTTGTCTTGGCTTGTCTTCTGCTGTTTATGTTTATGTTCTATCTGCACTTTATTATCATGCTGATGTGATTGCCAATCTGAATATTGTTATAGGGCTAATATGAAAAATTGAAGTATATTGCTCTAAGCATAGAACATACCAAAATTTAACAAGTTGCCACTTAAAAAATAGAATTTTTGAGCTTCAAAACTTGCAAAACCACCAAGTATTCAATGCTGAAAAATCAGAGGGTTTTAGGGCATATTAGGGCAAAAGAGGCCAAGAAAAGCCAACACTAGGCCAAAGAAGGCCAACATTTGGGGATAAGGGGGCTAGAATGATAGATCGGGGTAGAAAAGGCAAGAGGAGGCCGAAAGGAGGCAACGCTGGGGGAGAAAGAGCCTCAAAGGGTTGATGCAGGGGTAACTGAGGCTCAAAAGGGAGGACACTGAGGGTTTTGGGCTAAGTTACCAGGATTCAGATACGGATACGGATACGGATCCGGATCTAGATCTGCTAGTTTTTTGAAAATCCAAGATCCGGATACGGCAAGGATACGTCACGTACAAAAAAATAAAATATAATAATATTTTTAAAATTTAAAAAAACACTTTAGAGTTCAAAAATCAAATACTCCATTGAACCATCAAACACTTTTAGAACCGAAACCATTAGATATATTATGAATAGGAAGACTGAAACACTGAAATGATGCATCATCCGTCATACAAAGTAACAAAAAGGATCATAATATCATAAATGATAATAGTAAATACATTTACATATCTTCAAATGGATCTCTATCTTCTGCATATTGCAACTCTACATCATGAATAGATGATGGGGGTCCTGGAATGTAGGAAGTTGCATCAGTAGGCTGGACTGGTGGTGGAACAATATCCTCAAGTAGGTTGAGGTGAGTCATGGCATTTAGTGTCAGGTTCAAGTCAGAGATCTCAGGCTCCACATCCCACATCCTGCTCGGACCTTTTTTATACTCTGGTTCAACATGTGATAGAAGACGGAGGTTGGAATGAACATAAACAAGATCCTCAGCCTTTGCCGCTCCCAGCCTGTTTCGCTTCACTGAATGGATGAAGCCATATGTACTCCAATTCCTCTCAGCTGATGACAAACTAGCAACCTGTGATACTAACTTGGTGGCTAAAGTAGAGAGATGAATGCTATCCCCACCATGGAAGCCCCACCAAGTAATAGGATTAAGATGTCCTCGATCGTCCATAGCTATTGGATCTGAAAAGCTACCTGTAGACTGTACAAACCCTCCAAATTTTTGGCGGACTTCCATTGCAACTCCCATATCTCTATAAATTTTCCTCAAAGTTGTTTTGTATCCTTGTACTACTTCAGCATCCTTGTTTGGTGCTGTTCTACCTGGTAAAGACAAAACTTTGGAATGATAGTATTTAGGGTGCAATGCATATGCCAGAAGGTGTAATGGTGTGGTCATTTTGTTCCACCTTTCTGTAACTATGTCCTTCACTAAATAATAGAATGTTTCATCAGGGTCATTTTCACTTTCCCTGATAATTTCCCTTATCCTCTCTAACATACTATCAATGTTTTCATAAACTTTCCCCAAGCAAGGTGTATCTGTATCAAATGCCCTGATCAAGGTCAAGATTGGTTCAGTGAACCGTAGAAGATATTGGACCTTGTCCCACCATGCATCATCAAGAATGATGGACTTGATTTTTTGCCCTCTATCAGAAGTGGAAGTCCTCCATGATTCCCAAAGAGGGTCAATGACCATTGCTTGTAATGCTTGTCTCACCTCCACAAGCCTCTTTATGACAAGAGTGTGGGAGGCGAAACGAGTTTCAACAACCTACAAGTTTCAAAAAGTACAAAAGACAAATCTCAAATTGAAATGAGAAATCATATATAAATTTGCAATTAAAAGAATTTCCAATACAAATAATATTGATTAAAAGAAAATACCTTTAGTAGCTCCAACTTTGCAAAACTTCTATAAATGGCCTGGGACATTGAATGATTGGTTATGAACATTTGGATTTCCTTTGCTGCTACATATATTTCATTAATCCATTCAATTTCACCAATCTTGGCAAGCATAAGGTTCAGTGAATGTACTGCACATGGAGTCCAAAAGATGTGATCATATTGACCCTTCACAATCAAACCTGCAGCTTTACAAACTTGTGCATTGTCCGTAATGACTTGGACAACATTATGTGGCCCCACACTTTCTATTGCCTCAATAAGAATTGTGGATATGAAAGATGCATCTTTCTCTATTCCACTGCAATCAACAACCTTCAAAAACATTGCCCCTTGGGGGCATACTGCAACAACGTTAATTAATGGACGATTTCTTTGATCTCTCCATCCATCAGAAATGATGGACACCCCTGTTTCTGCCCATGTATCCCAGATTGCTTGTAGCTGTCTATCCACAGATTGTCTTTCTGATGCCAACAAAGTAGTGCGGACCTTTTCATATCTAGGGCTTTTGTACCCTTTCGGCGCTTCATTCACTGCTTTAATCATTTGTTGCCAATAAGGGGAACACACCAAATTGAATGCTAGCCCATTTGCATAGATGCAACGAGCTACATGTTCATCAGCTATCTCTCTACCTTGATTATTGAATGCTGCTTCAAGAGGGCCTAGAGTGGGCCTTTTATTAGTTGTGGCAGTAGGCCTAGATGGCAATGGAGGCCTAGTTGTAGAGCTTTGCACAGGGTATTTTCCCTTAGCATGCTTCCTATCAGCAACGTCTTGCAAAGATGCATAGAATTGCATTTTTCCAGGACTCAAACCTTTGCCAAGTTTGCCATTTGCATCTTTTGGTCCGGTGCATACTTGCACCCTATGTTACTTGGGAGCAGGAGCGGGAGCAAAAACGGGAGTGGGGAGCAAGAGCGAAAACGGGAGCGAGAGCGACCATTTTCAAAAGCTCCCGTTTTGGGAGCGAATCTCGGAGCGATTTTTTAAAAATATATATATTTTTTATATTTTTTAATTTTTGATACATATATGTCAACAAAAACATGTAGAATGATGAATTAGATATAAAAAACATAAAAAAACATAGATTGAACCATATAACAACAATCATCTAAAAGTTATAATCTTCATCAACCACGTCCGCAAGTTAGTAACATAGTAACATACAACATATTGAGTCTCATGATTCATCAATCTTAAAGTTTCAAGCTTTCAAAATTCAATATATAACATTTATCATCATTGATCACCAAAGTTGTACTTGTAAGCTAAGTGTAACCATTACAACAAATAATATCTAACATGAAATGAAATGTTATAAAATGAAATGAAATGAAACAACTTTCAACTTTCATGAAGCATTATATTCATAATTCATTACTAATGAGTTATAATTGCCAACTTCAAACTTAAATTGTCATATATTGTTTAAATAAATATCATAATAAATATGAAAGAGTCAATAGTTATAAAAGCTACTAGAAACTAGAAAAGAGAAGTAAATCTGTTATCTATTTCTTATGCTTGGGCCTCTTGCCACCACCAAAAATGTCTAATTTTTTTTGTCTTGTTGCAAAATCAGGATCTTTGTCATTAATATCACCCTCCAAGCATTAATATCCAGAGGTATCTTTATCATTACCTTTGTATCTGTATAGAGATCTTTGTCATTAATATCACCTTCTAAGCATTAACATAAGATAGAAAAAGCATAGCATGTCAAGTCAAGATTTTGTTTGAGTGATGCGTACATTTTTAGGAGGGTCATGATAGAGGAGTTCAACAACCAATGTCACTAACATCAAGGTACATAGAGGGATTGGTGCTCTTGATTAAATACGAGTTCCATACCCTAATACATGACAAAATTCAATGGAAACATTGCAATCCCCCAATCCTGAAATCCTGAAAAACTGATAAGTCTGTTGGATTTTGAATGAAATCTAAAATTCTACTTTCTCCATATGAAATCCAATGAGGACGAAACCACTCTCAAACATCTTGAGTCATTTCATGGTAATGTTAAAAATTTAAGTAAAAGGATGAAAATGAAGATTAAGGAGAATGTCACTTTTACTTTAAGAATTTAACATTACCATGAATAGCATATCAATACTAGGGCCTAGACTTGATCATTAAGCTGCCCCACTCAAAAACTATATGTTTCTTTCAAAAAAAATTGCATTTTGAACATTACTACAAAAAAAAATGCAAAAAAGGCAAAACACTCCTGAAAAGGCAGGGAGCGAAAATTTTTTAGGGAGCGCGCTCCCGAAATCGCTCCATTTTTGGGAGTGATTTTCGGAGCGCTCTCCCCACCCGCTCCCGGCCGGAGCGCAGATTGGGAGCGGGAGCCGGGGGGGGGCGCTCCCCGGCAACATAGCTTGCACCCCTGTGTTAGTTTGACCAGTGAGATGGGCCTTCACTCTAGTATATGAGCCATTTTTTATATCTTGGCATTCATTGCACTTCCATTTAAATGAACCACCTCCGGGATTTTTTCCAATAATCTCCACATACTGCCATAGAGGAGATTTTGGGTCTGTCTTGATGATTTCCCCTTCACTCTGCTCGCGCTGTGATGGCTCCATAATGATATATAGATTACGTTACTCACAACTGCATATAAAATTCAAAATATAATGTATTAAAATTTAATAATTATCCATACACAATTTGAATTAAATAACTAATATATATATCAATAGACAAAAACTAAAATATATATGAGATTTTAAAAAATTAAATATTCATTTGAAAGCTACATATATATATCAAACTGATAGTGATAATTTATAAACGTTGATAATTTATCAAACTGATAGTAATAAATTAATAATTTATAAACGCTGATAATATTATATATACGGTTCCACCAACACCTCCTATGGTCTCTGAGCTAATCGGATGGAAGGGCAGCTCACAAATTGCAACCTTCAAGAGCAAACTCCTCGATTGTTAATTCATGATCTAATTAATGAAATATATGAACAACAATTTATTTAATGTGTATTTATCTACTAGTTTCAATCATTCTGTACAATATGAAACTTTTGCCAAACTACAAAATCAATGTAAACAAACAACAAAAATATTGTTTATTCATTAAAAACATATTGCTAAAGCTTATTAGAGTAAATACAAAGGCCAGTTCGATATGCCCAATGTGTCATCCAGAAGAGATGTAAATTAAAGCCACAAATCAACCAATACTAAAAATAGAAGTCCACGTTAATAAAATCAATAAAAATTGGAAAAATAAATTACTCCATACACAAAGTATGAGAAAGAGATTTTTAAGAAAATCCCACTAGACAAATACTAATGTACACAAGGATAATATTTTTATTTATGTAAATGTGCCCATCCCCAAGGTCCAGTGGTTCCCTCAAATCAAACAAGCATCATCGTTGTCCGAACCAATAAACGCTCCCGTGGGTAAACTACTAAACGCAGATAATAATAATATATATCTTATAAAATCTATGGGTAAACCGTAAAGTTGTAAACGCTGATAATTAAAAAAAATAACGCGGCTGTGGTAAACCGTAACAATGCTGATAAATTATAACTATGGTTATATCGCAGTCCTGGTAATAACCCTCAAACTGTCGCTTGGAACCCTCGAACTGCTACAGGGAGGTTTTAATATTTTATTGTTCTGGTAATAACAATGCGGCTGTGGTTATATAAAAACAATGCGGTCGTGGGAAAGATTTCAGGCTTCAACACATTCCAATGGCGATAACATAAAAAACTTAAAATACCTTGCGCGGTTTTTTGGTCCAGCCGACACACGTTGAAACTTGAACTTGAACGCTGGGCCCCCTGAAGCTAAACGCCAAAAAACTGAAAGCTAAACGCCAAACGCTTCTGTTCCGCCTGTTGGGTGCACTGCCGACCAAAGGGGGACCACCTAACTTTAACTAGTGTACAAAGCAAAAACCCTAAACTCCAACGCATACAGCGATTTTACTTTTTCGCTTTTTCGGGTTTCAGAATTTAGGCAAAAGTTATGCGGGTTCTGGCATTCTACTAGGCATACGTTTCTGGCAAGGAGGAGCCGTTTCCAAAAATTGCCATCCGCCACGTGCCGTATTTTCCACGTATTTCTCTGTATCCGGATTAGATCCGAGGATAAAGAGATCTGTGACCATCGGCTGTCGGATCCGGTAACGTAGGTTTTGGCCCTCAAAAGGTCACGAAAAACCCTCAAGGGTAGCCGTCTAGCCTTCCAGAGGGAGGCCGAGGCCCCAAAGGGCTACGACTAGCCTTGAGAAGGGCTAAAATCCTCTGTGCATGGAAGGAGGGAGAAGGAGGAGGCCTTTAGGCCTTACAAACAGCACTAAAGAGCTGAAAAATGCTGACGCAGGGGGTCATTAGGCTGACGCAAGGGCTGAGGAGGCTAGATCTAGGTTCGGGAGGTGCGAAATATGAAAACCCTTGTCTTGGAATTTTTTTTCTTCCTCGGATCTGAGTTTTGCTGTGAAATATTCAGTGAATAGCCCTGCAAAATTTTCAAGAGGCTAGATCTTACCCTCAAGGGCCTAGATCTAGCTCTTCCTTCACTTGATCCTTGGATCCAACCTACAAAAATAAAAATACAACATCCAAACCCCAAATATACAAAATAAATCTAAAAACCCCAACCCAAGTGAGAAAATAATTTTTATAATATTTTTCCTTTGATGAATGGCAAAAAATGCTTCAGAAAATTTATGCTCACTATAGTCGTAGCGAAGATTTAATCCACTATATAAAAACTAAGGATCCAAGCAAAATGATACTTGCCCATAGTCCGTGAACTTGGAGACCAAGGATTGAGTACCTGCAAACACTATGTACTATCTAAAAATAATCACGTAAAGCACAACATAGGAATCCTGTAGTCAATACATACCACAGATCAACAAGCAAGAACACCTCGAGTTGCACCCCAAAGTCTTTTATTACAACAAAAAAATAGTTCATAGCGGGACAATAGTTTACAAAAATGCTTCAACAACAATGTTTTATCCAGAGATCAAGATGCTAGAGACTCAAATGACTCTCTAATTTATAGATAAATCCTCCAAATGGAAAAATAATGGCTAGTTTCTTTGATCTTTGTCAAAATAATCTTGGCTGTTGATAAACACTTAAAGATTTTTTAATCTTGGCCCTTGATTTTTTATTTTCGAAGAATTTTCGAATTTATCATTTAATTCCATTCTAATTAATTTTGAGCTAATTTCCTAAAAAGTTTGACTTTGACTTAACCACCAAGGTCCAAGGGTCCAAATTTTCTTGAAATATACAATATTCCCTTGGTGGAGGACCTTTAAAAATTGACTCTTTTAAGACCCACGAATTTTTCCATTTGGAGAATTTATTTTCCTAAGACAATTTAAATTTGACTCTAATTAATTAATTTTTCTGGCTTAGGATTTAATTTTATTTTTCTAGAAAAATTAATTAATTTACACATGAGGGGATTTAATATTTTTCTGACCCTCTAATACATAAGATTTTACATTTACAAGACTCAAAGAGGGAATACACATTTGGCTTAGACCCTCAAGACACATAACCCATCTGTGACACAATATGATCTAGTAAACCAAGTGATTTGTAATAAAATAATTAAGCCAACTAGCTTAAATTATTCCTGAACCACTTTTACATCAGATTCGATTAAAAACACAATAATTCAACAATAAATTTCACCCTAGCTTTGGGGTGTAAACTGGAGGGAAAAAACTCTTCTGATTAGCCGTGTTTAGAAACACAGGTAATCAGGGAGGTTAAAAAACCTCCTAGGATGAAATTCGTCATCAAAATTATAGGCTTACCTAGGTTGTTACATAGACTCAAGGTTTTACTAAGATCATTTACATTACATAACTTACAGAATGAGACAACCATGACACATGGATTGCTGATATGTGATCTGATTGTGTTGAAAAAGTTGGTACTTCCGCCTCCCTTGAACTTTGTCAATTTGAATGCAGCACCTCCCAAGACAATTTGCTCCATTATTCATCCATAGCGACCAAGAGAAAAAGACAAGAGAGCTAGTGCACACTTCTTGAGAGAGAGAGAGAGAGAGAGAGAGAGAGAAGTGTTATGAATGTGTGATGATACAAATGAGAGTGACTCCCCTCTATTGCTAGGAGGGTAACCAAGTCACTTTTCATAAATTTACAAGTAAAAACCCTAGAAGTTTGTTGGAGCATTCAACTAGGCCTAAAGGTCACAAGACAACCTTAAGATAGTTTTAAACATATCAAATACATCAATATCTCCCGCACATGTGGGAATAATTGTGCTCGATGATGACATCATCCTCTCAAAGTGGACAATCTCCATCAAGCAAGTGATAAATGGCTCAAGTTCTCCTCACTTCAAGAAATCGTCACTGTGTATGGGTATGACTCTAAATATCCCCTCCTCCACCCTGATGTGATTTTCAAGAAGGCTCACGTCACCCTTCTAAGGCATTTAAAGATGTTGTGGCATGTTTTGAGGGAAGCATTGGCATCTAGGTATAATGTGCTAGCTCTCCCAAGTCATCTTAGTGATCACCATCCTCATCTGGGTTCTGGAACAAGGCAACATCCATCAAATAGGATCAAGGCCAACCTGGGGGCATCCTTGGTCCATTTGGGCACATCGTCAAATAAGGTAGCACCTTGGCTCCTTGGTACAACATTTCAGCGCTTGGAAGTGTAGCAAGGGGTATACAACCATGTGGAGTGTCATCAAAACTCTGTAGAAATTTCTGTTTTCCCACTCCGGTTTTCAGTTTCACCTTATTTCTCCCATATAGTTAAATGCCCATTCCCATATCCATACATTTAACACCGAAAAAATAAATTTTTGCTGAAAACACAAATTCTGGAAATTTTACAGAATGTTGGAAAATGCAGAAATAAAATTCAGCAGTTACAAACAGCCATTAAAACACATTTAAACACAGAGATTTTTGGTCAAGGTGACCCTGGAAAAACCCCCTACAACTCTCGGGGAAAACCAGTTCGAGAGCTCTTCTTTATTTCTGAAAATTGTCTTTTTATAGTGAGAAATATTCAGCAAAAATCAGCAAGCAAATTTACAAGTTATCTCTTTTCTCGTGCCTCACAACAATATGGAAACTACAGCAAACAGGACAGCAATAAATGCTGTACGACCTCCTCGACTTTCGTGCCCACTTTCAACATTAAATGTTGTTGTACGACCATCATTAAATGCACTATACGGACTGCAATAAATGCGTTGTACGGCCCTCATTTTGCGTGCAGAAAAACCAGCAAACTGCTCCTCGATTTTTGTGCAAACCACTCCTCGAAAATCGTGCCAAAATCTGCCTTTCACTGTGTGCTGAATCAGCGGTACAAATCTGCTCAACTGCTTCCTTGGAATGTGTGCCAAACTGCTGTCTTCTTCTCCTCCCTGCTCAGAAATCTCTCTTGCTCTTTTGCTCTCCTTCTCGCAATCTGCTCATGAAAGAATGAATGACCTTTTCCTCCTTTTCCTTCTTTAATCTAACCCTAAGTGACTTTTGGGTGATCCCTAAATCCAATGGCTGAAATAGATTTAGATCTTTGGTTGAGATTAAATGTTCATTTAAATCTCACTTTCTATTTTTTAATTCACCCCACTTTAATAAAGACCCACTTAGTCATTTATTTTCAAAGTCACTTTTCCTTTCTAATTTTACATTGACTTTAATAAAGTCACTTTAAAATTAGACTTTAGTAACTTTATCACTTAAAGTTATTTTTTAAATTAGATTTAACTTTATAAAAATTATAGTCACTTTAGGAGAAAAATTAAATTCTTTTGGACACTTTTCCCTAGGCCAAAGATCAAAGCCTTAGGGAAACACCTGTCCTCCGGTACCAAATTTCAACACTCCCTCTTATCGAGGAAGGTGTTCCTCACCACACCCATCTTGTTCCTGAAGTAGTCATGCTTGCCCCGTGGTAAGGCTTTGGTAAGAATATCTGCAACCTGCTCATCAGTGGGAATATACTCAAGCTTCACAGCTCCTTTCTGAACACAGTCTCTGATGAAATGATATTTGATCCCGATATGCTTTGACCTGTCATGAAATACTGGATTCTCCGTGAGTTTAATACAACTCTGATTATCACAGTAAATCACTGAAGGTCTCAACGGCTGACCAAATAAGCCAAACAACATCTTGCGAAGCCAGATGGCCTCACAACTAGCTAGATTGGTTGCCATATACTCTGCTTCTGCTGAACTCAATGCTACTGACTGCTGCTTCCGGCTGAACCATGACACTACTGCTGAACCCAACCCAAAACAACACCCTGAAGTGCTCTTCCTATCAGAAGCACAACCTGCCCAATCAGAATTAGTGTATCCTGCCAATCTCACTCCATCCCCCTGCCTGTAGTCCAGACCGTAATCCACTGTCCTGTTGAAATTTGGTACCGGAGGACAGGTGGTTCCCTTAGGCTTTGATCTTTGGCCTAGGGAAAAGTGTCCAAAAGAATTTAATTTTTCTCCTAAAGTAACTTTATAATTTTTATAAAGTTAAATCTAATTTAAAAGTGACTTTAAGTGATAAAGTTACTAAGTCTAATTTTAAAGTGATTTTTATAAAGTCAATGAAAAATTAGAAAGGAAAAGTGACTTTGGAAATAAATGACTAAGTGGGTCTTTATTAAAGTGGGGTGAATTAAAAATAGAAAGTGAGATTTAAATGAGCATTTAATCTCAGCCATTGATCTAAATCTATTTCAGCCATTGGATTTAGGGATCACCCAAAAGTCACTTAGGGTTGGATTAAGAGAGGAAAAGGAGGAAAAGATCATTCATTCTTTCATGAGCAGATTGGGAGAAGGAGAGCAAGAGAGCAAGGGAGATTTCTGGATAGGAAGGAGAAGGAGGCAGCAGCTTGGCACACATACCAAGGCAGCACTTCAACAAATTTGTACAGCTTAAAGAACAAACAGAAAAAGGCAGATTTTTGCTGAGCAAACAGAGAAAAACTGATTTTTGGGCACAAATTTCGAGGAGGCGATTTTCTCCACGGAAACCGAGGTCTGTCCGTACAGTTCGTACGTCTGTATGGTCCGTACAGCTCGTACAACAAATTTCCAGATTGTCTGTTAGGCTGAAAAACAGATAAGTTTGCTTGCTGGAAAAATTTGTTTTGCTGAAATTTTTGCTGAAAATTTTCTCACTGTAAAAGGCATTTTCCAGAAATAAAGAAGAGCTCTCAAACTGGTTTTCCCCAAGAGTTGTAGGGGGTTTTTCCAGGGTCACATTGACCAAAAATCTCAGTGTTTAAATGTGTTTTAATGGCTGTTTATTACTGCTGCTTTTTATTTCTGCAATTTCCAACATTCTGTAAAATTTTCAGAATTTGTGTTTTCAGCAAATTTATTTGTTCCAGCTTGTTAAATGTATGGTTATGGGAAAGGGCATTTAACTATATAGGAGAAATAAGGAGAAACTGAAAACCGGGGTGGGAAATGAGAAATTTCTACATGGTATCAGAGCTTGAGTGCTGAAGGGCAGTTTGGGACATCCAAAGGAAAAATTACAGCTGTTGATTTTTCACTCAGAAAATTCCAGCAAGCTGATTTTTTTCATAAACAGCAGTTTTATCTTTACTACAGCAGTGCTATTTTTCAGTTTTAGGACAGCAGGATGTCATTGGGATTGAGGGTGGAGGATAGGCTGGATGGGCATACAAATTACAGCGTTTGGAAGGAGAGAAAGCAGAGTATCTTTGAGGAGGCAGAAGTTTGGGATATCATGGTGCATACCACACAGAATCCTGTTGTTGTGCCTACTGATGCTACTCAGTTGACAGCTTATAATAAAAAGAACAACAAGGGTAAGAGGCTGATTTTAGACGGAATCAAAGACCATTGCATTCCTCATGTGAGAGGAAAGAGCAATGCCCATGAGATGTGGACAACATTGTCCAATTTCTACCAGAGTATCAATGAGAACCAGAAGATGGTCCTGAAGGAGAAGCTGAAGAACATTAAGATGGGTAATGATAGTGCAGCTGGATATCTGACAAAGATTACTAATGTGAGAGATGAGTTGGCAGCGATTGGAGAGGCCATTCCACCCACTGAGTTGGTGCGGATTGCAGTGAATGGCCTCCCCTGTTCATGGTTGAATTTTGCTGATGGGGTTTGTGCACGTGAGACCCTTCCCACATGGGAAAGGTTTTGGGATGATTGCATTCAGACAGGGATCAGGAAAGGTCAGCTTGGGGCAGCCAAAACAGTTGAGCAGGATGAGGATGTAGCACTGGTGGCAGGAGGCAAGAAAGGCAAAGGGAAGAAGCAGGCTTCCACAAGCAGTGGTGGGGGCAAAGGCAAAGGTAAAGGTAAACAGGGGAACACACAGAAGGACTATTCCAAGGTGAAGTGTTGGAATTGTCAAAAGATGGGACACTATGCAGTTGTGTGTCCGGAGAAGAAGAAGAAGAAGGGGAAGAACTAGGACGTGGCAACTTCAGTAGAGATTGAGGACTTTGCAGGTCGTTTTGACCGGGAGTTTGCGTTCACTACATGTGAGTCCTCTAGTGCAGGATCACCTGCCACACAGGTTCAGAGGGAGCATGCTTTTCCCTCGATTAGCGGAGCATTTTCAGGTATCTGGTATGTGGACAGTGGGGCTTCACGTCACATGACAGTAGTTTGTGAGTACTTCTCAGAGCTTTCAGAGAGTGGCACTGATATAGAGGTAGTACTCGGTGATGACAGAGTTGTTAGAGTAGTTGGGGTGGGGACGCTAACATTTTAGAGGGAGTCCAAACCTCCCTTGAAAGTGTCAGATGTTCTTTATGTGTCAGGGATGAGGAAGAACCTCATATCCGTCTCAGCTTTGGAGGACAGAGGATATGAGGTACTGTTCAGGGGAGGAAAGGTGTTAATGTATCCCAGGGGCACTCCAGCTGATTCAGCTAGAGTGATAGGTGTACGCCATGCAAAGGTGTACAAGTTTGCATTCCAGCCCCTTTTGGCATTGAGCAGTAGTACTGACAGCAGAGCTAGCAGTTCTGAGCTGTGTGAGATTTGGCACCGCAGGATAAGACATATGTATCATGGAGCCTTGAGGACATTGCGGGAGATCACTACAGGTGTGCCAGATTTCAGTACTGATCACTTTGATACTTGCAGAGGTTGTGCGATGGGCAAGTTTGCCAAATCCCCTTTTCCCAGCAGTGACAGCAGAGCGACTGGGATACTTGATTTGATTCATTCCGATGTGAGCGGTCGGATGTCTCATGTTTCCTTGAGTGGATATGAGTACTATGTTTTATTCATTGATGATCACTCCAGGAGGACCTGGATTTATTTCTTGAAGACCAAGAGTGAGGTCTTCAAGCGGTTTCAGGAGTTCAGAGCTCTTGTGGAGACACAAACAGGTCGAAAGATCAAGTCCCTGAGGTCGGACAATGGAGGAGAGTACACCCTTGGAGAGTTTGTTGACTATTGTGCGGAGGCAGGCATTAGGAGGGAGTCCACTGTTCCTTACAACCCCCAACAGAACGGGGTTGCAGAGAGGAAGAACAGATCCATCATAGGGGCTTCCAAAGCCATGTTACATGATCAGGGGTTGCCATTGTTCTTGTGGGCAGAGGCCTGCAACACAGCTATTTACTTGCAGAACAGGAGTCTGCATCGTGCCTTGGGGCACATGACTCCGGAGGAGGCTTTTTCTGGGAAGAAGCCTGATATTGGTCATCTTCATATCTTTGGATGCATTACATATTCCTATATACCCAAGGAGAAGAGGACCAAACTAGAGCCCACCGAAGAGAAGGATATCTTTGTGGGCTACAATGAGACCTCAAAGGCCTTTCGGATTTACATTCCTGCACAGAGGAGAGTTGTTGTCAGATGGGATGTGAAGTTCGAGGAGGACAGGGCCTTTAGGAGGTCACGGGAGTTAGAGTATCTGGATCAGCCAGACCCTCAGCAGCAGTTGAGTCAGTCGCAGGGATCTAGTGGGCAGGGATCAGGAGGATCAGGAGGTACATCTATGAGGATGTCAGGTCCGTCAGTGAGCAGTGGCTCACCGAGCCAGAGGGGTGGTGCTCCGGGCAGCATGCAGAGTAGTTCACAGAGCAGTTCACTAGGGAGTCCACTGATGGACAGTTCACACGGTACCTCAGCTTCTACAGGTTCAGGTGCAGGCAGGAGGACAGCAGACAGACAGTCAGGAGTTCAGGCTACTGATGGTGATGAGGAGGAGGAGTTTCATTCTCCTATGGGAGAAGCATGCTCAGGGAAGAGAAAGCCCAAGTGGCTTTAGGACACCTTGAGAGATGCCACATCTGTTGCTGAGCCGAAGATGCCGGTCAGAGAAAGTAGACCACCTGAGAGGTTTTGTAGCTATATGGTGATGGTTACCATCATCCTTGACTCTGAGCCTTCTAGCTATGAGGAGGCAGCTAGCCAGCAGGTCTGGAGAGAGGCCATGCAGGAGGAGTATTCTTCTATCATGAAGAATGATGTTTGGGAGGTGGTGCCGAGGCCTGAGGGCAAATCCGTGGTTACTTCCAAATGGCTTTACAAGGTAAAGCATGCTGCAGATGGCAGCATTGAGAAATTCAAAGCGAGGTTTGTGGCTAGAGGGTTCTCCCAGGTAGAGGGAGTTGATTATGAGAAGACCTTCGCTCCCGTGGCTCGATATACTTCGATCCGCTCCATTATATCGATAGCAGCAGAGATGGGTTGGAAGATCCACCAGATGGATGTGAAGACTGCATTTCTCAATGGCTTCATACAGGAGGAGGTGTACATTGAGCAGCCACAGGGCTTTGAGGTGCATGGGAAGGAGTCCCATGTGTGCACACTGAAGAAGGCCCTTTATGGCCTGAAGCAAGCTCCCAGAGCTTGGTACTCCAGGATAGATACATACTTGCAGGGGATGGGTTTCACAAAGAGTGAGGCAGATCCGAACCTTTACTTTATTGTGATAGGTGAGGAGCCTCTCATTCTGGTGCTGTATGTGGATGACTTGGTCATTACAGGTGCAGAGAGACTCATAGAGCACTGTAAGAGAGATCTTGCGACGGAGTTTGAGATGAAGGACATCGGCTTGATGCATTACTTTTTGGGTTTGGAGGTGTGGTAGGAGGAGGGGCATTTCTTCCTGGGGTAGGGGAAGTATATTGTGTACATCCTTAGCAGATTCCACATGGAGGATTGTAGACCCATGTCGACACCGATGATCACCAACTGGAAGAAGCTTCATGCTTCGGATTCCGAGTTGGTGGATCCCACATTGTACAGGGAGTTGATTGGTTCCTTGATGTATTTGGTCAACACTAGACCAGATATCTGTTTTGCAGTCAACACGATGAGTCAGTTTATGTGTGAGCCTAGGAAGGTTCACTGGGTGGCTGCAAAACACATTTTGCGGTACTTGCAGGGGACAGTGGATTATGGTCTGGAATACAGGCAGGGGGATGGAGTGAGATTGGCAGGATACACTGATTCTGATTGGGCAGGTTGTGCTTCTGATAGGAAGAGCATTTCAGGGTGCTGTTTTGGGTTGGGTTCAGCAGTAGTGTCATGGTTCAGCTGGAAGCAACAGTCAGTAGCACTGAGTTCAGCGGAAGCAGAGTATATGGCAGCCAGTCTAGCTAGTTGTGAGGCGATCTGGCTTCGCAAGATGTTGTTTGGCTTATTTGGTCATTTGTTGAGACCTTCAGTGATTTACTGTGATAATCAGAGTTGCATTAAACTCACGGAGAATCCAGTATTTCATGACAGGTCAAAGCATATCGGGATCAGATATCATTTCATCAGTGACTATGTCAGAAGGGAGCTGTGAAGCTTGAGTATATTTCCACTGATGAGCAGGTTGTAGATATTCTTACCAAAGCCTTACCACGGGGCAAGCATGTCTACTTCAGAGACAAGATGGGTGTGGTGAGGAACACCTTCCTCGGTAAGAGGGAGTGTTGAAATTTTGTACCGGAGGACAGGTGGTTCCCTTAGGCTTTGATCTTTGGCCTAGGGAAAAGTGTCCAAAAGAATTTAATTTTTCTCCTAAAGTGACTTTATAATTTTTATAAAGTTAAATCTAATTTAAAAGTGACTTTAAGTGATAAAGTTACCAAGTCTAATTTTAAAGTGACTTTTATAAAGTCAATGAAAAATTAGAAAGGAAAAGTGACTTTGGAAATAAATGACTAAGTGGGTCTTTATTAAAGTGGGGTGAATTAAAAATAGAAAGTGAGATTTAAATGAGCATTTAATCTCAGCCATTGATCTAAATTTATTTCAACCATTGGATTTAGGGATCACCCAAAAGGCACTTAGGGTTGGATTAAGGGAGGAAAAGATCATTCATTCTTTCATGAGCAGATTGGGAGAAGGAGAGCAAGAGAGCAAGGGAGATTTCTGGACAGGAAGGAGAAGGAGGCAACAGCTTGGCACACATACCAAGGCAGCACTTCAGCAAATCCGTATAGCTGAAAGAACAAGTAGAAAAAGGCAGATTTTTGCTGAGCAAACAGAGAAAAACTGATTTTTGGGCACGAATTTCGAGGAGGCGATTTTCTGCACGGAAACCGAGGTCCGTCCGTACAGTCCGTACGGTCCGTACAGCTCGTACAACAAATTTCCAGATTGTCTGTTAGGCTGAAAAACAGATAAGTTTGCTTGCTGGAAAAATTTGTTTTGCTGAAAATTTTCTCACTGTAAAAGGCATTTTCCAGAAATAAAGAAGAGCTCTCAAACTGGTTTTCCCCAAGAGTTGTAGGGGTTTTTCCAGGGTCACATTGACCAAAAATCTCAGTGTTTAAATGTGTTTTAATGGCTGTTTATTACTGCTGATTTTTATTTCTGCAATTTCCAGCATTCTGTAAAATTTCCAGAATTTATGTTTTCAGCAAATTTATTTTTTCCAGCTTGTTAAATGTATGGTTATGGGAAAGGGCATTTAACTATATGTTAGAAATAAGGAGAAACCGAAAACCGGGGTGGGAAATGAGAAATTTCTACATGTCCCCTGCAAGTACCGCAAAATGTGTTTTGCAGCCACCCAGTTAACCTTCCGAGGCTCACACATAAACTGACTCATCGCGTTGACTGCAAAACAGATATCTGGTCTAGTGTTAACCAAATACATCAAGGAACCAATCAGCTGCCTGTACAATGTGGGATCCACCAACTCGGAATCCGAAGCATGAAGCTTCTTCCAGTTGGTGATCATCGGTGTTGACATGGGTCTACAATCCCCCATGTGGAATCTGCTAAGGATGTCCACAATATACTTCCCCTGCCCCAGGAAGAAATGTCCCTCCTCCTGCCACACCTCCAAACCCAAAAAGTAATGCATCAAGCCAGTGTCCTTCATCTCAAACTCCGCCGCAAGATCTCTCTTGCAGTGCTCTATGAGTCTCTCTGCACCTGTAATGACCAAGTCATCCACATACATCACCAGAATGAGAGGCTCCTCACCTATCACAATAAAGTAAACGTTCGGATCTGCCTCACTCTTTGTGAAACCCATCACCTGCAAGTATGTATCTATCCTGGAGTACCAAGCTCTGGGAGCTTGATTCAGGCCATAAAGGGCCTTCTTCAGTCTGCACACATGGGACTCCTTCCCATGCACCTCAAAGCCCTGTGGCTGCTCAATGTACACCTCCTCCTGTATGAAGCCATTGAGAAATGTAGTCTTCACATCCATCTGGTGGATCTTCCAACCCACCTCTGCTGCTATCGATATAATGGAGCGGATCGAAGTATATCGAGCCACGGGAGCGAAGGTCTCCTCATAATCAACTCCCTCTACCTGGGAGAACCCTCTAGCCACAAACCTCGCTTTGAATTTCTCAATGCTGCCATTTGCAGCATGCTTTACCTTGTAAAGCCATCTGGAAGTAACCACGGATTTGCCCTCAGGCCTTGCCACCACCTCCCAAACATCATTCTTCATGATAGAAGAATACTCCTCTTGCATGGCCTCTCTCTAGACCTGCTGGCTAGCTGCCTCCTCATAGCTAGAAGGCTCAGAGTCAAGGATGCTGGTAACCATTGCCATATAGCTACAAAACCTCTCAGGTGGTCTACTCTCTTTGACCGGCCTCTTCGGCTCAGCAATAGATGTGGCATCTCTCAAGGTGTCCTGAAGCCACTTGGGCTTCCTCTTCCCTGAGCGCACTTCTCCCACTGGAGAATGAAACTCCTCCTCCTCATCATCATCAGGGGCCTGAACTCTTGATTGTCTGTCTTCTGTCCTCCTGCCAACACCTGAACCTGTAGAAGTTGAGGTACCGTGTGAACTGTCCATCAGTGGACTCCTTAGTGAACTGCTCTGCATGCTGCCCGAAGCACCACCCCTCTGGCTCGGTGAGCCACTGCTCACTGATGGACCTGACATCCTCATAGATGTACCTCCTGATCCTCCTGATCCCTGCCCACTAGATCCCTGCGACTGAATCAACTGCTGCTGAGGGTCTGGCTGATCCAGATACTCTAACTCCCGTGACCTCCTAAAGGCCTTTGAGGTCTCACTGTAGCCCACAAGGATACCCTTCTCTGTGGTGGGCTCTAGTTTGGTCCTCTTCTCCTTGGGTATGTAGGAGTATGTAATGCATCCAAAGATACGAAGATTACCAATATAAGGCTTCTTCCCAGAGAAAGCCTCCTCCGGAGTCATGTGCCCCAAGGCACGATGCGGACTCCTGTTCTGCAAGTAAACAACTGTGTTGCAGGCCTCTGCCCACAAGAACAATGGCAACCCCTGATCATGTAACATGGCTTTGGCAGCCCCTACAGTGGATCTGTTCTTCCTCTCCGCAACCCCATTCTACTGGGGGTTGTAAGGAACAGTGAACTCCCTCCTAATGCCTGCCTCCACACAATAGTCAACAAACTCTCCAAGGGTGTACTCTCCCCCATTGTCCGACCTCAGGGACTTGATCTTCCTACCTGTCTGTGTCTCCACAAGAGCTCTAAACTCCTGAAACCGCTTGAAGACCTCACTCTTGGTCTTCAAGAAATAAATCCAGGTCCTCCTGGAGTGATCATCAATGAATAAAACATAGTACTCATATCCACTCAAGGAAACATGAGACATCCGACCGCTCACATCAGAATGAATCAAATCAAGTATCCCAGTCGCTCTGCCGTCACTGCTGGGAAAAGGGGATTTGGCAAACTTGCCCATCACACATCCTCTGCAAGTATCAAAGTGATCAGTACTGAAATCTGGCACACCTGTAGTGATCTCCCGCAATGTCCTCAAGGCTCCATGATACATATGTCCCATCCTGCGGTGCCAAATCTCACACAGCTCAGAACTGCTAGCTCTGCTGTCAGTACTACTGCTCAATGCCACAAGGGACTGGAATGCAAATTTGTACACCTTTGCATGGCGTACACCTATCACTCTAGTTGAATCAGCTGGAGTGCCCCTGGGATACATCAACACCTGTCCTCCCTTGAACAGTACCTCATATCCTCTGTCCTCCAAAGCTGAGACGGATATGAGGTTCTTCCTCATCCCTGACACATAAAGAACATCTGACACCTTCAAGGGAGGTTTGCACTCCCTCTGAAATGTCAGCGTTCCCAACCCGACTGCTCTAACAACTCTGTCATCACCGAGTACTACCTCTATATCAGTGCCACTCTCTGAAAGCTCTGAGAAGTACTCACGGACTCCTGTCATGTGACGTGAAGCCCCACTGTCCACATACCAGATACCTGAAGATGCTCCGCTAATCGAGGGAAAAGCATGCTCCCTCTGAACCTGTGTGGCAGGTGATCCTGCACTAGAGGACTCATACGCAGTGAACCCAAACTCTCTGTCAAAATGAACTGCAAAGTCCTCAACCTCTACTAAAGCTGCCACATTTTGGTTCTTCCCCTTCTTCTTCTTCTTCTCCGGACACACAACTGCATAGTGTCCCATCTTTTGACAATTCCAACACTTCACCTTGGAATAGTCCTTCTGTGTGTCACCCTGTTTACCTTTACCTTTGCCTTTGCCCCCACCATTGCTTGTGGAAGCCTGCCTCTTCCCTTTGCATTTCTTGCTTCCTGCTGACAGTGCTACATCCTCATCCTGCTCAACTGGCTTGGCTGCCCCAAGCTGACCTTTCCTGATCTTTGTCTGAATGCAATCATCCCAAAACCTCTCCCATGTGGGAAGGGTCTCACGTGCACAAACCCCATCAGCAAAGTTCATCCATGAACGGGGGAGGCCATTCACTGCAATCCGCACCAACTCAGTGGGTTGAATGGCCTCTCCAATTGCTGCCAACTCATCTCTCACATTAGTAATCTCTATGAGATATCCAGCTGCACTTTCATTACCCATCTTAATGTTCTTCAGCTTCTCCTTCAGGACCATTTGCCGGTTCTCATTAGTACTCTGGTAGAGATTGGACAATGCTGTCCACATCTCATGGGCATTTCTATTTCCTCTCACATGAGTAATGCAATGGTCTTTGACTTCGTCTAGAATCAGCCTCTTACCCTTGTTGTTCTTTTTATTATATTTAGCCAACTGAGTAGCATCAGTACGCAGAACAACATGGTTCCGTGTGGTATGCACCATGATATCCCAGACTTCTGCCTCTTCAAAGATACTCTGCATTCTCTCCTTCCAAATGCTGTAATTTGTATGCCCATCCAACCTATCCTCCACCCTCAATCCCAATGACATTCCGTTGTCCTAAAACTGAAAAAATAGCACCGCTGTAGTAAATATAAAACTGTTGTTTGTGAAAAATCAGCTTGCTGGAATTTTCTGAGTGAAAAATCAGCAGCTGTAATTTTTCTCCTTGCTGTCCCAAACTGCACTTTAGCACTCAAGCTCTGATCCCATGTAGAAATTTCTGTTTTCCCACCCCGGTTTCCAGTTTCACCTTATTTCTCCCATATAGTTAAATGCCCATTCCCATATACATACATTTAACACTGAAAAATTAAATTTTTGCTGAAAACAGAGATTCTGGAAATTTTACAGAATGCTGGAAAATGCAGAAATAAAATTCAGCAGTTACAAGCAGCGATTAAAACACATTTAAACACAGAGATTTTTGGTCAAGGTGACCCTGGAAAAACCCCCTACAACTCTTGGGGAAAACCAGTTCGAGAGCTCTTCTTTATTTCTGAAAATTGCCTTTTTACAATGAGAAATATTCAGCGAAAATCAGCAAGCAAATTTACAACTTATCTCTTTTCCCGTGCCTCACAACAATCTGGAAATTACAGCAAACAGGACAGCAATAAATGCTGTACGGCCTCCTCGACTTTTGTGCCCACTTTCAACATTAAATGCTGCTGTACGGCCAACATTAAATGCGTTGTATGGACTGCAATAAATGCGCTGTACGGCCCTTGTTTTGCGTGCAGAAAAACCAACAAATTGCTCCTCGATTTTTGTGCAAACCACTCCTCGAAAATCGTGCCAAAATCTGCTTTTCACTGTGTGCTGAATCAGTTGTACAAATCTGCTCAACTGCTGCCTTTGAATGTGTGCCAAGCTGCTGTCTCCTTCTCCTCCCTGCTCAGAAATCTCTCTTGCGCTCTTGCTCTCCTTCTCCCAATCTGCTCATAAAAGAATGAATGACCTTTTCCTCCTTTAATCTAATCCTAAGTGACTTTTGGGTGATCCCTAAATCCAATGGCTGAAATAGATTTAGATTTATGGCTGAGATTAAATGCTCATTTAAATCTCACTTTCTATTTTTTAATTCGCCCCACTTTAATAAAGACCCACTTAGTCATTTATTTCCAAAGTCACTTTTCCTTTCTAATTTTACATTGACTTTAATAAAGTCACTTTAAAATTAGACTTTAGTAACTTTATCACTTAAAGTTACTTTTAAATTAGATTTAACTTTATAAAAATTATAAATTCACTTTAGGAGAAAAATTAAATTCTTTTAAACACTTTTCCCTAGGGCAAAGATCAAAGCCTTAGGGAACCACCTGTCCTCCGGTACCAAATTTCAACAAACTCATTGTCCATCTCATGACGGCAATGTTGGGGCTACAAGGCGATGTTTACTTTCAACAATGGGAAAAAAGTCCTTTGAATGGTGGTGCTGGATAAGTGTCAAGTCATCCTTCAAAGGATCTCTATTGCATGAGAAATGAACCACCTGAAACATACCCTCAAGATCAAGTGAGATCAACATCTTTAGGGACAAAAACCATTAAAGTATCATTGTGAACCATATTCAAGGTTAGGGGCACAAAAATAGTTCATACAATCCTTGCCTTCCAACATCTTTTTAGCTTAGGATTTGTAGACAAGTCACCACGCTTATGTTAGAGATGATTATACCTCCAACCCTATTAGGTGCTTCCTACCCCCAAGGGGAAGGGCATTTCACAGTAGACCCATCAATCCATGAGTACGTGATAATGATGGTGATGAAGTGGGCAAGGCTTCAAGGAATATGGCCATGGCCATGGTACCAACAAGAGGGGGCCCAACATCTCCAAGTACTATAATGAGAAGAGGGAGCAGTCGTGGAGGCATGAGTTACCCCTTTACTTGACTCACTTTTTCCACCTCTTTGGTGCGCCTTTTACTTAAATGATTTATCTTTTTTTATTGCGTAAAGTAGGATATCAAACTTTATTTAGGCTCTTCCAATACCCCTTAAAGATGTGCAATTTCTTGCTCATCGGGGTTGAGACATTCAAGAGTTTCTTTTAGATGTAGCATGAAATGTTGAGGGACTAGGTGATCGCTAGTGAGTGGGGTAGAGCTCATGCTAGACTTTTGCTCATGGGATTACTATGTCCCAACTATCTTTTGCATTTTTCTTTTGGTTAGTTGTGGCTTTATATGCTTTTTATCATTCTTTCAACTGCATCATCCTCTTAGGGAAAATTTCTAGGCCTTGACTTAGAGATAAGGATGTATGGTGCTAGTCCTAATAACAAATGACAATCAATCCAAAGAATGGATGTGGATAATAAGGGAAACATGGAATGTGGTAAGTATGGATTACCTTGGGCACACTACTTCAATTAGTGCCTCTTATTAGTGCCCCTCCTGAAGGAAGGAGCTCGGGATGGTCACACTATCCTATGGGTAAAGGATAACCTTCCAGGTGAAGCATGGGAACAAGGGTACAATCAAGAGCGGTCAGTTATCTAGCTGGGCCTGTAATCCATATGAGTATGTAGCAAAACATTAGATGAAAGCATGTGATTACAAGAATGGTTAATGCACCTTTTGATAAATGACCACCATTATTTGAGAAGCGATGCCGTATGGGAGAGAGCACTGAATGGACCATAAGTGGAGAGCTTTGTTGTAAAGCTATCTAGGGGCCATCATAGGGCTGCCGGCTAGCTGGCTGGCTGACAAATGAGGAGAAAAATCTTCTCCTATGGGTTACCCACTTTTGGTGGGTAACAAGCACTAATATCACTTTCAACCACTTAAAAAATTGATAAAATCAACTTCTTTCTTGCTGTCTACAAATTTGAAATTAATTAAATTGCAGGTCAGAATTCAGATTTGTTACCTAAGCCTTTCCCTTCCATTCCTTGTGACTATCATTTGTTTGGCTTAGGATTCCTTAGGGATGCCCCAACCGCACTAATGAAGAGTAGACCAAAATTGTGTGAATGAGCTACCGTGGTGATAGTGGGTTGCCCTTGTTTATTGCCCCTAGGTTCATACTTGTTCTGTTGTTGCGCAGATTGACACGACAACGCTCAGACCGGGCGCTGTCACTCTGATCCTCGGTCCCTCCGTTTAAGCCTGTCTCCCGCGGCTAAGGGGGTTAGTCCCTGTGAGATGATGAGACCAACTGTCGACCAGTTGGTTGGGAGACACGAGATACGATATAAAAAGCACTAAAATGATTTGACTAAATTAGCAGACCAGTGTCTTAAGAGATTGTTATTAAAACGATTACTTGTTAAATGATATAAAAATATGAATCGTGAACAGCAATCATTTGTCATCAGTTAAATCACAATGCTCTTAAAATGACCAAAACGATATCCAGCAACTGAAAATTTTGAAAAGATGAAAGCCTTAAACCACCACGAGAATCATGAATTATTAACCAGATATCATATTCGCATCTCGACTTGAAAATTTTAGATCTCAGCATGAAAGATGATAAATTCCGAAAATCACTGGATCTGACGAAGAAAATTTTCCACAAAATTTTTATATTTTTTCGAAATTTTTTAAATCTTTTTTTTAAATTTTTTATTTTTTAATATTATAAAAATGAAAATGTTAAAAAAACTAAAATTAAAAAAAAAATCTAAACTAAAAACTATAAAAGTCTACTTAAATCTAAGGACTAATTAAAATCTACATAAAATAAATCCTAAACTAAACCAAAAAAAATAAATTAAAATCTAAGTAAAAACTAAACTAAATTAAACAAGATTAAATTGTAAACAAAAAGCTAAGTCCTATACATAAATATTTTTGATTTATGAATTTGAAATTAACAAAAAGAAACCCTAAAGAATTAAAATCTAAAAAAATACGTAACTAAAAAAAAAAAAAAAAAACTAAGCTATACCTATGGAAAACGTAAACCTACGTAAATACATAAAACCCCAAAACGAGTTATATAACCACAAAAAAAATCTCGATTTACCTGTTCCGGATCGTAGACCCAAATTCGATTACCTGTTCTGCGTAAATTGGAATGGCGCCCATGCACTCAGGTTTTTCGATTTCTCTTGTCTTTTGCTGGCGTGAATAAAGTTCGATGCCCACGCAAATGTAGAATAGGAATACGTTTCAAGATATCACCTGTGCAATACGTTACCTGAAGACGGCAGCGATGGTAAAACAGTGCGAAACTCACCTGAAAGATGCCCTTTCGATGCGTTTGTGGTTTCTTCTGTCGGCGGAAATGCTTGGCTGTGCAGACGCTATTCAATGGTATCGAAACTGACTATGCAAACTAGCTTTGTTACGCCCACGCAGCAGAACGCAGTGATGGTGGTCTTGAATACGCAGGCTTGATGGAACATCCTTCTGTCGACGTATATAAATTTTTTTTTTCGATGCCCACGCGTTCTTTGGATTTTCAGAACCTTATATGCAGAAACGATAGATCTAATAGAAGTTGAGATTGCAAACAAACCACAATGATACTAGGCGTAAAACTCTTAAACGCTGTTTCTGAGGCGTAAATAAGATAAAATTTGAAATGCTTATTTACTGGATCCGCTGGCTTTACAAACTCGGACACCCAATGGCGGCGAAAGGATGAATAGAGATCCGCAGGCAGCTGAGGGAGATGCGGATAGCCACCAGCGAAGTGGAAAAAATCTGAGATTGACTATGGTGACGAATCGTAACTGCTGCTGCCGGCGGTAAATATGGCTCTTATGACATGACTCGTGAGAAACCCGTGTGGAAACTGCTCGAAATGTAGACAGAGACGCCTCTGGCAAAATCCTTCAAAACATTAAATGATTTTGATCTGAGCATTGCGCAGATATGTACACATTCGAAGAACCCAAGGAACCGAAACGATGATACTCAGCCGGAGGAAGAAAATGCGTGAATGATCTCTGACGGCGGTCCTACAATTGCAAGGAGACAAAACCCTAATGAAAATTGAACAAAAATCTGAAACCCTAGAACAGAAAAAATTTGAAACTCTAAGACAGCTGATTAATTTACAAATTTGGCCCCTTAACAGCCAGATTCATCAATAAGCACAGAAATATTTTAAAGAACAGAAATTTCAGACTGTCACTGTGAAGAACTTCAGAAAATCTCTCATGCAAATTAGAAAAATAAACCGAATGATAGACCCAGGATCAAATCCAACTGGGCTCAGCAAAAAATGCTTGTGGGAGTTGGCTGGTTCAGCCGAGAACTTCCCCGAACGCCCACAAATTTCCTTCAGAAAATGTTTTCTGCACAGCTCAAAACAACCATCAGTAAAGAGGGCAAAAATGCTGCTAGATCTCAGGAAGTAATGGAGATACCTGCCATTACTTCAGAAACCCTAACAACACCCAAACCCTAGCAAGTGAACAAGATACCTGTGCTCACAATACTCTACAAAAAAGCTATTATTAATGGCTAAAAATAACATATGCAGAAAATTAAACAATCTCGCAGCATTTCAAGAGAGTAACACCAGCAAGATATGGACCCCAAAGTCTTCTTTTATTAACCAGAAACAGATTTACAAGAGAGCTTCTTCAGTCTAAGACTCACAGATCTCATGATCTGAAATGACCCCTAGCACCCTATTTAAAGGAAATGATCCAACGGCTAGTTCGAGTGATCCATGTAGAGATGATTTCGACCGTTGATGAGGATCAAGACATCTCTTGATCTCATCCGTCGATTTATTCACTTAAAATATTATTATTTTATTAGTTAGGGTTTTTGCTTTATTTTTTTAATTTTTTATTATTTATTTCATTTTTAAAATTTTTAAATTTCTTAATTTTTATTTATTTTATTATTTTATTTCATTTTTTAAATGGATCATCGAACTCAGCCTTCGAAAACATCACCTAGGACCTAGGACTTAGGACTCACGAGGGGATTTAAAACATTTTCAACCCTCAAGACACATTTCATGATGACTTTTTACAATTTACATCTCAAGGGGACAAACCCACTTAATACAGACCCTCACAAAACACCCAGTTCTGCGACACAATTATAATCTAGCAGATCAACACACTAGGATTTTCCTAAAGTTCTAATGACAAAATCCATCCCGGCTTTGGGGTCAGGTTTGAAGGAAAACTCTGCCGATCCATGGATCGGTGAGACGAAAAACCTTCCGGGACGTAGATTACCACTAGAAAGTTAGGTCCACCTAGGCAATACACATACACGACTCATGTCTGCTAAGATTATTTACAATTCATACATGCAGACTGGGTTTACAATCAAAATGATTAAGCTGCTGATGACTGCAGGATGGCACGGACACACTGATCAGGTGCTGCCCCTTTTTGTACAAAAAATGGGGGTGTACTGCATGGGTAGTTGACCAGTAGAGGTCAACATCTGGCTCTACTTGGGGACACGTTGCTGCTTGCAGGAATGTGAGAATCCAGAATCTGCATCCATACAACAAGAATAAGTAGCGTCCATCCAAAATCATCATATACATTAAGCACAGGAAAGATAAAAGCTCTTCATTTATTAACTATCTAAAGCAGAAATAAAAATGCGGAAAAAACAAGGAGTAGGGTTAGAAATACGATACAAAGGATGCCCTATGGCATCAGATGTGTTCAATATAGTGCATACTGAGCATTTGCCTGCTTTCAGGCAAATCTGTCGGCTGCTTGTCGGATGTGCCATGTCCAATTTTGCATATGGTAGGACTTTTTCCTATCCGAAAATCAAGCTGCTCGCGGCCGTCTGATGCGTCAAATCTTCGTCTCATTTTCTTTCTTTTGCGCTTCTTCCTTCTGGCAGGTTGACTTACTGATGACCTGGAACTTTCTGTTTCAAAACTATCAGATGAAGTATGGGTGATATGTCTTTCTTTAGCCCGCCTCTGATCTTTATCATTCTTAAATCTATCCGGATCACCTTCAATTAACCATCTTTCTATTGAACCAATGACCTCCTCATAATAAGATGGAACTTGTTGTGATAAATGAGAAGGCTCCTGATCTATTGATGTCCCCTGGTTTTTCTTATCCTCCAATTGCTGAAACCTTTGAACCTGTATTCTAATGGCATCCATCTGACTAGAGTGTTCAACCTTTATAGTATTGATTTGTCTGGCATGATGTTCTTGCATATCTTTTATTACTTTATCGTTCTTTTCCTCTATGTCCATCAAGCAGTGCTGCATGAAATATATTTCTTCTTTATGATTCGCTTGCATGTCAGCCAACTGATTATTATGATTGAACGTCATGATAGTCATTTCCTCATCCATAGTTAATAACTTGTTTTGCATAGAGTCAATTTCCTTATCATGATCAGCTTTCATGGTCACCATATTTTCCTCTAAGACTGACATCTTGCTATGCATGTTTCCAATTTCTGTTTCATATTTAGTTTTCATGGCCTCAATTTCTTTAGCATGCTGATTTTGTGTGACCTCAATCTCCCTATTACGTTTTTCCAGGTGGGTGCATAAAGCTTTCACATCATTGACATAATTAGTTTGATTGATTTCCATATTTCTCACCAGCATCATTAGATTTCGTAAAATTTGTTTTTGCTCTTCCCTTTCATTGTCATTTGTCCCTGATTTTTCACTATCATGAACTTGATCTGCAATATTTCCGGTGGATGACACATTCTGACATGATGAATCGTCTTGGGATCTTTCAGCTGGACCTCTTATCAAATTACTTTCATTCTGTTGCACAATTTTAGAGGCAGAAGGCAAGCTGTTTGGATAACCATATCTATTTTTAAAAGCATTGAGAATGTCTTGTAAAGAAGTGAAAAAATCATTAGGAAAATTATTAAACCAATTCAAGGCATCACCCTCTAAAGAATGGACAAATAGACGCATCTTGAAATCTTCATGATTATATTGAGGAAATCTACAATATAAGATCATTACACAAGTAAACATGTTTAAATGCTGTTTAACAGTGACCGAATCACCACCCGAAAACTTAAATAATTTAGAAATGGCCTCTTTCGGAAGATCATGGAGATTATCAGTAAAATGACATGGTTTACATGAATAATCCATGATGAACAGTAAGGGATCAGATGGATGATAGAAAGAGATTTCTGCTCAAGAAAATTAAGAGATGAAAGAAGTGGAGTCGCCACTTGAACAATGAATCTGATTCTAGGATCCAAAAAGTAATCACAAGCAGATATGAGGGAAGCTTCTTGTCTGGGAAAAATGAGAAAGTGGAGTCGCCACCCAAACAAGAAACACACCGAAGAGACACTGATAAGGCAATGAAAGATCCAAATGATAACCCCAAAGGTTGAATCTGCCAGCTCAAATGAGAGATGAGAAAGAGAAGATGAATGTCGATGAAACTCCAGGAACAGGAAAACTCTGTCCCCGGCAACGGCGCCAAAAAATGTTGGCTTTGCCGGCTCAAACGAATGATAGGAAGATGAACGATGAATGATGAAAAGATGATGAAACGCCGAGAAAACAATTTCCCCGGCAACGACGCCAAAAAATGTTGGCGTTGCCGGGCCAGATGAAAAGATAAAAATGAGAAGGAAGATTGTCGTTGAAACGCCGAGAACAAAGTGTCCCCGGCAACGGCGCCAAAAAATGTTGGCGTTGCCGGCTCAAACGAATGATAGACAGATGAACGATGAATGATGAAAAGATGTTGAAACACCAAGGACATAAAAACTCTATCCCTGGCAACGGCGCCAAAAAATGTTGTCGTTGCCGGGCCAGATGAAAAGATAAGAAATGATAAAGATGATTGTCGTTGAAATGCCGAGAAAACAATTTCCCCGGCAACGGCGCCAAAAAATGTTGTCGTTGCCGGCTCAAACGAATGATAGACAGATGAACGATGAATGATGAAAAGATGTTGAAATACCAAGCACAGAAAAACTCTATCCCCGACAACGGCGCCAAAAAATGTTGTCGCGCAGATTGACACGACAACGCTCAGACCGGGGGCTGTCACTCTGATCCCCGGTCCCTCCGTTTAAGCCTGTCTCCCGCGGCTAAGGGGGGTAGTCCCTGTGAGATGATGAGACCAACTGTCGACCAGTTGGTTGGGAGACACGAGATACGATATAAAAAGCACTAAAATGATTTGACTAAATTAGCAGACCAGTGCCTTAAGAGATTGTTATTAAAACGATTACTTGTTAAATGATATAAAAATATGAATCGTGAACAGCAATCATTTGTCATCAGCTAAATCACAATGCTCTTAAAATGACCAAAACGATATCCAGCAACTGAAAATTTTGAAAAGATGAAAGCCTTAAACCACCATGAGAATCATGAATTATTAACCAGATATCATATTCGCATCTCGACTTGAAAATTTTAGATCTCAGCATGAAAGATGATAAATCCCGAAAATGACTGGATCTGACGAAGAAAATTTTCCACAAAATTTTTATATTTTTTCGAAATTTTTTAAATCTTTTTTTAATTTTTAATTTTTTAATATTATAAAAATGAAAATGTTAAAAAAACTAAAATTAAAAAAAAAATCTAAACTAAAAACTATAAAAGTCTAAACTTAAATCTAAGGACTAATTAAAATCTACATAAAATAAATCCTAAACTAAACCAAAAAAAATAAATTAAAATCTAAGTAAAAACTAAACTAAATTAAACAAGATTAAATTGTAAACAAAAAGCTAAGTCCTAAACATAAATATTTTTGATTTATGAATTTGAAATTAACAAAAAGAAACCCTAAAGAATTAAAATCTAAAAAAATACGTAACTAAAAAAAAAAAAAAAAAAAAAAACTAAGCTATACCTATGGAAAACGTAAACCTACGTAAATACATAAAACCCCAAAACGAGTTATATAACCACAAAAAAAATCTCGATTTACCTGTTCCGGATCGTAGACCCAAATTCGATTACCTGTTCTGCGTAAATTGGAATGGCGCCCATGCACTCAGGTTTTTCGATTTCTCTTGTCTTTTGCTGGCGTGAATAAAGTTCAATGCCCACGCAAATGTAGAATAGGAATACGTTTCAAGATATCACCTGTGCAATACGTTACCTGAAGACGCAGCGATGGTAAAACAGTGCGAAACTCACCTGAAAGATGCCCTTTCGATGCGTTTGTGGTTTCTTCTGTCGGCGGAAATGCTTGGCTGTGCAGACGCTATTCAATGGTATCGAAACTGACTATGCAAACTGGCTTTGTTACGCCCACGCAGCAGAACGCAGTGATGGTGGTCTTGAATACGCCGGCTTGATGGAACATCCTTCTGCCGGCGTATATAAAAAAAAATTTCGATGCCCACGCGTTCTTTGGATTTTCAGAACCTTATATGCAGAAACGATAGATCTAATAGAAGCTGAGATTGCAAACAAACCACAATGATACTAGGCGTAAAACTCTTAAACGCTGTTTCTGAGGCGTAAATAAGATAAAATTTGAAATGCTTATTTACTGGATCCGCTGGCTTTACAAACTCAGACACCCAATGGCGGCGAAAGGATGAATAGAGATCCGCAGGCAGCTGAGGGAGATGCGGATAGCCACCAGCGAAGAGGAAAAAATCTGAGATTGACTATGGTGACGAATCGTAACTGCTGCTGCCGGCGGTAAATATGGCTCTTATGACATGACTCGTGAGAAACCCGTGTGGAAACTGCTCGAAATGTAGACAGAGACGCCTCTGGCAAAATCCTTCAAAACATTAAATGATTTTGATCTGAGCACTGCGCAGATATGTACACATTCGAAGAACCCAAGGAACCGAAACGATGATACTCAGCCAGAGGAAGAAAATGCGTGAATGATCTCTGACAGCGGTCCTGCAATTGCAAGGAGACAAAACCCTAATGAAAATTGAACAAAAATCTGAAACCCTAGAACAAAAAAAATTTGAAACTCTAAGACAGCTGATTAATTTACAAATTTGGCCCCTTAACAGCCAGATTCATCAATAAGCACAGAAATATTTTAAAGAACAGAAATTTCAGACTGTCACTGTGAAGCAGTGTTTTACAACCCGGCCGAGTCAACTCGGAAACGGCCGTTTCGAACCGAGCCAGCACCATTTTTTTATGACCCGGCCAGCAACCCGGCTCGGTTGACCGAGTCATCCAATGACTCGGCCGAGTCATCCAATGACTCGGCCGAGTCATAGTTGACTCGGTCAACCCGGCCGGGTCCGTATTGACTCGGCCGAGTCAAAGAACCAACGGCTGGGCAGCGTTAAAGATGAAAAAAATTAACTTTTTTTGTGATTTTTGGTAAAGTGCAATTCAGTTTATGGATTCCAAAGGGTAATGGTAAATTGTTAAATGCTTTTGGGGTCCATTTCCCCCTCCCAAACCCTATTTAAGACAGCCAAATGCTCTCATGATCTCACAGCAGTCTTATGCATTTGAGTGAGAGTCTTCTTTGAGAATTAGTGAGCAGTTCTTGAGCTTGTTTTGGAGCAGCAGTGAGGAGTCTTGGAGGAGTATTGTAGCTGGAGTGAGGAGCTTCTTGGGCAGCCATTTGGAGCAGCATTGAGGAGCTGATTTTTGGAGCAAGCTTGAGGAGGCAGTTTGTGCCTGGAGGTATTTTTTTCCACCTCTATAAATCTGTTTTTGCTTAGTAAATTTTAGGTGCATATCAAGAAAGCTTAGAGAGTGTTTTTTGTCAAATAAATGAACATTGAATCATTTTTTTTTTTTTTTCATTTTCAGATTGTTTTCCTAGTCAAAAAATGGCACCTAGAGCAAAAGATCCTGCTTGGGCATATGTTGAAATGGTTGATAGTCAGATGCATTGCAAGTTTTGCCATAGGAAAATTAAGGAAGGTCCTGGGGGGATTCATAGGCTGAAACAACACTTGGCAGGGATTAAAGGCCAGATTACCGCATGTCCCTCTGATGAAATTGAGGAGATTAGAAAGAATTTGTTGGCCAGCTTTGAAAAATTTAAAGAAGATAAGGCTAGGCAACAAGAGATACAGGCTGAAATTGGGAGGAAGAGGGAGATACAAAGAATGATGGCTACCAACCCCCACTATGATTTTGAGGGTTCTTCCTCTATCCCTCAAACTGAGGCATCCAACCCTTTCCGTTATGTTCCTCCCTCTTTTGGTTCTGTTCAAGATAAGGGAAAGGGTAGAATGAAGGGTGATGTGACTATCAAAAGTTATTTCACTCCCTCCTCTCCATCAGATGCACATGGTCCTGAAGTTAGTAAAGGTCAAATTCAGCCCACTTTAGATGACCATTGGAAGAAAGAATTGAGGGAGACTGCTTGTGACTACATAGCTAGATGGTGGTATGATGCTGATATCCCCTTTAATGCTGCTCGTTCACCATATTATGAGCCTATGTTTGATGCCATACATGCTGCTGGAAAAGGCTTCAAAGGCCCTACTATGCAAGAGCTAAGGGGGTTTCGTTTGCAGAAAGAAATTCAATCCATTAATGAGTATTTGCAAGAGTTCAGGGACTCATGGGCAAGAACAGGGTGTACCATCATGTCAGATGGATGGACTGATCAAAGAAACCGTACCATCATAAACTTTCTTGTCTTCTGCCCACAGGGAACCATGTTTTTAAAATCAGTTGATGCATCTGATAAGTTAAAAGATGGCCACTTGTTGTTTCAGCTATTGGATGAGGTTATTGAGGATGTGGGGGTGGCTAATGTTGTTCAAATTATCACAGACAATGCCTCTAACTATGTTCTTGCTGGTAAACTGTTAGAGGAAAAACACAAGACCATCTTTTGGACCCCATGCGCTGCACATTGCATAGACCTCATGCTTGAGGATATTGGAAAATTAGATTGGGTCAGAAACACTGTAGATAATGCCAAAAGCATAACAAAATTTATCTACAATCATACACTGGTTTTGAGTCTCATGAGGAAACACACTGGAGGCAAGGATATTATTAGGCCTGCCATCACTAGATTTGCTACACATTTTTTGACATTGCAATCTATGCTTTCCCAACATAGAAACTTGCAAAAGATGTTTTCCAGTGATGAATGGAATCAAAGCAATTGGTCTAACAAACCAGAAGGCAGAGAATTGAAAAGGAAAGTCCATGATGAAACTTTTTGGAGAAAGGCAGCAGAGATTGTGAAGCTTGCTGAGCCACTAGTTAAGGTGTTGCGGTTGGTGGATGGGGAAAGGTTGGCTATGGGCTTCATTTATGAGGCTATGGATCAAGCAAAGGAGCAAATAAAGACAGCATACAAGGATAGAGTGGCAAAGTATGGGCCCATTTGGGCAATCATTGATGAAAGATGGAACAATCAACTCCATCGCCCTATACATGCAGCTGGGTATTTTTTGAACCCACGGTATCATTATAAAGCTAAGGAGTCAGGAGCTTTGAGGGGGGAGGTCAGAGATGGATTGGTTGATTGCATTGAACGCATGATCCCATCGGAGTCTGATCAGCTGCAGATACATCAACAGGTCACAGCCTTCAGCAATGCAACAGGTACCTTTGGGAAGAACCTAGCAAAGATTGCAAGAGAAGCAGATGAGCCAGGTAAACAAAAATTTCAATTTTCAATTTCTTAATGGTTTTACAGTTTTACTTTTTTTATTAAAGACTAAAGTTTGTTAAATCATTTATAATTTGAAAGTTAGATATAATTTGTAATTTTGTTGAGCTTCAGCCTTCATCTAACTCATAATTCATTACACTCCTATGTTTTTTGCAGCACAATGGTGGGAGGCCTTTGGTGGCCAGTGCCCTCAATTGCAAAAGTTTGCAATCCGTATTTTGAGTCAAACTTGCAGTGCATCTGGGTGTGAGCGCAATTGGTCTGTCTTTGAGAGGATTCACACAAAGAAGAGAAACCGTTTGGAGCAAAAACGGTTGAATGATCTAGTTTTTGTCCAATACAACCTTCGGCTCAGACGGAACCAATTGCTGAACAAAAGACCTGATTCAGATCCCATTGTGTTGGAAGACATTGATCCAACATCAGATTGGGTAGTGGAGAGTCGTGCACCAGAGTTTGATCCTGATGAGGATCTTGATGAACTTGAACTGGAACATCAACTTCAGCCTGTTCAGTTGAATGCAGATCCCGATCCACCAGCCTCAGTCTCACAGCCAGCAAGGAGTAGGACTCCAGTTGTAGGTGCTTCCTCTGCTCAGCCACGACAGAAGCGCAGCCGCATATCTACTCTATCTCAGCTTGCATCTGCTGCACAACCTGCTAGTGGTACTGGCACCACTTCTACAGTTGCAGTTGGAGACGATGATGATGAGGAGGAGGCATGGGGCCCCTTGTCTGACTCTGATGATGATGATCCAGAGATTGGTCGAGATGATCTTGGCTCCTCTGGCAGTAGCTACTAGCCAGTAGTACTAGTATTGGAGTCTGGTCACCATCACAGTTTACTTTTCTTGTAGAGGCCATTTCTAGCCTCCTTGGTTATTTGTATTTTGTTTTGAGTCTTTGATCATGTATGACAGTTGACTATGTATTGCCATTGGGTACCATTTTGATATAAAGGATTGGTTCATGAGCCTACTTTGATCATATGTTGTCTTCCATCTATATTATAATGTTGTGTGTTTGGAAACATGAATGAAAATCTTTAAAATTATGTTTAAAATATTTAAAGTTATGTTTTTTTATAAAAAAAATAAATATTTAATGTATTTTTTACAACGACCGAGTCATTGAAATCGAGCCGGCCGAGTCATTACCGAGTCGGAGTCGGAGTCAGAGTTGTAAAACATTGCTGTGAAGAACTTCAGAAAATCTCTCATGCAAATTAGAAAAATAAACCGAATGATAGACCCAGGATCAAATCCAACTGGGCTCAGCAAAAAATGCTTGTCGGAGTTGGCTGGTTCAGCCGAGAACTTCCCCAAACGCCCACAAATTTCCTTCAGAAAATGTTTTCTGCACAGCTCAAAACCACCATCAGTAAAGAGGGCAAAAATGCTGCTAGATCTCAGGAAGTAATGGAGATACCTGCCATTACTTTAGAAACCCTAACAACACCCAAACCCTAGCAAGTGAACAAGATACCTGTGCTCACAATACTCTACAAAAGAGCTATTATTAATGGCTGAAAATAACATATGCAGAAAATTAAACAATCTCACAACATTTCAAGAGAGTAACACCAGCAAGATATGGACCCCAAAGTCTTCTTTTATTAACCAGAAACAGATTTACAAGAGAGCTTCTTCAGTCTAAGACTCACAGATCTCATGATCTGAAATGACCCCTAGCACCCTATTTAAAGGAAATGATCCAATGGCTAGTTCGAGTGATCCATGTAGAGATGATCTCGACCGTTGATGAGGATCAAGACATCTCTTGATCTCATACGTCGATTTATTCACTTAAAATATTATTATTTTATTAGTTAGGGTTTTTGCTTTATTTTTTTAATTTTTTATTATTTTATTTATTTATTTCATTTTTAAAATTTTAAAATTTCTTAATTTTTATTTATTTTATTTATTTTATTTCATTTTTTAAATGGATCATCGAACTCAGCCTTCGGAAACATCACCTAGGACCTAGGACTTAGGACTCACGAGGGATTTAAAACATTTTCAACCCTCAAGACACATTTCATGATGACTTTTTACAATTTACATCTCAAGGGGACAAACCCACTTAATACAGACCCTCACAAAACACCCAGTTCTGCGATACAATTATAATCTAGCAGATCAACACACTAGGATTCTCCTAAAGTTCTAATGACAAAATCCATCCCGGCTTTGGGGTCAGGTTTGAAGGAAAACTCTGCCGATCCATGGATCGGTGAGACGAAAAACCTTCCGGGACGTAGATTACCACTAGAAAATTAGGTCCACCTAGGCAATACACATACACGACTCATGTCTGCTAAGATTATTTACAATTCATACATGCAGACTGGGTTTACAATCAAAATGATTAAGCTGCTGATGACTGCAGGATGGCACGGACACGCTGATCAGGTGTTGCCCCTTTTTGCACAAAAAAGGGGGGTGTACTGCATGGGTAGTTGACCAGTAGAGGTCAACATGTTCTTTAGGACTTTTATCACAAAAAATAAAGGTTTGATTGGTAACAAACATGTCCTTTATTGATCATCTCATGTTGCTATCCTTTGATTTTTGAAATCTATAATATTGAGCTTCAATGTAATCTTTATTCAATTCTACTTCATTATGTTGTAGATCGATGGTATTCTCAATTGCTCATATTGGAGGTAGCCTAGTTGGTTCCTTGTGCATCATCATCACTTCAATAGATGTTGTAGACAATCAATCGTATTTTCTAGTCTTAGCCATTAACAATTTGAAGTTTATAGGTCGAGCTTCATATGATTTGATCTCTAACAAAACTAATTTTTGGTAAACATCAATTAACTCTTAGGTTATGTAGTTATAATAAGAGTTATTGAGTTTTTTTTATTTCTTTCTCAAATCAAGTACAATCTCTTACCATCTTTCATGAACTTGTATTAATTTAGTATTTGCTTAAATTTGACATGTTGATCCTATGGGTATGGGCTTCTAAACACAACCTCATTGACTTCAAGTGAAACTACATCACACTTGATTGCTAGCATATTTGGGCATGCTTGAGATTCAAAATTCACACTTTTTGGGATGGAAAATGTTGTGTTTGCATAACCATTTCAAAGAATACGGGTTTTCCTGTGGTGTTGTTTCTAGGTTAAATTGTTTAATTCATGTTTCTACAATCAAGTTCTTGTAACTTCTAGGGTCAGTAATACCTGGTAGCACCATCTTGTTGTCTTGGATGTGTATCTTGAACATCCATGGGCATGGTCGAGAATCCATGGACACTTCATGGTGATGGACATGTTTGCATCTTTGTGTAGCCAATCCAAGGAGTATGGGCTCTAATGCGGTGTTGTCTCTAGGTTAAATTGCTTCACTCAAGTTTCTACAATCAAATTCTTCTAACTTCAAGGGTTGACAATATATGGTATAAACATCTTCTTGACTTGGATTTTTACCATAAATAATTGCTTACTTTGGTTGAGTGGTTGTTCGGTTGGGTTGTTCTTCACTAAAATGTAAAAACATAAGCTTCTTGCTAGCATCAATTCCTTTTTGAGGAGTCTTCTTCAATTCTTTGACAACTTGTGTCTCTGGGGATTTAGTTGGTTTCTTCTTAGGATTCACATATAAATGATTTTTTTGATCATGGTTGATTTGTTTACAGTGTTAGGAATTTTGGCCTCTTTGTCAAGTTGTTTTCACTAGTCAACTTGATTGGATGGGTTAGCTTGTGGACATCAGAGTCAAATTCTTATAACTTCAAGGGTTGACAATATATGGTATAAACATCTTCTTGACTTGGATTTTTATCTTAAATAATTGCTTACTTTGGTTGAGTGCTTGTTCTGTTGGGTTGCTCTTCACTAAAAACATGAGTCTTCATCAATTCTTTGACAACTCGTGTCTCTAGGGATTTAGTTGGTTTCTTCGTAGGATGCACGTATAAATGAGTTTTTTGATTATGCTTGATTTGTTTATAGTGTTAGGACTTTTGGCCTCATTGTCAAGTTGTTTGCACTAGTCAACTTGATTAGATGGGTTGACTTGTGGACGTCAGTCAACACGTGTTGATTTCAAATGTGGTTCCTCTTTCCCTTACTTTTCTTGGTTTCATTTCTAGATTAGTGTGTGGAGTTGTCAATGGATGTATTTCAGCATGATTTGTTCTTGATTGCCAATTAATGTCAATTTTGTAATGTATTGATGAAAACCTTGGCTGTATTCCAACATTCTTTGCCTGAATTTTGCCATGCCGGTATGTGTTCTTTAGGTTGCGCCTTTACACTATAAGATGGCATTTTTGCCTCACAATTAGCTGTAATTCCTGCCAACTAATGATGGGTAGTTCACCTTCTTGTTATCGCTCATTAAAACCATCCCACAACAATAGGGTTCTTCTGGATATTTTCAACTTGGCAAAATGCAATACTTTGTAGGTCAATATAACCTTGTATGCTGAAATATGTCTCAGGTTGCCTTAGCCAGTTGTTGAGTTTGTCATCATCAAGATTGCCACTGAAAGGGGATTTTTAACTTTGGCCTTTGCTCTAAAAGTATTATTCAGTGGTTAGGACTAGCAGTGTCAGCTGGACTATGGAGGTAGAACCTAAACTAGAACAAATGATCATCAAGATCACCATTGAGTGGGTCACTTTTGATTATGGTCTTCATTCGAAAAGCTTATTCACAGTTATGACTACTACTGTCTACTGGACTAGGGGGATAGAGATATCATTAGAAAAAATAATCACTATATTGCTTGTGGCCATCGAATAGTGGTTAGATACATTTGCTAAAATTCAGCAATGTCAAGTGCATCCATCGATTGAATTTATCTTCAACAAAGGTTTGCATGTCCATGAAATTCTATTGTAGTCTTAATAAACTTGGCTCTCAATATTTTCATTTTCTCTGGGGAACATCTCTTCAAGCTTAGATACGATTTCTGGGGGGTTGATGCTTCCTCGCAGCATTCTGTTACCAGGTGTCTCTGGCTTCATGGGTTGGTCTCTAGTTTCAAAGTAATAACTTCGTTTCCAGGCCATTTATTTCACAATGTTATGTAATCTGCTGATTTCAAAACCTGTTCGGATACCGACTGATCTGAACCTTGGTGGGTTCTGATAACAGAATGATCTGATGTAATAGGATTGGGCTTTGATAGTAGATGGGTGGTCAAATTTGGCCAATATTGGCTTCTGATATTGCAGTCTATGCTTCAACCTTGGTGGGTTGAGTCGATACATAGTTCGGGAAGAGTGCGTGTGTGTTCTTGGCAGATTCAACACTCACATCAAACCAATATGGTCGAAAAGAACCATTTGCAGGAAAACAAAGAAAAAATGCAATTGAGTGATAGAATCTGATGTATAATGACAGAGCTCAGGTTCTCTCAGCTGCACAAGCTTTTCAATTGAATATAAAATCTACAAGGTAGGAATTACAATTCCGAGAACCACGTGTTTGAATTCTAATCTTCTATTGCCTATCTATTTCTAAGCTAAATTTTTTTGAACCTCAGTTGAGAGTGTTTTTAGATGATTTGAGATTAGATTTGAAGACCATCCAAGATATCAAACCGCTTCCACTGGAGTGAAGGATTAGATTTATATGATTAGGTTGTTACTGAGTTAGACCAGCTTTCAATTGCAAGAAGTTGATTACAATTAGAAATAACAACCTCTGTTACTACCTCTGACACTAACGCCTGTCACTGTCATAATGACTGAGCTTGCTGTTGGTTGGATGCTTTGTTCACAAGTTCACTTGTTGTGTCAATGTTGAATGGAATGGTTGAGGCATCAAGATGACTTGAAATTGACCTTGGTCATGTTACCTCTCAAACTAGCAGGGGTCCTAGAAAGAGATCTTGGAGGGGCAACTGCTAGGTCAAGGGCAACAATGGGGCAATAGCCCACTGTCACCTCAGCTAGAGTTCCCTACTTTTTACGGACTTTCACCGATGGGAGGAGACCAGGTATGAAGGGAATCACTAAATAAATGAGTCAGTAAAGGGAGAAAGAGTGATTCCCAAAGGCCTATTCACAAGAGAGACTCAAATTGTGGTTTGCTTGCCTGAAAAGCAAGGGATTTCAAGGGCTAGGGTTTGCAAAGAAGACTTGTAATGGAGGGGCCTAGTCCAAGAAATCTTTGTGGAAACTTGGATTCCAAGGGGTCTTTGTGAAGTTGTCTTTAACAGGTTGCGGGACTACACGGGACCAAGTGGACCCACAATTAGGTCAAGGGGGTGGAGTTGATCAATCACGGGTATGCTTGACCTAATTGAGGAGGAGAAAGAGATCAAGGAAGGAATTTTCAACAATCTTAATAGTTAATACAATGATCTCAGTGAGGTCATTAGCCAAGGGAATCCTAGGGCAAGAAATAGTCCCCAAGCTAGGGATTGCAATATTTCAAGATCCCGCTGTCGGAATTGCTTAAAATTTGGAGGGCTTCTAGGAGACACACCAACGCAATTGTGAACCAAAAATTGAAGTGTTTGGATAGCTAGATTATGAGGTAATTAATGCCCTAGGTGACCTATGGAGTTTAAGCCTAGAAAAAGGAAGGAGAGGTGATAAGGAATATGATTTATGGTGATACCTATGCAGAACCAGTGCCTATTCCTTTGGGAGAAATGGAGTCATGGAAGATTTAGAGTTTGGATTTATTTTCACTTGTCAAGGAGGGCTAAAAAGCAACTTCGTTGGGCACTAGGGCTTAATGGAAGGAGCTTCAAGGTCTTTATACTTCGTTCAACAATATGTGGTGACTTGTCAAGACAAAATGTCTCTAGGAACATTCATTCATTCAAACATGCCCTGTACATGATACATCACTATTTAGAGATTCAATTTCCACAATTTCGTTCCAAGAAAAGCAACAAATTAACCCTAAAATAGCGAAAATCCCAATATCATGAATGCAACAACATAAAGAATCAAAATAACATTAACATAGTACTTACATGTAAGAAGAATATATCCAATCACCAAGATATGCCAATCATAGAAGCTCCAAGACAAAAAAGATTAACCAAACATTGAAATTCATCCATTCATCCCAAAAATCTCATCCTCATAAGATAGCGAAAATCTCACATGTAGATATGTTCCAATCCAAGTGATGATAATCAAATGATTCCATCACACTTCTATTTATACACTTCTTAATGAATTCGATTTAGCTAATTAGGCCTAATTAGCCCTTGGAATAAAATAATGTGCATAATAACACTAACTTTTGGTGACAAGCCCACCAAACTAGCTCAATAACAAAGGAGTAAGCCTCTCAAGAGGGTCGATGATCAATAACATGTGTCGTTGGGCCTTATAGGAGGCCTATTGAAGTCCATGGGTGCCATCATGTGAAATAGGACTCTCAAAAGCAGTGGACAAGGGGTTGGACCGTTGTTCTCCAAGTAATAAACCTGTGGTGCTCCCAAATGGATGTGGGGGTACACAAGTGTCCTCATGGGTCTCCAAACAGATTGAAGATGCCTATAGACCATCTGCAAAGGCTAAGATGATGGTATAAGTGATGCCACATCATCATATAGATCCCAGACCATCTGCCAAGTGTATGGTGTAACTGTGGAGCCAGCTGGGCATGGTAAACCAGGTGCATCTTCTTTGTCCAATAGGTGAACCATGAGCAATCTTTGAATGACTCTGGGGATCCATGAAACATTGTCTGCTGCTGTGGATGCCCATGGCTCTCTACGCACACCCTACATATGCCAATGTAGCCCTTTAGAGGGTTAGGACCCTGTATAGGGAGAGACTAAACCCAAAATGGAGGCCAATGCGTCCCCTTGCCTTCCAATGTACCAAGTCATTAGAGAAATCAAGTAAAGGAGTTTACAAAACCATGGAAAACAGGTGGGCACTTCATAATGGCATGCCCTTCCATAGTGGGCTTTGGTATGTGCTAACGTCTCCAAGTTCCAAGGGGGGGTTAACCAAGCACCCTATTAGGTGGTTTCTGCCTCTAAAAGGAGTGGTATGTCCATGGTACATCCTTCAAATGATGGTGGCATGTGATAAAGTGATGGAATGGAGTAGGGGATGAAGGGGAAATCTTGGGTCACATGCCATGGTACAAGAACAACTAATAAAAGGGAATCCCATACTTGGGTAAATAACGTGTAGGAGGGAGCAATCATGGTACATGAGTTACCCGAGCCTTGATTTTTCCATCCTTCTTCATATGCCTTTTGCCTTTTATGATTTTTCTTTGATTAACTGCTCGAGGCTCAATGGGATGAGAGTGTGACGTGCAAAGTATAACAATGGATACCCCCTTTAAGGTGGGGTAGTTCATTGCCCACCAAGGGTTGGGACAATCGTGAGTTCTTGAATGATAGAGGAGACTCATCTAGGGCCTATAGGAACCTGGGTGATAGCCATGGAATGGGGTAAAGCTCATGTATTGGCTTTTGCCCACGTGATAAATGTTTTTGTTTTGACCATCTTTTGCATTTTGTGGTACAATTTCTTGTTGAATGTGGCCAATTATGCTTTTTATTTTTCTTTTCAGCTGCATCAACCTCCGGGCATCGTTCCAAGCTCGACCCAAGGTGTGGGCAAAGCGGAGGGGTTGGTTGACTCTTTGTGGACCTAGTGTAGGATGTGGACCCAGGGGGAAGATATGATGAATGGGGTTATAATGAGCGGAAGGGGAATGATATATATGGATTGGGAAGCGGGACCACGCAACCAAAATCAGGGTTTCCCATGTAGTACCATCCATAGTTTTAAAATTCGGTCGTTTCGAAACAGAAACGGTCGAGTTGATCCGTTTCATTGCCCTCAGGATTGACTCGGTTGAAGAAACGACTCGTTTGGCCGAGTCAGCCATGACTCAGCCGAGTCATTGAATGATTTGACCGTTTCCGTATTGACTCGGCCGAGTCACAAACAACGGCCCGTAACCCAAGTAAAACAACAATTTAACATTATTTTAATGAATTTTTAAGGTGTTTTCTGATTGGTTTGGACTCCAAGGTGCTATATGAATTAGCTAAATGTTATTTGGGGTCCATTTCCCCCTCCCAAACCCTATTTAACAGACTCAAATGCTCTCATTCTCTCACAACAATCTCATGCATTTGAGTGAGAACTTCTTTGAGAGTTAGTGAGTAGTTCTTGAGCTTGTTTTTGGAGCAGCAGTGAGGAGTCTTGGGGGAGCATTGTAGCTGGAGTGAGGAGCTTCTTAGGCAACCATTTGGAGCAGCATTGAGGAGTTGATTCTTGGAGCAAGCTTGAGGAGGCAGTTTATGCCTAGAGGTATTTTTTTTTCACCTCTATAAATCTGTTTTTGCTTATTAAATTTTAGGTGCATATCTAGAAAGCCTAGAGAGTGGTTTTTGTCAAAGAAATGAACATTGAATCAATGTTTTTTTTTTTCATTTTCAGATTGTTTGCTTTCATTTCCTAGTCAAAAAATGGCACCTAGAGCGAGAGATCCTGCTTGGGCATATGTTGAAATGGTTGATAGTCAAATGCAATGCAAATTTTGCCATAGGAAAATTAAGGAAGGTCCTGGGGGCATTAATAGGCTGAAACAACACTTGGCAGGGATTAGAGGCCAAATTACCCCATGTACCTCACCAGAAATTGGGGAGATTAGGAAGCAATTGTTGGCCAGCTTTGAGAAATTTAAAGATGATAAGGCTAGGCAAAGAGACATACAGGTTGAAATTGGGAGCAAGAGGGAGATACAAAAAATGATGGCTACCAACCCCCATTATGATTTTGAGGGTTCTTCCTCTATCCCTCAAACTGATACATCCAACCCTTTCCGATATGTTCCTCCCACTTTTGGTTCTGTTCAAGATAAGGGAAAGGGTAGAATGAAAAATGGTGATGTGACTATCAAAAGTTATTTCACTCCCTCCTCTCCATCAGATGCACATGGTCCTGAAGTTAGTAAAAGTCAAATGCAGCCCACTTTAGATGACCATTGGAAGAAAGAATTGAGGGAGATTGCTTGTGAGTACATAGCTAGATGGTGGTATGATGCTGATATCCCCTTTAATGCTGCTCGTTCACCATATTATGAGCCTATGTTTGATGCCATACATGCTGCTGGAAAAGGCTTCAAAGGCCCTACTATGCATGAGCTAAGGGGGTATCGTTTGTAGAAAGAAATTCAATCCATTAATGAGTATTTGAAAGAGTTCAAGGACCCATGGGCAAGAATAGGATGTACCATCATGTCAAATGGATGGACTGATCAAAGAAACCGTACCATCATAAACTTTCTTGTCTTCTGCCTACGGGGAACCATGTTTTTAAAATCAGTTGATGCATCTGATAAGGTAAAAGATGGCCACTTGTTGTTTAACCTATTGGATCAGATTGTTGAGGAGGTGGGAGTGGCTAATGTTGTTCAAATCATCACAGATAATGCATCTAACTATGTTCTTGCTGGTAAACTGTTAGAGGAAAAACACAAGACCATCTTTTGGACCCTATGTGCTGCACATTGCATAGACCTCATGCTTGAGGATATTGGAAAAATAGATTGGGTCAAAAACACTATAGATCATGCCAAAAGCATAACAAAATTTATCTACAGTCATACATTGATTTTGAGCCTCATGAGGAAACACACTGGGGGCAAGGATATTATTAGGCCTGCCATCACTAGATTTGCTACACATTTTTTGACATTGCAATCTATGCTTTCCCAACATAGAAACTTGCAAAAGATGTTTTCTAGTGATGAATGGAATCAAAGCAATTGGTCTAACAAACTGGAAGGCAAAGAATTGAAAAGGAAAGTCTATGAAGAAACTTTTTGGAGAAAGGCAGCAGAGATTGTGAAGCTTGCTGAGCCACTAGTTAAGGTGTTGCAGTTGGTGGATGGGGAAAGGTTGGCTATGGGTTTCATTTATGAGGCTATGGATCAAGCAAAGGAGAAAATAAAGACGGTATACAATTATAGAGTGGCAAAGTATAGGCCCATTTGGGCAATCATTGATGAAAGATGGAACAATCAACTCCATCGACCTATACATGCACCTGGGTATTTTTTGAACCCACGGTATCATTATAAAGCTAAGGAGTCATGAGCTTTAAGGGGGGAGGTCAGAGATGGACTGATTGATTGCATTGATCGCATGATCCCATTGGGGTCTGATCAGCTGGAGATACACCGACAGGTCACAACCTTCAACAATGCATCAGGTACCTTTGGGAAGAACCTAGCAAAGATTGCAAGAGAAGCAGATGAGCCAGGTAAACAAAAATTTCAATTTTCAAATTCTTAATAGTTTTACTTTTTTTTAAAAGTTTGTTAAATCGTTTATAATTTGAAAGTTAGATATAATTTGTAATTTTGTTGAGCTAACTCATTACACTCCTATGTTTTTTGCAGCACAATGGTGGGAGGCCTTTGGTGGCCATTGTCCTGAATTGCAAAGGTTTACAATTCGTATTTTGAGTCAAACTTGCAGTGCATCTGGGTGTGAGCGCAATTGTTCTGTCTTTGAGAGGATTCACACAAAGAAGAGAAACCGTTTGGATAAAAAACGGTTAAATGATCTAGTTTATGTCCAATACAACCTCCGGCTCAGACGAAACCATTTGCTGAACAAAAGACCTGATTTAGATCCCATTGTGTTGGAAGACATTGATCCAACATCAGAGTGGGTAGTGGAGAGTCGTCCAGCAAAGTTTGATCTTGATGAGGATCTTGATTTAGATTTAGATATCGAGACATCAGTTGAACTTGAACATGCTGTTCAGTTGAATGCAGATCCCAATCCACCAACCTTAGTCTCACAGCCAGCAAGGACTCCAGTTGTAGGTGCTTCCTCTGCTCAGCCACGACAGAAGCGCAGCCGCATATCTACTCTATCTCAGCTTGCATCTGCTGCAGTTGCACAGCCTGCTAGTGGTACCACTTCTACAGTTGCAGTTGGAGATGATGATGATGAGGAGGAGCCATGGGGCCCCTTGTTTGACTCTGATGATGATCCAGAGATTGATCGACATGATCTTGGCTCCTCTGGCAGTAGCTACTAGCCAGTAGTACTAGTACTGGAGTCTGGTCACAGTTTACTTTTGTTGTAGAGGCCATTTCTAGCCTCCTTGGTTATGTGTTTTTTGTTTTGAGTCTTTGATCATGTATGACAATTGACTATGTATTGCCATTGGGTACCATTTTGATATAATGGATTGGTTCATGAGCCTACTTTGATCATATGTTGTCTTCCATCTATATTATAATGCTGTGTGTTTGGAAACATGAATGAAAATCTTTAAAATTATGTTTTTTAATAAAAAAATAAATATTTAATGTATTTTTTACAACGACCGAGTCATTGAAATCGAGCCGGCCGAGTCATTACCGTTTCGGAGTCGAAGTCGGAGTCGATCCTCGGCCGAGTCGGAGTTTTAAAACTATGGTACCATCCCTAAAGCCCAAAGGTCAATAAAAGTGATCCCACGGGGGTAGAGTTCAAAGTTAACATCCAAAAGAGACCTAGGGGACAAGAGCACAGACCTAGTCCACTCTTTTCGCCGAATTCCTCCACTAATCCATGCCCAAAAGTTTCCATGATAAGTAAACTAAGATACTCAATCACCAAATGACAAGGCATACCTTTAGGTTCGGGAGGCCCACCTTCAAACATACGATCATGACAGATGAGTGAGGGACCACATGGCTGGCTCAGGTGGCGGAGAAATGGCACAACGAACTAGTTGGTGGCTGCAAGGGGCTGCTGGCTGCTGGTTGAGGACCATCATGGAGAAAAAATTTCTCCTATGGATGTCACCTACAAAATGGTAGGTAACAAGTCAATCACCAAGCCATGGCAATGTCAACTTATCTTTGTTGTTAATAATCTGGGAACAGATCAGAATAGCGCGTTCAGGTTAAATATTTTAAAATCAGTAAAAGATTTCATGCACTTTCTATTACCACATGCTTGTTAGTGAGGATGAATATTACAGAAATAATCGAAAGATAAGACTGCACAGAAAGAACAGACACAGAAAAGTATATCTATTTAAAAGGTATACTGTATAACTCCAATCCCATAATACTCACGAAGGCCTTGAACAAGATACAATGCTGGATATAGGATCATTAATGGATGCCACTATGAGGACCAAATTTTTATCTTGCTGTTGCAGTTGTAATCTTCACCATGTTGGAATCCAGCCAAGTCTTCTGTACTTACTGAATGTTCTTGGGACACTGGTTACCTTCTTTTCTACATTTTTGGCTAACAGAACAGACACAAAGAAAAATATATCTATTTAAAAGGCATAGCTCAAATCCCATAATACTCACAAAAGCCTTGTATGAGATACAATGCTGGATATAGGATCATTAATGGATGCCGCTTTAAGGACCAAAACTTTTATCTTGCAATCCTAATCTTCACCATGCTGGAATCCAGCCGGGTCTTCTGTACTTACTGAATGTTCTTGGGACACTGATCACCTACTTTTCTACATTATTTGGCTAACAGAAACTAAATAGAAAATATGCTCAGAGTAATGATTCTCTGAGAAAAATTAGAATCATGGGTTGTCATTTGCATTATTTAATCTTGGTTTCATTGAACGTAATATTAAAACCTTTAATTAGACTTTTTATTCTCATCGTTATCCTGATGTCTCAGGACAAGTATCTATTCACTGTGGGATATCATCAACTAGAAGGAAAGAAGGTTCCTCTGAAGAAACCACTACTAGTTCTGAGAAAAAAGAATTCTGATAGGGTGGTCGTGGAATCTCATTTAAACATCCCTGAAACCAAGAGTTCAAAAGTAGAATTGGAAGTTGTGGGCATCATTAAGCAGAGAATTCTCTTCAAGACAAGGCCGAAGGCACTGATATCAAGTATTTTGCTAAAACTATACTTCATGAATTTGACTGTACTTCAATTGAATGGTATTTTCCTTGCAAATATTTTAGCATCATGTTGATACAGATTCACAGATTTAACATGTATTTTCAGGTCTTTTCTGCTGTTGTTGACCTTATTTTTTTATTATACTACATTTCCATTCTATTTACATCAAGCCTATTGCCCCTTTTAACTCGTCCTGAGTATGCTTTATGCAGAGCCTGAAGTGAAGGAGAAAAAGGTCAGAACATTGGATGCTTTAGCCGGTTAATAATGTCACTCAAATGCAACAGTCGAGGTCGGGTAGCAATTTTATTAAGATTGATATATTAGTTCTCTGCTCTAAGTTAATGCTTGCAATGAGACGTAAACCATAAGAGCATTAGGATTTAAAATTGGCTCTTGTGGGGCTGAACAAATCTTGTCAATTTTCATCCAATAAATATTTACACATAATGTTTCAATTTGTGGATACGCTGATTTAGATTATGATCCAATATTTTATCATTGCTGAGATTAAGTTTGATGAACGGCCACTATGTTTTACATCATTGGTTATATGTGTTTCTGCAATATTGCAACTGCCAAATATGGTAGGGTTTTGAGTAAATTTCTAACGAGAAACTACATTGACAACAAAATTGAGACAGGGATGGCTTATTACTATTATACTAACTGAAAGCTTTGCCAATCCAGAAGCTCGATTTAGGGTGCAGGTCCCCAGGTTGATGTGATAGCATCCTCCCTTGCTTCAGTACTATAACATCATTTAAAGGTGCCAATGTGCTTTGTAGTGGTTGTCTTTGTGATGTCTTCTTATTGCAATCTCTTAATAAATGACAATGAGATTTCCGTTGCTGACAATTTGTTCCACTTTCTATTATCCATGAACATGAAGTTAGCAAATGAAGTGAAAAAATCTTGCTCGAAGCTTGGAAACAATATACTTTGTTGAGCCTTCTAAATTATATAGGGAAAATGATTTTGAAAACTATGATAGTATCAACAGTTATCCCAGAGAAAAAAAATGATGACTTTAATTGAATACTTCGATATGAAGTATTGCCAAAAATGGTGGTTTCTGCAATGCTTGTTGAATGCTTTTGAATTATTTTTGCAAGTTGAACAACTATTTGTAATGGGGGTATATAAGTGGTTAAATGTGTTAGAAAATCAGAAAGGCAGAAATATTTTCTTTATCTTGATAATTACTTGTGATATTCTTATGTTCTTATTAGCTTTATTGTATTATTCTTTTATCTTAGTTCATCAAGCAATTACCAAAACCAAAGCACGAAGATCAAAGACCCCAGATATAGGTAGACAACCAGTGAAGAACCCCTATCTAGGGGAAAACCCAATCAACAACTTTTCCTTCAATAGTTTCACTAGATAATCCAAGACTTTTTGACTTAGACACCGACTTCTTCCAAACACCAAGTCAGCACTTCCCTTCTTTTGCAAATGGTAACCCTTCAGCAACAACTTCGACTTGACAACAACAACTTCGACCTAGCAACAACAACTTCGATCTGACAGCAATTGACAGCAACAACTTTGATGCAGCAGTAGAGACTTCGATCTGCCAGCAGTAGCCTAGTAAATTCACACGTGTGAGAGATAGATGACCCAAAAACTTTGATCTTGGCTTTCCCAACAATTCTTCGTCCTTTTTCAACTTCACACTTTTTTGTTACCTCCTTTTGGATATCGAACTTGTGTGAGAGAGAGTGCTCCAAATGTATTGAACTGCATTGTATATATAGCGTTTTCCGAGGTTCAAATTACCTTAATGAAGGCCAACTTGATCAGGAAAGGGCCGACTTGGTGTGGAGGTGACAAATGACCTATTTTTCTCAATAATAATTCTTTTTACATGATTCAAAAGCCCAAGAAGGGTTTCATAAAATGTACGATGACTTTAATGACTTAATATAAAACCTATAAGTCTTCAATGGAGACTTTGACCTAAAAACATGATGGCCAATATTTCCGACTCTCTAAAATTTGCTTTATCTACATCACTTGATTCATTTGTTGGCTTCTTTACTTTACCTTTGAATAGATCCAAGACTTTATCCTTTTTGAGGGTGAGACCTATCCTCTTTTTCCATGCCCTGTAATTTGAGGCTTCTTCTAATTTGTTTTTCCTTTTAATGAGTTAGACATTGTTTTTGAAGATAGTAGGCTTGTTTTCTTATATGATCCTTTTCATTGATGACCCTTATTCAACCTTTAAAAACTCCTTATTCCCTTTTCAATAGATCTTCATGCTGCCTTTTTCCTTCTTTTTCAACTTAGCTCTAATTCCATGTTAGAAAATTAGAAAGGCAGAAAGGTTTTCTTTATCTTGATAATTACTTGTGATATTCTTATGTTTTTATTAACTTTCTTGTATGTTTCTTTTATCTTAGTTCATCAAGCAATCACTAAAACCAAAGCATGAAGATCAAAGACATCAGATATAGGTAGACAGCCAGGGAAAAACCCCTATCTGGGGGAAAATCCAGTCAACAACTCTTCCTTCAATAGTTTCATGAGATAATCCACGACTCTTTGACCTAGACACAGACTCCCTTTAACAACCAAGTCAACCCTTCCCTTCTTATGCAAATGGTAACTCTTCAACAACAACTTCGACCTATCAACAACTTCAACCTGACAACAACAACTTCGATATGGAAACAACAACTCTGATGCAGTAGTAGAGACTTAGATCTTCCAGCAGTAGCCCAGTAAATTCACACGTGTGAGAGATAAATGGCTCAAAAACTTTGATCTTGGCTTTCCCAACAATTCTTCCTCCTTTTGGATATTGAACTTGTGTGAAAGAGTGCTCCAAATGAATTGAACTGCACTGTATATATAGCCTTTTATGGGGTTCAAATTACCTTCATGTAGGCCGACTTGATTAGGTAAGGGTCGACTTGGTGTGGAGGTGACAAATGACCTATTTTGCTAAATAATAATCTTTTTACATGATTCAAAAGCCCAAGAAAGGTCTCATAAAATGTACAATAGCTTAATATAAAACTTATAAGTCTTCAATGGGGACTTTGATCTAAAAAACATGATGACCCAAGCACGAAACCCATGCTTTATGTTAGCACTTTGTAATTCCTCCAGGCTGAGGAGAGGAACCCAAAGGTAACCACAAACCAATCTTTAGGGTTGGAAGCTAGCCCTTCCAAACCCAGAGAGGGCTCTCTCTTGTGAAATCTTCTGGATCTTAGGCTAGGTCTATAGATCAAGGTAGAATAATTTTAATAGTTTGATGGTAGGGGAGAGGGAAAATCCATTGGGCATGGAGTCAAATTAAGCTAAAGATTTTCAGTGCTATGATGGGAAAATGAAGAATCCTTAGACAGGGGCAAGGTAGGCAATCCTTTATGGTGTCTTTGTCAAATTTCGTTGTAGAGAGGTGAGTAGAGGAATAATGAAATTTATAATATCTCAAACATTTAGATGATGAATTTTAAATATTATGGTGGAGGAAAAACACTAAAATGTTTAGTTACTTACAACAGAGCACTTGAAACTGAATTCTGAAATAAATTTGTTTAACCAAGCACTGAAGACATAACATTTAAGCATGGCCATAACAGAAGATAAACAAAAACACAAACAAGAGATAAACATCACCATAAATCATTGACACAGGAATCCTTGAACAAGTAGACTTCGACCTTTATCATTCATTGAAATTTTTAAATAGAGCTGCACAATGTCTTTTCTTTATCACACACCAACTCACTTCTCATAGAAATTTACAAAATATAAAGGAAAAACTATTTCCCAAGCTAAGGAGGTTGAGTTCAACCATTTCCCCAAAGATAGAGTTAGTTACATGAAGATTTAGGGATCAAATTATGGAAAATAGGGGTCAAAGATTAGATCATATCTCTTGAATCATGACAATTGTTACAAAGTTGAAGGATATTTTTGTAGACAAGCTTGTGCTTGAGAGAAACTTCTCAGTTTTCGAAAATTTTCTCCAGCTCAGAATCTGCACCCAAAGATCATGACTAAAACAGGAAATGACAAAATCTAAAAAATAGGTTGTAAAGAGTCATTACCCCTGTGAAGAAATTGAAGGAGGGTTTTTGTTATTTAGCTCGTGTTTGACAAAAACCTCTTTTGGTTTTTCAAAATTCATCTCCATTTTGTCAAAAACTAATCTTGAAGTTGACTGCTAAAACAATAAAAAATCAGCAACACACTTCTTGAGAAAAAACGTAGTGGAAACACAACAAATTTGTCATTTGTGAAATTGAGCATTTCCTTCAACTTTAATTGAGCCAAATAGATTGTAGATGATGTCTGGAGCTTCATCAACCTCTTTAGGACCTTCAGACCCCTTAGTTTCTTTCTGTTCTTTAAACCACCACCTTTTCAGCAGGAATGCAACAAATCCCTTGCAGTATAAATGCAACAAGCTCTCGTTTGATATCCAGGGCATCTCAGGAGGATGAATAAAGAACTCGATGGATTTTTGAAAGCCAAAACATGTCTTTATAACCCTCCATGTAGTTCAAAACTTTCTTTAAGTGTAATGATGACTTTTCACATTTAAAAATGTCCAAGCACAACACAAGGGAGAAGCACAACAACAACCTTACACCTTTGGTACTTGCAAGTGGTGACAAGGATATGACATACAATCTGATTTGACTATGTAACTGATTGAGAAGACACCACTAACTTGTCCCAATGATGAAAAACCAAACCCACTATTACCTTTATCCATGACTTGGATGACACATTAACCCTAGACTTACTAAACCTAGACTTTTCATGAAATCGATGACTTGATGTCTTTCATCACTCAAAAACTTTAATATATCCTGTCCTAAATTGACACTAAATACTTGATCTCACACTCTTCACAAAAACTAAGGACTTGATCTCTATGAGATCATAGCAACACTTTTACAAATTGACCAAAATGATGCAAATACTAAGTTTGACTTTGATTACTATAACATAAGACTCTAACATTGACTCCAATAGGGATGGCATCCTCCCTGTGAGGTGCCAAATAACACCATAGACTAGTAGCTTGATCCATTGGGCTGTTCCCAATCCTGCAACATGTTCTTGTTCTACAAGCCTGAGAACCAAAACTGAAATCCAAATTGAAACTAAACTGTAACTAAATGCTCAAAACAACTACTGCTTCAATCTGAAAACACATTTTGAAAACTGAATTAAGAATTTCTGAAAAATATGCTCAAAGTGTTGAGCTTATTGGCACCTATATCCTACTCTATCCAGCTAATCAATCCAATCATGTAAAAGCAGATTTCCAATATAGCCAATCAAATAAATGGCTACTTGATTGCACTTTGCTTTCAACTCCTCCAAACATAAATAAAAATTTGAAACATGACAACTCAATCTGCCATCTGAAACTAATCCCTATGTTGGAGAATAACACAAAACCAACCTTCTCTGATGACCACAATAAACTGGCAAAAGGATCCTGGAAAACATGAAAAATCACCTCCTTTTGATGAGCTAAGACAGAAAGACAAACTTCATTCCTAACTGCTGGTTTGTCTTGGTCTATGTCTTCAGTTTCAAGGTCATTCTCAAATGAATAAGCAATAAATTGTTCTCTTCTCGTGTCATGTACATCAAAGTAAGAATTTGCACATTGTTGAACAGATTCAAATAGAACATCCACATGATGTGCATCAGAAACATAGAAGATGGGTAGTCAGATACTGTTGCTGAAAGCCAAACTTGGAAAGGTAAACTCGCTAAAAAAGAAGCATGTATAGAAACGTAGCGCCAGCACTTCACAAACTCTTAAAACTCCAGAAACGCAGAAACACAACGCTTTATGGTTGAGGTGTTTCTAGTCGGTTCTAGAACTGATTGATGGCTCCAATACTTGCAAATGAACCTGCATATGGATACTTTCACCTTTGGAAGTCTTCCCTTGCTGTACCAAAACTCAAAATTCAGCAACCCTTATGTAGCCAACAACGCAACACTAGTTTTAGAAGCCCATCGCTATCCCTTTCATAGTTTGAGTGACCAGTGATCTTTGTAGACAAGATATGAACATTGATGATGATGCTAACACTGTAATGAACATATTACAAACCCCCTACAATCCTTTCTACATCAAAATACCAAAAAGTAAACTCCATACCGAAAAAGCGGAACACTAGGTAGGGCACCAAATGCATAAAGTTGTTTCTTCAAAAATGTCTTTAGAGTTCTGACTAGATGTAATTGCTAGAGGAAATTTGTGCAAAACAATATCATCTAGAACCTCAACCCTATAAATATGCATACTTTGGTAAGATTCAAAAAACAAAATTGTGTTACTTTTCCCCTTCCATCATTCAAATCTTGGTTGCCTCAGCCAATAGGTCTAACTTGCCTTTGTCTTTCTCCTGCAACTCCCTTAACTGTTGTTTGGTGGCTCTTAGTTCTTTCCTCATAGATATATTCTGCCTGCATACATTCTTCATTTGCCTGTGAAGTGGAAGGGATCTGCTCAACATGTATTTGGCATCATCCATGGTTGGTTGATAGATGTCCATAAGATCACTCCATTTCTTCCTGGTCCTTTCATCATGTTGCTTGAGTTTAGAGATCTCTCTGTGAGCCTCCTTCAATTGCCTTCTCAACCTGTTAAAAGTATTTTTCTCCTCATCTACCTCTATCTTCTCCTCTTGGATTTGTAGCTTCCTAGATGAGGATCTAGTAATCTTAGAGTTGATTTTTGTAGCTTGGGAGGTACTCCAAGCCTTTAGGATCGAGGGTTTGGAGGAAGGATCTCTACAAGTGGCTTTGTGGGCTTGAAACCCAAGCTTGGGGTTTTGCATCCATCGATGTTTGTGCCAAAACCGTGATGAGATTTTGACATGTGATGGATGGAAATGATAGAGAATGTCAAGACGATTCCAACGCATTAAGAATCATTGAATTCTGAGTTGTCAAAGTGGAGTTATAAATTTTTGAAGATATTGTGTAGGCTTGTGACACAAAGTTAAGGTCGTCTTAGTGTTTTAGTAACTTTATGACAATTGGAAATCCCTCTTGGAAGAATTCATTGGAGCCCTTGTATTGTGTATAAATATAAGGTGGAGGAGAGCCATTTAAAACATCCAAGAAGCATATTTCATAGTCTACACATCAAGAAAGCCAACTCGAGTGAAGGAATGTGCGAGTGTAGGAACTGGAGTGCAGGAAACGTGAGTGAGGGCTGAGCATGTAGCAGACTGCACCAGGGTGATGCAAAAGCTGAGAAAGGCTCTGTATGTATTTTATAGATGTGTTAAGGTTGAATTAATGCTAGTGGATGATGTCCTAGGAGAGGACAATTTGGAAGTCTGTTAGAAACCATGTGGAGGGGTTTCCTAGGTGTTGGATGCCCTAACTAGGAGCAGATGCTACAGCAAGGATTGGTCACTTGTGGATTGTTGGAAGGCAGCATCAGAGTGGAACAAGTGTGGACAGTGATGGGGAATTTATGGTCTGCTGGGGGACAACGTGATAGTGCTCAAGTTGGAGCCTAGTGTGCAACACTTTGATGGACAAAAGTGGTTGCTAGAGTGGCAATTGTTGAGCTTAAGGGTTGACGAACCAGAGGAGTAGTTGAGTAACCCTAGACTTGTATGTGGAGAAGGACTTCTACAACATATGATAGGCAGTACTTCTAGCCCATGTTCATTGTGGAAGATGGACATCTTGCAGTGATAGGTGTCAGCCCTTCATGCCCTATGTTGGTCTTCATTGGAGCAACGTAGGAAAACCATAATGGGTTGAAGTCCCTCAGTAGCCGAGGAGCAGCAGTGGGTAGACTGAGTGTTGTTCACAAGTGGAGTTGTGAACAACTCGACAGGAGTCTTGATGTGTTGATTCATTGATGGACGAGCGATCAACTAGTGAGCAAATTGACAACTAAGGTTCAGTGGTCAGATGGACTTGGAGCATTGATAGAGGCAAGTGTTGTAGATCGGGAGTCGAAGGACCAGGCAGGTACAGGGTATGACTGAGGAGAGATGAGAGAGTTGACTTCATCAGCTAGATGGTCAGAATATCTTGTTGAGGGTAGATTGGTTGTCAATGGACTAACACCAAGCCTCAATTTTGTATTCTTGTATTAGTGGATATTTGAGGGCCATTATCCCTAGTACGTGATCCCTAGACTGTTGTATTATATGTTGATTAATATAACAAAGTTGGGTTGAAAATTGTAATTTTTTTTCTATATTTTGTACACTAGTAGATTTATTGTTGTTTATATTCCGCTATGCAAAGTAGATTTGTTGTGATTCTTGGTTTGGTAGCGTCCGTGATTTAAGATTCTATCCTAGACTCCAGGATCGTGGAAAAACAACATGGTATCAAAGTGTATCTAAGCTACTTTGAGGGACAGTGAATCAGAGTATGCACAATGAAGCAAATCAGAAGGAGTTGTGGGTGTCTAGATCATCGAGCAGAGGGTTCAGCTGAAAACATGGAGATGTAGTCTTGGCTGGCTTGGCAGCGAGATTGGCTGGGAGTTTTGGTAGATTGGTGGTGAGCTTGGTGAACAAAAGTTTGTTGTAGAGTAGATTTCTGATCATGGACTTTCATTGATTTATCATGGATGGTTGGGACACCTTGAGGGTTTTTTTCGCATAGACGAGATCATATTGACTGAGATGGCTTCTTGTGATGGACAAAAAGTTGGCAGGATAGAGTCTTCTTCAGATCGCGATGTTGCATATCCGAGATTGGAGGGATTTGTATGAGTAGTATTTGATCCAGGAGGATGAGTTCTTGCAGGACTGAGCCAGTAGAGATCGTGTAGCCTTATAGGGAGTCGAGCCTCAGAGGTCAAAGCCCTATGGAGATTTTGGGATCTTCAGGTTCAAATGTGATGAGGTAGAGGCACTACCGAGATTATCGGGTTCATTCTACAGGGTATGATGCAGTAATTGATCCCAGATGGGCTAGTGTTGCCATAGATGATGATGGTTACTTCCTAATCTTGGAAGTACCTCCCTCGCTAAGAGGGAGTGCTTATATTTGTAGCTTGGGAGGTATTCCAAGCCTTGAGGATCGAGGGTTTGGAGGAAGGAGCTCTACAAGTGGCTGTGGGCTTGAAACCCAAGCCTGGGGTTTTTCACCCATCGATGTTTGGGCCCAAACTATGATGAGGATTTGACATGTGATGGATGGAAATGATAAAGGATGTCGAGACGATTCCAACAAATCGAGAATCATTGAATTTTGCATTTTCAAAGTGGATTTATGAATTTTTGAACATATTGTGTGGGCTTGTGATACAAAGTTAAGGTCGAATTAGTGTTTTAGTAACCTTATAACAGTTGGAAAGCCCTCTTGGAAGAATTTGTTGGAGCCCTTGTATTGTGTATAAATATAAGGTGGAGGAGAGTCATTTAAAACATCCAAGAAACATCTTTCATAGTCTACACATCAAGAAATCCAACTCGAGTGTAGGAACGCGTGAGTGCAAGAACGCGCGAGTGTAGTAACTCGAGTGTAGGAACGCAAGTGTAGGTAGCGTGAGTGAGGGTCGAGCATGTAGCAGACTGCATTAGGGTGACACAGAAGCCAAGCAAGGATTAATATATATTTGATTGATGTGTTAAGGTTGAATTGATGCTAGTGGATGGTGTCTTAGGATAGGACAGTTTGGAAGTATGTTAGCAGCCATGTGGAGGGGTTTCCTAGGTGTTGGATGCCCTAAATAGGAGCAGATGCTACAACAAGGATTGGTCGCTTGTGGATTGTTGGAAGGCATCATGAGAGTGGACCAAGTGTGGATAGTGATTGGGAATTTATGGTCTACTGGAGGACAACGTGATAGTGTCCAAGTTGGAGCTCGGTGTGCAATACTTTGATGGAAAAAAGTTGTTGCTAAAGTGGCAGTGGTTGAGCTCAAGGGTTGATGAACTAGAGGAGTAGTTGAGCAGCCCTAGACTTGCATGAGGAGAAGGAATTTTATAGTAGATGATGGGAAATCCTCCTAGCCCATGTTCTTTGTGGGAGATGGAGACCTTGTAGTGATAGGTGGAAGCCTTACGTGCCATATGTTGGTCTTCGTTGGAGTAGCACAAGAAGACCATAATGGGTTGAAGTCCCTGAATAGATGAAGAGAAATAGTGGGCAGATTGAGAGTTGTTCATAAGTGGAGTTGTAAACAACTCGACAAGAGTCTCGATGTGTTGATGGACCAACGATCAACTAGTGAGAAAATTTACAGTCAAGGTTTAGTGGTCAGATGGACATAGAGGCAGGTGCTACAGATCGGGAGCTGAAGGACCGGGCAAGTCCAGGGTATGACCGAGGGGAGCTGAGAGAGTCGACTTCATCAGCTAGAAGGTCAGAGTATCTTGTTAAGGGTAGATTGGTTTTCGATGGACTGAAACCAAGCCCAAGTTTTTTATTCTTGTACTAGTGGATATTTGAGGGCCATTATCCCTAGTATGGGAGCCCTAAACTATTGTATTATATGTTGATTAACATAACGAAGTTCGGTTGAAACTTGTAAAGAGTTTTCTATATTTTGTACGCTAGTAGATTTACTATTGTTTATATTATGTTGTGCAAATTAACTTCATTGTGATTCTTGGTTTCGTAGCGTCAGTGATTTAAGATTCTACCCTAGACACTAGGATCGTGGAAAAGCAACATGGTATCAAAGCAGCTCTGAGCTACTTTGAGGGATAGCGAATTAGACTGTGCACAACGAAGCAAATCAGAAGGAGTTGTGAGTGTCTAGATCATTGAGGAGAGGGTTCAGCTGAAGACATGGAGATGTGGTCTTGACTGCCTTGGCAGCGAGATTGGCTGGGAGTTCTAGTGGATTGGTGGAGACCCTGGTGAACAAAAGTTTGTTGTAGGGCAGATTGCTGATCATGGACTTCCGTTGATTTTTCATGGATGGTTGGGAAAACTCAAGGGTTTCTTTGGCATGTGTTATCACTTAGAAGTTTTCCCTAGAAGTTATCAAAAGAAGGAATCATCTGAGGTAACCACAAACCAATCTTTTAGGCTTAGGTTCTAGCCAACCTAAGTCCAGAGAGGGCTTTCTCTTTATAATTTAGCTTTGTTTTTATGGGATTTTAGGCTAGTTCTTAGTGTTCATGGGGTTTTGTTTTGAATTGAAGGTTGGGTGGTGGAATTCTTAGAGTAGATGGATAGAGCTAGGTCTTCAAGCCATTGGGCTATGGAGTCAATAAATGGATAGCATAAATGGACCAGATCATTAAAGGGAATGTTCACAGGGCAGGGTAGCAAAGCAAAAGGAAAATCTTCAGGTCTAATGGATGAAATGATTCTAACCAGGGTGAAAGGGCACTTAAGAATCCTTAGACCGGGATCAGAATGAAGAACAAAGGGTGATCATGAACAAAGGGCAATTAAGAATCCTTTGCTATAGACTAGAGGAAAAACTACGGAAGCTAAGGAGAAGTTAAGAATTCCCTAGCTAAGATAGTTAAGGAGAAAACATTCAGAATGTAAAACAATCAAGACAGTGCATTCAAGCAATTTCTGAAATATCATTCCTTGTTATACATTTAGATTTTAGAAAAACAAATAAGATTATGGAAAAAACATAAGGAAAAACAATATCGAACATGGAAGAATAGTTATTTGTATTTTGCTTTCCACAAGAATCCTGTAAAATATTTGATCTTTATTCCTTGATCCAACAAGCCAATCCAGTCATTGATACAATAGAATTTTGATTTGAGAGAAAAGGTCTATAGAAATGTCTTGGAATCCACCCTACATACTTCGAAATGTGAAGTATTTATACAAAAATATTTACAAAATATCTCAAAACAACTTGAGACTTAATCTAGGGAAAAAGAATATCTTCTTGCATGAAGATAGAGACAGATGTAAAACTGCTTTTTGCTGTCCCTGTTATTATGGTGTTGCTAGCTGTTTCTGTTGAGTTGGAGCCCTTTAAGCTGGCTGATAGTTGTGGTATTTCTATGCTGGAATCTCCTTTACTTTGATCTTTTATTGATACTCTTTGACTCTGTTACCCTTTGACCCTGCTGATTTGTCTTTTACCTGTATCACCTGGATGCCTTCAGATTTAATGTGGTAACTTTCTGGTGTAAAACTTTTTCATAGTAAATCTATCATTTTCTCCCACCATTCTGTCTCAGGCAATCTCATTTTCAACATTTTTCTGTAAATTTCGTCTACCTCTATGTATTTTGCAAAATTTGGTTTGGTGAGAAACAAATGTTTCACCTCATGTTCTAGGAAAAACAGGTTCTCCAAAGTATCATACAATACTTTTCCAGTTGGCAGGGCTTTAATGCCTGAAGAGCTGGCTTGTTCCTTGGCCAACCTCCTGAGTCTATCACTATAGTCCAATTGGGTCATGAGTTTATCATTGATGACCATAGGACTGGGAAGGCCTTTGTCCCTCAAAATTTGAAATTTAGCCATAAACCTGTCAATGGCTACCTGCATGTTATGGCACTTTTCTTCTAAGTTGAGCATGAGGTTTCTTTTGGAAAGAACCTTTTTAATCTCTAGGATGGCTTCAGTCCTATCCTCTATGCCAAGCTCATGGAGCTCATATCTGTTCTTACTGTTCAGGAGGTGGATGAGTCGATTTGCATCCTTAGGTTTATCTCCTAATTCTTCCCTTACTTTCTGGATAACTTCAGTGGCTACTTTCACTAATTCTATCTACTCAAATATAACTTGGATTGATGGCCAACTATCATTGACAGAGTCAATGATATTGGCCCAGAGCATCTCTTTAGTCTGTCCTAGTGGCTTCAGTAGTGTCAAATCTTTCTCTAGGACTTTGATTTTCTCACCCATCCTTATGGCTTTCTGTTTTTCTTCTCTTTGCTGAATTTGGGCAAGTTTACAATCAATTTTTAAACTTGCCACTTTCTCATTTAATCTTTTGAGCTCTGTAGCTTGGATGGACATCTCCTCCATAAATTTTAACAGTTCTACTGTTTTCTCAGTTGAAGTACCTACTACTGTAGTGGATTCAGTTGTAATTGGTAGTGCTGTGGCAAGTGGAGCGGTGCCAATGATGCTTGCCATTGTGGAAGGAACTGCTGTTGTCACTGTGGGGATGGCAGTTGTGGAAGTTGTGGCCAGGTCACTTTGCTTGGACTGAATCAAAGTGTCCAACTCTTTCTCTGTTTCTTTAAGCGGATCATTTAGCTTTAGGACTAGGTCCATAAGCTCTTCATGTCCTTTTTGTGCTTTTAGGACTTCCATTGTTTAAGGGTGATGCAGTTGGGGAATTTTGAGCTGCTTCTTCAGTGCAACAATGTCATCATTCTTCTTTTTAATTAGCTGCTTTGTTGCTTTCACATCCTTGGGATCATGCCCTAACTCTATCACTAAGTCCTATAAGGACTTGATTCTTGTATCTTTGGCTTGTGAGGAGGCCTTCTCCAACTGAAACTGAGCTAACATATTGTTTAAAGAGTTCTGCAATTGGTGGGCTGCTATGGCTTTCCCTGTCAATGTAGAATAAATCATTTCACTTGTTTGCTTATGCAGCTCAATCTGGTCAATGGGATGAATATCCCTTGCCAGTACTTCAAAATCTACTCTTTTAAAATCTGTTGTTGTCCTTGGCTGCTGAGTGGTTGACTTGATGAAGGTCATCTGCATTTTCCCCTCTTTAACATCATAGGCTGACATAAGCCTTGTTTGATTGGTAGGGGTCATTTTCAGATACTGTGCATAGGTTTGGGATTTCATCCTTTCATTTCTAGCCTTTATTTCTTTGTATCTCTCTTTGATGTCTTGGTCTTTATCTGCTGGCATTCTGAAAGAGGATATCTCAACAATTTGTTGCCTTTCCAACATCTGAGTGTGTGATGTGGAAGGTTCTAGAGTGCCTCCAGATGGAGTGGCAAGCCTACTCCCATCTCTTTCTGTGCTTGTAACCTCAGCTATCTCCATTGTATATTCCTGTTCAGAGACAAGATTGACTCTTTGTCTCTTAGCCTGGCTTGTCTCTGCATAGGCTTGTGATGTTTCTCTTTCTGAAGTAGTGGCCCCTTCCCCGTTTCTCTTGAGGCTTTTCTCCTCATTTAGAGGAGTCTGTAAGACTGGAGGGGTACTCATGGTGGCCTTTGGTCTATCTGTTTTCTCTGATTGCTCTGGTACTTTTGATTCTTCTGGTACCTCTGATAGGTATGGTGCTTCCGATTCTTCTGGTACCTGTGATCCTTCTGGCACCTGCAGGAAAGAACCCTCATTAAGTTGTTTCTCTAGGTCAATCAATGTGTTTTCCACAACAACTTCAGTACTATCCCCGTCCTCTAAATAATTTTCTACCCATTGCAATTGGTTGGCATACTTTTCTATTTCAGGGATGTGGTGATGAATATAGGGAGCCATCTTGTTTTTCTGCCTTTTTTTGTAGATGAAGTCCAAGGGATCATATCTCCATATGAAGCTCTGTTTTAGATTTAATCTTTGAAGGATTAGGTCTGCCTCCTTTCCAGCTTCTCTGCTATTACAAATAAAGGGACCTAATTGGTCTTTGATCTTGAGCTGGGCTTTCTTTTTGGCTTTAACAAAGTGTACCTCATCTGAATTTATTATCTGCCTGTAGTACTCCAGAGCAAATAACCTCATTGGGAGGTATTTAGGTAGTTTGTATGGGGCTAGCTCACAGCCATAAATCCTGATCTCAGTGTGGTTTTGGTACAAGTACCAATCACCCACTTTGGATTGTTTTGAGAGTTGCAGGATTCTCTTTATATTTGAACTGATTCTTGGAGGAGGGCTTCCTATCAACATTGTCACAATGGGATGTACAAATAGGTCTATGAAGTCTGTATATGAATATGGGGAGTGATATTTATGGATCAATGGAGTCCAGAAAATCACTGATCTGGGTTGACCTTTTGTATCAAGCTTCTGCAGGGTGAATGGAAACTTGTCTGACTGGAAATATAGAAAAAGGTGGTACAAAACAGAGGAGTATTTGAAGACTCTCTCATTGCTCATTCTGAGAAATTGGTCATGCATCCTATTGGCTATAAACTTGGCATAATCATAAATAACAGCAGGAGGCTGTCCTGGAGTGTATATGGACATGAAATCCAAGATGATTTCATCTATATACTCGTTGGTGGTATAACGTAGGACACTGGATATCATTTCTACAATGTCGTGGCCAAATGGGGAAAATATGGTATACACATATGGAGGGGGTTTTTTAGGGGTATACTTTTCTTCTACAATGAAGGTTTGGATTATTTGGGCCAATCTTGCAGGGCTGAGCTTGGGAAATAAGTCCAACAGATCTTCAATGGAGAGGGGAGTCAAGTTTTGGCCTGGCGTGGCACTCTTGATTATGGACTTCTGTACACTCGAAGTTTCGATCCTATACTCAGTGGTTACACAGATTCTGACTGGGCCGGTTCGGTTGATGACCGTAAATCTACAGCTGGGTATGTGTTTAGTCTGGGATCTGGTGCTGTCACATGGACTAGTAAGAAGCAGCAAGCAATGGCTCTTTCCTCAACAGAAGCAGAGTATCGGGGAGCAGTTAAGGCATCTTGTGAGGCAGTTTGGCTTCGACGTATGCTTGCGGATATGCATGTTTCCCAGGCCGGTCCTACTCCTTTGTTCTGTGATAATCAAGGAGTGCTCAAACTTGCCAAGAATCCAGTCTTCCATGAACGAACAAAGCATGTGGAAACCCATTGTCACTACATTCGACGGCTTGTTGAAGATGGATCCATTCAGTGGTTATATTTTCCCACAACGGACCAGCTAGTAGACATCCTCACCAAGCCCCTTGGTCTTGATAAATTTGTAAAATTCACAGGGTCTCTAGGCGTTGTAAATAGATTGAGCATTAAGGGAGGGTATTAGAATAATGCTACTTTAGTGATTAATGCTGTTTCTATTTTCTGTCTTATTAGCAGTTTCTTAGACGAAACTTGCTGTTTCTATTTCTTAGTAGAAACTTGCTGTTTCTATCTATGTAAATACATTTGTATTATTTATTGAGCTTCATAGCTCATTGTAAATCAATTCAATCCATTCATTGATTGCCAAGGTTACACTGTTTGGCCAGATTTTTATTCTCTAACTATCAACATGAAATTTAAAGCATGGCATAATCAAGATTAAATAGTTTGATTACCATGGATTGTGACATGAATAACAAGCTGCACACAATCATTTTATTCTGCATAAAAGTAAAGTAGGAGTGGCATTTTGGATTGCTCACTTTCATGGTATTTTCTCTTTTCTTGGGGTTCATATTTTTCATTTTTTTGGACCTTTTCTTATTTTTTTTGTTCTTTGATTTTTCTTTTAGGACATACCCTCTTTACATTTTTGTAATTTTTTGAATATGGAAAACATTTGCAGAAAGCAAAGGTATGTACATATCACAGGTTTAATCTCAAGCATTAAAAAATTATGACTCCTATTGGTATAGGAACCTAACAGTGGCTCCACTTGTGGATGGCATTTTCTGGTGAAATGTCAATAACTTTGTAGACCAATGGCCTTCTGAATTGCTGTGATGTTACCCTGCAATTTTTCCTTTTCATGTTTCTGCATTATTACTATTTATGACTGTAAAACTTTTGAAGCTTAGGGCCCTCTCTTCGGGCTTCAACTTAAAAAATCACTATCCGATCAACTCTAGACTTTTGAAAGTAAAGTATGTACAAATGATCAGTGAAATCAGTAACTAGGTTCAATATAGTGTTTGAGCATTCGACCATTCACTGGTCCTCCTTCTCCTTTTGTACCATCCATTTCTCTGAGGAAGAAAGCATTATTACCTCAACATAGTGTTTGAGCATTCGACCATTCACTAGTCCTCCTTCTCCTTTTGTACCATCCATTTCTCTGAGGAAGAAAGCATTATTACCTCAACATATTGTTTAATGACCTAGTTAATTCTGCTAAGTTAGAAATAAATCTCCAAAGAAAGTTAATTTTCCCTAAAAAGGCTTGTAATTCCCTAATGCTCTTAGGATGTTGTATCTGTAAGATGGCTTCAGTTCTTGCAGGATCTATTCGGATACCATCTTTAGAGATTATATGGCCTAATAACTTTCCCTCTTCTAACCCAAATAAAGATTTTTTGGGATTCAAAGAAATTCCATACTTTCTACATTTGATGAAAACCTGCCTTAGATGATCTAAGTGTTGGTTATCAGATTTTGAGAATACAGTGATGTCATCTAAATATATTACTAGGAAGTCATGAATTTCCTTAGCAAAATCTATGTCCAGGGCTCTTTGGAAAGTGGCCCCTACATTCTTTAATCCAAAAGGCATCTTCACATACATGAACGTGCCCCAAGGAGTAGTAAACACATTTTTAGCCTAGTTATCTGGGTGAACTAAAATCTGATTGTAACCAGAAAACCCATCCAATAATGAGATTCTGGTTGACCCTACTACCCTCTGTAAGATGTGATCCATTTTAGGGAGAGGTTAATTGTCTTTGAGTGAAACTTTATTAAGATTTCTAAGATTAACACAGAGTTTGATCTCATCAGTTTTCTTCCTTGTTGGCACCAAATTTGAAACCCAATCAAAGAATCTAATTGGTGCTATTATCTTGGCCTCATACATCCTTCGGATTTCCTTTTTAATAGAAGGCAATAGGATGGGATTGATCCTCCTAAGCTTCTGCCTGAAAGGTTTCTGGTTTTCTTTTATGGGGATAGTGTGTTGTATGATGCTGGTGTCATAGGACTTGAGGTCCTCATAACTCCAAGCAAAGACATCTTGGAATTCCTTTAATAGTGCAATGTATTTCAATTTTTCGGTAGGAAGTAAGGGCTTTGAAAATTTGATCAATTTTGGGTTTTCCTTAGTGCCTATATTAAATTCCTCTATATCAGATTTTAAAGGTTCCATCTTTGGTTTTCTAGGGACATCATTTGAATCAAACAAGTCTTCCAAAGGGGTTAATCCTTTGGGAAAAAAGTTGTCTTTGAGATTAATGATTTCAGAGTCTTAATGAATTATCTCATCAATTTCAACTTGCTTTAGGTTTTCTACATCTAATTTTGTAAATTTAGTGTGATGGAATGTATCTATCTTTTCATCTTTTGTTTCATTAATTTCTATTTCATCTTTAAAATTGGGATCTAATGTAATGCCAGTATCTATATTACTATTTACAAATTCTTCCTCTAAGGTTAAAAAATTGTTTATCTGTTGGTCATTAGCAAATACTTGCCAATTTTTCAAGTTATCTGGGATAGCAGGTCTGTGCCTGACCTCAGCAGTGTACTGATGGTTAGGTTGAAATGGTAACTTACAAGTGCTGGCAAACATTGCTAAACTATGAGCCTGCATATTATGTTTCCTAGGAATTACAACAACCTTGGTTTCTAGGAAAGTGTTTAGTATTTCTATAATGGTTCCTCTGTAATAACTTAATCTAGGGTCTTTGGTCATATATACAACTTTAATATGTTTTATCACTAATTCAGAGTCTCCCATGATAGAAACTCTTATAGCTCCTAGCTTCCTAACTAATTTAAGACCTAAAAGAAGTGCTTCATACTCAGCCATGTTGTTAGTGCATTTAAAATTCAGTCTGTAAGCATGGCCCTTTGAATGATCATTCTCCAGATTATATATCCACATTCTTGCTCCTTCTCCTAACTTATTCACTGATCCATCAAATTCAAGGTGCCATAATATCTCATGTTCATAATTTTCACTATCAGGGGGAAGAAAATTTTCCTTGTTTGCTGCATTTTGATTATCTTGTTTATTGGAAATCTCTTGAGTTTGGACAGTTTCTTTTTTAGTTGTAACTGCAATTTCTTTTGGTTCTGAAATAATACTGTTTGAAGTGGTTTGTTGTGTTTGTTCAGCATTATACAAAATAAAAGAATCAATGTCAGAATGCAGGGAGTAGATAGGAAAGTTTTGAGGTCTATCCCGGCTACTCACCACATATTTCATTAGGGTCTCTCTGTACAACTTTTTAGGTTGTCCAAAGACTAAGATTGTGGCATATGACATGTCAAGTTGCAAAGATCCTTGGAGTTTAGCCCCCCATGATCTAGACAATAGCATGCCATATTTAGGTGGGATGTCAGCGACTACTATATCCATGACAATGGTCTTAGCAGGATATTGTACGAAGGAAACACACATGTCTTTGATTAACCCTAGACACTTTACTTGACTTAAGTCAAACGAAAATAAGTCCTTGTAAGGTCTAGTAATGTCCAAGTTTAATCTTTCCATAACCGATTTAGGCATTAAATTTTGTGAAGCTCCTGAATCTAACATTGCATTGTGCAAGATTTTATCATGAATGCTAAGGCTAATATAAAATGGTGGTATCCCTCCTTCTAATGGTTTGCCATTAACATCAGGACCGACTATAAGCTCACGTTAATCATCAAACAAGTTGATAGAGTCTTCATTGTCAACAAAGTTTAAGGTTTTGTTTATTTGAGACTTATAGGTTTAACTTTTAATCAGGTCTGTTAAGGGAACTGAAATTTTTAGGGTAGCTACCTCCGCTCCCAAATTGAAAGGCAAAGGGGCTTTCTCTGTTTGAGTGCTTGGAATTTTCATAGCAGGAATTGGAGTAGGTTGCTCTTCTTTTTCTGCATTTGAGGTCTGTTTCTATGAATTTTCTAATATGGTGTCTAGAGATTTCTCCACTGTCTCCCTGGAGCGGATTGAAGTGGATGGTTGATCATTAGGGGGTTGGTCATGGGTTATCTACAATGGTGGGACCAGGAGGGTTCTGATTTGGTCTAGGGAGAATTTGAAGAGTTTTAGTAACTAGAGCTGCTTTGATCTTCTTGGGTTGATTTGGCACTGTTTTCTTGGTTTGGTCAGGAGTGTTAGAATTCTTTTTACTCCTTAAATTGTATTGTTTGTGTACTTCAAAAATGGTAGAATCATACCCTTGCTTATAATCAAATGATTCTCCGGATTGGGTCTGCAATTGCTGCAGCATATGCAGTTCCTGCTCATCTTGGGTCAAGAAGACAGTTTCCTCATCATCTAATCCCATCAAGTTAATGTGTGTGTCTTGTTCAGGGTCATCTGAATGGGATGTTTCAGCATAGTTTTCTTGAAAGGGAGGCCTAATATTCTGATCAGGTCCATTCTTTCCAGTATTTTGATTCTGATTCTTTCTAAAGTTTGGATTTCTCACTGGAGGTGCCTGTTGATTATCCCATTGAGGTTTCCTCTCAATGTTTTCTATACTATCCATCAATTTTTCCATACCCTTGGTTAGAACATCTATTTTAAGGTCAGAGGGTGAGGCTTCATCTTTCGCAGGTCCTCTCCTTTCGTTCCTAACCTTAGCTCTTTTTTCTAGCAAGTTGGCTTCTACACTAACTGCTACACTCTGCATGTCTTCTAAAGTTGGAGGATTTCTCTCTCTAAGTTGGAAGGCCATATCAGTATTAAACCCATCAAGAAACTTTATTAGTGCTAAGTCAGGTGTGGATCTGAGATTGACTGGTATTGCATTGTATATATTGTTAAATCTGGTACAGTAATCCTGGACTGTTTCATTTGGTCCTCTTTTGATGTTTTCGTATTTTGAAAGGATCTGCAGAGGGTTATTTCTCTTTTTCCATCTATTTAAAAATTGCTGATAAAATATATCTAAACTATCTATGCTATTAGTAGGTAACGATCTAAACCATTTCCTTACATCACCGACTAGAGTCTGAGCAAAAAGTCTCATCTGAACATCTCCAATATCAATTTCATGCAATTCAAAGTAGTCTGTCATTTTGTTTACATGATGATGCGCTGTATAAGGTCCTATGCCATCAAATTGGACAACTTTGTTCTGGTAATCTTGTGGCATGGCACCAAGTGGGGTAGGTAACACAAGAGGAGCATATATATTTGCCATGGCTATATGTTGGGCAATGCTAAGAAGTGGGGTTGGGGTACCAGGAGATGATACAGTGGTTGATGGAGAACCGATAGGTTGGAAGGGAAGTGAAGGTGTGAATGGAGGTGAGGAATGAAATTCAGAGTTGGAAGGCAATAATGGTGAACTAAGGGTAGTTGACACTGGTTCAGAAAGCTCAGGGATATTAGCAGTAGTAGGGAATGACTGAGGGGAATTTAGAATATACTCATCAATTGAATGGTTTGCCTTTTGGACTTCGAGATCTGCGATAAACTCTGGATTTAGAACTATGTCATCAAGTGCACTTTTAGAACTGGTTATAAATAGGGAAAGGTAAAATGACTCATCAAAGGGGAGGTATTCTAGAAACAACCACTCATCAGAGCATGAATCTGCTTTGATTGAAGGTGTTGGACTGACTGAACTTTCTTGTCTTTTGGATCTTCTCGAAATTAGGTTGGGATTATCCACTACTGGGGCAGGGTTTGGATCTAGATTAGCCCTAGTATAGTGAGTTCTCCTTGAAGCCAAAATTTCAAACTTTTCTAATTACTTTCTTTTTGTGAAATTTTGTAAATAACTTCTAATAAACCCTTCAAGAGGCTCGAAATAAAGATTTGAAATTTTCTCAAAGGTTTATTAAGACTGAGGGTTTGAATCCCCAGTATGGTTGCCATTATGTTATCACTCAGAAGTTTTCCCTAGAAGTTATCAAAAGAAGGAATCATCCAAGGTAACCACAAACCAATCTTTTAGGCTTAGGTTCTTGCCAACCTAAGTCCAGAGAGGGCTCTCCCTTTGTAATTTAGCTTTGTTTTTATGGGATTTTAGGCTAGTTCTTAGTGTTCATGGGGTTTTGTTTTGAATTGAAGGTTGGGTGGTGGAATTCTTAGAGCAGATGGATAGAGATAGGTGTTCAAGCCATTGGGCTATGGAGTCAATAAATGGATAGCATAACTGGACCATATCATTAAAGGGAATGTTCACAGGGTAGGCTAGCAAAGCAAAAGGAAAATATTCAGGTCTAATGGATGAAATGATTCTAACCAGGGTGAAAGGGCACTTAAGAATCCTTGGATCGGGATTAGAATGAAGAACAGAGGGTGATCATGAACAAAGGGCAATTAAGAATCCTTTGTTATAGACCAGAGGAAAAACTATGAAAGCTAAGTAGTTAAGAATTCCCTAGCTAAGATAGTTTAGGAGAAAAATTTCAGAATGTAAAACAGTCAAGACAGAGTGCATTCAAGGAATTTCTAAAATATCATTCCTTGTTATACATTTAGATTTTAGAAAAACAAATAAGATTATGGAAAAAACATAAGGAAAATCAATATTGAACATGGAAGAATAGTTATTTGTATTTTTCTTTACACAAGAATCCTGTAAAATATCTGATCTTTATTCCTTGATCCAACGAGCCAATCTAGTCATTGATACAATATAATTTTGATTTGAGAGAAAAGGTCTATAGAAATGTCTTGGAATCCACCCTACATACTTCAAAATGTGAAGTATTTAGACAAAAATATTTACAAAATATCTCAAAACAACTTGAGACTTAATCTAGGGAAAAAGAATATATTCTTGCATGAAGATAGAGACAGATGTAAAACTGCTTCTTGTTGTCCCTTTTATTATGGTGTTGCTGGCTGTTTCTGTTGAGTTGGAGCCCTTTAAGCTGGCTAATAGTTGTGGTATTTCTACGTTGGAATCTTCTTTACTTTGATCTTTTACTAATTCTCTGACTCTGTTACCCTTTGACCTTGCTGATCTATCTTTTACCTGTATCACCTGGCTGCCTTCAGATTTACTGTGGTAACTTTTTGATGTAAAACTTTTTCATAGTAAATCTGTCATTTTCTCCCACCATTCTGTCTCAGGCAATCTCATTTTCAACATTCTTCTGTAAATTTCGTCTACCTCTGTGTATTTTTCAAAATTTGGTTTGGTGAGAAACAAATGTTTCACCTCATGTTCTAGGAAAAATAGGTTCTCCAAAGTATCATACAATACTTTTCCAGTTGGCAGGGCTTTAATGCCTGAAGAGCTGGCTTGTTCCTTGGCCAATCTCCTGAGTCTATCACTATAGTCCAATTGGGTCATGAGTTTATCATTGATGACCATAGGATTGGGAAGGCCTTTGTCCCTCAAAATTTGAAATTTAGCCATAAACTTGTCAATGGCTACCTGCATGTTATGGCACTTTTCTTCTAAGTTGAGCATGAGGTTTCTTTTGGAAATAACCTTTTTAATCTCTAGGATGGCTTCAGTCCTATCCTCTATGCCAAGCTCATGGAGCTCATATTTGTTCTTACTGTTCATGAGGTGGATGAGTTGATTTGCATCCTCAGGTTTATCTCCTAATTCTTCCCTTACTTTCTGGATAGCTTCAGTGGCTACCTTCACTAATTTTGTCTGCTCAAATATAACTTGGATTGATGGCCAAATATCATTGACAGAGTCAATGATATTGGCCCAGAGCATCTCTTTAGTCTGTCCTAGTGGCTTCTGCAGTGTCAAATCTTTCTCTAGGACTTTGATTTTCTCACCCATCCTTAGGGCTTTTTGTGTTTCTTCTCTTTGTTGAATTTGGGCAAGTTTACAGTCAGTTTCTAAACTTGCCACTTTCTCCTTTAATCTTTTGAGCTCTGTAGCTTGGATGGACATCTCCTCCATAGCTTTTACTAGTTCTGTTGTTTTCTCAGTTGAAGTACCTACTGCTATAGTGGACTCAGTTGTAATTGGCAGTGCTGTGGCAGGTGGAGCTGTAGGTGCCAATGATGCTGCCATTGTGGAAGGAACTGCTATTGTCACTGTGGGGATGGAAGTTGTGGAAGTTGTGGCCAGGTCACTTTGCTTGGACTGAATCAAAGTGTCCAACTCCTTCTCTGTTTATTTAAGCTGATCATTTAGCTTTAGAAATAGGTCCATAAGTTCTTCATGTCATTTTTGTGCTTCTAGGACTTCCATTGTTTGAGGGTGATGCAGCAGGGGAATTTTGAGCTGCTTCTTCAGTGCAACAATGTCATCATTTTTCTTTTTAATTCGCTGCTCTATTGCTTTCACATCCTTGGGATCATGCCCCAACTCTATCACTAAGTCCTCTAAAAGGACCTGATTCTTGTATCTTTGGCCTGTGAGGAGGCCTTCTCCAAACTGAGTTGACATATTGTATAAAGAGTTTTACAATTGGTGGGCTGCCATGGCTTTCCCTGTCAATGTAGAATAAATCATTTCACCTGTTTGCTTATGTAGCTCAATCTGGTTAATGGGATGAATATCCCTTGCCAGTACTTCAAAATCCACTCTTTTAAAATCTGTTGCTGTCCTTGGCTGCTGAGTGGTCGGCTTGATGAAGGTCATCTACATTTTCCCCTCTTTAACATCATAGGCTGACATAAGCCTTGTTTGATTGGTAGGGGTCATTTTCAGATACTGTGCATAGGTTTGGGCTTTCAACCTCTCATTTCTAGCCTTTATTTCTTTGTATCTCTCTTTGATGTCTTGGTCTTTATCTGCTGGCATTCTGAAAGAGGATACCTCAACACTTTGCTGCCTTTCCAACATCTGAGTGTGTGATGTGGAAGGTTCTAGAGTGCCTCCAGATGGAGTGGCAAGCCTACTCCCATCTCTTTCTGTGCTTGTAACCTTAGTTGTCTCCTCTGTATATTCTTGTTCAGAGACAGGATTGACTCTTTGTCTCTTAGCCTGGCTTGTCTCTGCATAGGCTTGTGATGTTGCTCTTTCTGAAGTAGTGGCCCCTTCCCTGTTTCTCTTGAGGCTTTTCTCCTCATTTAGAGGAGTCTGTAAGACTGGGGGGGTACTCATGGTGGCCTCTGGTCTATCTGTTTTCTCTGATTGCTCTGGTACTTCTGATTCTTCTGGTACCTCTGATAGGTCTGGTGCTTCTGATTCTTCTGGTACCTGTGATCCTTCTAGCACCTGTAGGAAAGAACCCTCATCAATTTGTTTCTCTAGGTCAATCAATGTGTTTTCCACAACAACTTTAGTACTATCCCTGTCCTCTAAAGTATTTTCCACCCATTGCAATTGGTTGGCATACTTTTCTATTTCAGGGATGCAGTGATGAATATAGGGAGCCATCTTGTTTTTCTGCCTTCTTTTGCAGATGAAGTCCAAGGGATCATATCTCCATATGAAGCTTTGTTTTAGATTTAATATTTGAAGGATTAGGTCTGCCTCCTTTCCAGCTTCTCTGCTATTACAAATAAAGGGACCTAATTGGTCTTTAATCTTGAGCTGGGCTTTCTTTTTGGCTTTAACAAAGTGTACCTCATCTGAATTTATTATCTGCCTGTAGTACTCTAGAGAAAATAACCTCATTGGGAGGTATTTAGGTAGTTTTTATGGGGCCAGCTCACAGCCATAAATCCTGATCTCAGTGTGGTTTTGGTACAAGTACCAATCACCCACTTTAGATTGTTTTGAAAGTTGCATGATTCTCTTTATATCTGAACTAATTCTTGGAGGAGGGCTTCCTATCAGCGTTGTCACAATTGGATGTACAAATAGGTCTATGAAGTCTGTATATGAATATGGGGAGTGATATTTATGGATCAATGGAGTCCAGAAATCACTAATTTGGGTTGACCTTTTGTATCAAGCTTCTATAGGGTGAATGGAAATTTGTCTGACTGGAAATATAGAAAAATGTGGTACAAAACATAGGAGTATTTGAAGACTCTCTGATTGCTCATTCTGAGAAACTAGTCATGCATCCTATCGGCTATAAACTTGGCATAATCATAAATAACAGTAGGAGGCTGTCCTGGAGTGTATATGGACATGAAAGCCATGATGATTTCATCTATATACTCGCTGGTGGTATAACCTAGGACACTGGATATCGTTGCTACAATGTCGTGGCCAAATGGGGAAAATATGGTATACACATATGGAGGGGGTTTTTTAGGGGTATACTTTTCTTCTACAATGAAGGTTTGGATTATTTAGGCCAATCTTGCAGGGCTGAGCTTGGGAAATAAGTCCAACAGATCTCCAGTGGAGAGGGGAGTCAAGTTTTGGCTAGGCTGGATTGATTCAGCAGTGATGGTGAAAAGTATGGTTTGGTTAGGGGATATCACTGCTCTTTGACTTGGGATATAATTTGCATGGCAGTAATGGACAATTTCTAGGAATATGTGAACTTCAGGGAATTGGTACATGGGCAAATTGGACTCTCAAAAACCAATTTTATCAGCATGGTTCAGGTATTGGTCTCTGTATCGATAGTATAGTTTGAGAGGAGATTCATGGACAAAGGTGTCCTTTATCTGGAAATCTTTATCATCCAGGGGGAGGTGGCCTAGGTCCAGATGAGGAATGGAAATAGGTCTAACATCCATGGCAATTGGAGTAGCCATTCTTAGTTCTTGTGGATTTGAGAGTGGGGAGGTGATTTTTAGTTTTTCAGGGAAATGGTGGTTCAGTACATAGTAGGTTTGAGTTGCAAGAGTTTCTTTAATTAATTTTTTACTTTAACTAATAAAACTTAGTAATTGGTTCTGAAATTGATAGGTCTTCCAGTGAATTATGGCTTAAATACCTGGAATTTAAGGAAAACTAGCTCTGAACAGGTTAGCTGGCAACTATGAATGGTCGAAAAGGCTCTGTGTAAGCTGGAAGGTGAACTGGGTGCTCTGTGGCGTCTTTAGGGTGCAATTGGACGTAGGTTGACAACTTTGACGTTCGCAGGTGCGTGCATGGAGGTTTACAGTTGAAAAAATGATAAAAACAAATGATTTGGGGCTTTTTGGCTTTATGCGCGAAAGTCAATTTTGGCGGGTACGGGTGAACAATGGTCGTTTGTCGTGTAGCAAGGTGAACAGTAACCATTTTTGCGTGTAGTGGGCCGGCGGTAAATGGTTTCCATCGCATCGCTTTTGGGCGCTCGGTGGTATTGGGGGGAGGTCACCCGATTCCATACATTGAATGACACGTAGCATCGGGGGCCCAGCGGAAAACAACTTTTTTGAGCGGGTAATGTTCGGACGTCGGGCCCGCCCGAAATGGATAAGGGCTATCAGATGTGAAGGAAGCGATCGTACGGTGATCGGGCGGGGAAGTTGCATGGAGGGTAGTGGGGGGCCTAGCGGGCGCTTAAGTGCGACGATTTTTGGATTAATGAGGGATTAAAGCAGGGTTAAGGCATCAGGGTCATTAGCGGAGGGTTTAATTGGGTTTTTACCTAACTTAATCGCGGATCGATTAGTTAGTGGGTTTGTTGGGGTTTGGGTAGAAAATCATAGTTTATATAATTAAACTAGGGTGGGGTTAATTTATATGTAGGAGTTAAATATATACGGGGAAAAAGGATTTTTGTTTGGGATTTAATAAATAAAAATTAGTAATTAATCAAATGAGCGGAAAGGGGCACAATACCCTAAGTATATGATTTTTCATGTTTTAATGCTTTTCCCATAATAACATAAATACTTAGGATATGGTGTTTTTGTGGGTTTTTGATATGAAAATGATTTATGTGGGGGAATAAATACTTTTCCTAGGTAAAAGTATTTTAACCTTAGGAAAGGAGTATTATTAGGGAAAATGAATGAAGTGAAGGGGGGGATGAATTTTTATGAGGGGGTTTTTAGTACTTATTGCCTATAAGTCATTGAGCCGAGGGTCCGGTCCCTCCAAAAGTCAGAGAAATGCTCTGAGCCTCTTTGACTTAGGGTTTTTAAGTACTTTGAACTTTATTGTGGGAGATTAGTTAAATAAAAGGTGAGATGAATGAGGGAAGTTAATTAATTTCCTTTGATATCCAATTTCATGCTTGATTGTCCATTTTTCTATAGAAATTTCATGATGGAAAAGATGATAAACATGCTTTTGTCTAATCAATCACCATACTTCTGCAACCTTTCTTCTACTTACCCATCTACTCATCCTACCATTTTCACTTCTCTTTATTAGGGTGCATTTGAGCTAGCAAACACTTATCAAACATTTTTCTTTCTTTTTACAATAGGAAATTTTACTAAATCTAACCTTATTACATCCAAGGGCTCAGATTAAATAGTTGAGCTCCTTTTATTTGCTCTACCTATCTAATTATCTGTCAAGGTTACACTGTTTAGCTTGATTTTTATTCTCTAACTATCAACATGAAATTTAAAGCATGGCATAATCAAGATTAAATAGTTTGATTACCATGGATTGTGGCATGAATAACAAGCTGCGCACAATCATTTTATTCTACATAAAAGTAAAGTAGGAGTGGCATTTTAGCTTGCTCACTTTAATGGTCTTTTCTCTTTTCTCGGGGTTCATATTTTTCATTTTTTTGGACCCTTTCTTATTCTTTTTGTCCTTTGATTTTTCTTTTAGGACATACTCTATTTACAGGTTTAAGCTCAAATATTAAAAAATTATGACTCCTATTGGTATAGGAACCTAACAGCATGGATGAGATTAGGTTGATTGAGATGGCTTCTTGTGATGAACTACAAGTTGGCAACTAGATTCTTCTTCAGATCGTGATGTTTCATATCCAAGATTACAGGGATTTGCATGAGTAGTATTTGATCTAGGAGGACGAGTGCTTGCAAGATTGAGCTAGTGGAGATAATGTAGGCTCAAAGCGGTCAACCCTATGGAGGTTTTGGGATCTTTAGGTTTATATGTGATGAGGCAGAGGCACTACTGAGATTATCGGGTTCATTCTGCATGGTATGCTAGAATGGTGGATGCCAGATGGGCTAGCATTGTCGGAGATGATGATGGTTATTTCCTAGTCTTGGAAGTACCTCCATCACTAAGAGGGAGTGTTTATTTTTGTAGCTTTGGAGGTACTCCAAGCCTCTAGGATCGAGGGTTGGAGGCAAGAGCTCTACAAGTGCCTTTGTGGGATTGAAACCCAAGACTCTAGTTTTGCACCCATCGATGTTTGGGCCAAAATTGTGATGAGACTTTGAAATGTGATTGATGGAAATGATAGAGGATGTTGAGACGATTCCAACGCATAGAGAATCATTGAATTCTGAGTTGTCAAAGTGGAGTTATGAATTTTTGAAGATATTATTTGGGATTGTGACACAAAGTTAAGGTTGGCTTAGTGTTTTAATAACCCTATGACAGTTGGCAAGTCCTCTTGGAAGAATTCATTGGAGCCCTTGTATTATGTAAAAATATAAGGTGGAGGAGAGTCATTTAAAACATCAAAGAAGCATATTTCATAGTCTACACATCAAGAAAGCTAGCTTGAGTGCAGGAACACAAGTGAAAGAATGCACAAGTGTAGGAACGTAGGTGCAGGAACTCGAGTCTGGGAACGCGCGAGTGTAGGAATGAAAGTGCAGTCAATGCGAGTGAGGGCTGAGCATGTAGCAGACTGCACCAGGGTGACACAGAAACTGAGCAGGGCTCGGTTTGTATTGTATTAGTGTGTTAAGGTTGAATTCATGCTAGTGGATGGTATCCTAGGAGAGGACAGTTTGGAAGTTTGTTAGCAACCATGTGGAGGGGTTTCCTAGCTGTTGGATGCCCTTAACTAGGAGAAAGATGCAACAATAAGGATTGGTCACTCGTGGATTGTTGGAAAGCAATGTGAGAGTGGACCAAGTGTGGATAATGATTGGGAATTTATAGTCTACTGGAGGACAATGTGATAGTGCCCAAGTTTGAGCCTAGTGTGCAACACTTTGATGGACAGAATTGGTTTCTAGAGTGGCAGTTGTTGAGCTCAATGGTTGACTAACTAGAGTAGTTGAGAAGCCCTAGACTTATATGTGGAGAAGGACTTCTACAACAAATGATGGGAAATCCTCCTAGCCCATGTTCATTGTGGGACATGGACATCTTGTAGTGATAGGTGGCATCCCTCCGTGCCCTATGTTGGTCTTCATTGGAGCAGCGTAGGGAGACCATAGTGGGTTGAAGTCCCTAAGTAGCTGAGGAGAAACAGTGGGAAGTTTGAGAGTTGTTCACAAGTGGAGTTTTGAACAACTCGACAAGAGTCTCGATGTGTTGATCCGTTGATGGACAAACGCTCAACTAGTGAGTAGATTGACAGCTGAGGTTTAGTGGTCAGATGGACTTGAAGCATTTACATAGGTAGGTGTTGCAGATCGAGAGTCGATGGACCGGGAAGGTATAGGGTATGAACGAGGGGACCTGAGAGAGTCAACTTCATCAGCTAGATGGTCAGAGTATCTTGTTGAGGGTAGATTGGTTGTCGATGGACTAACACCAAGCCCTAGTTTTGTATTATTGTACTAGTGGATATTTGAGGGCCATTATCCCTGGTATGGGAGCTCTAGACTATTGTATTATATGTTGATTAATATAATGAAGTTAGGTTGAAAATTGTTAACAATTTTCTATATTTTGTACACTATTATATTTACTGTTGTTTATATTCTAGTGTGCAAAGTAGCTTTGTTGTGATTTTTGGTTTGGTAGCGTCAGTGATTTAAGACTCTATCCTAGACACCAGGATCGTGGAAAAACAACACCTAGCTGCTAGAACTTCTCCCTTCTTAACATGTTCTTTGATTACTTTCTCTTTGCCCTTAGATTTGACAGTAGCTAGTGTAGCTTTAACCATTGGCGCATATTCACTAGGTTGAGTTGACTTTTCTAGAATGTCAGGCCAGGAGGTAACTCCTCAAATGAGAATATGTTTATTCATTTGGGTTGTTCATAGTTATATACATGAGGGAGTGACTCTTGAGTTTCATCTCCCGATGACTCTTCATTTTCTCTTATTTATTATTTACACTATTTACAATTGTTCACCCAATCCCTATGATTAGGTGTCAACACCCCCCCCAATTTGAAGGGATGTTGGTGAGTCTAAGCATCGTTCTAAATCTTTCAAGCTTTTCTCTTCCAAGCGCTTTGGTGAAAATGTCTGCAATCTGCTCATTAGTGGAACAATGGTGAAGATGGATTGTTTTGGCCTCAACATGATGTCAAATCAGATGATATTTTGTATTGATGTGCTTTGTTCGATCATGGAACTCTGGGTTCTTGGCCAACTTTATTGCAAAGGTGTTTTCAATCATGAGTGGAGTCGAATGTACTTGTTTTACTTGCAAATCTTCCAGAATTTTGCTGAGCCACACAATTTATTTTGTTGCCTCAGATGCTACCACATATTCTGTGTCTGTTGTGGAATCTGTTGGAACTGATTGTTTGCGTGATCTCCAGGAGACATCTCCTTATCCAAGACTCATAGCATAACCAGAAGTAGATACCCCAGTTTCTTTGTCTCCATCGAAGTCTGAATCAGAGTATCCAATCAAGCTGAAGTCGCCCACCTATGTATACTTGAGTCCAAAGTCTTGAGTTCCCTTCAAGTACTTTAGAACTCTTTTTGCAGAGTAATGTCCCTCACAAGGCTTTTGCATAAACCTGGAGAGGATTTCAACAACAAACGAAATGTCTAGTCTGGTAGTAGTCAGGTAGTTGAGACTTCCTACAAGATGTCTATACTTTGTTGCATCCTAAAATTCTTTTCCTTCAATGGATGTGAGCTTTAAGTTTTGTTCCATTGGAGTAGTTAGAGGATTGCATTCAGCCATGCCAAACCTGTTCAACAGATCTCCAATGTACTTATTTTGAGAAAGGAATATGGACTCCGGATGTTGAGTTATTTCAATACCAAGATAGTAATGAACATAGCCCAAATATGTCATCTCAAAACCTTTCCTTAATTACTTTTTTATGGATGCAATGTAGCTCTCATTGTTCCATGTCATTAAAAGATCATCTACATATACCACAAGATATACAAATGTTTTGCCAACTTTCTTGACAAACAAAGTTGCATCATCAAGATCATAATGTTTGAAATTGAGTTTCAGAAGATGCTCAGTTAATTTTTCATACCAGGCTCACGATACTTGCTTGAGGCCATTCAAGGATTTCACAAGTTTTCATAGTTTATGTTCATGTCCTTTCACAGCAAATCCTTTAGGCTGGGACATAAAAACATTCTCTTTTGGATCTCCATTCAAGAAAGTAGTTTTTACATCCATTTGATGGAATTTCCAACCGTTCTGAGCTGCTAGGGCAAAGAGTGTCTGGATGGTAGCCCATTTTGCTGTGGGGACAAAAGTCTTCTCATAATCGACCCCTTCCTTCTATGCAAAACCTTTTGCCATAAGCTTGGCTTTGGGTTTGTCAAGTGAGCCATCAGATTTATACTTGTTCTTGTAGACCCACTTGTAGCCAATTGGTTTGGTTTCCAATGGAAGATCAAACAACTTCCAAGTGCCATTCTTTATCAAGGCATCATACCTTTGCATCGCTTCTTTCCATTCATCCTGAGAAGTAGCTTCTTTGAAGGAAGTTGGTTCAAAATCTGTAGACAAATTCAATTCACAATCATAAGAAACATCCATATCAATAGGTGAATCAGAGTCATCTACATCACCTCCATTTTTCCGGGTTGAATTTCTTGTTCCTGTCTTTCCAACCTCATCAGGATGAACACTTTCAAGTGTATTTGTCAGCCAGTTTGGGGGACCTTTCTGAGATGGTCCAGGCTGCTCGGTTGATTGAGTTGGGACTGAATCAAGATTAAGTCTCCCAATTCTATCAATCACATCACTCAAAGTATCATCAGCGGTTGGAGTTTCATGCGGGAGAGAGAGTGCTTCAAAAGAAGATTCCACAGGTTGATCCAGTATAGGAATCCCCCCTTCAAGATGTGGAATATGATTATCAAATTCTTGAAATGATTTTGCATTTGCGAATCTATCCAAGTGATCAAGTTGCCTCTCAACAACATTGTCAACTTTGGATAATTCAATAAAGATTACATCTCTAGATAAATAACTTTTTTTATTGACTTCATCATAGAGACAGTATGCTTTGGAGGTGTTTGAATACCCCAAGAAGATACACTTACGACTCTTTTCACCAAGTTTGTTTTTATGTACCTTTGCTATCAAGGCATAACAAGTGGAACCAAAGACCTTGAGATGCTTTACCGAAGGAATGTGCCCATACCGCATTTCATAAGGAGCCTTGTTTCTAATAGCTTTAGATGGACATCTATTCTTTACATATACAGTACATAGAACTGCATTAGTCCAAAACATCAATTTTACATTCTTGAAAAACATCATGGAGCACACCATATTTAAGATTGTCCTATTCATTCTTTTCAGCTACTCCGTTTTGTTGGGGATTATAAGGCACAATTGTTTGATGTTTGATCCCATGTTGGCGAAGATAGTTTTCAAATTCATTTGAAGTGTATTCTTTTCCATTATCAGTGCGAATAGAGCCAATATGAGATTGTGCATCATTTTCAATCCATGTATGAAAGTTCTTGAATGATTGAAAAGCATCATATTCGTTCTTCAATAAATATAACCAACACATTCTGGTGTAGTCATCAAAAAATGCCATCATATATTTATTTCCATTTGCAGAAGGAATAGGGATTGGACCACATAAATCTGAATGAATGGGTTCAAGTTTTCTATGTGCTTTGGAATGTGAATATGAAAACATTGTTTGCTATGCTTTCCTAGAATGCAAGCATCACATTGCTTAAGTTTCCTAGGAATTGTAGGTAAGTCAGTAACACAAGTTTTCTTCAACAAGCGGAGGCTATCTTAGTTCAAGTGTCCAAATCTAACATGCCATAATAAACTTGATGGAAATGTACCTTCATCATAATGAGATTTGTATGAGAAATTTTGTGCACGAGCATAGGTACCTTGTAGCTTAAGAAGCCTTTCTTCTTCTATCCCCGTCATGACAAGTGAGTGATCTGATGCTTTTCTCACCTCAACCTTGCCATTAAACATATGAATGGAGTGTCCTTGCTGGCGGATGTCGACCAAGGATAACAAGTTTCTCCTCAGCTGTGGGAGATATAAAACATCATGCAAAAGAAAGTCTGGAAGACTAGGCAATTTGAGCTGATTGTGCCAAGCCCTGATGGCTTGAGTTTTGATTTGTCTGCAAAGTATATTACTCCATCAAAATTGTTAGTAAATTCTTCAAAAACTCTCTTCTAAAATTCACGGGGAAAGTTGCTCATAAATCAAGCAACCAATCATTTTTCCAAGAAGCAAGTGAAGCTATAAATAAGTCTTCATTTAATCAAATTATATAGTGTGCCACAACATAGTGAGTGAATTCAGGTGCTTTACCTTTCTCTTTTTCATTAGTTTTACCTTTAGATTGATTTATTTCTTGCTCAATTATGTCCCAAGGAAACTTGCAAGTGGATGCATCATGTGATCCATCTCTATTGCAACATATGCAATGCAAATCTGACTTTTCTCCTTGAGAGTGTCTGCCCCCCCCCCCCGCGTGAAATTTCTTCTTCCTCTTCCTCTTCGACCACCTCTTCCTTTGGAAGAATCTTGAGAAAGATTCTTCTCTCTGTGTGCAAGACACACAACCTCTTCAGAAGACTAAGGAGTTGTCTTCTTCCCAAAAGCTTTCTCTCTTTCAACAAATTTATTCACAAGGGAGTCAAAGGTAATTTCTTTGAGGTTTCCATTTGCTTGCAATGAATCAAGATAATTTGAGTAAGTGGGATAAAGTGCCTTGACAAAAGCTATCAAAGGAATGTCCAGTTCAACATTAGTGACTTTGATATCATGCATAATAGATTTTACTTTTGATGCAAGAGCAAGAGGATCATCATTTTGTAATTCAAGGCTGAACAATTTAATCATGAGTTGAACAAATTCATGTGCAGAGTGTGAGTCATAGAGTTCCTTCAGTTTTTGTAAGGCTTCTAAAGCATTTGAAAATGGTGAAATATGGCGACTCACCTATTCATTTACTGATGTTGCAATCAAGGCATAAGCCTTGTTGTTCTTATTTTTCCAAATGGCGAATTCTTTGTCTGAGGTAGGCTGTTCTGGTTCTTTGTCTCTGTCTCCAACACACACTCCTTTCCACAGCTCATTAAAAATGAAAGTGTGTTTGATTTTCCGAGACCACTCAGGATAATTCTCCTTCCCATTGAGAACCACTCCCACAATAGATATTAATGAGTGCATTTAAAAAAAATGTATTCTGTTGTCAATATATAAAAAAATGCACTTTTGTTGGTAAAAAGAATGCAGTTCTGGTGATTATAAAAAATGCAATAAGGGAAGGTGGTATATGGGAGAGGTGGTATATGGAACAATGTTATACCATAATTCCAAGATAATAAAAAGCAATGAAATGAGCGTTGTATATATATATATATATATATATATATATACCACTATATATGAAACCTGGACAGCGTTATTATTATGGAGACAATGTTATTATGTATATGGGGGAGCGGATTCATGTGAAGGCAGAGTTACCAAGTATGGCAACCGATGGGGAGAGAGCAGATAAAAAAAGGCTAAGCGTTTCCTATTTTCTTGCAGCAAATGTGAAATCATGGAATGGGCCTTATTCTATTGTTCTTGCAATTCTAAAATCTCCCTAACTTTATCATCAACCACTTCATCCTCTAGTATGGTCTGCATGGCCTCAAATATCTGCTCCAAGGGAAACGTTTTGGCAGTGGACCCAGTGAGATATTTCTTACAGGAAACCACCACCTCTGGAGAAAATTGTAGCTTCTTACCTCTCTTCTTTCCTATAGACTGCATTGTAGCTGAGTACCTCTTCACTGAGCTTCCAGCTGGTGATTGAATGTCCTTTACCACTACTGAGGTTGTTTCCTTCTTGCTCAAGGGACTAGTTGGCACATCATCCACTAGTTTTGAAGAATCAACAAATGTCTTCCATGATTGTTTCCTTTTATTTAGCTCCTCTAAAACCAACAACTTAGTTAAGGAAAAGTGGAATAGGCTAGGTTCCAATTGACTTTGTTTTCCTTGAACTTTGTCAGCCATCTTACTAAGACTTCTAAATAGGTAAAAGGGAAAGTTTAAGGAGCTCTTTCTAGTGAAATGCATAAGGAGTCTGAAATGGTATTGATAAATTCTCCCAAACCTTCCCTCACATGTGAAATGCCTTTGAATAGCTTGAAAAAGCTTGCTGTGACTTTCTAGTAAATACTCCTTAGGCACAATGGACCCATACTCCTTGTCTTTGTACTCAGGCTTCAAAAAATCTTTGTAATGGGAAATATCAAGGGGCATGCCCTTGAACCATTTCTCTCCCTAGAGGGGAATCTTTGTTGCAGCTGCTATTGTGACCTCTGTAACTGGAAAAGTGAGTGTTCCAACCTTAGCCTCCAATCCATTGAATTTCTTGGAAAACTCCTTAGTCAATTGTAGATTGTACCCTTGAATATTTTCACAAAATCTCATACACCCCACCTGCTTAAAATCCATTATGGTACCTGGGTCTGCATTGATATATGAGATATCTTGTGGTTCAAAATGGACAATAGCACCTCCCTTGTGCTTTCTTTCCTCTGGAGTTGACATGATTTTTGTTTTGCAGTAGGGGATGATCTAGGTTTTAATGCAAACTTGTTTTGTGCAACCAATGTTAGAGCAATAACAAAAATGACTTCAAATTAAACCTCTGATGATTACTAAGAAGGAAAATCTATACAAGAGACTAATTAGCACAGAAAAAATCTAAGGAAACTCGCAACTACTTGATACTGGTGGCATAAATTCAAGGGATAGGCGCAAACCAAAAGCGTAGCGTATAAGAAAATGGATTCTAAACACTTCTACAACACACAAAACCTATGACAAGGAGCTTCAATTCAATGTAATGGCTTGGCTAACTTTGTATTGAAGGTTGCAGATCAATTTTTTTTTACAATTTAGCAAAGGAAAATGCAAGAGATGGAGCACTGTGTGGGAACACAACGATTAGGAGTAAGCACAACGAAATGGGAAAGCACAACGATTGCAAAATGCAACGAGGATGAGTTTAGCTATCTTGCAGGTTTTCTATGTTCTTTTTCTAGCTCATGCATGTAATTGGGTAACCATTGAAAAGAAAGAAACTGAAACAAACTTGAATTTGCACTTGTGAGAGAGATTTGATCACCAGGTTAGGAGAAATGCAACACTGTGTGGATACACAACACCCCTGATTTCTTTTTGCAACAACCAAACATGATCACACCACAAGCCTCTGATGAGAATGAAAAGGAGTTGAGCGATATTGGATGAAGGTAACTGTGCAAATAACCTCCGAAAGTGGCATGGATCGGAGTTTATAGCGACAATCACGATTTTGAATTTGGAAAAAAAAGCGCAACATTTGGAAAAAGCACAACATTTGTACTCCTGACCCTTGCACCCTTGTTGATGTCATGACCAATCATGATTTGACACATAAACTGACTCAAGACACATATAATTTTGTGCCCATGATGACAAAGCATGGTAGCACAATCTTTCTCATGATTACTTGATTCAACTTAACCACTATAACTATATAACATGAGCCCTTATGATTACCCTTTTAATGGTAATCCTTGATGACATTACACTTTGGGTTTTTAGAAAATAGACCTTTTTTTACTCAAAACTTTATGTGACACTCCATCCAAAATTAGACCTCTTATTCACAACAAACCTCTCTAGACCATAACACTTATGAAAGAAAACTGAAATTTACAATTTTTCCTCAAATGAATAGAAAGACTCATATGACAAAGATTCCTATAACATAGGACCCTAACACCATACACTAGTTGGAAAGGAGACATACCAATTGATTTTTTAGTATTTACCCGATTAGCCCACAAGGCATAGATTAACTTCTTGTGCCATATTTTCTTGTTCTCTTGCAACAATTTATTTATGATATTTACTAGGCTTTTGTTAGAGGACTCAACTAAACCATTACCTTGTGGGTAATATTTAGTTGAGTGACCAAGTACAATGTGATATTTGTGGCAAAACAAAATTCAACCATTCTTTTAGATTTAAAGGTAGTAGCATTGTCTGTGATTAATCTATGAGGAAAACCAAATCTTGAAAGAATATTACCTTCCAGGATTTAGATGATGACTGTATATGTGACCTAGCTAGTTGTTATTACTTCTATCTACTTACTAAAATAATCTGTGGTTGTCATAATCCATTTGTGTTGACCTGAAGACGATAGATGAATCTCCCTCATGAAATCCAAACCCCACAGTTGGAAAGTTGCTTCAATTGCAATAGGTTTCAAAGGTAAGGGTAAAAGTTCCTCTTTCCTTTTAAATTATGACATTGATGACAACTTGATACCATTTTATGAACATTAGCACATAATGTTGGCTAGTAAAAACCAGCTCTCAAAATCTTTTTTTCTGTGGCTTTTCAGAAATAGTGACCTTCACAATCTCCTTTATGAAACTCTTCCATACACTTTTGTGCCTCATCTTCCAACAAAAAATTTAACAACACACCTCCTAGATCTTTCCAATATAGAAACTTATTCAAAATGAAAAATTTTATATGCTTGAATTTTAGAAATCTTGCTTTGTTTTTTTTCATCCCTGGAGGAGCCTGTAAATTTTAAAAAGTAAAGATTATGTCAGCATACCATGGAGAAGAGAGAAAGCTTTCAAATACCTATTGAGAAGGCTTAAAATTGTTGTCATCGAACAAAGTTGCTATGAAATTAATATCCAACACATTAAAATTTGAATCTGTCATCAAATTATCCAATCATTGACCCTTTATCAGCTTACTAGGCTTAATCTCCACATCATACTCGATAATGGCTGCTATTCAACTGCCCCTTCTGACTTTAGGATTGGGTTGAGTGAGAATGTCCTTCACAACGACACTCAGAACATAGGCAATCACATGTGAATGAAGCACATAAAATCTAAAATCCTTTAAAGCTTTTACCAATGCATATGCTTGCTTCTCCATAATATTATATTTCGGGAAGAGTCTCTCAAACCTTAGCTAAAGAAGGATATGAGCCGCTCATTTCCTTACTGATTTTTCTGTGTAAGGATTGTTGCAATTGTATGTTCAGATGCAAAAGAGAAAACAATGAAATATTTACTATAAATAGGACTTGCTAAAATAGGAGCACTAGCCAGATCCTTCTTTACCTCATCAAATGATTTTTTTGTCTCAATATTCCATCTGATTTCACTTTCCTTCCTCAACATGTTGTCATAAATCTAATAATTTCTGCCAAAATAGGAATGAATCTTCTAAAAAATTTGACTTAGCTAAAAAATCATTGTACCTCCTTCTTATTTCTTGGTATATCAATTTTCTGGATTGCACCAACCCTATTTGGATCGATTTTGATGCCATCCTTCGAGATGATATGTCCCAACAATTTTCCCTCCTCCATTGCAAAATGTGACTTTTTTGGATTCAGGGATATGCCATACCTCTTGCACTTCTCAAAAACCTGTCTCAAATGCTGCAAATGATCAAAATCAGATTTTGAAAACATAGTTATGTCATCAAGATAAAACACAATGAACTTGTCCTTCTCATCAACAAATGCAATATCCATAGCCCTTTGAAAAGTGGCCCCTACATTCATCAGTCCAAAGGGAATTTGGCATACATGACGGTACCCTAGGGAGTGATGGAAGTTGTCTTTTCTTGGTCATTAGGATGCACTAAGATTTGATTGTACCCTAAAAAACCATCAAGCATGGAAATCCTTCTTGAGCCAACCACCTTCTACAGTATATGATCCATCTTAGGCAAGGAGTAATTTTCCTTTAGAGACACCTTATTAGGTTTCTAAAATCTACACAAAGCCTTATCTCTCATGTTTTCTTCCTCATAGGTATCAAATTGGACAACCATTTTGAAAATCTTAGGGGGAAAATGATCTTTGCATCAAATAGTTTTTTGACTTCCTTTTTAATAAGAGGAAAAAATAAGCGGTTTGTTCTTCTTAATTTATTCTTGAAAGGATTTTGATCTTGCTTGATGGGGATTGTGTGTTGAATGATGCTCTTATCGTATACTTTAAGGTCCTCATATCCTCATGAAAAAACATCTGAGTATTCTTTTATGAGATCAAGGTACTTATTTCTGTCTTCAAGAGTTAAGGATCTTGAGATTTTGACAATCTTAGGCTATTGTTTTGTTCCTATGTTATAGTATTCTATTTCTGTTTTAGTGGGAACTACCTTTGGATTCTTTGCTACATCATTCTGGTCAAATAACTTCTCAAGAGGCACTAGACCCCTCAAAATTGTATTGTTCTTCAATTGTATAACATCCATATCTGTCATTTGATTCTCAAAATCATCTAAATATAAACCTAATACCTATTGTTCATTCTCACTAAATTTTTTTCTTCATTTATGCGTAAATTGGAAAATTCCTCAATCATTTGTAAAAAATTCAAGTTGCTTGTTATCTTTGAAAACCTGCCAATATTTCACATTATTTGTGACTGTTGGATTGTGTTTAATTTCTATTTCATATTTCTTATTGGCATAGATGGGAATTTTTAACACACTGGCTGAGGTGGCTAAAGCATCATCTATCATATTCTGCTCCCTAGGGATCAGAGATAAATCATATTATGAAAATAATTACAACATTTCTATAGGCCCTTATCTTAGGGTGTTTAGATTGATACTAACCTTTAATTTGATTGATCACCAAATCTGAATCTCCATGAACTACAATCCTCTTTTCTCCCAAATCTTTCAAGGTGTGCAATCCAAAAATCAATGCTTCGTACTCGGCAACATTGTTGGTGTAGTCGAAGGCTAATTTGTAAGAACATAAACTTGACTTGTCCACCTTCGAGCTCATTATCTACACACCAGCTCCAACCCCCTCTTTGCTGACTTCCCACCAAAATCCATGTTCCAAAGACCCTCTTCATCTTCATTATGTTATTATTTTGTTCTCTGCAATTCACCTACATTCTCCTCTGATATGTTGTCCATGTTTTGACAATCTTCCTCCAAACATGAACCATTATATAATATGAAAGAGTAGATCGCATAATTCACATAATAAATAGGATGGTTGTTCATCCTTTCCTTGCCACTTACCATGTACATCATCAAAGTTTCTCTATACAATCTCCTTGGCTGTCCGAAAACATGAATTATGGCATAAGACATTTCCATTTGGAGAGTACCCTTCAACTTTTCAGACCAAGACCTTGATAAAATCATGCCAAATTTAGGGGGAATATCAGAAATGACAATGTCCATCACTAAGATCTTTCCTGGGATTTGAGTAAGAGAGACTACCAAATCCTTGATCAAACCCAAATATTTCACCTTACTAGAATGAAAAGAGAAGAGATATTTATAAGGCCTCGTGATACCAATCCAAGATTATCCATAATCATCTTCAGCATTAAATTATGTGAAGCACTTGAGTCTAGCATTGCATTGTGTAGAATCAAATCATTCACATTCAAACTAACATAAAAGGGTGGGACATCTCCATCTTGAGAAACTCCATCAACTTTTGGACCAAAGAGAAATTCAGGATGATAATCATTCAAATTGACAGTGTCTAAAACTTCTCCTACCTTCAATTCTTTGACAAATTGATTCTTGTATACATCATTCTTAATCATTTCATTAAATGGAATAGAAATCTTGATTTTAGGTATCTCATTTTCTAAACTGCAGGATGATTGACCTTTATCTACCTCCTTGACGGCTATTTCTCTCCTTTTAGGAATTTCTTTTGGAGGATCAACTTTCTTCTGACTGTAGGTAGGTGCCTCATCATGGCTTTTCTTTGGAGGATTCAATGGAACTTTCCTATTTCTAAAATTGTACTCTCTCTACACCTCCATGATGCCTTTTTGATACCCCTCCTTGTAATCTATTGATTCCATTTGCATAATATCTTCTTGTGACTGATAAAACAAGTATTGTTCTTCCTTTGTCAAAAAGACGTTGTCCTCTTCTTCTTCACCAAAATAATGAATTTGATCCTGATTTTCTGCTGCCTCTTCCTCCTCTGCAAAATTGTCTTGGAAAGGAGGTCTGATTTGCTGTTGATCTGCTTGATTTCTCTATTCCCTCTTCTTTATTTTCACTTGAGGCCTCCGAAAATTTGGATTTCTTACTGGAGGAGGGGCCTGTTGATCTCTATCAACAACTTTATTCTCCAAGGTCAATCTCTCCACTAACTTTTCCACTATTTTAACCATGACCTCCAATTTGTTGTCTGATGAAGATGAAGCCTCCTCTTTAACTCCCCTTTTCTCAACTTTCTTTTTGGCCTTTTTGTTCAACAAATTAGCTTCCACTGCTACAACATTTTTCTGCATGTCCTCCAAAGTGGATGGGTTCCTTTCTCTAAGTTGATAAGCTAACTTGACATCAAAACCATACAGGTAATGAAGCAAGGTCAATTGAGGAGGGGGTTTAATTTCAGCCGGTATTGAATTATGATAATCTGTTAAATCTTGCAACGATTCTCCTGGAGATCTCTTCAAACTGTCATACTCATCCAAAATTTGCAGAGGGTTCTTTTTGACTTCCCATCTGAAAAGGAAGCTTTGTTCAAGTTGATGGAAATTGGAAATGCTAGCAGATGGAAACCCTATGAACCATTTCTTCACCTATCCCGAAAAACTCTGATAAAAAAGCCTCAACTTAGCATCCTCATGGTCCACCTCTTCTAGGTCTTTAAAATCATTCAGCTTGACAAGGTGTTGTTGTGTTATAAAAACCCCTGTGCCAATGACCTGAGGAAATATATGACCATAGTTTTTTGGTAAATCATGGAGTGGGCTTTACAAATTCAATAGAGCATAAAGATAAACCATGACTGTATGACTTGTACTGACTTTTGGGGTCTGTAATGTTGTTGAGGAAGGTAAGGAGACTGATATTTGAACAAATAGTGTAGGAGTAACAAAAATTGACACAATAGGAGAAGAACTCAGTGAGATGTTCAATGGAGGAGAAAATGGTGAGACAGAGACAATTGGGACACAATTATGTAATTTGTTGGACTTGGTGGTAACTTCCTGTAGCCGATTAACAAGATGTCCTAACTTATGGAATTGTGCCCAAATGTCCTTATCTACTTCTAACACACCTGATTTCTGAAAAGGAATAGAAGGTTTCAACTTAGATTGATCAAAGATTGTCTCTATCAAACTGTTAGATGATTTATATCTGGAAAGACTTTTCTCAAATTTCAAATCAAACTGAGTGTGGTCCTAATTCGACCTTTTCAGGTAGAGACAAAGATATTTTTATGACACTGATATCTATTTCTTTTGTAGGCTTCTTTCTTATAAAAAATGTTTCTGGACTGTTCAAAACCTCAAGTGGATTAGGGTTTGGATGATGTTTGTGTACACTCTTATGGAATTTATTACAATTTATTCCTTAAGTCACTACAATTGGGTAAATTTCAGCCTATCAGTCTCTAGCTCACTGTTGCCCTTAGGAACCAATTTTATCTCTAATTGCAGATTTTTCCAGGGAAGATTTCAACTCTTATTCCTCGACAACGACACCACTATGTTAGCTCTCTGTAATTTCCCTAGCTTGAAAAGAGAAACTTGGAGGTAACCACAAACCACTTGGAAGTTGGAATCTAGCCCTTCCAACTTCAGACAAGGATTTCTCTGTCTGGAATTTTTAATCACTTGGATATTAGGCTAGGCATGGTGCTTAGTGGGTATGATCTTTAAAGGCTTGCTGGCAGGGAAGAAGAGATATCCATTGGGAAATACAGTGATAAAAGTTGACGATTTCTAGTATTTTAGGAGTTTTTTAGTCAAAATTGTTGTAGAAGGGTGAGTGGAAGATAAATGGAAAATGACATACAATGCATCAAATAACATGATGAATTCTAAATGTCAGTATAGTAGAAAACATAAATGTTTAGAAAATTGAAATAGAGCAATATTTGAAGTGAATTTTGAGTCTATATCTTTGTTTAACTAAATAAGAAGACACATTTCAAAGAATGATTGATATAGAAGATAACTTACAAAAACAAGAAGCACATCTCCAAAGAAACTAACACATCAATATCTGTAATATTCGACCTTTATTCTTTCATTCACTCTAAAATCAAGAAATTTAAATGCAAACAATGTTCTTTTTTCTCAAACCTGATCAACCCTTTGCTCAATTATAACCACATCATAAATATATGAAAAGAATTCAGTTCCCACTTCTAGGAGCCAAATTCCCTAATAGGATTTTAGTTTCTACCTAATGTAATGAAAATGGAACTGATTTTTCAGAAAAATAGGAACTGTTTGACCAAAGATTTTCTAAGCTTATTTACATTAAATACTCAGTCCAAATCGATCCTATGAGTCATTATATGCTTCATTACGTTTACCAAGACCATAAAAACAAATTACAAGAAGTTTTGACTTTAAAAACTAGTTCATAATGATGACTGTGTGTGTTGTCCCTTAAGAAACCAATTTCCTGGCTGTGTAGAAATTGTGCTTAAGACATTAATGTTTATAATTATTGTCACTTGTTTGTCACTTAATTGTATGTTGTATTCTCAAATGAATGGCTTGAAAGACTTGGTTTTAAACCCTCAATACTTAGGTGACATGAAAATCTCAAAATTCCATTTGATTACTGAATATAAATGATGAATGAAGAAAGCTTGAAGAAGTCATAGACAATATGCTGTTTTACACATAATCTACTATCTGTGACACTTGGAGAAGTTAAAGATAATATGTTGTCTTACACAAAAACTACTATCTGTAACTTAGAAGAATTGCAGAGGTGGGAACTTCAAGTATAGGAGCGCTCTTTTAAGGGATTTTAACTTCGTTTACATAAGAAAATAAAGCCCTGTAGTTTCATTACCATACTTAAAGGAAGAAAACATTTAATGACACATAACATAGAAGTCACAAAATCATACCCAAAAATGTGTGGAAAACTTTTGATTCTTTCATTAATAAACAGTTTTATCAAGAATACAGTGGCCTAGTCTCTAGGTTCTCCAAAGTTTGAACTCCTTCTCTGTAAATTTTCCTCTTTTTATAAATTATGAGACAGTTGGTAATCAACAAAACTGTCAAACTACTTAATTATTCTCCATATGATTTTGGATAAAGAATCCTAAATCAGATCCATCACACCATTTCAAAACCTTTCAGATACCAGTCTTACCATTGCATTCCTACTTATTCAGTCAATAAAATCTTCATCTCATTTTCCTTCACAATCATTTTCCTGCCTCGCTTTCACTAACCTGTAACTGAACAATAAAACCATTCAACTCCCTTACAAAGCTCATTCATTTCATTTCATTTTCGTTTTGTCACATAAACCTTGACCCACTGCACAATTTTTCATCCATAGTCCTTCAAAATTATGTTTTATGCTCACGATAGATGATGGAGGATTCATTAAGGCCTCCCTTCTAACAAGTCTTGGCCTATCGACATCAACACATTATCTAGGTTCAAGGCTAGAGTCCTTATTAGTACCTTGAGGCTTGTATGCCTTAATGATAAGTTCTCTCACTGACAATCATGGGAATACATCAATGTCCTTTGATCGTTGGATCTTGCAAGTGGCTCGACATCAGCTCATCTATTCGCACTTCGCAAGATGAACTTAGGTACCTTGGCACTCATTGAAATTAATGGTGAGTTTGCCTCGCATTGGTTAGCGACATTCATTAACGTCTAATCATCCAATGACTTCTCTTCATGCTCGACATCAACACATTTTTTCGCATGACTAGAATTGTACCATAGTGTTTTGTAACAATTGAAGACTACTTCATTTCATCAGTTTGCAACAGGAATCAATTTCTAACAGTAGCAATAAAGATCTCAATCTTTTCATCAGCACAAAAAGAACAAAGAAGCAGATCAAATTCCTTTGTTTACATACTCCATGATTGAACATCAGCAGCCACACTCTTCAGTATACACAACTCATCCACATTGAAGGTAAGTGAAGGTATGCTGTTTTCTAATTTTTAGTCATACAATTCCTTAAAAGCTAAAATTGTAATTTTGGAAAATTCATCACTCCATTTATACTCCCTTTCTCATATTATCATAAACTGAAAACACCTTTAGTTGGGGGGAAGGGACATCAATTCACATTTACATTTCATACACCATCACACATTTTCATTTCATTCCAACTCACATATTCTTCCTAATCTACTATTGTTGCAGTATGGTTCCAAAGGATTATATGCTTTGCAAATTATCAATTCATTGATAGTTACTATAGGACTTGAAAAGAAAATTCTCAATGTTTTCATGTATTTTGATGCAACAAAAAAAATAAAATTATTGTTACACAAGAACCAATACTAAAAAATTTTGGTTGTCACACAAGAACCAACCATAAAAAATAAACGTTGCAATCAAATGTATTACACTTTGCAAAAGAGAATATGATGATGCAAAGTTTGAAGAGAATCCATACAAGCCAAAGCTCATAAAGAAGCAAAGCATTACAAAAGGATCAACTTATGGATAAATGAATCAATGCAATAGTTGCATGAGGACATGCAACAACTTCAGTTGGGGGTATGTTGAGTCTCAAAATTGTCTTCCATTTTCATCCATATTTCCATCATTTCATGTCCATTTAACCTTCATCTCATGACTATCTAGCCCTAAAACCCTACATCAAGTAATCATCTCACAAACATATGGGTTAGAATCCTTATTTTCCAAAGTTATTTATTTTATGCATTGTAAGTGAATTAATGATTAAAACTAGGAAATTAACATAATTTCATATATCTATATATGTGTTATGAGTTTTGTGACATGTATAGGCTTATTTGGAGGTTCTAGAAGGGTCGGTCTTGTCCTCCCAAGCACAAATTCGAATTTCAGCTCAAGAGGCGGACCATATTCCAAGGAGAAAGATCATGGAGATCTTTATGAGTCATAGGATTTGTATCTAATATTTATGGATAAGATGAGACATGTATGGATCGTTAGATATTTAAGGGATCTGCATTTATTGAGCAGATAACTCGAACTCATGTATAAATAAGAGGTGCATCCTTCAAAGTAAGCCAACAATTATCATTTATTCATTAACATCAGATTTATGATTGTTCATTTAGCACGAATAATATCATTTTTCTCCAAAATTACGAGTTATGAGTGTTGTTTGATTCTTAAGGTGTGATAGTTGTTCATCTGTGCTCATTAAGGAATGGAAGGATCCCCATCAACCACAATCTGCATACAATTGTAACATAGTTTTATTTTTGTTATTTCCTTTCTATAAGTATGATTTACTTTTCACAAGTATGATTTCATTTCCTATATTTGATTTGATTTTCATTAAACTGTTTGCTTACTAGTTATCCTAGTTTTCTTGCTTGACAACTAAATTACTAGTTGTTATTTAGTGCTTTCTAGATTATCATAGTTTGCTTTTTATAATTGTTCATAGATTAGTTTGTTTTTGAATAGTTTAGAAAAGTCAAGGCGTTCATAAATTCCACCTTCAAAATTTAACTTGCATCTCTAGAATTTAATTTAGTTTTCTTGCATGTGATTTCTTTTACAATTTTCTTTAATTATAGTGGTAATATACATTTCCATTCTAAACCAACTTTTTACAACATTTTCATCTAAAGTCGCATATATTTTAGTTTACTTTTAAATTTACGAAACCCCCAATAACAAATTAAATAAATAACAGATATTTAACGTACAACTAAATCGCCCTTCAATTATGAATCCATGTTGACTCGCCATCTATTAAAAGAGTTGGTAGATTGCTCCACGTTATCTCATCCGCTAGTGAAAGTAAACATAATGTAACTTTGTTTCACAACAACTATACAGACTTCCTATCTTGCATTAATTGGGTTGAATTTGAATTCGTAGATGTTTTACGATATAAATAAAGTTGTCAGTTGATGTATTCGCCATTTTTCCAGGTCTCCTAGAATATCTCTGGAGGAAGTTACAATATTCGAAGGAATATCATTCTAACCTGTTCCGTAAGTTTCTATTTGGTCAAACGTTAGTTCGAGTACCTTTTAGAAAAAGGGATCACAGAGTCTTCTACTTGTTCAACGTTATTGACTACTCCCGGTAATACTTAATCACGTAGTTTAATTCGGAGGAGTTGTCCGGAAAGTAATGGAAATTTCGGTTATATTTAGAGAAAATTAGGTAAGGATTTTTGTAAATCCAAGTTATGGTTGTTAAACTTCAAAATTTTAGGTTTCTTAGATATTTTTGATGGTGTTGAATCCATTTCCACCATCAAAAACACGATTCAAGCACTGCTTCTACAAGATTTCTTGAATTTTTTTGCCCGCATTCCGACCACTTTTCGCGCAATTCCTCCTCCTCATTAAACTACTCCATACTTAATACCTCTGACCATGGATTTTTTTCTTGATTACTCTCTTTTTCCAACGATGTACTTTTTGATTTCAAATTTGTTGCCAAAATAATTTCCTACAGGATTTTGGTACTCAGTTTGTGGTTTTTTTCCCGCTTGGTTAGCCATATACCTCTTCAAGTAGAGGGTTTTATTTTCTCTTTACAATATATTTATTTTCCTTTTTTATAATTATTCCATAACTCCTGCATAAAAACCTCAAGGGTTTTTTTTATTTGTCAGATCCGGAATCTGCTTGCTATGCCAGAATTGGAATGTTTTTCTTTCTTTATTTTAAAACACTTTTAAGGGTTTCTCTGTAGATTTTAATTCTTAAAACGAAGAGTGATTTTTCCATCTCAGATTTTCGTATTCCCATCCTTAGGTTTTCGTTACAGGAAGAATACCCCTTTCCTTCCAAGTTCTTCTTTTTTGGTGTACATTTCATAACAGGGGTTATTTAGTGATCGACACATTTGAACAAATTTCGCTTCTCTTTGCTAAAAGCGGTTTTTATTTCTTTACAATTTAGAATTGAGGTTTTGTAAATTTTACATCTATACCATCAATAATTTGAATTGCTTCTACACAATCTGTTATTTGATTAGTCAACTTATTTGGCATCCTTGATGCAGATAAGGAGTATCCAAAGAATTTATTTTTATTATATTTTTCAGACAGAAAATCATCATAGATTATATTAAGAAAATATAAGATAATTTTTTTTCCTTATTTTTATTTTTCTTTACTTAAAAGTTTTCTTGCTCTATTTTCGTTCTCCACTAGTTATATAAACAAATACTAATTGATCTTTGATACCTTCTTTGTCCTAGGTAATTTTCCTCTTTTGCACGATTGATATTTTTATTCGAAAAGTTTTAGTTTACTAAAAGAAGCGTGGGAGGAAAGAGTATGTATTTTTTGTTACAGGAAGCATTTCATTTTAGAATGTGAGATCTTCAAAGACAATAGGGAAAATTATATAAATACGCTGGCTACTAGCTCTTTGGATAATCTATTTAACTAGGGGTTTGTTGAAAAGTTGAGAACATTTATTTTAAAGCTTCACATAAAAAAAGCCTAATACATCAAACAGATAAAAAACAATCTGTCTCATAAACTATTTTTAACCTCGTAAACATCAAAATAATTTCTCTCTTTTTAATTGGTTCTCTAACTCTTATACCTTAAAAATTGGTTCTCTAACTCTTATACCTTGAGCTCGTGACATTTTTCGTAGTATATTTAGCTGGTTATTTTTGTTCTAGAATTGACCTAATTCGTATATCTTCTTCTGGATTAGGACACCTTACATGCATAAGGCCTCTATTTTACTCGTATCTTTATTTGTTCTTAACTTAACTTGGGAATTTATTCCCAGAATTTTTCCCATATGTACATTTAGGATTCATGTATGAAGTTATGCTTTTCAATTTGATTATAATAGAATTTATTATTCTCTTTTAAAATTAAATGGTGGTACTTGTATATATACATGTAACCCAATTTGTCGACGGGTCTCTATTCTGGAATTTTCTCGGCACAAATTTACATTTCTTTCTTTCTTCTTTTTTTTTTTCAGAGAGAAAAAACGGAATAGATTATATTAAGAGTATATAATGATCAGAAGTACATTGAAAGCTTGAAGCCTCAGCCTGAATGGCAAGACATACTGAGCAAAACATATATAATGAACAGACATTGAAGGCATGAAGCCTCAGCGAGCAGAACATATATAATGAACATGGAGGCATGGAAGCATAAATCCTCAGCAGAATAGGCAGAAAACATGTGATCCAATCCAAAAGAGCAGGCGTAGGTATGGACAATCCCAAAAAGTAACAGAAAGAGCTGAAGAGCTGTTCAGAAATATGCCAAATATAACGATGAGCTGTAGCCAAAAGAAACAACATGTCAAATATGGAAAGAGCTGTTTCAGTATATTCCAAGAATAACGATGTGCTGTTGGCCAAAAGAAATGTATGACTGATATTTGAAAGACACAAGCAGCCAATTTAGAAATGTAATCATGTTTGTCTTATAGTTTTTCTCGTACCTTTAAATTCTATGCAATATATGTACAATCTTCATTTACTACGTGTAGAATATTTATGAGTTCAAACGTTTCTTTTTTCTTGTAATGATATTATCCTACCTTTATAGTTGTTGCAAAGGCATAGTATTTTGGTTATCACTGTAGTTTGTATGTATATGTTTATCTCTAAGCATGGTTAATTTAAAAGTGTAAGTTTCCCACCGAAACTAGTAACATATTGTTACTTTAATACTTAATTATTATATATTCGTACATATATACATATATGACAGTGGCAGGTCAAATGAGAACAACTTTCTTTGATGCTGTCAAATACCTGCGTACACCAATCTTCAATCCTTAATGGCTACGACCCCTTTAACCAGTGTTTGCAGAATGATTCAATTCAGTAACCTAGTCTTTCCCTTCATCGTTTCTTCCTATCGGAATGCTATAACCCTTTATGACCCTTTAAGTCCTTAATCCCACACACACACACACACACACACACACACACACACACACACATATATATATATAACCACTCCTCTTTATCCTTGGTTATCTTGGACTTACCACATAAATTCTTCAAATTGGCGCTATAATTATTATAAAAGCTTTATAAAGGAAATATGCATAAAACATGTGTAACACACCTTTTCCCACTTTTTCCAAAGTCTTTGCACATTTCCTAAGGGCTCCCCTTTATCGCTAATCGCAATCGGGGTTAGCCGCGGTCACACAACACATAACTCCTTCTCCTTCGATATGCGATAACGCCGGATTTGACACGCTATACAACGATGCCTATTTCTTATCGGGTCCGCTTAACTTCACATATCGCATTCTCTCTCGGCCGATACATTACCATGGGGTTTTGCGATGCGATGCATCAATCGCAAGTCGCAATCGCTACCGCCAAAATTAAATTCCTCCCCCTTGGATTGTTGCAATGCGATACTCCGCGATGATCTTCCACCATTGATCCAACCTTTCGATCCAACGGTCAGCGATGATATCGCTCATCGCAAATCGCTATTGTTGATTCCAGTGACCCAAGGTTCATTTCTTATGATCAAAACGTTGCAATGCGATATTTTAGTTCTATGCGACTGAACCCTATCTGTTGATCTGATAAATCCAACAGTGTCTGTGCATCATTACTTCACCTCTTCGCTCTTCCTTTTGATTTGGGGTTTTATATCATTTCTTCAATGTTTATTTGCGACTCGGGTTATTTCATGGTTCTTCTTCTTTCGCTGTTCCGCTGCGCGACTCCGCCTACATTCAACTATTACACGAAATCTCTGATACACACATAATTTAACATTTTAAGTTTGAATCACACGCTTATACAGTTTGCAACTGAATCTTAGTGCAAATATACATTTGCATAATTTCTCTGTCTTTGGCCCGATCTTCTGTTATCAATGGCCTCCACTTACAACTTTCCCGTAGGCTTACAATCACATTCTCATTTGGCTAACTCCCTACTCTTCTTTCTTGTTTTCCTTTTCAATACATCATTAACAGTTTTCTTTTGCAGTTCGAGGAACTGTTCCTCTGTTTTGAAACAGTTGCTCAACAATTTCTTCAAACAGTTCTTAACTAATTCTAACATAATCTGTTTGCCTAATCTAAGAACTAACAATGGCTGATTCAGCCTTAATTTAAAATGACACAAAATGAAACTAAAGGAAACAAAAACTTGAAGTGTTTTCCTCTCTATTTGTCAAAATAAAATGAAAATAAAAATAACAAGAAACATCTCCCAACTATTGCCTCTTCATTCGGATGCTCTTGCATTAGGCTCCCGGGGTAAATAAAATTCATGGCTCCTGTCCATGAGCTCTTCAATAGAGTACCCTACGCTTTGAACCTGACCAGCATCTAACCAAAAATTATCTTCAATAGGATGACCTTTCCACTTGACTAGGTACTGCAAATATTCCTTCTGTTGAGTTCATCTAGCCACATGGGTATCTAAGATCTGTTCGATCTCTACAGGCTTTGCTGGGGGTATTTTTTTAATCCACATATCATTCTCTTTCTGGGTGTCCCGTGTTCTTCTTTCCGAACTATCTTCGTCCTCTGCCGCAATGTAGGGGTACAGGTTTGCTACATTGAAAATGGGTGAAATTCCAATACCTGGGGGTAATTGCAATTTGTAAGCATTTGCAGAAAATTCCCGAAGAATCTTGCAAGGCCCAATCTTTTTCCATTTCAACTTGTTGTACTCACCTTTAGGAAACCTCTTTTTGCGTAGGTGTGCTAATACCAGGTCTCCTATGTTGAATTACACCTCCTGCCTTTTCAAATTTGCCTTTTGCTTGTATCGGCTGTTGTTCTGTAATTTTAACTTCACCTGTTCATGAAGATCACTTTCCTTTGTGAAATCTTCACCATCAGCACTCTTGTGCTCCAACTGTCCTAAATCTCGTAACTCATGTACTCCCCGTGGATGCATTCTGCATAGGATTTGGAAAGGACTACTGCCTGTGCTCCGGTTGGGCGAATCGTTATAATCAAATTCCTCTTGTGCAAGCACATGATCCCACTGTCGAGAATTTTCTCCAACCAAACTCCTCAATAAATTTCCCAGACTTCGGTTCACCACTTCGGTTTAACCATCGGTTTGTGATGATAAGCTTAACTGAAGTTTAGTTTGGTGTCTAATTTCTTCCATAAGGTTCGCCAAAAATGTCCTGTACATTTAATGTCTCAATCCAAAATAATAGACTTTGGCAAGCCATGCAATCTGACTATTTCGGTAAAGAACAAATGTGCTATATGTGTGGCGTCACTGGTTTTCCTACATGGAATGAAATGTGCCATTTTGGTGAAACGATCCACCACCACCATGATGGAATTGAATCCCTGTTGTGTCTTTGGCAGACCTAAGACAAAGTCTAAACTGATTGAGTCCCATGGTCTGTTTGGAATGGGTAAGGGTGTATACAACCCTGTGTTTTGGCTGTGTCCCTTTGCAAGCTGACACACTTTGCATCTAGTTACAAACCTTTGTACATATTTGCGCATCTTCGGCCAATAGTAAAAGTGGCTCAACTGATCCAAGGTCTTTTCTATGCCAAAATGCCCAGCTAAACCTCCATTATGCTTTTCCTGGATTAAGTTCTCTCTCATAGAACATTCCAGAATACACAACTACCCTCCTTTGAATAGCAATCCTTCTTGCATATTATAGTCCAGCCATGGACTGTTATCCCTCAACAATGGATTTTGGCAAGCTTCATAAGCTTCCTTAAAATCTACATCTATCTCATACAAGTCCTTAAGATGTTCAAATCCTAATACTTGTATTGTACTTTCTTGTAGGAACAAATTCCTCCTGCTTAACGCATTTGCCACTTTGTTGGCTTGACCATTGATGTGTTTTAACACAAACGTAAAACTCTACAAGTACTCCACCCACTTGGCATGTTTATGGTTCAGCTTATGCTGCTACATAATATATTGCAACACAAAATTGTCTGAAAATAAGACAAATTCATTAGCTAACAAATAATGTCTCAAATGCTTTAGTGCTTGAACCACTGCATAAAATTCTTTGTCATAGGACATGTATTTCTGCCTACTTTCATTTAGTTTCTCACTGAAATAGGCTACTAGCTTGTCCTCTTGACTGAGTACTACACCAATGGCTGTCCCACTAGCATCACAACGAACTTGGAAAAGTTTTTTAAAATCTAGTAATCTCAAAATCGGTTTTTTGGTAATCTTCCTTTTGAGTAACTGAAAGATCTTCTTTGCCATTTCTATCCAATGGAAAGGCTGATTTGTTTTCTTAATGGCGTCTAGCATAGGTGCACAAATCCCACTAAAATTTTTAATAAATTTCCGATAAAAACTCGCCAATCCATGGAAACTCCGTACCTCAAACAAACTTTTGGGAGATGGCCAGCTAACTATAGCTGCAACCTTTTCCGGATCCATTTTTAGTTCATTCTCAGAAATCACAAATCCCAAATAAATTAACTCTTTCTTGAAAAAAGAACATTTCTTCAAATTTATCAGTAATTTATTCTGCTGCAATTTTTCCAATACATACCTCACGTGTCGAAAATGTTCTTCCTTTGTCTTGTTGAATATAAGTATATCATCCAAATACACAATCACAAATTTACTAATGAATTCCTTCAGCATCTCATTCATCAATCACATGAACGTGCTAGGGGCATTGCTTAACCCAAATGGCATAACCAACCATTCGTACAAGCCTTCATTAGTCTTGAAAGCTGTCTTCCACTCGTCACCTTCTCGAATTCTGATTTGGTGGTAGCCGCTTTTCAGGTCTATCTTTGAAAAGTACGTTGCTCCACTCAAACAATCCATCATATCATCCATTCGAGGTAAAGGGAATCTATACCTGATGGTGATCTTGTTAATGGCCCGGGAATCCGTGCACATTCTTCACTCACCTCCTTTCTTGGGAGCTAAAACAATCGGATATACACAAGGGCTTAAATTCTCCCGAGGCAGCCTTGTTTGGCAAATTAGCTCCTGGAATAAAATCAATATGGTGACTAATGCTCCTCTTCGGTGGTAATTTTTCCGGTAGATCATCTACCACAATATCACTAAATTCTTGCAGCATGTTCTGTATCTCTTCAGGTAAATCAGTAAGGTTGGTGTGTACTAACACTGCCCTTGGTCTTCTCACAACTGCATAACCCAATTCACTCTCTTCAATCCGTCGCAGAAACTCCCTTCCTCCTAGCGGCAATGCTTTCGTTCCACTTGTTTCTGCTGTCTCCTCTTCTTTCATGGGTACCAAGGTATGCTTTATCCCATCTTTGACAAATCTATAACAATTTTCCACTCCGTCATGGACTACCTTTCTATCGTATTGCCATGGTCTGCCCAGCAGAATATGGCACACGTCCATCGGCATTATGTCGCAAGTCACCTTATCCTTGTACTTGCCTATCTGAAAATCTACCTCGCATTGTTCATCAACTAACAATTGGTGTCCCTTCTGCAACCACGACACCCTCTATGGAGTTGGGTGTTTTTCTATCTTCAAACCCAGTTTCTCCACCATCTCGTAGCTACCAAATTATCAGTGCTCCCACTGTCAATAATCAATTTATAGCATTTTTCGTGCGACTTACATACAGTCCGGAACAATGCTTTCCTCTGTGTCTGATCAACTACTTCCTTAGCTGGTTTTAATAATACCTTGTTCAACACCAGGGCTTCCCCGGTTTCTGGCATATTTTCCACCTCCTGCGGTGGTGCATCTACTTCATCGGGCTGAGCAACATATGCTCCCCTCTGCCCAGTTTGTTCGTTTTCAGGACATTCAAAGGACCTGTGTCTCCACTTGTGAAACTTGTAACACTGATAGGCATTTCCTCTGCCTCTGCCATTACCTCTTCCTCGCTGGTATGGCATTCCTCCTTTGGTGTTACCTTCCCTTTCACTCTGTCCTGAAGTCTTCTAACTACTACCTTGTTCATTGCTGTTGGCAATCCTACCTCTACCAAAGGTCTGTCATTGACCTCTACTAGAACCACGTCCTCTTCTAGCATTTTGTTTCCTAGCAATATTTTCCTCCACCTTCAAAGCATTCTAATAAGCTTCCTCCATGGTCTTAGGGGGGAATAATGCTAATTTCATCCAGGATCTCCATCCATAGACCATTCACAAACCTCGTTGTTTTCTCAGGGGTATCTTCTACATAACCAACTCTCAGGTTAAATGCTATAAAATTCTTCAGTATATTCCTTCACAGTCATCATTCTATGCTTTAGGTTCTGTACCTGTCTATAAAGGGCAATTTGATAATCTTTAGGTAGAAATTTTCTCTTCATTCTAGCAACCATTCTTTCCAATTTTTTAATCAATGATTTGTTTAATTTCCTCCTTTCTGCCTATATATTATCCTACCACAACGCTGCATGTCCCTTCAATTTGGTGAGAGCAAACCTGACCCTCTTATCTTCGTTGATTTCTTCATACTCAAAATATTTATCTAATTCACTTATCCACTCTAACAATGCCTCTGTGGACAAACTGCCATCATAATTAGAGAGCTATGGTTTTGGCTTGCTGCTAGCCAACAAAACTGACTTCAATAGCTTAATTTCTGGTCCTTCCTCATTTGACCCATCTGTCGTGGCTACATTTTCCTCCTCACTATCATCCGCACCTTCCAGATCTCTACGCCTTTCTGGTTCCACCGCTGCCAAACATGCAGTTAAATTTCTAATCTCTTAACCCTTCATCCGCTACTCTTCTGATGGCTCTTCCTCGACCCCTTCTTCCTACCTCCATCTTTACTGAGACAAAGGAAAAAACCAGCTCTGAAACCAAAATGATGCCGTCAAATACCTGCGTACACCAATCTTCAATCCTTAATGGCTACGACCCCTTTAACCAGTCTCTGCGGAATGATTCAATTCAGTAACCCAGTCTTTCCCTTCATCGTTTCTTCCTATCAGAATGCTATAACCCTTTATGACCCTTTAAGTCCTTAATCCCACATATATATAACCACTCCTCTTTATCCTTGGTTATCTTGGACTTACCACATAAATCCTTCAAATCGGCGCTATAATTATTATAAAACCTTTATAAAGGAAATACGCATAAAACATGTGTAACACACCTTTTCCTGCTTTTTCCAAAGTCTTTGCACATTCCCCGAGGGCTCCCCTTTATTGCTAATCACAATCGGGGTTGGCCGCGGTCACACAACACATAAATCCTTCTCCTCCGATATGCAATAACATCGGATTTCAAATGATATACAACGATGCCTATTCCTTATCGGGTTCGCTTAACTTCGGATGTCGCATTCTCTCTCGGCCGATACATTACCATGGGGTTTTGCAATGCGATCACATCGCTGATCGCATTAATTGCAAGTTGCAATCGCTACCACCAATGTTAAATCCCTCCCCCTTGGATTGTTGCAATGCGATACTCCGTGACGATCTTCCACCATTGATCCAACCTTTTGATCCAACGGTCAGCGATGATATTACTCATCGCAAATTGCTATCACTGATTCCAGTGGCCCAAGGTTCATTCCTTATGATCGAAACGTTGCGATGCGATATTTCAGTTCTATGCGACTGAACCCTATCCGTTGATCTGATAAATCCAACGGTGTCTGTGCATCATCACTTCGCCTCTTTGCTCTTCCTTTTGATTTGGGGTTTTATATCATTTCTTCAATGTTTCTCTGCAACTCGGGTTATTTCATGGTTCTTCTTCCTTCGCTGTTCTGCTGCGTGAATCCTCCTGCATTCAACTATTACACAAAATCTCTAATACACACATAATTTAACATTTCAAGTGTGAATCATGCACTTATACAGTTTGGAACTAAATCTAAGTGTAAATATACATTTGCATAATTTCTCTATCTTTGGCCCGATCTTCCGTTATCAGTGGCCTCTACTTACAACTTGCCCATAGGCTTACAATCACATAATCATTTGGCCAACTCGCTACTCTTTTTTCTTGTTTTCCTTTTCAATACATCATTAGCAGTTTTCTTTTGCAGTTTGAGGAACTGTTCCTCAGTTTTGAAACAGTTGCTCAATAGTTTCTTCAAACAGTTCTTAACTAATCCTAACTTAATCTGTTTGCCTAATTCAAGAACTAACAATGGCTGATTCAGCCTTAATTTAAAATGACACAAAATGAAACTAAATGAAACTAAATGAAACAAAAACTTAAGTGTTTTACTCTCTATTTGTCAAAATAAAACGAAAATAAAAATAACAAGAAACATCTCCCGGTTGTTGCCTCTTCATTCGGATGCTCCTGCATCATTCTTACTTAAATGAACACTTCTTTTTCTATTCACATTATTTCTATTCTTGTATCATATGCTCTTTCTATAGTGAAAAATCCATTCTTTATAAGCCGTTATGCAACAACAATTTTTCTAATCATATAGACTATATTGATATAGTGTATATTCTCTTTCACAGTTTATTTTAATGCCTAGAACTATAGAAAAGATAAATTCATTCTCTTTTTTCTTTGTTTTCTTTTAGAATTTTTTGCTCCTTTTTTATAATCTTTCTACAATAATTCTTTATTCAATATATACAACAATAGTTATAAAAGGAAGTTGTCACAAAACAATTGTATTTCTATGAATAAATAACCAAATGTATAGGCAAAAATACTAAATTGAGTAAAGGTATGGGAAATAGATAGCTAAATACTTGGCTCATCCAAACCTTGACACAATAATAATGCTTGTCCCATGAGCAAACCAAACTTGTAACTTATTTTCTGTCTATTTCTTCTTGATTCTCCTCAGTCTCTCATAATTCCGTTCTCAGAATAATTGAGATAAAAGTAAGAGGATTCACAGGTATTATCCATATACCACTCTTTGTGTGGTTAATAACTGCCTCCACCTCGCCAACATGTGATAGGTAGTTATCTGCTCATTAATGAGCTCTCACTTCCCACTCTTGAGGACAACTCCCTATCTTCTAGGAAACATTTAATCCGTCAATATCATAATTTATAAATTAAAACTAATCACCAATATTAGATGAATGGGACATGTTGATAGATAATAATAATTTTTCATAATTAAATTGCAGTGTTTTTCCTCTTTCATCCATATGCACTTAACAATTGATTTCCCAATTTTGTTTTTATTTACAAAATAAAACATACTTACAACTTTTATAAATAGCTATCATCAACAATGAATTACTGATAATAAACTTGCAAGTTGGATATTATTTTATCCAGTGGTTTATTGAACTCTACATGTTGTCATTCAAGTGTCGCCATTAATTGTTTTATCCCTTCACAAAACTTCATATCTCCTTCTAACGATTGTTTTTTTGTATCACTTTGATATTCAATTAAAGTAAAAATTTTGTGGCATTTTTTGCAAACAACATTTTGATTTCTAAATGAATTTTGACAATTATAATATCCTTCTAAACAAAAAATACATTTTGAAAAGAATCAATGATTCCATCTCAAATGTATACTTCTGTTTTTTCTTAACTTTTTGTTAGAGTTCATCCTCTCTTTTTTATGTAACGCTTTTATATCTCTATTAAACCTTTTTATTTAATTGGATATAATATCCTTCTAAACAAAAAAGACATTTTGAAAAAAATCAATTATTCCATCTCAAATGTATCCTTTTGTTTTTTCTTAACTTTTTGTTAGAGTTCATCCTCTCTTTTTTATGTAACCCTTTTATATCTTTATTAAACCTTTTTATTTAATTGGGATGATGGTTTTTTCCTTTCCTTTTTCAATTGTTTATTTATTGGGATAATCAATCTTAAATACTTGGAGGATTAAATATTTAATCTTAAATACTTTTAATACTTGTTACTTTATTCGCAATCTTTCCGTTTTCTTTGTTAGCTTTTTCATACTCCTTTCCCTTTCACTAATAATACTTTTTTTATTTGATTTAAAATTTGATAACTTATTTATTTATTTCTCTTCCAACAATTATCAACTATCTACTTTAGAATGTGGGTCTTGATATTTTATTTTTGACCCTTTATTTGAATTTCAAGAATGATAATAATTGCCCCCTCATCTGTAAGGATAGTGGCACGAAATTGTAATCGTCACGTCCTTTCATTTCCATCGTAATTTTATCAACCTTTTTTGTGTTAATTCATTCCAAATTTCAAACTGATATTTTAATATGAATATAGGGCAGGTGATTCAACGATATTCAATCCCGTCACATAAATTTTGAGGGTGTTAACTGGTCACAATTTAACCAATTTACTGCACAAAAGGTGGTGATGGATATGTTGTATTATGAAGAAGAATGATAATCAGGCGATGGTCGAAGGTGATCATTGTTGGTCATGCGCTGCAGTTGATGACGATAGGGTTTTGTTGAGTAGGGGCGTCTGATGGTGGCGATTGGCAGTTATGTGCAATGAGCTTGACTATGGCTCCATGGATGGAGGTTGCGTGCAACAGACTCGATTGCGGTTATGTGGATGGCACCAACTACTAACGAAAGGTGGGCAATCAGAACCAACAGAAGGAGGGGCGACTGAAAAGTACGTTTATGGTGGTGGCCCGTTCAGGGGCGACGGCTACAAACATTATTTTGTTTTTGTTTATATATATATATATATCTTATTTTAATTTTTTTAATATATATTTTTTATTTTATTTTATTGGTTCTTTCTCCTCTTCTTTTTTTTTAAATAATCTTTGATTTTTTTGTTTTTAACACATACATATATCCAAATGTTTGAATGAGGAAACTGGTAGAATAAAGGAACTCCAAAAGTTGTGTAGTGAAATGTTTAAATCGCAACGACAACAAAGTTAACGAAGACTTAATGGCCAAAGGCCAAGTTAGACTAGCTTTGTGCAATGGTTCTGCTGCCACAAGATTGAACAAATCTAATACCAAAATTTATGAACAAAGTTCATATATGCAGCAGAATACTCAGAAGATCTGAAATATGTAAATATTCATTATAGGACAAATAGTATATTTATATAGAAATATACAGGAAGTATGAGATGATGGAAATGTTACAAATGAAGGCCCGCTTATATACCCAGATAGGTGTCCTTTCATGGATAGCCACGTCTTTATGAGACACATCTCTTAAGTATACTAATAATTGTTATCTAATTATTATCAATAATTTATATTGATAACACATATTCTGCTATAATTGTTATTTGTGAATTGTCTTAAATGGTAAATAGTGTTGTCAATCATGTTTGCTAAATTGTATTGTGCATTATAATTAAGTTCAAAGCATTTGTTATTGTTTTGTATTCCATATCCCTTAGATAAGGCACTTGTTTACTTGGAATCACCACTCATAGTCCTTAGACAAAACACTTGTTTACTTGAAATCACTACTCATAGCCCCTAGCCTTAACAAGGCTCTTGTCTATTTGAAATCACCACTAATACTCATAGAATAACCAATAATCTTATTGTCAAATATAAAGATTTCCATTAGGTATAAGGACATATTTGACAATCCTAGTAAGGAATCTTGCCTTGTTTTGGAGGAGACCAAAACCTAAAGTCAGGGAAATGCCTAAAGGTAATACATGCAGTTACTAATCATTTTATATATTCAATGCAATATATTTATTCTAAATGAATTTCTCACTGTTGTTTTATTTATTTTGGATATTCAGTGTATGAACCACTATGTTCATTACATTGGTATTGAATCCTAATTTCAAAAGATATTGGGGCTAACCTATGATCAACAAATTTTGATTTTTGACAAGATTATTTTTCCAATACATAATCTTTGGCTTATGCCTTGTGGTCTATTGAATTTTGTAACTAGTATCGGCCTTCATAATGTATTTGTCATTTGTAAATTTATTAAAGCATATTTAATATGCTTGAGTCATAAAAAGAGTTTTATTTGTAGCATGGGTTTCATGCTCAAAGAAAAGAAAAAATTATATATTTGAAAAAGAAAAGAAAAATCGAATTTTAAGTATATTTTTGGTTAAACCCCAAATGGTCAAGTTGGATTTCTCAAGAGACGCTTCCCTTCACATGGACAAACAACTATAAATAGGGCCTAGTTGCTCTTCTCTACAAGAAAATTCGGATCAACCATATTTCTAAGGCTTAAGTGAAGGGTCTAAGGCTGTGTACAAGCATAAGACACTATTCTTCTAATAAATATGAGCTACTTGAGGCATATTTCTCTATGATAAAGGACATTTTTTTGTGGTACTAGTATGAGGACTGAGGTTGGGCTATATTCATAATTTTTGCATCTCTAAGGCATAATGAAGGGCACTCCTAAAGAAATTTGTATGATGTTTTTGAGGAAATACTACAAGCTAAGGAATTTTGAGGCAATTTTAAGGACAAACATGTGTCATATTTGGATAAGACTTCTGGCATATTTCTTATGAATGTTGAAGGTTATTGTTGTTCGTGGAAGGTTGACTTGGAACTTGGGAAGTCAAACTGGTTAGTTTGTTTATGACTTTGATTTATCTTGTTGACAAAGATTCTATAAGGAAAATATTGTTGGGGTTTCCCCTTGTGGGTTTTTACCTGGCCATTGGCCTAATTTCTAGTGTCTCTTGTTTTTTTGTGCATTGTGATCTCTACTATCTTTATAAGTGCATAATTGAATATATAATTGCTTGATGACCTGATTGAATGAAGTGAATGCTAAAATGAAATCATATATAATTGTCACAAGTAATTATCATGATTAGAAATTCAACATTGCAATTGAATTTCAACATGGAATTAGAGCTAGTTTTGAAGAGCAGTATGAGATGAATCATGCATTATTCTTGTGATGAGGTCCTCCTCTCTGTCATTCAAGTTACCTCTGTGAAGCAATTTGAGTTCTCTCTATGGTGAATGGAATTTGATTTGAAGTTGTGGCATCTCTATTATACCTAATTTGAAGGTATTGCATTCTAGCATCCTCATATAGATTCAAGCTCTTAGAATAATCAAGTCTGAGGAAAGGCTCAAAGTTGAAGTTCGAATTATGAAAAAGAAGTAAAAAACCTATCTAGTAGATTCAAGGTCTATGGTTGATTTCAGTCTTTTTCTGAACAAATCTAAAGACAAATCCAAGCATAGTTCAAGAAGGGGACATTTTATGTTGAAATATGGCAACAAGAATATTCCAATTTAATTTTTCCTTGAATTAAATTGTGAATTAAAATCGAATTTAGTCTTAACAGCTACTTGGGAATAATTAATTAATTTATTTTAAATTAATTATTTGGAGAAATTCAAGTTAGAAGTCTTTCTGAAGTCATGCAAGAGTTATCCCTTAAATTAAGGAGATAAGATTGAGTTATATTTGAGTTGTAATTAGTTAACTCAGTTTACTGAGTTAAGTCCAGTTAAATTAGTTCCAAACTGTTTGATGCATGCATGCACTCAAATAGTGCTACTCCAGTTAACTAAAGATTCCCTCATCAGAAACTCATGCATGTCTATTATGAGAAAGACCCAGTTGAGATTAAAGTCAAGGACAATGTACTATCAGTTGCATGTGTTTTCTCATGGAGAAAACTCATGCATGCAGTTAAGGATTTATCCTTGAGGATTGCATAGTTTTGGAGGAAGATCATCCACTTGGTAAAGGAGAATCATCCACAAGGAACAACGCAAGGAAATAGGAGCTTGGAGGGTAGAGAGGAAGGCTGGACAGAAGCCAATATTTCCCTTGAACATCTGTGAGGATTGTATTGAAAGTTGGCTAGCTGTGAGAGCTAAGGCTTTGTGTAATTCCTATGTATTTCCACCATGTATGATAAGACAATAGTGCGGGGTTTTTAGCTGAGGCTTTCCCCAAAGTATTTTCATGTGTATTGTGCCATTGATTCTTCTTCTTCTGGTTATATTGTTCAACTCAATCTTTAATCTTCCGCAAATTGATAGTAGAAGTAGGTTATATTATTCTGCTTTGATTTATATTGCATTATCGGGTTAACCTACACAGATTTTCTACATGGTATTAGAGTTGGATTTGTAGAGATTTTCTACATGGTATCAGATCTGTGAACAATATACTGAGAAGAGAATTTGAAGTTTGAAGTTCGGGGTTGCAGGTGAAAATCGAATTCATATCATACTTCAAGGTTGGCCAATGACGTTCTATGACTTGAGATCAAGCATGCCTTGGAAGGTAGCTCGAATTACATAGCATGGAAAGATAGAATGGAGGCTGTATTAGAAGACAATGGCTTGAAGGAATTCATTGATCAAGAAATCCCAAAGCCAGCTTCAACTAATGCACAAGAGTTGGCTGAGTGGAAGAAGTGTGTGGTGAAGGCAAGACGGATCATCCTTGAGGGAGTTTGAGACCATAGTGTCTCAAGTCTCCATGGGAAGGATACTCCATTTTTAATGTGGAAGACATTGAAGGACCTCTACTAGAACAGTAGCAACCAGAGGAAATTGGCACTCAAGTATATGCTTCGAAGAATCAAGATGGAGAAGGGCGATACTATTTCCACATATCTAAACAAGCTCAGCACCTGCAGAGATGAGCTTGGCAGTGTGGGAATAACTACGCCGATGATAATATGGTGAGCCTCGCTCTCCTTGGACTTCCAAAGAGTTGGATTGGGAACGACTGTGGTCGGATCTTATGCAAGAGGATATCAGCAGGAGCACACGAGATGGTTCTTCATCCAAGAATTATGATGAAGAAAATATGGCCTTAGCAAGTAAGACAAGGAAAGGGAAGGGGAATTTTGAAAATGGCAACAATAAATGCTAAAAATAGAAATGCTAAAATTAGCATTGCTATAAATGGAATTTCAGGATATACTCCAACTCTGTTGGAAATAACAAAAAATAGAAATGCTAAAAATAGAATTACTATAAATAGCATTTTGGGATAGATTCCAATTTTAATTAGTCCCTGAATTAAAATTGAGAATTAAAATTCGAATTTGGTCTCAGCAGCTATTTGAAAAATAATTAATTAATTCAACTTGAGTTAATTAGCTGGAGAAAATCAAACATGAAGTCTTTGTGAAGACATGCAACATTTATCCCTTTGATTGAGGAAGTTATCCCTTAATTAAGGAGATAAGGATGAGTTGTATTTGAGTTGTAATTAGTTAGCTCAGTTAACTGAGTTAAGTCCTATTAAATTAGTTCCAAACAGTTGGAGGAACTAATTGTGACTTAAGTCAATTAATGCATGCATGCATGTAACTAGTGTTCTCCAGATAACTGAATATTCTCTCATAAATAACCAATGCATGTCAGTTCAGAGAAAGACCTAGTTGAGATTAAAGGAAGGGACATTGTACTATTAGTTGGAGGAATTTTCCTATAAAGGAAACTCATCCATGCAGAAGGAATTATCTCCTTTAGGATTGCATAGTTATTTCAGAGGTCAGTGTTGTGTGAGGTGAGAATCACATAGGTTGCAGCTGGAAGACCCAGGAGAAACTGCGCAAAGAAATAGGAGGCTTGGAGGACTGAAGGAAGGCATATGTGTTGTCTGTTCTGTCTATGAGTAGCAGTGAGGGATTGTACTGAGAGCTGGATAGCTTGTGAGCTAAAGCTTTGTGTAATCCTGAGATATTTCCACTTGCATGATAATACAGATAGCGAGGTTTTTAGCTGAGGTTTTCCCCAGAGTATTCTTCTGTGTTCATGTGTGATTGATTTCTTCTTCATCTGTTATGTGTTCTTTTTGATCTTGCTCAAAATCGGTTAAGCTTCCACAAGTTTGTTTGTAGAAGTAGATCAAGTGTTTTGCTTTAATGCATTGCATTATCAGGGATCTACAGTGAGAATTTCTACATGGTATCAGAGCTAGCTGATCCATAGAGAAATTTCTACATGGTATTGGAGCAAAGGTGATCGAAGCAATGAACAATATACAAAGAAGAAAATTCGAAGTAAAATAAAATAAAAAAATTGGGCCGCGAATTTTCAGAGCAGATATGAAAATTTTTGTGCAAAATTTTCAAAAACAAATATTAGATTTGGATTCCTTGTGTAAAAATACCCAAATTCAAAATAAAAATTGGCTATATCAGAGTTCGGATGAGGAAGATATCGCTGATTTAAAATCATCTCTTTTTCCAGAAAATTTCGTGACGGTGGGAAAGATGAAACAAATTGGTGTGCTAGCCAAGAACATGTATGCTCTTGAAGTTCAAGATGCATGCAAAGCCTTGAGGAGCAAGGCAAAGGTTAGAGACTTGGTGGTTGAGAGAGAGAGTAAATTACCTCTCAACATGCAGTCCGAGAAGAAGTCTCAGACAATTGTGGAGGAGCCACAATTGGAGATGCTGACAGGAGACGAGTGGAGGCATCCACTCATGCAAAGACCTCCAGTAGGGGGAAATTTTGAGCCAAGTTTGCAGAGGGATCACATGCAGCCATACCTCCAGGTGTGAGGTGGGACGATGTGAAGTGAAGTCTCAAGAATGCTGAAATAGGGGCAGGATCCTTGAGGTACCCAACCTCTTTGATTAGACCTTTCTATGGAAGCCCCGACGAGGAGTAGCAGGACTGGCTGAGTGGGTAGAGATGGATGCAGATGGAGTGGTAGAGAGAGCTACAATGCAAGAGTCCCAATACAGCGCAGAGCTAGCAGGCTACAACAATGCGAGAGGCATAGGAGTGTTGCACCAGTGCAGGATGGCACAAAGAGGTGTGCAACGGTGCGAGATACAGGGAGTTGTTGCAGCAATGCAGAGGTTAGAGAGGGAGCACTTATCAGTGGTAGAGGGAGCTTTAGCATTAGAGGGTGTTTCTAGCCCAATAGGGAAGTCAGTTGGGAGATCAGTTACTTACTTCTCAGTGACTAAGTTGCAGTGCAGCAGTGGGTAGCACGATGCAACATGATGAGAGGAGGTGCAGTGCAGATGCAGTGCTGGGAGATAGGACCAACAACAACACAGATGCAGTAGGAGGAATCCGTGTGATTGATGTAGTCAGAGATTAAAGTGACAGAGGCTAGAGCAGTCAGATAATGAAGAGCACAGAGGTGCAAAGTTTTCAGTCGACAGAGGCAATAGCAGTCAGAGACTTTGATGACAGAGACATCATTCTGATTTAGGTTGGATATTTTTGTTTCTAGAGTTGCTGGAGCAACAACACTTGAGAGAAGTGTTGCATGCAGAACATTCCAAAGGTTCAGGATTGGGTTCGAGTTGAATTCCTTTCTTGTTGAGAGGGAGTTTTGAAAATGGAAACAAGAAATGTTAAAAATAGCATTTCAGGATATACTCCAACTCTGTTGGAAATAAAAAAAAATAGAAATGCTAAAAATAGCATTGCTATAAATAGCATTTCGGGATAGATTCCAATTTTAATTAGTCCCTGAATTAAAATTGAGAATTAAATTTCGAATTTGGTCTCAGTAGCTGTTTGAAAAATAATTAATTAATTCATCTTGAGTTAATTAGTTGGAGAAAATCAAACATGAAGTCTTTGTGAAGACATGCAACAGTTATCCCTTAATTAAGGAGATAAGGATGAGTTGTAATTAGTTAGCTCAGTTAACTGAGTTAAGTCCTGTTAAATTAGTTCCAAACAGTTGGAGGAATTAATTGTGACTTTAGTCAGTTAATGCATGCATGCATGTAACTAGTGTTCTCCAAATAACTGAATATTCTCTCATAAATAACCAATGCATGTCAGTTCAGAGAAATACCTAGTTGAGATTAAAGGAAGGGACAGTGTACTATCAGTTGGAGGAATTTTCCTATAAAGGAAACTCATCCATGCAGAAGGAATTATCTCCTTTAGGATTGCATAGTTATTTCAGAGGTCAGTGTTGTGTGAGGTGAGAATCACACAGGTTGCAGCTGGAAGACCTAGGAGAAACTGCACAAGGAAATAGGAGGCTTGGAGGATTGAAGGAAGGCATATGTGTTGTCTATTCTATCTATGAGCAACAGTGAGGGATTATACTAAGAGTTGGATAGCTTGTGAGCTAAAGCTTTGTGTAATCCTGAGATATTTCCACTTGCATGATAATACAGATAGCAAGGTTTTTAGCTGAGGCTTTCCCCAGAGTATTCTTCTGTGTTCATGTGTGATTGATTTCTTCTTCATCTATTATATGTGTTCTATTTGATCTTGCTCAAAATCGATTAAGCTTCCGCAAGTTTGTTTGTAGAAGTAGATCAAGTATTTTGATTTAGTACATTGCATTATCAGGTTGATCCATAGAGAAATTTCTACAGGGAAGGCTTCCCATTCCAAATCGAATTCTTCTCATGGAGGGAAGAAGGGTGACATGTCTAAAGTAAGATGCTTTAATTGTCACAAGATGGGACATTATGCGACTAATTGCCCATTAAAGAAGTCCAAGAAGGGATCCTCGGAAGGTGAGGCATTATCCTCTCAGTTCGAAATGGACTTTACTCTCATCGCATGCATGGCGTCATCGATGATGGGTTGTGTCTGGTATCTTGACAGTGGAGTCTCATTCCACATGACCGATGATAAAAATTTATTTAGTGCCTTGGAGGAGAAAGACCTCAAGATGCACATAGAGATGGGTGACGACGAAAGGTATAGTGTTTTAGGAGTGGGCACGGTTGCCTTTCAGAGGGAGCATGGAGCTCCTCTCACCTTGACAGATGTGATGTATGTTCCTGGACTGAAGAAGAATTTGGTATCAGTCGCGATGTTGGAGGAAAAAGGCTACGATGTTGTCTTCAGTAAAGGAAAGGCGTTCCTAAGACACATAGCCACGGGTTAGATCAAGAGGATAGGGATTCATGTGAAGAATCTCTATAAAATAGAGGTAGATGATTGTGAAACATTGAGTACGAAAGCAGAATTGGTGCAAAGCCAAGAAATTGGTGAGTTGTGGCATAGGTGGTTGGGCCATTTGCATCATGGGGCTTTGAAGATAATGAAACAAATATCTACATGACTTCCCAAAGGTAAACTTGAGAAAGTTGACACATGCAAAGGTTGTACCTTGGGAAAGTACACCAAGTCTTCCTTTCATGATCGAGACAGTCGAGTAGAGGCTATCTTAGAGTGAGTTCATACTGATTTGTGTGGACCATTCTCGACGACATCCACAATGAAGCAAAGGTATTATGTGATTTTCATTGATGACTATTCTCATAAATGCTAGATTTATTTCAAGCAGAAGGACCAAACTTTCACAAAGTTTTGTGAGTTCAAAACTTTGGTCGAGAAAGAGTTAGGGAAGAAGATCAAGGCCTTAAGAAGCAACAACGGCGGAGAATATGTCTCTCAAGAGTTTAAGGACTTCTGTGCAACGGAAGGAATTAAACGAGAGTTAACAACACCTCATAACCCACAATAGAATGGGGTGGTCAAAAGGAAGAACAAAACTATTATAGGGGCAGCACGGGCAATGCTGCATGACCAAGGCCTACCACTTCACTTGTGGGCTGAGGCATGCAACACAATAGTCTATTTGCAGAATAGAAGCCCGCATCGCATACTTGGGATGAAGACACCAGAGGAAGCTTTCTCCGGTAAGAGACCAGATGTGGGTCACTTCAGGATCTTTGGCTCATCGATATATTTCCATGTGAAAAAGGATGCACAGAAGAAGCTTGAGCTGACAGTCGAGTTGGGGATACTTGTGGTGTACACTGATACACCTCACAACTATCGGGTGTACTTGCCTACCAGTCGGAGGATAGTGGTTCGCAAAGATCTCAAGTTTGATGAGAAAAAGGCCATGCAAGTTTCCCTTGAGAGGGAGCTCCAACTACAGGCTGTGGAGGAACTGTTGGTTCCTAAGGAGGAGGAGACTCAGACTGATGCAGAGCAGCCGCATGCAGAGGTTCCAGGAGTGGAGAAATCCACTCAAGCAGAGTCTTCCAGAGATGGACGGAAGCGCACAAGAGAAGCTAACAGATTGTTGGAGGATGCGAGAGAGAATGTGGGAGCACCATCTTCTCAACGCAGATAGAGGAGGTCACCTGAGAGGTATACTAGATACATGGCCCTTACTCGGGAATGTGTTGAGACTGAGCCATCTTCCTTTGAGGAAGCAGTGTAGCAACCGATTTGGGTTGATGCTATGGTGGAGGAGTATGACTCCATAGTTCGTAACAATGTTTGGGACGTGGTTTCGAGACTGGAGAACAAGTCAGTTGCGAGTTCTCGTTGGCTTTACAAGGTAAAGCAAGCTGTTGATGGTAGTGTGGAGAAGCATAAGGCAAGATTTGTTGCCCATGGCTTTTCATAGGTCGAGGGGATTGACTATGATGAGACTTTTTCTCCTGTTACAAGGTACTCATCTATCAGATCTATGTTGGCACTATCAACACAGATGGGTTGGAAGATCCATCAGATGGATGTGAAGACTGCATTCCTCAATGGCCAGATTGAGGAAGAGGTGTACATAGAGTAGCTGGAAGGTTTTGAGACCTTTGATCGTGAGTCGCATGTGTGCTGACTCAAGAGAGCGTTGTATGGGCTAAAGCAAGCACCTCGTGCTTAGTACACCAGGATAGACAACTACTTCACCGGGTTGGGCTTCAAAAAAAGTGAAGCGGATGCGAACCTGTACCACATCGTGGTGAAAGGTAAGCTGTTGATCATCATACTTTATGTTGATGATCTCATATTGATTGGTGATGATCATTTGATTGTGTCTTGCAAGGAAGACCTTGCAAGAGAATTCGAGATGAAAGACATGGGTCTCATGCATTATTTCCTTGGCATGGAAGTGTGACAGAAGGATGGGGAGTTGTTTGTGTCTCAGGGCAAGTATGCCAACAAGATACTCAGGAGATTCCACATGGAGAAGTGCAAGCCCACGTAGACTCCTTTAGCAGGTAACTGGAGGACAGAGGTTGCTACTTCAAGAGAAGTGGTAGAGACTATTGTGTATAGGCAGCTTGTGGGTTCACTAATTTACTTATTGAACACATGAACAGATTTGTGCTATGCGGTGAACCAACTGAGTCAAGCGATGGTTCAGCCTACCAAGATGTTTTGGAAGGCGAAAAAGAATGTATTGAGATACCTCAGAGGCACATCTCAGTATGGATTATGGTACAGATGGACAGAGGGAGTGAAGCTATAGGGCTTCACTGATGCAGATTGGGCAGGGAGTCCATCAGATCGGAAGAGCACATCAGGAGGGATTTTCAACCTTGGGTCAGCGACAGTTTCTTGGTATAGCAGGAAATAGAGGTCGGTTGCACTCAGCTCAGCAGAGGTAGAATACATGGCTGCAAGTCAGGCAGCACGCGAGGCCATCTGGATGCGAAAAATCCTAGTTGGTTTGTTTGATCAGAGGATGGATCCAACTGTGATCTATTGTGATAATCAAAGTTGTATCAAACTCTTTGAGAATCCAGTATTTCATGATAGGTCCAAGCACATTGACATCCGGTATCATCATCTCAGAGACTGTGTAGTGAGGAGGATCATGTTGTTGCAGCCTATTTCGACAGAGGAGTAAGATGCTGACATTTTGACAAAGGCAGTGTCAAAGTGTAAATTCGAGTTCCATAGAGACAGGATCGGGGTGGCAGATAATCCCTTTCTTATTGAGAGGGAGTGTTGAAATATGGCAACAAGAATATTCCAATTTAATTTTTCCTTGAATTAAATTGTGAATTAAAATCGAATTTTGTCTTAACAGCGACTTGGAAATAATTAATTAATTTATTTTACATTAATTAGTTGGAGAAATTCAAGTTAGAAGTCTTTTTGAAGTCATGCAAGAGTTATCCCTTAAATTAAGGAGATAAGATTGAGTTATATTTGAGTTGTAATTATTTAACTCAGTTTACTGAGTTAAGTCCAATTAAATTAGTTCCAAAGTGTTTGAGGAAATAATAGTGAGTTAACAGTCAGTTGATGCATGCATGCACTCAACTAGTGCTACTCCAGTTAACTGAAGATTCCCTCATCAGAAACTCATGCATGTCTGTTATGAGAAAGACCCAGTTGAGATTAAAGTCAAGGACAGTGTACTATCAGTTGCATGTGTTTTCTTATGGAGAAAAATCATGCATGAAGTTAAGGATTTATCCTTAACTGCATGCATGATTTTTCTCCATAAGAAAACACATGCAACTGATAGTACACTGTCCTTGATTTTTAAGGATTTATCCTTGAGGATTGCACAGTTTTGGAGGAAGATCATCCACTTGGTAAAGGAGAATCATCCACAACGAAACACACAAGGAAATAGGAGCTTGGAGGGTAGAGAGGAAGGCTGGAGAGAAGCTAAGATTGCCTGTGAGCATCTGTGAGGATTGTACTGAGCGCTGGCTAGCCGTGAGAGCTAAGGATTTGTATAATTCCTATGTATTTCCACCATGTATGATAATACAATAGTGTGGGGTTTTTAGCTGAGGCTTTCCCCAAAGTATTTTCATGTGTATTGTGCCATTGATTCTTCTTCTTCTTGTTATATTGTTCAGCTCGATCTTTAAGCTTCAACAAATTGATAGTAGAAGTAGGTTATAGTATTCTGCTTTGATTTATATTGCATTATCGGGTTAACCTACACATATTTTGTACATGGTATCAGAGCTAGATTTGTAGAGGTTTTCTACATTTTATAGGTCAAGTTTCTACATTTAAGCATAGTTCTATGCTTGAATTAAAAATTAGTGGTGACAAGACCAAGTTTAATCTCATTAAGTAAGGAGACATCTGAGCTCTCCTGGCATATGAGTCCCCTCCTGGTAATCTTCATCTGAACTTTCTGAGGCAAGTATTGTCATCCTAAATTGTCTGTGATAATATTGCTATGCAAAGATGAGATCAGAGCAAGTATATAATTGTAGGAAGCCCTTTTATGAAAGAGTTCAAGTTATATTACCTCTCCAAAACACAAGTTAGCTACATTCTTGGTATCCAAATTACAATGGTATTGTTGTGAAAAGTATCTGAACCTCTTTATCTCTGAAGACCTCTTTTCTGTGGCACAAGTCCATGATGTGACCATGAAATTGTTTTCTATACATAAAGAAAGGACAAAATATATATTACAGGGATCTAACTTGATGGTTTTTTGAAGTAAACAACTTGAAGAAATTCTTGGATTTGTTTGGCTTGATATCCAAATTACAATACAACTTGAAGTGTACCATATATGTATTATCAAGGTAGTTGTAATTATTTTAAAGCTCAGTTGTGACATGGTTCACATAGGATCAAGGTCAGGTAAGAAGGAATTTTTTCTTTGATGAGTTGATATGGCAAAGAGAACTAACATTGAAATATGTGGCCTATATGCATTTTTTTTAAAACCATGGAATCATTATATAATAGGCCTTGTTCCTCTCTCTTCACAAGACAAATGTTGGAAAGAATGAGAGGGAGGGTGAATCAATATTTCTTTTTACAATTGTTATTTTAATAGTTAAAATCACTTAGATAAAACACAAAATGAACAATAACAAGATAAATAATTTTATTAATAATATTGACAAGGACTCGAATCCTCTTTACAATGAATCAAGTACAATAAATAGTACAGGTTTCCAACTCTAGATGAAAATTCCAATATTCAAATCAACTAGGCTTCAACCTATACTTTACCAAGCACCAACTTGGTCTACTTGAGGAATCCAATCCTCTAGGGCTGCCACCCTCTATTCTGGCTTAGGATCCAACTTGGTATTCTTGAGGACTTCAATCCCCTAGGGATCTAACCCTCTGCTCCAATTCTTTAAGATAGGTACAAGTAGCTTTTCAAGGCTTCCAATGTCTTCTTCAAGATTGCCTTAAAAAATTCCCTTAAATAATATCCAAAAATACTTCGTTCATCAATGAAAACTTTAACAACCACAAAAGGTGTCTTAAAGACTCTTCATGATACCCAAACAACTTCCTTCAAAGTTACTCCATGAGGGCTTCAATCATGAATCAAGGTGTCCACTAATGCCTCCAAGTCAGCTTCTAAAAAGGTCTTCAACAATGCTTACTCAACAAGATGTTCTCAACACAATTGCCTTGGTAATGCTTTAATAATGTTGCTACACATGTTCTTCAATGAGGCTGCTTCCAAGTCTTTAATGAGTTCTTCAACAAATTTTTCTCCAACAAGTCTTCAATGCTTAAGGTGTCTTCAATAGGCTGCTCCAAGAATTCTCCTCGATCTTAGATATTCAATGTGACTCAACAAGGCCTTTAATCAATTCTTCAAGGGCTTATTCAAGAGGTCTACAACAAGTTTAATAACTGCTCCAGAGAGTACAAAGTTCCAATGTTCAAAGGCTGCTCTCAAGTCTGCACAACAATTCTTCAATAAGGCGCTCCAAGTGTGGCCTATAAGAATTTCTCCTAGTAAGTCAATAAAGATTCAAGGTCTGCAACAACTTTAGAATATTCCCAAGACTACTTTAAAATCACTTCAAGATGTATATCAATTTTCCAAGAAGTCTACTCCAAGATGTGTCTTTAATAAGCTGCTCCAAGAATATCTTTAATAGACTTGCACATCATGCTTCAAAGGTTCTTAAACAATGCTAAGAGACAAATCAATAATTATTTTCCTTTAAGGTCTCTAGTGAAAGGCTTCCAAGAAGTTTCACACTTCCAAAATATTTTTTTTCACAAGGTCTTCAATGCTTCTTCAATAAGACTCAATGATGTTGTCTACAAAATTCCTTCAATGATACTTCAACTTCTGGTCCAAAGAGTACTCCTGGAATACTTTTAAATTCTTCAAGTACCACAACAAGTTACAACTCTTAGAGAATACCCCTGTCACAAAATCCCAATGCTCGAAGTTCCTTTGAACTTCACAAGTCCGAGAGTATAGGCGCACAAATGTAAGAGGTTAGCTAGTTCTTCAACTGGTCTAATGTCAATTTTTCAACAAAAAAAATATTTATTTCTTATCAAAGTATGTTCTTCCACTAGTCTGAGATCAATTCCTTAACAAGAGAATGTTTGTTACTATTCCAAGTTCAGTTCTTCAACATATCTAAGATTTATTTTTCAACAAGTGAAGATCTGGAACTATTTGATTCCTATTTTCCAACTGGCCGAAGATCACACAAGTGAAGGTCTATTCTTCAAAGAAAATATCTGTCACTATCTGAGCTTTGTCCTTCAACAGGTTTGAAGTGTGATTTCCACGGATCCAAGAGACAATCTCCACAGGTCCAAAAATAGAGCTCTGTTGCATATGCGTTGCCTATAGTGGGTGTCACAGAGGCTAAAAATTGCAGTCCAAAGTTTGCAAAAGTAATAGGTCCAAACCATAGATTTTCCAAAAAATTTGTTGTCCAAAATATGTCTGAATATGTCTTTGTCCTCCTTGCTTCTTTACCCTACTTCTGCTTGTCTTCACCAAATTCTTTTATCTGAAAAAATGATTCCTAACCAAACTGCACAGGTTTGTATATATAGTGGCTTGAGCATATTTGAAGATACATGTCGGTTGGTAATGGAACTGACCTAACTGTTGAATTTCCACGACCTTGGGTCTAGGTTAGAGTCTTAAAATCACTAACGCTACCAAACCAAGAATCTCAACCATAAAATACTTTGCACAATAGAAATATAAAGCAGTAAATCGCATATGCACATAACATAGAAAACTTTTTAATTTTTCAACCCAACTTTGTTATATTAACAACATATAATACAACAGACTAGGGCTCCTGTACTAGGGATAATGGCCCTCATACATCCACTAGTAGAAGACAAGATACTCTGACCATCTGGCTGTAGCATCTAACAGCTCCACTCAGTCGTACCATGTACCTGCTTGGTCCTTTGGCTCCCGATCTGCAGCTCCTGTCTCTATCAATGCTCCAAGTCCATTTAGCCACTGAATCTAGGCTATCCAATCTACTCTCAAGTTGTCCCTTCATCCATCAAGGGAACAACTCATCGAGGCTCCTATTGAGTTGTTCACAACTCCACTTGTGAACAACTCTCAATCTACCCATTGCTACTCCTCAGCTACTCTGGGACTTCAGCCCACTATGGTCTTCCTGCGCTGCTCCGATGATGACCAACATAGGGCACGGAGGGTTGCCACCTATCACTACAAGATGACCATCTCCTACAGTGAACACGTGATAGGAGGATTGCCCTTCATCTGCTGCAGAAGTCCTTCTCCACACACACATCTCGAGCTACTCAATCCTGCTCTTGGTTGATCAAACCCTTGAGCTCATCAACAACTTCCAAGCTAGAAATCATCTTTGTCCATCAAGGTGCTACACTTTTGGCTCCAACATGGACACTAACACATTGTCCTCCGGTAGACCATAAGTGTCCAATCTCGTCCACACTTGGCCTTCTACCATACTGCCCTCCAATAGCCCATGAGAGACCAAGTCCACACTATAGCATCTGCTCCTAGTTAGAGCATCCCCACACCTAGGAAACCCTTACACATGGCTGCCCGTAGACTTCATCAATATGCCATGTGTACTCACCTAGGACACCATCAATCCATCGTACATATGTCGATTTGCAACATACCTTGTTGTTGTCATCTTGCCTTCCGATCTAATGTGACTATTGTAACCTTCGCTGCTTGGTAGGCCTCCCAACAATCCATGTGGGATCCACCAAACAACTCCTAAGGCCTCCTACAAGGAGCCCACAAATTGATCCAAGAAATGATCAGTCCTTTGACCTAATGCACCTCTCAGCACGTTGTTGTACAAATGTTACTGTGGGATCTGTCACTAGGGCATCTAATCACTAGATTTTCCCTCTATCTTGAATCCCACAAGCTGCCTTACCCTGATCCAAATCTGGTCAACACCTTTGGCCAACAAACCTCCTCAAAGCATTGTTGTCCCTTGTTTGCACTTGCTGTCCACTACAATTCTAGTTAGCGCATACCATGCAACCCTTAATCCTCCATGCAGTTAGAAAGATAAGCCCTCAAGGCTGCAGCTTGCCTTGGAGAGGCACCTCCCATGCCACATTTTCCTAAAGACACCTCCAGCTGCTTGCTAAGGAATGCGGCCTAGCACATCAATTTGTTGTAGCTATGGCCTTCTCCAAGACAACTTTCAAACAAAAACGTTATCTCTTCCAGCATTGCAACCTTCTTGCCCAATGAACTCGACCCTTGAACAACCCTTAGAACACACTCAAGATGGCCCTAAAACAACCTTGTTTTCACCTACAACAAACGGTCCCCACACAAAACTCCATGTTGCTCCTTAGGGTCCTCTATGTTGTCCTTTTGGGCCCTTTCTAGCTGCGGCTCAACCTCCTGTAATTTCAAAGTTCCTCTTAAGATGTATTTTCCACAATGGATGCTCTAAATGAGACCTCCCATCTCCTATATATAGCCTTTCAATGCCTCCACGAAAACAACTTGAACCGACACGTCTGGTTGTGATTTACTTCAAGTCGGCCTACTTGAAAATTCCATTATTACCATGTCAACTTCAAAATTCATTTTATCCAAAAAGACAACTCGGATTCAGATGATTTTCGATGCATTGGAATCGTCTTTCCGAGCACTATCATCCTCATCCATCACATGTCATGAAATCATCATGGTTTTGTCCCAAAACTTGATGGGTGCCAAAACCCCAAATCTTGGTCCTTAAGCCCACAATACCATTTGTGGCACTTTGACCTCCAACCCTCGAATGCTAGGGCTTGGAGTACCTCCCAAGCTACACAAAAATAAACACTCCCTCTTAGCAAGGGAGGTACTTACAAGGCTAGGAAGTAATCCGATGATGACACTAGCCTACCTAGCATCCATCATTGCAACATACCTTGTAGATGAATTTGACAATCTCGGTAGTGCCTCTGCCTCGTCATATATGAACCTGAAGATCTCGATCCTCCATAGGGATGCTCCCTCTGAGGCTAGTCTCCCTCTGTGTCTATACGATCTCCACTGGCCCAGATCTGCAAGCACTCATCCTCCTAGAAAAAATACCACTCGTGCAAATCCTGCCAATCTCAGATATGCAACACCACGATACGATGAAGACTCTAGCCTGCCAATATCAAGTCCATCACATGAATCCATCTCGATCAACTTGATCTCATCCATGCCAAAGAAATCCTCAGCTGTCCCAACTATCCATGGCACATCAACAGAAGTCCATGATCAACAATCTGCCCTACAACAAACTGTTGTTCACTAGGCTCACCACCAATCCACTAGAACTCCCAGCCAATCTCGTTGCCAATCCAGTCAAGACCACATCTCCATGTCTTCAGCTGAACCCTCTACTCCATGATCTAGACACCCACAACTCCCTCTGAGTTTCTTCATTGTGCACACTCTGCTTCATTGTCCTCTCAAAGTAGCTTAGATATTCTCTGATACCATGTTGAATTTCCACAATCTTGGGTCTAGGTTAGAGGCTTAAAATCAATAACGCTACCAAACCAAGAATCTCAACCATAAACTACTTTACACAGCGGAAATATAAAGTAGTAAATCACATATGCATAGAACATTGAAAACTTTTTAATTTTTCAACCCAACTTTGTTATATTAACAACATATAATACAACCATGTAGGGCTCCTATACCAGGGATAATGGCCCTCATACATCCGCTAGTACAAGACAAGATACTCTGATCATCTGGTTGTAGCATCTAACAGTTCCACTTGGTTGTACCCTGTACCTGCCTGGTCCTTTGGCTCCCGATCTGCAGTTCCTACCTCTATCAATGCTCCAATTCCATCTGGCAACCAAATCTAGTCTATCCAATCTGCTCTCAAGTTGTCCCTTCATCTAATCAAGGGAACAACTCATTGAGATTCCTGTCGAGTTGTTCACAAATCCATTTGTGAACAACTCTCAATCTACCCATAGCTACTCCTCAGCTACTCTGGGCTTCAACCCACTATGGTCTTACCAACATAGGGCACGGAGGGCTACCACCTATAAATGCAAGATGACCATCTCCTATAGTGATCATGAGCTAGGAGGACTGCCCTTCATCTGCTGCAGAAGTCCTTCTCCACACACATCTTGGGCTACTCAATCTTGCTCTTGGTTGATCAGACCCTTGAGCTCATCAACGACTTCCAAGCTAGCAATCACCTTTGTCCATCAAGGAGCTACACTTTTAGATCCAACATGGACACTAACACACTATCCTCTGGTAGACCATAAGTGTCCAATCTCGTCCACACTTGGCCTTCTCTCACGCTGCCCTCCAACATTCCACGAGAGACCAAGTCCACATTGTAGCATCTGCTCCTAGTTAGGGCATCCCCACACCTGGGAAACCCTTACACATGGCTGCCCAAAGACTTCATACATCTTCCATGTGTCCTCATCTAGGACACCATCAATCCATCGTACATAGGTCGATATGCAACATACCTTGCTGTTGTCCTCTTGCATTTTGATCTAATGTGACTGTTGTCACCTTGTGTGCTTGGTAGGCCTCCCAACTGTTGGAAATACTGAGGGGGGGTGAATTAGTATGCCTTAGCAATTAACACTTTTAAACATTTTCAGAGCATTAGTTAATCTTCAATTATTATTAATGTTTATGCAGTAATAACAATAAATAAAAGAACACAGTAGACATAATAATTTTACGTGGAAAACCCCCTTCGGGTCAAAAACCACCGAACATTTTTCTAATAAATTCTTTAATCTTCAGCCCCAACTGAAATTAAAGCAACAACTTCCTAGAATTCTAGAAAAACATTCTTCTTTAGCTCCGGCTGGAAGGACTCCCCAATGCCCTGATTTCTTCAGTGGTCAACTGAATGGATGCTCTAACACCCTAGCGAGCCACAACTCGCCCTAGCACCACCCTACCACCTTGAAGTGTTCATAGGCCCCAACCTGTAGGTGACTTCATACACCTTCCTAGCACCTCCCTGCCACACTATAATGACTGAAATAAGACAAGATTGTGGATTCCCAAACTAGGGAAAACAATCCACGATACTTTAATATGTACAATAATTTTCGTGTACTTGACCAAATACCGAATCACTCTATGACCTGAAACTCAACCATGGCATCATCCCAATAGTGACTACTATACCTCCCAACACTGCCTCTTCGACTCTAGGCAGATTAACTCTTTTACAATAATGACTCTTCCAATGATGACACTTTTACAAATGACTCTTTTACAACTTTACAATGATGACTCTTGGCCTTGACACTTCTTCACAATATACAAATGACTGTCATGTCTTCAAAGGATGTCCTGTTGCAATGCTTCCTTTGATTTGATACATCTGCTCTTGAATTCTTACTCCAAGTTGTACTTGAATCTTCTCTACCTGCATGCAAAATTTACCCGACGAAACCAATCCCAAAACAAAACAAAATGCCCTTCAACTTACCTCTGCCTACAAAACACATGTAAGTGTATAATAATGAATAAATACAAATTAAAATTACAATGCGTACCTGAAGTGTGCTTGTCACTTTTGTTCTTGCTTGTTGCAGTAGTAGACAAAGACTCCCACTCTTGATATAGGCTTGGACTCTATGCAAGACTATATCCAAAACTGACCTAAAGATATATACAATAAAAACTGATGACAAACCCTAGACTTGTGATGGACCAAGTTTTAAGTACAACAACAGAGACCATTATATCAACTATGACAAGACAAGTAACATGAACTTACAACATCATATAGATTTAGCAAACTTGGTGTAGCATTAAGAATATGTAGCATAAAATGTGTAGTATCAAGAATAGGACATCCAAAAAACTAATTGTGACATATAGAGACATAGAGACATAACTGAGACACTGTATATACTTACATTGTCTTGCAAAAACATATGTCAGAGATGATACTCAAAATTCAAATGTAAACACTAATCATGCACACCTTGTTGTAGGAGACTTACCCTTGACTGTTGATGCGTGGTCCTTGTTGCAGTTATCCTTGAATGCATGCTTTTTCTTGCCTTCTAGGAGATCGATATTGAATCTATTGTATCTATGCAATTTTGGATCTCCAGGGTTTGAAATTTCGTCTTATGATATCCCTCTGAGTCCTGTTTCCAACTCCACAGGTCTGATCAAGATTGGATTCTTCAAGAAAGAGTTATTGCCAATATCCCACGATGACTTGATTATAGACTGGTTCACTAGAGAGAACTTGTACAAAGTTCCACGTGTCACTGTTACGACCTTCGGCCCTCAAAACACTACTCAACAAACTACACTCCGTCCTCTTTCTGTGACTATTTACAAAATTTGAATACAATGTTTAGAGAGAAAGTTATGACGATTTTCCCAACGTCACCTGTTTGACATGGAGTTCGGGAGCCTGTAAAAACCCTAACCGCCTCAGATCATATCTCTGAAAATATAGCGAACCAAGATCTGAAATTCAGTCACACATTTCATCAAGATTTTGGATCAAATGGGTTTTAATTTTAGCTTCCAAAGCATGGCATAAAAAAAGGTATAGCGAAAATTCCACGATGACCTATTTGAAGCTACAAAATCCCTACTAGAGGAGGATATGAGGGTCATTATTTGTATGAATGCTTGAGTTGAGAGGGTCCTCAACAAGTGAACGTTGGAGGGATTTTAGGAGAAATTTTATTATTATTATTAATTATTGACTATTCAATGACCACAACCAATTATAAGTGTCATGCCACAACCCCATAGGGTTTTAGCCCAGTAACTGGGGTTACTAACTTCAAACATGAATATCTCTCAAACAATGAAGAATTACTTGGCGTGCCATATATCAGAAACATCTCGACAAGTAGAATCCATTTAGAAGATCCTTTACTCAGAATAGAGTAAGTTGTCAAGTCAAAATTCCCATGCAAGATCGGGGTAGCCCTTGGTGCTGCCTGGGTTGACATCAATGACAACCACTAATCAACAATCTCCCCCTTTGGCATTGATGGCAACACGAGTACTCCCCCTGCGATCATGACACTTCTTCCTACTACCTTCTCTCCCCCCTTTTCATCAATGGAAAAGGGTAACTACCCCTGACAAACAACTATCATGCGGACTTGTACACACCTCCACTCCCCCTTTCTACTCAAGTAGATAATAGAAAGAGTCTAATGAAAACTTGGGAGAATCCCAAGCTTTTGGTGAAGATACTCAAATTCTTCACGAGGCAATGGTTTGGTAAATATGTTAGTGATTTGTTCCATTGTGTCAACATATTCAAGCTTGATATTATTTTCAGTGACATGCTCTAACGAAATAATATTTAATCGGAACGTGCTTCGTTTTGGAATGCATCATAGGATTCTTGGAGATACTGATGGCGCTAGTGTTATTGCAAAATATGGGAATATGCTCATCAAACTTGACTTGAAGATCTTGCAAGGCTTGTTTCATCCAAAGAACTTAAGTACAACAAGTTGTTTTCGTGACATATTCTGCTTCTGTCGTGGATAACGAGATTGAAGACTGCTTTTTACTTAACCATGAAACAAGACAACCACCTAGATAGAATGTTGCTCCACGGGTACTCTTACGATCATAAACACTTCCTACCCAGTTTGCATCTATATAAGCTTAGATGACTAGATAATTACCTTTGGGATACCACATACCATATTCCGTTGTGCCTTTAAGATACCAAAGAATTCTTTTGATGACAATAATATGAGATTCTTTTGGTGCTGCTTGGAATCTTGCTACTTGTCCAAATGCCTACATCAAATCAGGCTAGGAGGCTGTCACATATAAGAGACTACCAATCATGGATCTATACAACCTTTGGTCCACATCCTTTGATGAATTTTCTAAGCTCAAATTGCAACATGTTACCATGGGGGTAAGGACTAGCTCGCAATTTTCCATCTGGAATTTATTGACCATTTCTTCGATGTACTTGGTTTGATATATGAATATTCCTTTATCCTACTGAGAAATCTAAAGCCCTAAAAAGTATTTCTATTCGCCAATCATAGACATTTCAAACTCACTTTGCATTTTTGTGGAAAAGTCTTTACTGAATCTGTCATCACTGCTTCCAAAGATTATATCATCCACATATACTTTGATAATTGTTAGGTTATCTTGATCCACTTTCACATAAAGAATGTTGTCAACACTTCCTTTCTTGAATCCTTGTTGATGTAGATATCCGTCAAGACGAGCATACCAAGCCCTAGGAGTTTGCTTGAGACCATATAGAGCCTTTTTTAATCTGCAGACATAGTCTCTTTGTTAGAGAGCATAAAACCTTCAGGTTTTTCAACGTAAAATTCTTCCTCCAATTCACCATTTAGAAAAGATAACTTAACATCCATTTGGTAGACCTTGATTTTTCTCGAGCAAGCATAAGCAAGAAACATCCTGATAGCTTCCATTCTTGCAACGGGAGCAAATGTTTCTTCAAAATCGATTCCTTCAACCTGTGCATATCCTTTGCAAACTAATCTTGCCTTGTTCCCGATAACCTGTAATCCTTCAACTGTTTTTCTCCCCGTGAACCTGTAATGAAATTGACATCTTGTTCAAACTACCTTCCTATCAATCATATACTTGTGCCATATACTGCTTCATAGACTCCTCCTCTACAAACATTAAGGACTCAAGAATCCAGATTGTTCAAAATAGTGAGTCACCTAATAGGCCATCTTGACTTAAGTCATTATCTGAATCAACTGCTAATTCTTTATGATCTTTTTCTTTTACAAATCCTGAAAGCATAACTGCTGAAACCTTGTTATCTGCTTTGTCCTCCTGTACCTATTTCCTTTTCCATACCTTCTTATTCCTGCAATATCAAGCCATGTGCCCATAGTTATGACACTTGAAGCATTCAATGTTGTCCATAGGTGATTCCATCTGATATCTGCAACCGCAAGCGCTATGGCCATAGTTATGGCATTTGAAACATTCAATGTTTGGCCCATCTAGCATGTATTCTCTTATGACAAAATCATCGTGGAACCTATCTCGTGATCTTGCAAACTTGCTTCTAGGGTTTTGCAGATAATGATTGTACCTGTCAAAAACTTCACAATCCCTAGCCATATGTCCATAGTTAGCACATAAAAAGCAATAACCATTAAATAAATGTGCGTACCTTAATGGTTCATTCAGATGTGATGGTCCTTGATAGTTGTATCTGTCAATAAATTTACAATCCTTGGCCACATGTCCATAGTTAGCGCATGAAAAACAATGACCATTAAATAAACAAACATACCTGGAAGATTTTTCATTCTTCTTTTAAGGCAATGTTGTAGTTTGTTGTGGTCCTTTGTTCTTGATTGCTTCGGTCTTGTTCTTTGGAGTTGCAACATTCTTTTTTGGATTTTCACTTTGATAAACTTCCTTCATAGAATCATCTCGTGAAGATGTGGAGCTTGTACCTTCATCAAGTGGAGCTTTACCATCTTTAATTGCCTTATATTTTGCTTCTTCATTTGTCTTATCTTGTAGGTGTTCTTTTTGGGATCCCTTGAGTTTTTTTATTTCATCATTAGTTCCATTAAGTTCTTATTGCTTTTGAGAAAGATCTTCTTGAGACCATATTGTCAAGATCTTCCTTCTTTTTTCTGCCTCCTCAACTTGTAGCTTGAGAAAAGTGGTCTTCTCTACCTCTCTGTTGAGAACTTGTATGTGTTTCTTCTACTTCTCATTTTCAATCCTGAGCCTACTTATTTCTACTGAAGATGTTTCTAATTCCTTTTTCTTTTGGTTAACAATAGATATGTGTCTTTGATCAGATTCCTTCCTTTCAATTTTTGCTTCCTGCATCTGTTGTGTGATCCTGTTAATTTCTGCAAACGTCGTGTCGAGTTCTTGTTGCTTTTGTTGGACTTCTATTTTGAGGTCTTGTGTCACTGTATTCTTGATTTCTTCCAATTGAGTTCTAAGACTACTAATCATATTCTCAGACTCTTCATTTTCTTTGATGAGTTTTTTTGTTGTCTTGAATTCTGCTTCCAAAAGTCTTGTATTTTCCTTTTGACTTTTGAGTTCCTTTATCACCTTGATCACTTTATTTTGAAACTCTGTTTTACTCATTTCTCCCATTTCTCCATCATAATCAAAAGGATCTGAATTTTCAATAACATCTTGACCTAATTTCTTTGTCGAATAGAGATTATGAAGCTTTTCCCAAAGAGCTTTAGCTGTTGAACATTGACCAACTTTTGTTTTCACAAAATTTGGCAAAACATTCAAGATTACATTCATGGCCTTTAATTGTACCTTTTAGCTTTTTCGGTAGATGTGTCTCCAGAAACAATTGATTCCCATACTCCATGTGCCTGCAAATGTACTTCCATCTTGGATTCCCATAGCTAGTAATTATTTGCATCAAAATCAGGGGTTGGTAAACAATAATCACTTCCTTCAGATTTTGTTGTACCTGTACCTTCCTTTGAAATCCTTGTAACCTGCCTCTTTGAATTTCGCATCTCCATGCTCTAAAAACTGACTTCCAGTGGTTAAGTTGTTACTGAAGGAACCAAGATCTGATACAATTGTTGGAAATACTAAGAGGGGGGTGAATCAATATTCCTTAGCAATTAACACTTATAAATATTTTCGTAGGATTAATTAATCTTCAATTATTATAAATGTTTATGTAGTAATAACAGTAAGTAAAAGAACATAGTAGACACAAGAATTTTAGGTAGAAAACCCCCTTTGGGTCAAAAACCACTGAGCGTTTTTCTAATAAATCTTCAGCCCCAACTGAAATGAAAGCAACAACTTCCTAGACTTCTAGAAAATCATTCTTCTCCAGCTCCCACTGGGAAGACGTCCGAACGCCCTGGTTTCTTCAATAGTCAACTTAATGGATGCCCCAACACCCTAGCAAGCCACAACTCGCCCTAGCACCACTCTACCACCCTAAAGTGTTCATAGGCCCCAACTTGTAGGCGACTTCATACACCTGCCTAACACCTCCCTACCACCCTATAATGACAGAAATAAGACAATACTGTGGATTCCCAAACCAGGGACAACAATCCATGATACTTTAAGATGTACAATAATTTTCGTGTACTTGACCAAATACCCAATCACTCTATGACCTGAAACTCAACCATGAAATCATCCCAACAGTGACTCATATACCTCCCAACACTGCCTCTTCGACTCTAGGCAGATTGACTCTTTCACAATAATGACTCTTCCAATGATGAAACTTTTACAAATGATTCTTTTACAACTTTACAATGATGACTCTTGGCCTTGACACTTCTTCACAATATACAAATGATTGTCATGTCGTCAAAGATGTCCTTCTACAATGCTTCCTTTGATTTGATACTTATGCTCTTGAATTCTTGCTTGAAGTTGTACTTGAATCTTCTTCTACCTGCATGCAAAATTTGCCTTGCGAAACCAATCCCAAAACAAAACAAAATACCCTTCAACTTACCTCTGCATGCAAAACACATGTAAGTGCATAATAATGAATAAATACAAATTAAAATTACAATGCGTACCTAAGGTGTGCTTGTCACTTTTGTTCTTGACTTGTTGCAGCAGTACACAGAGACTCCCATTCTTGATATAGGCATGGGCTCTATGCAAGACTATATCCAAAACTGACCTCAAGATATATACAATAAAAACTGATGATAGACCCTAGATTTGTGGTGGACCAAGTTCTAAGTACAACGACAGATACCATTCTATCGACTATGACAAGACGAGTAACATGAACTTAAAACATCATATAGATTTTTCAAACTTGGTGTAGCATCAATAATATGTAGCATAACATGTGTAGTATCGAGAAAACAATGTAAACTTTGAAACGAGAACTATAAACTCAAAACGGGAACTCTAGCCAAAAAAACCAAAAAAACATGAAAAAAAATACTAAAAACGAAAAGTGTTGATGTTGGAATACCATTTTGTTTTCTAGGGAAATTTTGAACATGTTTTAAAAATGGCGGCAAAAACCAATTTTTTGTGCAAAAATTGTGCAAAAACACCCTCAAAACGAAAAATGTCGACACTGGAATAACACTTATTTTTTTCAAGGGTAAATTTTGTGCAAAAAACATCCTCAAAATGAAAAGTGTTGATGCTGGAATAACATTTTCTTTTCAAGGGAAAGTTTTTAACATTTCAAAATAATGGTGTAAAAGATTTTATCATGTCTCTGAAAAACATTAAAATTTCAAAAGAATAATGAAAAAAATAAAAATAAAAAATTAACAAAAAAAATTCAATCATAAAAATGTAAAAAAAAAATAAATAAAAATTAACCTATAAAAGATATGAATTGAAGAACTAAAAAAAATAATACGAAAACCATATTTTCAAAAAAAATGTAAAAAAATTATTTTGTAAACCATAAAAAATTTGGAAAAATAAAAAAAACAAAAATACAGAAACAAAAAAAAACAAAAGAATTTAAAAAAACTATAAAATTAATTAAAAATAGAAAAATTTTAAAAAACATTTAAAAAAAAAGTTAAAAAGAAAGAAAATTAAAAACAAACTAGATTTAAAAAAAATAGAAAATTAATAAAAATAAAAATAACAATTTAAAAACTACTAAAATTAAGATTAAAAAACATTTAAAAAAAGATAAGAAAACAAAAATATACTCAAATTAAAAAACAAAAAAAACCAAAAAACAATTAAAATTTTATATATATATATATGATGATGATGATGATGATGATGGTTAACATCCGCTGAGACCAAATAATGGTCTATCGGACCTACAGAAACAAATTATCTATTTTGATTTAAGATTTTATTCCTATGCTCAAAAAGCTTGGAGAGAAGCCTCCCGAGCTCACTATAATTTTGACATTGTAAAAGGCTAGGAAGGTCAGTATTGTAACAAAGATTGTGAAACTGAGATCTAATGTGGTTATACGCGGGGCACTCTAAGAGGAAGTGGATTTCATCCTCGATGTTCCTATTGTCACATATATGGCAGATCCTTTCCGTCCATGGCGTTTTAGGAACTGCCCAACGACCTGTTTCACTATGGAGCTCATGGGAATTCGTTCTAATCTTTGCTATATTAATTTTCTTCTTTGAGCTAGTTAAAATAAAGAGATACTTTTGATCTTCTAGGGTGGGGTTGATGACCTTCTTATAATAATTTAATTTTCTTTTAGCTGCTAAGTCTTTCTCACACCACATTTTTTCTTTGAACTTAGAAGTAACAATATCTTTAATGTTATTTATGTTTCGCAAAGCATCATTTTCGTTGATCTCCCAATAGTTTAACCAGGCCCTTGTGTCTTTATGCCACCCTCGATTGAGCCTTAGGTGGTTTTGGCTAGAATTTAAAGCTAGCTTAGGAAGTCTATGATCGTCTATTTTACTGATTTTGTGCTTGTACAACAGAAACCTAAGCATAGCTAGGCTCTCAATAGGGGAAAGACCTGCTTCTATAAGGAGAATAGGATAGGGTGTATTACTTTTAATTTTCAGGTTATAAGTTATAAAACGCTTCTAGATTTGCTCAATATTTCTCCATGATTCTCTGGAGATGCTGCAACCCCAAACCTCACAGCCATATAAGATAACAGGAGTGACTAAAGTTTCAAAGAGGATCTTCTTTTTATCCCACATTACAAGGTTTGCTATTTTAGAATTATTTTCAATACCAAAGTAAGCTTTCCACCCCCCATTAATCCTTTTCTCAATGCTATGGTTCCAGTTGAGCTTGTCATGAATATCAATTCCTAGGTACTTGTAAGAATACACTTCCTCCAAGTTATTATTGTCATACATAAAATTAGCGTAAGTGTCCTTCTTGGATTTGATAATCATAACTTTTGTTTTGTCAATGTTAACAGTCATACCCATGGTAGAGCAGAAATCCTTAAGAAGCCTGAGTTGCTTATTAAGATCAGATGGGCACCTTGCCAAAAGAACAATATCGTCAGCATAAAGAAGAAGGATGACGACTATCCGAGCTAAGATCGTGCCATCACATCCTGCTTCCTCTAAATAGCCTTCGAGCTTATCGATGTAAATGCCAAATAGGGTAGGGGAGAGGGGGCAACCTTGTTTAACTCCGATGTTACACTTAATATCTTTCGACCACCCTTCATTGCTCTTTAGCTTGACAATTACATTCTCGTATAACCTTATAGCGGCAGCTCTCAACTCGAGAGGAACCTTTAGCTCTTCTAATCTATTCCAAAGGTTGTATCTAGGAACCGTATCGAAAGCCTTTCTAAAGTCCACAAAGCAACAAAATAAATTGGATTTATCATTACGACATTCCTCCGCAATGATCCTAAGCATAACAAGGTGGTCTGTTGTTGAGTGATGCCTTCTGAAACCTGCTTGGCCTTTAGTCCGCTTACCTTCACTTTCAAGCCATATGCTTAACTTCTTTTCCAAAATACTACCATATAACTTGGCTAAGAGAGGGCTGATCATAATTGTTTGATAATTAGAGGGGTTATTTGTATCCCCACTTTTAAAAATAGGGATAATGAGGCTCTCAGTCCAAGGTTTAGGGAACCCTTGCTTGACTGCTTGATTGAAAAGCTTGTGGATGTGGGGGATGAGGACAGGACCTCCAATTTTTAAGATTTCCGCTTGGTAACCTTCAATGTCCTTAGCTTTCCCATTAGCGAGGTGATTAACCCCAAACTTAATGTCTTCTAAAGAGAAAACTTCTTTCGTTGTGAGAAGGGTTTCCAAATTATCCATGACATTTGGAGATTCATAAAGCTTTTTAAGATAGGAATTCCAATCGTGAAGAGCAATTTTATTATTATCCTTAGTCTTCCTAGTTAGAATCTGCCTCCAAAATTTCTTAGGAGCTACCTTAGAGAGGTGTAAGAGATTCTCCTGTCTTTGGCGAATGTACTGCCTCTTTTTCCTTTTAGTTAGGGCTTTGTATATTTTTATCTTGTCCATTTTAAGAGATTCATCAACAGCTTCCTTAATTGCTCTCCTTGCACTTTTACAATCTTTGTCATACCATGGATTGGTTTTGCTATTTCTTTTATTATTTGAAACTTCAATTGAGAACTTGTTAATAGAATATGAGAGGGTTGTAGTAAAATTATGATAGAGGTCTTCTATGTTGTCTATATTAGATAAAGGAAGCAAATTAGTTTTTAATTCATTTAGAAACTAAAAGAAAGCAAATATATATATATATATATATATATATATTTTGCTATTTTCAAATTAAAAAAAAAAACAAATAAAAAATATTTAAATTTAATATATATATATATATATATATATTGACTAAAAAAAACATTTCAAAACAATTTTTTTTTAATAAATTATAAGCATTTTTTTAAATAAACATTTAACTTTATTTTTTTAAATATAATTTTTTTTTGTTTAAAAAAAAATACATAGTGTGCACGCGACCTCTGCCTGGGATCACGCACCCATGGGCGGCTGGGCAGCGGAGGGCGCGGGCACTATATATATATATATATATATATATATTATTTTAAATTATTTAAAAAATATTTGTTTTAAATAAAAATTTTGTTTTTAAAAAAGAAATTAAATGTTTAAAATGAAAAATTATATTTAAAAAAATCAATGTTTATTTAAAAAAAATTAAAAAATGTGCATAATTTTATTTTTATTATTTTCTTTAAAATAAAAGAAATTTATTTAAAAATAAATTTAAATGGTCTTTTTTAATGAAACATATATATATATATATATATATATATTATTTTTTATTTTTGTGTTTAAATTAACAATATAGGGTTTAATAATTTTTTGTTTTAATATTTGAAAATATATATATTTTAAATTTTAATTTTTAAATTTTGTTTTTTTTTATTTAATTTGAGTATATTTTAGTTATTTTAGTTTTTCTTTTAATGTTTTTAATCTTAATTTTAGTAGTTTTTTAATTGCTTTTTGTTATTTATTTATTTATTTTTTTTTAAATTTTTTTCCAAATGCTTTTAAGGTTTACCAGATCTTTTTTTTTGCAATCAACATTTAAAAAAAGAAAAATAAAACAACTTGAAATTTCGTTAAGTAATCATGATTTCAAAAAAATTTGGACATATTAAATTTTCAAGTGTGAAAAATAAGCTCTCTGAAAAAAAGGGTTGATGATGCATCAACGCGTTTCAAAATGAGCATGAAAATCACTAACATTTAAAAACAAATATTTATATTTGATACATAAGAAATTTAAAGTGTCAAAAATATGCTTCGAAAAAAAAGAAGTGTATTATGCATCACCACTTTTCAAAATTGGGTTACTTTTTTGCTACCTCTACGAAACGGATAATCGTATCAATTCACGTTTCAAAGTTTACATTGTTAGAATAGGACATCCGAAAAACTAATTGTGACATATATAGACATAGAGACATAACCGAGACACTGTGTATACTTACGTTGTCCTGCAAAAACATATGTCAGAGATGATACTCAAAATTCAAATGTAAACACTAATCATACATACCTTGCTGTAGGAGACTTACCCTTGACTGTTGATGTATGGTCTTTACCATAGTGATCCTTGAATGCATGTTTTTTCTTGCCTTCTAGGAGCTCATTATTGCATCTGTTGTATCTATGTAATTTCGGATCTCCAAGGTCCGAAATTTCGTCCTATGATAGTCTTCTAAGTCCTCTTTCCAACCCCATAGGTCTGAACAAGATTGGATTCTTCAAGGAACCGTTATGCCCAATCTCCCATGATGACCTGATTATAGACTGGTTCAGTACATCGAACTTGTACAAAGTGCTACGTCTCACTGTTGCAACCTTCGTCCCTAAAAATGCTATTCAACAAACTACAATATGTCATCTTGTTGTGATTATTTATGAAATTTGAATCCAATGCTCAGAGATAAAGTTATGATGATTTTCCCAACGTCACTTGTTTGACATGGAATTCGGGAGCCTGCAAAATCCCTAACTTCCTCAGATCATATCTCCTAAAATATAGCGAACCAAGATTTGAAATTAGGTCATGAGGTTCATCATGATTTCATCTCAAATGGGTTTTAATTTTAGCTTCTGAAGCGTCGCAAAAAAAAACAATTATATCGAAAATTCCACGATAACCTGTTTGAAGCCACATAATCCCTACTAGAGGAGGATATGAGGGTCATTATTTATATGAATGTCTTGAGTTGAGAGGGTTCTCAATAAGTGAACGTTGGAGGGATTTTAGGAATTATTATTATTATTATTAATTATTGACTATTCAATGACCACAACCAATTATGAGTGCCAAGTCACAACCCCATAAGGTTTTAGCCCATTAACTAGGGTTACTAACTTCAAACATGAATATCTCTCAAAGCGTGAAGAATTACTTGCCGTGCCATAAATCAACAAAAACATCTTGACGAGTAGAATCCATATAAAAGATCATTGACTCAGAACAAAGTAATTTGTCAAGTCAAAATTCCCATGCAAGATTGGGGTAGCCCCTGGTGTTGCTTGGGTTGACATCAATGACAACCACTGATCAACACCAATAGTCCACGTGGGATCCACCAAATAGCTCCTAAGGCCTCCTATAAGAAACCCACAAATTGATCCAAGCAATGATCAGTCCTTTGACCCAATGCACCTCTCAACACGTTGTTGTACAAATGATGTTGTGGGATCTATCACTAGGGCATCTAATCGCCAGACCTTCCCTCTATCTTAACTCCCACAAGATGCCTTACCCTGATCCAAATCTGGTCAACACCTTTGACCGAAAAACCTCCTCCAAAACATTGTTGTCCCTTGTCTGCACTTGATGTCCACTCCAATTCTGGTTAGGGCATACCATGCAATGCTTAATCCTCCATGCAGTTGGCAAGGTAAGCCCTTAAGGGTTGCAACTTTATTTGGAGAGGAACCTCCCATGCCACGTTGTCCTTTCTAGGCTTTGTTCTCCTTAACGCTACCCTAAAGACACCTCCAGATGATTTCTAAGGCCTACGGCCTAACACAACAACTCGCTGTAGTTGCGGCCTTCTCCAAAACAACCTTCAAACAACAACGTCAGCTCTGCCAGAATTACAGCCTTCCTGCCCATCAAACTTGGCCCTTGAACAACCCTTAGAACTCACCCAAGACAACCCTAAAACAACCTTGCTGTCACCTATAGCAAACGGTCCCCACACATAACTCCATGCTGCTCCTTAGGCTCTTCTACACTATCCTTTTGGGCACTTTCTAGCTGCAGCTCAACCTCCTCTAATTTTAGAGCTCTTCTTGAGATGTACTTGCCACAGTGGATGCTCCAAATGAGACCTCACGTCTCCTATATATAGCCTTTCAAGGCCTCCATGAAAACAACTTGAACCAACACGTCTAATTGTGATTTACTTCAAGTCGGCCTACTTGAAAAATCCATAATTACCGTGTCAACTTCAAAATTCATTATCTCCCAAACGACAACTCAGATTTGGATGATTTTCGATGCATTGGAATCGTCTTTCTGAGCACTATCATCCTCATCCATCACATGCCATGAAATCATCATGGTTTTGTCCCAAAACAAGATGGGTGCCAAAACCCCAAAGCTTGGTCCTCAAGCCCACAAGACCATTTGTGGCACTTTGACCTCCAACTCTCGAATGTTAGGGCTTGGAGTACCTCCCAAGCTACAAAAAAATAAACACTAACTATTTATTGAAGCCGACCCATGCCACTGCATATTTAAATTAATTTTAAAGATTACAGAGATCAAACAAATGATTGATTTGTCTATTTTGTTGGACCACTATACATACTTTATTCATTTGTATTATTTTTCTCACTTTGTTGGATTGATACAAATTTCTTTCCATTATTTTACAACAGGTAAATATACCTAGTCAATCTTAATTTTCTCTGTTACCTCTATTGGTTATTATGTTAATAGCCTAAGGTGGCTATACATGTGACAGTGGTCCATATGAATCTTTTTGTCACAATTCTTCTTCTATTCCATTCAAAATACTCAAATGGACTGATTAAAACATTTTACAAGGGTGATCCAAGATCCTTTACTTATAGATGCATCATAATTACATGAAACAAAACTTATTAACCATGGAACTTAAAAGCACATAAAACAATACGAAAATAACACGATAAGCAAGAAACCATGACGCAGAGATTTGATTATGAAGTTCGTCCAATTTGGACTACGTCTCCGGGCCCTGCTCAATAGTGGGGAGGTCTTCTTTCATTAAGTGGCATAAAAGAGATAGAAGTACAAGAAACATTCATTTACAATCCTTATACCCCCAAGCTGAAAGATGGACGAAGAATGGAGATCCCAGCTTCATAAACAGACAATACCACTGAAATCGTGGCAAAAAATTGTGCAAAAACGCCTATCCGAACACCCAATTCGGATGATCGGTCTTTCTGCACCCTCTTGGAACCTTCTTGTTGCTCAAGGTGAGGTTCCGGCCCCTCTGCCAGGTCGAGTTACTGCTACGTACAATGTTCTGAACTATTGGCCAGTCTCCTCCTCTTTCCCTATGCGGACCATCCATTATATAATCTTAATCGACGGACTCCTCAATTTCTAGGCAGTTCCAAATAGATGACAAGTTTTAGTAAGCGATGTTTCCAACAGAGATGCTCGGGGCCACAAATAGTACCCAGGTAACAAAACTTGTTTAAACATAGAAAATCCACTTTAACATCGTTTTCACATGAATCGGTGTATTCCCTGAATTATGATGGTTTTATCGGCATTAATAAGCCATCGACACAGAGATTGTAAATCGCCATTAGTGTTTCAATCGTCGGACAGTCTTGTTCCTTTACAAAAGCACCCTGTGATAACAGCGGACCCTACGGCTATTAAATACAATACATAATATATTGGGTTCGGAAGCCTCATCGAAAATCGCAATCGGCGGGAATCGAGGTTGGTACTCTATGCAGCTGCTTCCCTTTGCGAACTACGATTGTGATATCATAAATCGCAACATGACTCTGCAATTGTGATGTATCACATCACAACCTTGACTTTCCTGGGGCCGATTCTTTAACTCCGACCGCCTCTGATTTGCGATTGTGATATTGCAAATTGCAACTCAGTAGTGCTAGGGCCGATTTTCTTGAACTGCGATCTACGATATGTAGGACCAATGTCGTTCTGCCACTTGGTGCTTTCCCATTCGCTGAGAGTTTTGCCACGTCACTTCCTCCTGCCACCTGTCCAAGTCAAACTTGATATTTGACTTGCTCTAACTTCTCCATATGAACTTAGATTTGCGTACCGTTCGCACTGTTGGAATCAGGATGACTAGCACTTTGATCCGATGCTACGTTTATAGAGTTTCTACCACTATGAGTTTTGAGCCTTCTTACCATGCCACTGATACTTTTTAGAGATCCACCTGGATCAATCCTCCCCACTAAGAGCTTTCAGACAACCAAAAGCCTTTTTAGTCAATTGGCAAGTGAGGAAATTGCTCCCTCACTTTTTCTTTCTCCATCCACTAAGCTTTACCCAGATGCATTCCTTTGAAGCATGGTAAGAAGGCTCAACTCCACATCTCCCCATAGACCATGTCTAAGGAGCAATTTCTCTCTTCAATCACTTTTTCTTTCTCCATCGCAACTCCACATCTCCCCGTCGTGAAGTTATGGTTTTCTTATCGAGTATTATATCTTCAGGCAACTTGTCTAGATACTCTGGTGAAAAATCGTCCACAGTAGGAATCTGTGAAGCCTCTTCGGTATCCATAATCAATAGAGGTTCATAAAGCTTCAGGTTTTCAACATTCACTACTGAGTACATTTGCATATAAGCAGGCAAGTCAAGACGAAAAGTATTGTCTCCAATCTTTGCCAATATGGCGAAGGGACCATATCGAATGGGTCTCAATTACTTCCCTTCTCCCTTCATTCTATCCTTGCTAATGTGGAGCCATACCTTGTCCTCGACTTGAAACTGATGGTTGTTAATTTTAGGTATGTTCTATGCTTAGAGCAATTTATTTCAATTTTCACAGTTAGCTCCATATCTTTTCCAGATTAGCAATCACATCAGCATTAAAGTAAACTGCAGATAGAACATAAACATAAATCACAGAAGACAAGCCAAGACAAGAGGACACAAGATGTGGTGCTAGCCAGGGACAAACCCCAATATGGGGAAACCCTTGATCAATTCTTCTTATATGTTCTTCAATAGTTCAGCAGGGAGAGAGAGAGAGAGATAATACGTTTACAATGGAAGTCAACACTTTGACTTATCTAGATAAGAGCATAGATCATATCTAAGAAGATGATACATGAGATCAGTTGAAGACATGTTGCTTCAATTGATTCTCTAAGGTGACTCCTTCACCTATTGTTGTGCTGCATTTCGTCATCATGCTGCACCTAACCGCGCTGCACCCATCATCACTATGCTGCATCTCATCACGCTTCATTAATCATGACTGTACCCATCGCTATACTGCATTATGTGCCATTGTTGCACCATGTTTCCATCCTGACCTATGTGTTGGTTGCACCTTGCTTGCTTGTTGTCCCTTGCTTGCTTATTGTGCCTAGCATGCTTGTTGTCCTTAGCATGCTTACTGTTGCATGCTAGTTGCCCCTTGCATGCTAGCTGGCACATTGCATGCTTGGTGTATTTCTTGCTAAGTACCATACAACTGTCCCAATGTTAGTTGTCCCTTGCATGCTACTCTCCTTCAGAGACAGATACTCTGGCTGTTTCAGCAGTTCCCGGTAGTTCTGGCAGTTCCTGCTGTTCCCGATAGTTCTAGTAGTTTCGGATTTTTTGGCAGTTCCAGCTTTTACAGCCTTTACGGCAGTTCCGACTTTTCTGGCAATTTCGGCTTTTTTGGCAATTCCGGCTTTTCCGGAATTTCTGGCTTTCCTGGATTTTCTGGCTTTTCTGGCAGTTCCGGCTTTTTCGGCTTTTCTGGCAGTTCAGGTAGTTTCGTCTTTTCCCGCAATTCCAGTAGTTCCGGCATTTCTGGCTTTTTTGGCAGTTCTGGCAGTTCCGGAAGTTCCAGCTTTACTGGCTTTTCTAGCTGTTTTAGCTTTTTCGGCTTTTCTGGCAGTTCCGGCTTTTCCGGATTTCCCATCCTTTCTAGTAGTTCCGAATTTTCCAGCTTTTTGAGTAACGTAGAGCTTATTCTCCCATGACTGCGTTTAGATCTAGGGCAGCGTATACCCTAGGGCACTCCCTCCAGCTCTCATCTTCATCAAACCCAAAACAGGATGAAGTGAGATCACAAGAGTGAGTGTGTGTGTGACAAATGACTTCAAGTCCTCTTCTATTTATACTAAAATGTAGAGGTTGAATAGACATGACTATTGGGCTTTTGAGCCTACATAAGTTACTGGCCGACCTGACAATTTGTCCATAATCAAAATAAATTCATATCTTCATAAATACTTATCCGAATTAGATGATATTTAGATCAATCCTACACCTCTCGATGAGAGGGATCCAAGAAAAATATCAGCTGCCATAAATAAGATGACCCACATGGAGTTTGGCCCTAGTTTCCAATTTTAACACTCCCTCTCAACTAGGGAGAACTCCATCCATTGATCCATCTATCCGACTGTACTATCTCTGCCATCAGTGCCCTACACTGCTCTGCTATCCTCTGATCTACTGAGCTCTACTCTGCTGAACCATGAAGAAGAAGAATTGATCGAGAATGTCTCATACCATTCTCTATTGACCCGAAGTCAGTTTCATTTGAAGAGAGTGTGTCACATCGCTCTTATTGACTCAAAGTCAGTTTTATTGATCCTAGATCAATATCACAAGAGAGTGTCTCAAACCACTCATACTGATCCCAGATCAATTTCATTGATCCCAAATCAATGGAGGTAATCCTAGCATAGGGAGTGCGGTAGATACAACGATGCGTCCATTGATAGAACTACTGTGGTCCCTATCCTCATTTCCTTGGTCATTGATCAGATGAGAGGTACTTCCCATGAGTCCCAAACTGCATGGGTACGATGCCTCGATAGGAGAACGAATCATCCTGTTCGTGGATGCCATGGAGAACGAATCATCCTAGCCCACAGTCGCCATGGAGAACGAATCATCCTAGCCCATAGTCTCCACGGAGAACAAATCATCCTCGCCCAAAGGAAAATGAATCATCCTGTTCCACAGTTGCCATGGAGAACGAATCATCCTGGCCCACAGGAGAACGAATCATCCTGTTCCATAGTCACCACGGAGAACAAATCATCCTGGCCCATAGGAGAACGAATCATCCTGTTCCATAGCGCACCACTAGGGGAGGGTGAGTCACCCTGTGGTCGTATGTTGCTCCAGTAAGTACCCCAAGCCCCCCAGAGCTCCCAGAGCTCAATGCATGCAACATGCAGGACCCTTATAAGAAGGTCTCTCAACGACTCCAAGTCGTTCAGGAAAGTTACAGATTTGAACTTTCCCCAGGGCTTTGACAAAAAATGTCTGCAACCTATACATCAGTCTCAATGTGATGGAGCCTCCTCGCTCATCGACTTACCATATCCCAAATAAGGCAGTATCTAATGTCTATCTGCTGAAGCAATCATCGAATACGGGATTCCTCAATAATCGAATCCCACTTCTGGTTGTCACAGAGAATCACAGTGGTATTCATCATGTGTACAAACAACTCACTTAAGAGCTTCTGCAACCATGCAGCTTCACATGAGATCATACTCGTAGCTGTGTATTCAGTCTCGGTGGTGCTTATAGCAACCGATTTCTGCTTCTTGCTCATCCATGATATCGAAGCAAAATCCAAAGAGAGCTAGCACTGAGAAGTGCTCTAGTGATCCTCCACACTGCCTGCCCACTCAGCGTTCGAATAATCATGCAGTTTCATATTTCCTATAGTGTATCTCAATCCATGAGAGATTGTGCCCCGAAGATATCTCAGAAGATTCTTGGCACCAATCCAGTGAGGCTCAACCAAATATGAGCTCACCATGCTAACTACAAAACATATGTCTGTACGGAAGTTCACCAAGAACATCAACGCAAATGAGTTTATGAAACTCAGAGGCATTTACCAAATCTGGTCCGACATCACTACCATATAACTTTTGAAAGTTAATATCCTCGAGGTAGTCACAGGTTTGCAGTTTATCATTCCACATTCGGAATCCAACTCCCTCTTACTTCTACAAATGAGAGGGTCTGCACCTGTCAGAAATAGGTCGTCCTCATAAGGTACCAGTATGAGAGGTCTATCATCCACAACCTTTGGGTAATGGTTTGGATCGATTTCACTCCTAGTGAATCTCAGCTTCATTTGACAGCTATCAATCCTCTCATACTATGCCCGGGGAGTTTTTCTTCAATCCATAGAGGGCTTTCTTCCACCTGTATACATGAGATTCCCGATCATGAATCTCAAACTCCTCGGGTTGTTCCAAACCTGTGGACTTGCTACATGAGGGGAATGGTCCCCTTGGAATATTTTCCTTTGGTACATCTCAGAAATGTACTTTCATGCTCTTTTTGAATTCAGGCATCCCTGTCACCATCTGACTCACAGACCTTCGGTGCTATGTGTCAATGGACATGGTCCCCAGTGGACTACAACTTGATACAACCCTGAACTCAAAAACATCTTTGAAAATTCTATTTTCAAACGTGTACCTTTCCATCGATGAGTGCCGCCCTGAAACCTTTGACGTCCATTGCTAAAATGGACACCGGGTTCTTCTTTGCGATCAGGTACATAAAAGAGATTCTGTAAATGAATTGAGTTACCCTCATTCAATTGAGGGATAACATTCCCTACACCCTTTCCGGGATAGGTGGCATCGGCTCCAAGTATAATCCCATGATTGTTTCAATCTCTACCAAATTAGAGAGTGCACCCATCTATTCGATGAAGTGCTTTAAAGCACTATAATAAATAAGCCAGATTCCCAAAGAATATGAAGGAGAGGGCCAATACAAGATAACGCTTCTTTATCTTATCAGAAACAACATTTGAGTCTTCATACCTGGGGTTCCTTGCTTTCTTTGAAGAGTCGACCATTTCCCTGATGACCTGCGTTACCTGTCGTTCCTTTGATCATTGAATATGTCCCTGGAATGATTGTTATCTTCATGAAGAGATGTGTCTCTTCCATTCAGACACTCCTTCGCATAATGGCCGAACTTATTGCAACCAAGGCATCCGCCTTTCCTTCCACCCTTAGATTCGAACTTCCCAATGAAGTGATCTTTAGGTAGGCCATCAGAAAATTTCGTTGCGCCATTCTGATAATATTCTCTGCTTCGACTTCACCCTCGGTGAATTTGAAAATGGATGAGGAATCCATTGATCCTTTTGTCCTTTCCCAATTGTCTTCGGTGATTGCTCTTTCACTCTTGCTTGGGCATTGTCTTCACCTCAGCTTTGATACCATGTTAATTTTAGGTATGTTTTATGCTTGGAGCAATTTATTTCAATTTTCACAGTTAGCTCCATATCTTTTCCAGATTAGCAATCACATCAACATTAAAGTAAACTGCAGATAGAACATAAACATAAATCGCAGAAGACAAGCCAAGACAAGAGGACACAAGATGTGGCGCTTGCCAGGGACAAACCCCAATGTGGGGAACCCTTGATCAATTCTTCTTATATGTTCTTTAATAGTTCAATAGAGAGAGAGAGAGATAGTACATTTACAACAGAAGTCAACACTTTGACTTATCTAGATAAGAGCATAAATCATCTCTAAGAAGATGATACATGAGATCAGTCGAAGACATGCTGCTTCAACTGATTCTCCAAGGTGAATCCTTCACCTATCGTTGTGTTACATTTTGTCATCATGCTGCACCTCACTGCATTGCACCATGCTGCACCCATCATCACTATGCTGCATCTCATCCGCTTCATTAATCATGACTATACCCATCGCTGTACTACATTATGTGCCATTGTTGCACCATGTTTCCATATTGACCTATGTGTTGGTTGCACCTTGCTTGCTTGTTGTCCCTTGCTTGCTTGTTGTCCCTAGCATGCTTGTTGTCCTTAACATGCCTGTTGTTGCATCCTAGTTGTCCCTTGCATGCTAGCTGTAACATTGCATGCTTGGTGTATTTGTTGCTATGTACCATACAACTGTCCCAATGTTAGTTTTCCCTTGCATGCTGCTCTCCTTCAGAGACAGATGCTCCTGCAGTTCCAGCAATTCCGACTGTTCCCGATAGTTCCAGCAGTTCCGACTTTTTCGGCAGTTTTGGCTTTTCCAGTAGTTTCGGCTTTTCCGGCAATTCCGGCTTTTCCGGATTTTTTGGCTTTTCTGGAAATTCTGGCTTTTCCAGATTTTCCGTCATTTCCGGCTTTTCTGGTGTTTCCAGCTTTTCTGGTGTTTTGGGCAGTGCCGTCCTTTTCGGCAGTTCTGGTAGTTCCAGATTTTTCGGATTTTCTGGCAGTTCCGGCAATTCTGGCTTTTCCAGCTTTTCCAACAGTTTCGGCTTTTCTGGTAGTTTCGGCTTTTCCGGTTTTTCTGACAGTTCTGGCTTTTTCAGCTTTTCTGGCAGTTCCAGCTTTTTCAGCAGTACCAGATTTTCCGGCTTTTTTTGTCTTTTTTGCAATTCTAGCTTTTCCGACTTTTCTGGCAGTTCCGGTTTTTCCCGCAGTTCCGACTTTTCTGGCTTTTTGAGCAATGTAGAGCTTATTCTCCCATGACTGCATTTAGATCTAGGGCATGTTATCTAGGGTAGCGTATACCCTAGGGCACTCCCTCTAGCTCTCATCTTCATCAAACCCAAAACAGGATGAAGTGAGATCACAAGAGTGAGTGTGTGTGTGACAAATAACTTCAAGTCCTCTTCTATTTATACTAAAACGTAGAGGTTGAATAGACATGACTGTTGGGCTTCTGAGTCTACATAAGTTGTTGGTCGACTTGACAATTTGTCCATAATCAAAATAAATTCATATCTTCATAAATACTTATCGGAATCAGATGATCTTTAGATCAATCCTACACCTCTCGATGAGAGGGATCCAAGAAAAATATCAGCTTCCATAAATAAGATGACCCACATGGAGTTTGGCCTTAGTTTCCAATTTTAACACTCCCTCTCAACTAGGGAGAACTGCATCCGTTGATCCATATGTTCGACTGTACTATCTTTGCCATTAGTGCCCTGCACTACTCTGCTCTGCTCTGATCTGCTGAGCTTTGCTTTGTTGAACCATTAAGAAGAAGAATTGATCGAGAATATCTCATACCATTATCTACTGACCCGAAGTCAGTTTCATCTGAAGAGAGTGTGTCACATCACTCTTACTGATGCGAAGTCAGTTTCATTGATCCCAGATCAATATCAAAAGATCGCATCTCAAACCACTCATACTGATCCCAGATCATTTTCATTGATCTAAGATCAATATCACAAGAGAGTGTCTCAAAACACTCATACTGATCCCAGATTCGTTTCATTGATCCCAAATCAATGGAGGTCATCCTAGCATAGGGAGTACGATAGATACAATGATGCGTCCATTGATAGAATTACTATGGTCCCTATCCTCATTTTCGTGCTCATTGATCAGATGAGAGGTACTTCGCATGAGTCCCAGACTGCATGGGCATGATGCCTCGACAGGAAAACGAATCATCTTGTCCACAGGAGAACGAATCATCCTGTCAGTGGATGCCACGGAGAACGAATCATCCTGGCCCACAGTCGCCACAGAGAACGAATCATCCTGGACCACAGTGTTGTGGGGAAAAATGCCTATGCAGGACGATCCTATCCACCTAAGGTGTGACAGTGCCTTAGCAACAAACAGATATAGCTATTCTGGTTTCTTCCTTAATGAAATGTGAAAGAGGGGAGATCGATAGACTTACCGTTGTCTTCCGTTTGTCCCTCGATCTAGATCCTCTTCTCTTTGGGTGTTCACAGCTACTTGCCTCCTCGCTTGCTCAAGAGAAAAGCTACTTGATTCCCACGAGATCACAAGAGAACAACTACCTGTGACAAGAGAACAACTACTTGCGACAAGAGAAGAACACAACACAAAGGCAAATATTCATATTCATAAATGATTCAGGATTAGAAGTAAATCAAATACACTAATGCAATCATACAAATACACCAGTATATAGGAGAAAACCAAGATAGCTTTATTGATTGATAACAAAGTTCAGGAAGAGATACAACCCAGAGGGCTCCAATCCAGCATCTCCTTCCCAGCAGAATGGAATTCCTTCTTCAGCTCCCTTCAAAGCATTAAACACCCAATGTTTCCAGTCTCAAACCAACAACAATTCTTTGCAATAACAAAATTACAGCCTCCTGATCTCATGGAGGAGAGATCTATATATAGTTATTTTGGAGAGAGGATGAGTCAGCTTGAGATCTGATTAGTGTCCTCTCCCTCTCTCAGTTCTTGAGTCCACTTGGAGGTTCTTGCTTCCACTTGGAGATTTGGAACCTCTTACTCATCACCAGTCGAATTCCCTGAGGCAAGTGTCATTTTGGAAGCTTCCTGAGCATTGACACATTGAGGAATGAGCCTGCCACTTGTCCAAACTCGCTCAGCGCAGGTAGCCTTTGTTGGAGTTGACATTCAACGCAGGTAGACAGTGGAGAAGTTGACATTCAGCGCAGATGCTCAGTGGAGCAGTTGACATGATCCTGAATTGACTTGTTTTTGAGTGGTTTCAGGTGGAGAACTTCTGTGAATTGCTGTGGTTAGTTAGCCTTGTTCCTCTAGGGGTAGGAACAACATGTTTAGGGATTTTGGATCCCTTAGATTATGGACATTTCATGCTCAATGCTGCAAGGCACAAAAATGTCTATAACAGTTGCCCCCTAAAGTATGAGGCCATTTATCGGGTGAAATGCTTTATCCAGGAGGGTCCGAAGTTCATCCATTTGCTGGGAGGAGACCTGTAATAAGATACAATACAATACATTATGATTCATACTGCTTTCATGATCTAGCTGAGGCGGGCATTCCCATGCTCAGCTTTATAAATTCATTTTTGTACATAGAACAGACGATCGTCTGATGGTAGACTGATAATTTTGGCGAAATTATCATCCTTTGAGTAGGATGATCATCTGCTGCAATGATGTACATGTCAAATGTCTTTATCTTTCCTGAATATATATCGCAGCCCGGATGGATGAAACTAGATCCGGGGTCTTCAAACTCGTTCGATCTTCACTCTAAGTACAAGTCGATCCATGTGAGAATTGCGCTGAAGTCGAACATGGAAAGACATCGCTTGATTACCGGTCAATGCTGTGAACCGTTAACAAGCGCGAGAGGAATCACCGATAATGATAATGACCCTCAAGGTACTGCAGTACAATTCACGTGGTGTGAATAAAGGACTTGGCGTCGAACACCACGCAAAATCTTCTGGTCGAAGGTCATTGATGTATACCTGTCGCCGGAAGTGAGAAACTTGCCATTGAGGCATGCAAGCTTCAAAGTACTGAAGGGGTTGTTCCTAGATCAACTTCTTGGATAATGAGTTGATGTCGACAAGAAGCGATCCGTCAAAGGAGGGCCTTGATGAATCCCACATCAGTGACACGGAACGGAGCTAATGATTTTAATGGAGGTGAAAACGATCTGTGACATATGATTCAGGGTGGCGGTCATGAATGGATGAAGGATAATGTATGGCAGTGGATGGGACCCGGTTGACTCTTTTTGAACGACTTCTCTTGAACATATGGCGACACTGATGCGATGGATCGGTAGCATTACCCCAAATATGGATGGTATGGCGAGACCATGGTGATGTGACCGGTGAATGAAACAACCCAACCCGATTGTGATACGGAGGAAAAGTGTCATGTTCAAGAGCGACTTGCTACCATCAAAGTTTTCTTTAGTTTCTCCCAATTTTTCCCCAGTCATTGCTGACCAGTACCTCTTTATTTTTGTCGAGCTTGAGGAGGATAACATATGCTTGTTCTATAACCTGCCCTTCGGGCAAGCCCATCGCTATGTTTTAACGAGCCTAGCGATAGTGAAACTCGTTCTCGTCTAAAGACAAGTTTGTCGCTATTTAATAATTTTAACGAGTCTAACGACAAGGATAACTCGGTCCTTTTCATTTTTAGAGAGTCTGAAATGGTACATAAAGTCAACTCCAAAATTCCTTTTTCGTCATCTAATCCCTAAAGTTCGAAAAAGTATAAAACAATACAGAAGGGATGAGTTTTCGATAGTTTTAACGAGCCGAACAAAACAAGCGCTCGATCTTTTTGTGCAATAATCCCTCAGGTCCAAAAAGATTAAAATCTAGAGGAGGGATGGCTCTTCCCATCCTTTAACGAGCTGGAAGGCCAAAACTCGGCAATCTTTTCATATTTTACGAGTCAGTTGAAAAGAGCTTAAAGAAGACTCGTCTTTTGAGGAACGAGTGATAAACAGGGATAGCAGCAGATTCCAGGTACAGGTTGGAATTTTCCAATCACGGCAGTGTCACAAGGATGGCTAGGTGAAATCACTCTTCGCAGCTGTTCCTCAAAATGGGTAAACAATCATATGGAGGTGAACGATCGGCCAAATGAAAAGTGGAGGTGACAGGTGCAAACACGACCAAGGCTTTAATGGCTGATAATATTACATTCACAGTGGTTATTTACCGGTTCATTTTTTCTGGATGAGCTTGAACTCTAGGGGAAAGCTTGCTCACAATCGCTTTTCTATTTTTTAACGAGCATAAATTCCGCGTTAAAACTGCTCGATCTTATGTTTATTTTTTAACGAGCATGAACTATGTGCTAAAACTACTCGGATCTTGCGTTTATTTTTTAACGAGGATGAACTTTATGCTAAAACTGCTTGATTACCCAGTCATATGATAAGAGTGTCTCATCAAGATTCTATTTTTTATGGAGCTTCATCTCACTAAGCTTTGCTCCGGATCCTTTCTTTATGCAAGTTTGGAAACGACTAATCCTACGAGTTTAAAGGGTTAGAGGTCCTAAAAATTTAAAAAATAAATAGTCGCCCCTTGCTTGCACTCCGAAAGGTTTGCATGCCCCCAGGTATAAAGTACGATTTCAAGGTTACCCCTCAATTTGTAGATAAAACATTTGTTTTACTGGGAGAGGCCTACCTCTTTCAGGTTACCCAAAGATTGCCTCGTTAATCTTTCAAACAAAACACTTCCTCGGCAATGTCTACCGAAATAAACAAAGGTGAGTGACGACCCCCCGCCCTCTCACATAACTTTGACAAGAGAATCTTATTCCAGAACAACCCCTCTTCCAACCACAGACGGGGTACAGACTAGTCATATTCTCCCGCGGAAACCTACCCTATACCCAAAGTTTTCCTGCCGAAGCAGGCCAGGACGCATGCCCCCTGGGTTCCGGTCATATCCTCCCGGATTACTCGCGCTCATCAGGAGGACGGACCGTGGGTTGAGACACTTCTTGCATGAATAGACCATTTAGGGATGGTACATGACTATTTGCGATGCGTGATCCGGGAAACGAAAGTTGGTCTACGAGCTTGACCATTCTTCCTTCATGCGGAAAACACATTACTCTAAAGAGTGTGGAGACTATAGCTCTCATGCAATATATATAGTCTCGTCCAAGGAGTAGGTTATAATCCAAGGGTCCTTGAACGATCATCACGTTCATTTGAACGGTCTTCCCTTTCAATGTTATAGGCACATTGGGGAGGATCCCTAAAGGTCGACTGGTTCCTTTATCAAAGCCTGATAGACTTTTCATCTCAAGCAAAAGCGCAGGCGAACCAAGCGCTTTCCAAGAAATAGAGGAAAGGATACTCACAGATGCCCCCTCATCAATGATAGTGCCAGCCATTACCATTCTGTATATTTGACAAATAATTCTGAATGGTATACTGGCTGGCAACCGGGGTCTGCCTAGTTGGTTCCAGTCAAAAGACACAACTAGGTTGCTTGGTGGTGGGACCGAGTATACGGCCGGATAGCGCTCTGATGAACTTCCTTCCTGCGATAAAGGAATGGTGGCATTGCCCCCTTGATCATCAGAGTCAGTGCTGATGAAGAGAATCTGGACGGTGTCGTCTTTATTCTCCTCTGTGATGATGTCATTCGAAGATAGAGCCTCTGAAGGCAAAACCGGGTCAACTGCCGTTTCAACCTTTAGACTTTCGTCAGGTATGGATTCAGACGGTTCATCTTCAATGACAGGTGCTTCGGCTGACCACCTGGGCGGGTCAGCCGGATTCTCAACTAGCGAGGGACTTGGCAAGAGTTTTTGATATCCAGGAGGAAGTTGCGCTCGTAAAATCGGGCGATCTTCCAGAACTCTTTTTGCCTCATCTAAGAAGGGACAACAGTGGATGGCGTGATCGCCTTCACACAGTCTGCAGGGAAATTTAGCTTTCCCGCTCTGTCCTGGGGCTTCACTCCCACTAGTTGATGGTGAGCAGTCGACATGGCTATCAGAGGTCGATGCTACCGAATTGTGCAAACGGGGGGACCAGTCCCTTAGTATCCGGGGAATACAGGGACAATCTCTATGGAAGTGGTCTCCCTTGCATATGACGCACGGCGATTTAGGCCTTACGAGTGCTGTGTGTGGATTTTTGTTAGATGACGCTTGTTTGCCCCCAGTCGCCTTAGACTCCTTCTTCTTTTCTTTCTTCTTCTTCTCCTTCTTCTCCTTAGGAACCCGGTTTTTTGTTCGACCAGTTCCGTCAAGCGAAGAGGAAGGAGGGGAGGAAGATGAAGTGGAAGGCTGGGAGGCAACTCTTGTCTGATCTAACTGTTGACTCGACTGTTTAGGAATGGTGGTATTCTGAACGACATTGGTTGAAAAGAGCCAGACTGGTAAGCCAATTGTCAGTCCTGGAAGCGACAATGTGGCCATGTGGGGTGCACCAACATCTCCCCAAGAGGAGAAGGGACTAGGATTTCCACCAAGAGGAATTCCTTGGTTGGTGTGCTCCATCTTTTCAACCTAAGGATCAACGCAAGATTAAAGGGTGATTGTTCCGTTTAAAATAAATTGTTAACGACGCTTTAGACACAACTTGCTTTTTCACTTTTAAAGAGTCGAGAAAAAGCTAAAGATGACTCTAGTCTCCTTCGATGTTTTAACGAGCCCGAAGTGACAAATGCTCGTTTGGACTTTTTCTGTTATAGAGTCTGAAAAAGGCCAAAAGAAACTGCTCTGGAGTTCTAGGCAGAGGGTGTGCCAAACTTTTCGCAAAACCGCAGAATACTTTTTAAGGTACGGGCGGTCGATCTTCGTGAATGCTGTGTTCACTGCATTGCGATCAGTAGGGCGGCCGACACGGTTTCCTAAGGATAAAAGATATATGCCTATAGGGGTCTCCCAATATATACGCGACGGTACGTGGGAGCACAATCCGTACTAGCGCTATCGTCCCTCAGGAGGAATCACCCACCTTCCACGAGATCGACAGTCACTAGGCTTAACGACACCGGAACACGTCTCTAGCCTAGACCTCTATGTTGTGCGTTATGTTACAAAGCGTTGTTAGGTTCATTCAGTTTATTTTAGGTTGATCTTCTTAAAGTTTGCCTTTCAAGGTTCACCACGAGATGTATGATACAAATTCCTAAATGCAGTTTAAAGATGATAAGCAAGCTTTATTATCTTTTCAACTTTGAAAATCCTAGCTACTAAGGGAAAAGAAAGACACCATCTTTTCTCAAAGAGCAATCAGCACACTCTAATGCACTTTTCCTAAATCCAACATGCAAACTATCAAATGCAAAATGCACAATGCAGGTGTTTGTTTTCCGCTTCCTTAGTATTAATGCCTACAAAGAAAGCTTTTTGCACAACTTTGAATTTGCTTTTTAATGATCAATACAAACAAGTTCACTTTTTCGAAATCAGAGAAGATAGAAGAGATTACAACACTTAACGATTTTCAAAATAAAGACTTGTTTTGACACTTAAAAGAGACAAATTCAAACCAATAAGCAAAAGTAAATCTATAATCAATCTGCAAACAGCCAATGAACTCTCTTCTAAGATCACAATCAATCAGATATGAATCAAAGGCTACAGGATGACCACTTTACTCATGCAAAGGAAAACTGTAAATGACGCCACAAACACATAAAAACACTCACAGTCTTTTTGTACAAAAGGAGGCGGAATCTGAGCAAAGAAAAGGGGTTATCAGACTGGTACCTATGCTGGTTAAAGGCTGCAAAAAACAGAGATCAAAACAGGGCAACAGACAGCAGAGAACCCCAGCTGCACAAGGCTAAACTGGTTCAGCGCAAGTCTAACACTGTGGGTTTGACATTCAGCGCAGGTAGCCTTCACGGGACCTGCGTTGAAATGCAAACTGCCTTCACAGTGTCTGCGCTGAAGGAGAAACTCTCGTTTCCCCTGGGTTCTGGGTCACAAAATGCTCAAAAATCAACTGTTTCAGGCCAAATCAGAAACAAAAGCAAGGTATAAACAGAGGAATGCTTTGAGAGGGTACTAAAGACTATCACAAAGGATCATCAAGTCATTTGTGAGTCCATTGTTCAGATCATAGACAAAATCCAATGAAGGATCAAGGCAGCAACAGTCTACTTTGCAGAAGCAGTTCGATTGTTGCTGTTGAGTCTATGAAGCAAACAATGATGTAAACACAAATAAAATGACTAAAACAATTCTCCCCAGCGGAGTCGCCAATTTGTTGTGGGGAAAAATGCCTATGCAGGACGATCCTATCCACCTAAGGTGTGACAGTGCCTTAGCAACAAACAGATACAACTATTCTGGTTTCTTCCTTTATGAAATGTGAAAGAGGGGAGATCGATAGACTTACCGTTGTCTTCCGTTTGTCCCTCGATCTAGATCCTCTTCTCTTTGGGTGTTCACAGCTACTTGCCTCCTCGCTTGCTCAAGAGAACAACTACTTGATTCCCACGAGATCACAAGAGAACAGCTACCTGTGACAAGAGAACAACTACTTGCGACAAGAGAAGAACACAACACAAAGGCAAATATTCATATTCATAAATGATTCAGGATTAGAAGTAAATCAAATACACTAATGCAATCATACAAATACACCAGTATATAGGAGAAAACCAAGATAGCTTTATTGATTGATAACAAGGTTCAGGAAGAGATACAACCCAGAGGGCTCCAATCCAGCATCTCCTTCCCAGCAGAATGGAATTCCTTCTTCAGCTCCCTTCAAAGCATTAAACACCCAATGTTTCCAGTCTCAAACCAACAGCAATTCTTTGCAATAACAAAATTCCAGCCTCCTGATCTCATGGAGGAGAGATCTATATATAGTTATTTTGGAGAGAGGATGAGTAAGCTTGAGATCTGATTAGTGTCCTCTCCCTCTCTCAGTTCTTGAGTCCACTTGGAGATTCTTGCTTCCACTTGGAGATTTGGAACCTCTTACTCATCACCAGTCGAATTCCCTGAGGCAAGTGTCATTTTGGAAGCTTCCTGAGCATTGACACATTGAGGAATGAGCCTGCCACTTGTCCAAACTCGCTCAGCGCAGGTAGCCTTTGTTGGAGTTGACATTCAACGCAGGTAGACAATGGAGCAGTTGACATTCAGTGCAAATGCTCAGTGGAGCAGTTGACATGATCTTGAATTGACTTGTTTTTGAGTGGTTTCAGGTGGAGAACTTCTGTGAATTGCTGTGGTTAGTTAGCCTTGTTCCTCTAGGGGTAGGAACAACATGTTTAGGGACTTTGGATCCCTTAGATTATGGACATTTCATGCTCAATGCTGCAAGGCACAAAAATGTCTATAACACACAGGAGAACGAATCATCCTGTTCCACAGTTGCCACAGAGAACGAATCATCTTGGCCCACAGGAGAACAAATCATCCTGTTCCACAGTCGCCACGAAGAACGAATCATCCTGGCCCACAGGAGAACGAATCATCTTGTTCCATAGCGCACCACTAGGGGAGGGTGAGTCGCCCTGTGGTCGTATGTTGCTCCAGTAAGTACCCCAAGCCCCCTAGAGCTCCCTGAGCTCAATGCATGCAACATGCAGGACCCTTATAAGAAGGTCTCTCAATGACTCCAAGTCATTCAGGAAATTTATAGATTTGACCTTTCCTCGAGGCTTTGACAAAAAATGTCTGCAACCTGTACATCAGTCTCGATGTGATGGAGCCTCCTTGCTCATTGAATTACCATATCCAGATAAGGCAGTATCTGATGTCTATCCGCTGGAGCAATCATCAAATACGAGATTCCTCAATAATCGAATCCCACCTCTGGTTGTCACAGAGAATCATAGTGGTATTCATCATGTGTACAAACTACTCACTTAAGATCTTCTGCAACCATGCAGCTTCACACAAGATCATACTCGTAGCTGTGTATTTAGTCTCGGTGGTGCTTATAGCAACCGATTTCTGCTTCCTTCTCATCCATGATATCAAAGCAGAATCCAAAGAGAACCAGCACTGAGACGTGCTCTAGTGATCCTCCACATTGCATGCCCACTCAGCATTCGAATAATCATGCAGTTTCATATTTCCGGCAGTGTATCTCAATCCATGAGAGATTGTGCCCCAAAGATATCTCAGAAGATTCTTGGCACCAATCCAGTGAGGCTCAGCCAAATATGAGCTCACCATGCTAACTGCAAAACATATGTCCGGATGGAAGTTCACCAAGAACATCAACGCAAATGCGTTTATGAAACTCAGAGGCATTTCCCAAATCTGGTCCGACATCACTACCATATAACTTCTGAAAGTTAATATCCTTGAGGTAGTCACAGGCTTGCAGTTTATCATTCCACATTCGGAATCTAACTCCCTCTTACTTCTGCAAATGAGAGGGTTTGCACCTGTCAGAAATAGATCGACCTCATTAGGTGTCGGTCTGAGAGGTCTATCATCCACAACCTTCGGGTAATGGTTTGGATCTGTTTCACTCCTAGTGAATCTCAGCTTCATCTAATAGCTATCAATCCTCTCATACTATGCCCGGGGAGTTTTGCTTCAAGCCATAGAGGGCTTTCTTCCACCTGTATACATGAGATTCTTGATCATGAATCTTAAACTCATCGGGTTGTTCCAAAGTTGTGGACCTGCTACATGAAGGTAATGGTCCCCTTGTAAGAGTTTCCTTTGTCACATCTCAGACATGTACTTTCATGCTCTTTTTGAATTCAAGCATCCCTGTCACCATCTGACTCACAGACCTTCGGTGCTATGTGTCAATGGACATGGTACCTAGTGGACTTCCTGCAACTTCATACAACCCTGAACTCAAAAACATCTTTGAAAATTCTATTTTCAAACATGTACCTTTCCATCGATGAGTGTCACCCTAAAACCTTTGACTTCCATCGTTGAAATGGACACCAGATTCTTCTTGCGATTAGGTACATAAAAGAGATTCTGTAAATGAATTGAGTTACCCTCATTCAATTGAGGGATAACATTCCCTACATCCTTTCTGGGATAGGTGGCATCGGCTCCAAGTATAATCGCACGATTGTTTCCATCTCTACCAAATTAGAGAGTGCACCCATCTACCTGATGAAGTTCCTGAAAGCACTACAATCAATAAGCCAGATTCCCAAAGAATTTGAAGGAGAGGGCCAATACAAGATAATGCTTCTTTATCTTATCAGAAACAACATTTGATTCTTCATACCTGGGGTTCCTTGCTTTCTTTGAAGAGTCGACCATTTCCTTGATGACCTGCATTACCTATCATTCCTTTGATCATTGAAGATGTCCCTGGAATGATTGTTATCTTCATCAAGAGATGTGTCTCTGCCATTCAGACACTCCTTCGCATAATGGCCGAACTTATTGCAACCAAGGCATCCGCCTTTCCTTCCACCCTTAGATCCGAACTTCCCAATGAAGTGATCTTTAGGTAGGCCATCAGAAACTTCTGCTGCGCCATTCTAATAATATCCTCTGCTTCGACTTCACCCTCGGTGAATTTGAAAAGGGATGAGGAATCCATTGATCCTTTTATCCTTTCCCAACCGTCTTCGGTGATTGCTCTTTCACTCTTGCTTGGGCATTGTCTTCACCTTAGCTCTGATACCATGTTAATTTTAGGTATGTTCTATTCTTAGAGCAATTTATTTCAATTTTCACAGTTAGCTCCATATCTTTTCCAGATTAGCAATCACATCAGCATTAAAGTAAATTGCAGATAGAACATAAACATAAATCACAGAAGACAAGCCAAGACAAGAGGACGTAAGATGTGGCACTAGCCAGGGACAAACCCCATTGTGGGGAAACCCTTGATCAATTCTTCTTATATGTTCTTCAATAGTTCAGTAGAGAGAGAGAGAGATAGTACGTTTACAACAGAAGTCAACACTTTGACTTATCTAGATAAGAGCATAGATCATCTCTAAGAAGATGATACATGAGATCAGTTAAAGACATGCTGCTTCAACTGATTCTCCAAGGTGACTCCTTCACCTATCGTTGTGCCGCATTTCGTCATCATGCTGCACCTCACCGCGCTGCACCATGCTGCACCCATCATCACTATGTTGCATCTCATCACTCTTCATTAATCATGACTGTACCGATCGCTGTACTGCATTATGTGCCATTGTTGCACCATGTTTCCATCCTGACCTCTGTGTTGGTTGCACCTTGCTTGCTTGTTGTCCCTAGCATGCTTGTTGTCCTTAGCATGCTTGCTGTTGCATGCTAGTTGTCCCTTGCACGCTAGCTGTAACATTGCATGCTTGGTGTATTTGTTTCTAAGTACCATACAACTATCCCAATGTTAGTTAGTTGTCCCTTGCATGCTGCTCTCCTTTGGAGACAGATGCTCTGACTGTTCCAGCAGTTCTCGACAGTTCCGGTAGTTCCAACTGTTCCCGACAGTTCCAGCAATTCCTGCTTTTTTGGCAGTTTCGGCTTTTCTGGCTTTTCCGGCTTTTCTGCAGTTCCGACTTTTCCAGCAGTTCCGACTTTTCCGGATTTTCTGGCTTTTCTAGAAATTCTTGCTTCTCCGGCAATTTCGGCTTTTCCGGCATTTCCGGCTTTTCTGGAATTTCCAACTTTTCCTGCTTTTCCGGCAGTTCCAACTTTTCCATCTTTTCTGGCAGTTCCAGCGGTTTCGGCTTTTCCGACAGTTTCATCTTTTCTGGCTTTTGCGGATTTTTCGGCAGTTTCGGCAGTTCCGCTTTTCTGGCTTTTCCGGCTTTTCTGGCAGTTTCGGCTTTTCCCGTAGTTCTGGCTTTTATGGCTTTTTGAGCAACGTAGAGCTTATTCTCCCATGACTGCATTTAGATCTAGGGCAGCATATACCCTAGGGCACTCCCTCTAGCTCTCATCTTCATCAAACCCAAAATAGGATGAAGTGAGATCACAAGAGTGAGTGTGTGTGTGACAAATGACTTCAAGTCCTCTTCTATTTATACTAAAACGTAGAGGTTGAATAAACATGACTGTTGGGCTTCTGAGCCTACATAAGTTGCTGTCCGACTTGACAATTTGTCCATAATCAAAATAAATTCATATCTTCATAAATATTTATCGGAATCGGATGATCTTTAGATCAATCCTACACCTCTCGATGAGAGGAATCCAAGAAAAATATCAGTTTCCATAAATAAGATGACCCACATGGAGTTTGTCCCTAGTTTCCAATTTTAACAATGGTCAACTCGATGTTTAACATGTCAAGCTTTATACTGAGCTTGACTCTTCTCCAACTGCTCCTGTATTGCCTGATGAATAACCAATATCTGCTAAATAAAATTTTGTGCTTTGTCCTTATCATCTCATCCATTTCCATCCTCATCTTTCCCAAAGACCATGTCTAGGGGATCCCTTGGTAGATAACCAAAACATGTCTCGAACGATGAGCTTCGTGTGGATGAATGTGTTGCTCGATTGTATGCATGCTACACATAAGGAAGTTGTTCATCCCACAACTTGGGATGTTTCCTACAATAGCCTTGTAACAAGTGTACCATAGTGCGGTTGACGACCTATGTCTTCCCATTGGTCTGTGGATGAAATGTCATACTTATTTTCATCTTAGTGTCCATCATTCTCCACAAGCTGGTTCAGAAATCTCCAAGAAAGCGAGAGTCTCGAACTGACACAATAGATGTGGGCAACCCAAAATGGACCCAAACATGTTGAAAGAAAGGATAAGCGGTCTGCTCAACAATGACTTGCTTTTTACAAGGCATTAAAACACACATTTTACTAAATGATCCACGACGACATACAAATAGTTGTGACCTTTCCTAGACATAGGGAAGCCTCCTACAAAATCCATGGACACACTTTCCCATGTTTGACTCGGAATAGGGAGTGGTGTGTAGAGCCCAAGTTTTCTATTAGAGGGATTTGAAACAAAACACAACATACAACCCTTTACAAAACGAGTCACAATGTTTTTCATATGAGGCCAAAAATAAAACCTCTGTAAATGACATAAAGTTTTTTCAACCCCAAGATGACCAGACACAAGAGAGGTATGAGCCTCTCGGATTACATGTACCATTTCATCAATGGCTATGCACAGTTTGCCAAGGTGATACAATAGTTTTTCCTGCAAATAATAATTGTCCACCTGCGATCCACGAGTTAGTTTTGCATAAATCTCTTTAAAATCATTATCGTTAGTATATTGTTCAGCATGACCTTCTAATGGTAAAGAAGCATTTTGCAAAACTACAGATGTAGAAATAGGAGGGCGAGAAAGCATATTTGCTACTTTGTTGTTGGCGCCCTTCTTGTATTTTATTACCAAATGAAATTGTTGGAGGAATCCCATCCATCTAAAATGACGGGCTTGTTGAAGCTTGGTCTGTGAATGAAGGTACTGCAAGGGCTAATGATCTATATGGATGATGGTATCCTTGCCGATCAAGTAGTGTTTCCACTTCTTTACACTCTGGACCAAGGCATACAACTCCCTGTCGTACGTGAGATAATTCACAAGAGCCTGGGAGAAAGTCCCTGAATGGTAACATACATGCTTCATTTGATGCATCAATACAATGCCCATGGAATATCCATTGGCATCTGTTTCAATCTAGAAAGGCTGTTGAAGGTCTGGTAAGGCTAACATTGGTGCTATGCTGATCTTCTCTTTCAACGTGTCGAAGGATTTTTGCTATTTTCCTCCCCACTGAAAGGCTTGCTTCACACTTTTCAATGCGTGTAAGGGGGCTGCGATAACAGAGAAGTTCGCAATGAACCTTCTCCGATACTGTATCGCACCCAAAACGGTTCGTACCTTTGTAACATTTGTGGGTTCATGCCACTTCATAATCACATCTACTTTAGACGGATCTATTTTCAATTGCCCATTACCGACTATGTGACCTAAATATCCGAGAGAGGTCTTCCCAAACTCACACTTTGACAGTTTTACATACAATTTTTCTTTTTTTAGAACATCAAGCACTTTCTTCACATGACATACATGTTCATCCCATGTCCTACTATAAAAAAGAATATTGTCCAGATATACAAGCACAAAATTATCAAGAAAAGGCCTAAACAGATCATTCATTACCCTCATAAACGTGGCCAGAGCATTGCACAGTTCGAATGACATCACCATCCATTCGAACAACCCTTGCTTGGTTTTGAATGCAGTCTTCCAAATGTCTTGTTCTGCAACTCTAACCTGGTGATATCCACTACACAAATCCAGTTTTGTAAAGTAGACAACATTTTTCAACTGATCTAATAATTCATCAATGCGAGGGAGAGGGTATCGATTCTTCACCATAATTTTTTTTAGCGCCGTATATTCTACACACATTCTCCATGTGTTATCTGTTAACACTCAAATCTGCCTCAGGATGATGAAGGCAAAACTCGAGGCAACATCAAACCATGCTCAGCCTCGTAGCTAGCCCTACGAGGACAGGAGAGGGCTCTCTCCAGATCTATCTCGGAAAAAGGTAATCAAAGAGGTTCGAGATGACTGAATTAATGACTAATTTTAGGCTAGGTATGAAGTACAAGGACTATGGAATTTATTTTTTGAAGTTTTGTTGAATTCAAGGGAGAGGCAATTTTGGGTGCAGGGATGAGGCACAGCTTTTGCAGAGGTCTACTTGGGGCAAGATAGGCGATTGTTTTGATGCCCTTTAAAGTGATTGAATGAATAGACCTGATAGGTGAGGAGCTAAGGAGAGCAAGGAAGTCTCAAGGATTCTCCTTAAACTGAAGAAAACATGGAAAATTAAACAAATTTAAAGGCAGAGCATAGCAAATTATGGATTCTACCTTAACACTTCATTTGTTTAATTGCAGAAGATTAAATAAGGAAAGTGGTACACATACACAACTTACAAGTACTGAGAGAAACACACCATCAACACATTAAGGCCACATGAATCCCAAATAGTGCTGCAAAACCCTGGTCTATCCTTTGCCAAAATTGCAGAGAAAATATGTACAATAGTGTATCAAGCTATTCCCAAGAGTCCAACTTCTCCAACCTCTGAAAATGATTGAGAAAATACATAATATAGGCAAGCTAACACATTCCCTTGCCTCTAGGGGTCGAGCTCATCATCCTAGGAGCTGTTTCAACCAATTCTAAACAAAGTACTACAATCTAGGCAATCAAAACAACTTGCCTCTATAAGCTAGGAAACCAATTCATTTATTAAATTTTTGCTATTTTATGAATGAATCATCTAGAATAAGTAAATAAGTGTCAAGTCAACATAAAGTTCCATTAATTACATCAAGGAGGGTGAAAAATCCCATCACAAGTCAAAACTGGTCAAGACTGGCCGAATTCCTGAGCTGGAAGGTGAAAACTGTACAAAAATCCTGATGCGTAGCGCGCCTGAGCCCTACGCATAGCGCGCCTTTCCACCTGCTTTTGGGGCACTTCTCGGCATCCAAATTGAGCTCAGGTTGTCTTGTTGGAAAGAACTGGATGTCTACTTTCCAACCCAAGTGGAATTTTCCAATTTGATGTCCATTTTCCCCTCCAAAAGGGAATTCTCCCAAGGCTGCTACCTGTGTGTCCAAAAAGGGGCAGTGAGGTCATTTTTTGCATGTTTTTTGACCTTTTGGGGACCCAAACCTTGATGAAATGCCTTGGCAGTGGCTGAGCAGGTGTATTTCATCATGAAAAATCCAAAAATGCAAACCTTTCGTGATTTGGACCTCCCAATTTTAAGGGTAGCGCGCGGCGCGCTACGCGTTGAGCCAAAAAACAAATTGTGCCAAAAAACCTTGATGCGTAGCGCGCCTTTCCACCTGCTTTTGGGGCACTTCCCGGAATCCAAATTAGGCACAGGATAGCTCGTTGGAAAGGTCTCTGAGTCTAATTTCCAACCCAAGTGGAATTTTTCAATTTGGAGTTCATTTACCTTGTCAAAAATCAAATCTCCCAAGACTGGTCAAAATGTGCCAAATGAGGCTGCCTCAAGGCAGAGTGCTGTTGCAGTCAACTTTTGAATGCCTTCCTCAACTCCAAATTGAGCTCATGATAGCTCATTGGAAATAAATTTGTGTCTAGTTATCATTTGACTCATTAATAAAGTCATTTGGCCAACCAAGCTAGGAGAAAACTTGATTTTCCCAAGGTCACTTCAGAGGTGCATCAATTCTCCCGAGGCGATTGTATTTTTGACATTTCTCTAAAACCATGACACCTGTGTAAAAAGTGAGGGAGGTTTTTCTTCTTTGGCATGTTTTGGACAAAAACCTCTCTCAAGTTTCCAAAATTCATCTTTTATTGCTCCGAAACATCTTTTTAGTGAAACTTATCCTGATGTGTGGAACAAGGGATTCTGTCGAAATGAAGCGAAATGAAGAGGATGAGGGGCTTGTAAATTCTTGGGGAAATTTTGGGGAGTAGGGAGGGATGTTAGGAAGCAGGGGAAAGTGGAATTGTGGAGATCGAGTGAGGGGAAGGGGTCCAAAAGGGCAAAACACATGCCCAACCTAGAAAATTGCCAAGTTGTAGCAAGAAACTAGGGTTTGTGGAAAAATGAGGAATTTGGGGAATCTCAGTGATGGGAAGTGTTTGATAAGGTACATGAAAGATAGGGGAAGGTGTATGAACATCTGGATACAAGTTTTGCTAATGATTTGACCATCCAAGAGAAATTAGCTTTCAAAACCCTAGGAGAGGGAAATGACCTTGCCTAGGCGCAACTGAAGCATGAACAAGGTGTAAAATGACTCATTAGACACTGACATGATAATGAAAACCCTATGAATGATGATAGACTCAGCAAAATGATGACATGGACCGACATTTGGACAACTTTAGAAGGAGTGAAAGCAAACCCTAGACCTAATGCCTAGTGACCAAATTTTGCTTGAAGACTCTTTGAAATGACAAAATTTGACCTGGACACTCTGAGACCACTTTGTAAAAGCATATTTGATCACTGGAGGAAGGCTGGAAAGACTAACACTAACATTATCTTTCTTTGGCACCAATGGGATCGGTGAGCCACACGGAGAAGAACTCGGTCTGATGACCCCTTGATTTAGCAACTCCTACACCTGTTTCTTGATCTCCTCCATCTCGATAGAAGTCATCCTGTACATGCCAATATTTGGTAAAGGAGCATCCTGTTGTAAATGGATCTCATGTTGGATTTCTCATTTTGGGGGCAATCCTCTCGGTTCCTGAAACAATCCATCATAGTCAGAAATAATTTCTAACAATTCTTTCTTATGATCAGGATCACAACCTTTGAAAGCGTCAACCATCTCAGCCTCCTTCGCTCTCAACACCATGAGTAGGCACCCTTTGTTGGAATTAACCAATCGTTTAATCTGTCCTGCACTTACAAGGCTAGCACTAACTTTCGTATGATGAGCTCTGACTATATATTCTACCCTGTCCTTTGTGAGGTGGTATTTATTTTCATGTCGAAAGAAAACTGCCTTTCTGTCATATAGATACAGACTTCCCAAGATAATTCCACAAATATCCAAAGGCACAACATCTAACTCTACCTCATCAACTAATTTGGAAGCAATAACAAATCTGGCCCTACACTGCTTGGTTACTTGTAATTTTGCTTTATCGCTTACCCAACCAAGTGGGTATGGACTCGAATGAGGCTTAGTTTCGAGGCCTAACTTTTTAACTAAGGACTCTGAGATTAAGTTTTCTTGGGATCCTAAATCGAACAGAGTTTCCACCTTTGTGTGTTTTATAATAACCCTAATGTGGAATAATTCAATTCTCTTTTATTCATTACTTACAGTCTCATTTAAAGAACTAGTACTTTCATTCGAATCAGAATTATTATTAATAGAAAGAGTATCTCTTGCGCCCATAGTGGTGATCAATGTCTCATCGCCGGAATATGATCCAAGGTCCTGCTTAGCTGTTGCCACTGTCTTTGCTTGCGCTTTCCGCTGAATCTCTTTGGTCTCAGTTCCAAATGTAGCTTCCAATAGTGGTCCTCATCATGACCTTCTCTCTTTCAATGCGTGCAAGATGGCATTGCTTCGTCCCGTTTCTTGGCTACGATAGTATTCTTATCCTTCCCCTTTCCTTTCTTCTTGAATTTGCCTTGCTGAGGGTTGAATGGTGTTTTCTTGGCTTGATCATCTCTACCATTCTTGCCTCATCTTTCAAGATGAATGGCCTTTACGCTGGCCACATCAATCGTAGTAGGCTTGAACAATAACAGTGAGTGTCTTATATAACTATGTAGCGCACCAACATACTTAGTTACAATCTCGGGCAAAACTAATGAGATGCCCAAACTCAATGCATGTTTCTAAAATTCTTCAGTGAAGCTTTGCACATTTTGGCCTTTACCTTGCCTTAGATATTGCCATTCCATTAGTTCCTTTTGTTTATAACCCAAAGGGTAAAATTGGTCTTTCAATATAGAAATAAAATTGGACCAAGAGGAAAGAAGGCTACCCGACTTTGTGTTTCCCTTCTGCAACTTTCTCTCCCACCAAACAAGAGCAGTGCCACTCAACCAAAGAGATGCTAACTGGACCTTTGACTCATCTTCTTTGATCTACTAGATCCAATAGTAAACCTCTATTTGTCTTATCCAATTATTAAGTTTTTCTGCACTACATGCTCCATTATACATGGGCAAGTCAAACTTTACATCTAGCTTGAAGGATGGTTTCTTAGATGTATGTTTGGAATCACGATTAGAGTGATGAGAACTATCGCTTGAAGAAGGAGAGGGAGAAGGCTCTTCTCCACCACCTTCATGATTTTTTTATCTATTGTCATCGGCATCTTGCTTCTCGTGCCCAAGTGCCTTCTCATACTCCGAAAACAACTTGTCCAATTTCTTTGCCATATTGTAGAATACCTTGCGGAAATTTTGTTCCTCTTCCCAACAAGCTTCTTCATTTGCCATGCTTCTTTGTCGTTGTGCACGTCTTGCTTCAGGATCAAAGGACTTAATCTTTCCTTCGCCTTTTCGCAGCTTGTCTCGAGTTAGTATATACTCATGCAATTTTCATCGACAAAGACCTTCTCTGATACCAAACTTGATCCAAGATCCATTACTTATAGATGCATCAAAATTACATGAAACAAAGCTTATTAACTAAGGAACTTAAAAGCACATAAAGCAATGCAGAAATAACACGATAAGAAAGGAACCATGACACAAATATTTGATTATGGAGTTCGTCCAATTTGGACTACATCTTCCGGCCCTGCCCAATAGGGGGGGGGCCTTCTTTCATTAAGTGGCATAAAAGAGATAAAAGTACAAGAAACATTCATTTACAATCCTTATACATCCAAGCTCGAAGATGGACGAAGAATGGAGAGCCAAACTTCAGAAACAGATAGTAACACCAAAATCTTGGTGAAAAATCATGCAAAAACGCATATCCGAACACCCAATTTGGATAATCAGGTTTTCTGCACCCCTCGGAACCTCCCTGCTACTCAAGGTTAGGTTCTAGCCCCTGCTGCCAAGTCGGGTTAGTGATACGTACAATGTTCTGAACTATTGGCCAATATCCCCCTCTTTCCCTGTGCGGACCCTCCATTATATAATCTTAATTGGCTGATTCCTCAATTTTTGTGTAGTTCCAAACAGATGACAAGTTTTAGCAAACGACGTTTCCAATGGAGATTCTCGGGGCTGCAAATAGTATGCAGGTAACAAAACTTGTTTAAACATAGAAAAACCACTTTAACATCATTTTCACATGAATCAGTGTATTCCCTGAATACCGACATCTTTATCGACACTGATAACCCATCGGCATAGAGATCGCAAATCACCATCGGCGTTTCAATTGGTGGATAATCATGAGCCTTTACAACAAGCGCCCTGCGATAACAATAGACCCAATAGGCTATTAAACACAATACATAATATATCGGGTCTGGAAGCCTAATTGCAAATCGCAATTGGTGGGAATCGAGGTTGGTACTCTGTGTGATTGCTTCCCTTTGTGAATTGTGATTGCGATATCGCAAATTGCAACCTGACTCTGTCATTGCGATGTAGCACATTGCAACCCTGACTTGCTTGGGGCCGATTCTTTAACTCCGACTGCCTCCAATCTACGATTGCGATATTGAAAATTGCAACTCGGTAGTGCTGGGCTGATTTTCTTAAACTGCAACCTATTCCTTCTGCAATCTGCGATATGTGGGACCAATGGTGGCCTGCCCCTTTGCGCTTCCCCATTCGCTGAGAGTTTTGCCACATCACTACCTCCTGCCACTTGTCCAAGTCAAACTTGATCTTTGACTTGCTCTAACTTCTTCATATGAACTCGGATTTGCGTGTCGTTTGCACAGTTAGAATCAGGGTGATGAGAACTTCGATCTGATGATACGTTTATAGATTTTCTACCATTTTGATTTTTGAGCCTTCTTACCATGCCATTGGTGCTTTTTAGAGATCCACTTGGATCAAAGGGCATTATACAAGTTGCTCAAAAGATTCTACAAGGGAAACTTAAATAATGCAACTTATGCTTTACAATCAATACCATTTCCTTCAACAACAGCCCTTAAGGTTTCTTTATGCTAGGGTTTCCAAGGTTAGGGTTGCAACACATTAGGGCATCTTTATTCATTTAGGACTCCATGCATACATTGCTCAGGTCAACTTGAAAGATTGCAAACAAGTACTTTTCATACACCTTGGGACTTCTTAAATCTTGTTAGGGTTTCATCAATGTGAATTAGGGCTTGTTTCAACAAGAGGCTTTTCAATGGACTAAGGATTTGTTCAGGATTCCTTCAACAATGATTGTGGTTTGCACCAAGGGTTTGCAATTAGGGGTTTATTTATGCATAAGCATCTAGGACTTCATATTCAACACTTACTAGGGCATTCATTACTTGCATTAACAATTTAGGGTTTTCAATAAAAAACAAGGGTTTCATAGTTCTTCAATTAGGGCACGTGTCTAGGGTTAGGGATTTCAATAAAAAACAAGTCTAGGGCATCCAGTTTAGATAGAGTTAGGGTTAGGGTTTGTACTTTAGGATTATCATCAACCATTGGTGTTTTCACTTAGGGTTAGGGTTTTCCATCATATTGACATCAATGAAAACTTTATCCAACAACAAATTTTATCAGCAACAGGACAAAGAATTGGAGGATGTTTCTTGAACTTGTTAAATAGAATTGTGGAAGTCTGATGTTTTGTGGAAAAAACCTTTTGATCAATACAATTTGAAGTCTAGCTTGTGAGATCTAACGTTGCCTCATCATTGCAAGCCAAATATTTTGGACTGAAAGTTGTTGAATTACTAAGAGGAACTGAACATCTAAAGTATCAATGCCATATGTTCCTAGGGATTGAAATCAACCTTAATAAAATACAATCATTCTCAAAAGCTAGATTACTTGACTTGATGAAGTCAAGGTTAACTATTGATTAATTTATGATGTGTAGAATCTAAGGTCTTGGCATTTGGGCACTTGCACATTGAGAGTCTAGGGTTTAAAAAACCCTAGCAAGTTGAGAAGAAGATGAAGGGAAAAATCTTGTCAAGCTACAATCAATGTGTTGGTCTATAGACCCTAGGGAGGGTTTTAACAAGAAAGGTCTAGGGTTCGTAGCCTAGGAATAATAGTTTCCGCTATAAATAAGAAACCATAGATTTTGAAAGAAGGATATGACATCATGCTAATGATGAAGTTGCAAGATAAATGCAAGAAGTCCAAGAGTAAGAGGGAAATGAATGTTCTCAAAAGATAAGTATTCTATAAGTTTACTCTTTGATTAAGACTATCGTTATTGTCTTTAATTTTTAGTTAGTTTTTAGCCTATGTATCTTTTGCATGGTTGTAATCATTCTTTCATATCCTCTCAAAGAAGATTGCCATTAATGGCAATGACTGCCTCTACTTTGGGAGCAGATGGAAGAAGTGGAAGAATGAAGCAAAACAAGAGGATTTTCCAGATGGATATTATACCAAGATAAAGGGAGAACGTTGTTCAAAGTATGTCTTGATTTTTCCAAAGAGAATTCAAGATCTAGCATGCAACAAATAGAAAAATGGAAGCAAGATTTGAGAAGGTTCTCACAGAAAGAGGGAGAGGATCATGTCAAGAAGTTTTCCTCAGTTGTAAAAGTTGCCTCGGGTTTTTGAAGAGAACGACAAGAAGCTTCGTGATTGAAGAAGACTTTGGGCTTGGTTGAATGGATCAAGGATGATCCTATATGATTTATCTATGACAAAAGCTGATAGACTCATGTGTCAGAGGGAGCAGCTATTGCCTCCAGAGGGAATAGTCAGAAAGCCTTGTTATGACCTCAGAGAAAGTTGATGTCAGATTCCAAGATGATGGATTGTAAGTGTGTGAGGGAGCACCTAATTAGGGCGGCTTGAAAGAATATGTGATGATGGATCATGCGAAGCTAAGATATTGCTTCTATTTGGGGCTTTGTTATAATTTCTCGAATGATCATGAAACAATATGGTAGAGGTCGAGTATATTGCAAATGGATTCGCAAGCAGTATGACTTCAAAGATTACTTGATGGATTGTATGATGATAAACATCGTGATACAAGGTGAAACATATCTCCACTGGTGATTTGATAGTCGATATTCTTCCAAAACTTCTTTCTAGAGGGAAGTTTGCCAACTTCCATGACAAGCTTGGGCTTGTGGAGTATGCCTCTTTGATTGAGAGGGATTGATGATTGCATCATGGATATGGTTTCTCCCTGTGTCATGTACTTTGACTAGAATTAGGGAGGTTATCCATGTGTTAAGTACATTGACCAAAATTAGGGAGAATAGTTTGAAAGATTGAATAACATCATGGAATGACATTCTTCCTGTGTCATGTAACTTGACTTGATTAGGGAGGTTATCTCTGTGTCAAGTACATAGGCTTGATTAGGAAGGATGGTTCGATGGAAAAACATCTTCCTATGTCATTTACTTTGACCTAATTAGGGAGGTTATCCTTGTGTCAAATACATAGGCCTGATTAGGAAGAATGGTTTGGTGGATTGACGTTCTTCTCATGTCATTGTATAATGTGTAGTACACCTAGGGGGGGATAATATGGGGTATAGAGGAAGGTACCCAAGGGAATAATATGATGTAATGATTAAGGATGATAAATAAATGGGCTATAGTTTATAAATAAAGAGGTTAAACCCACATTATGCAAGGGACCACAAGTAGTTGGGAAATAATGTGATAAGCCCATGGTATTAGATGTATGGTATTTAGATACCCATGGTAATGACCCATGGAATTGTATGTATGAAGCCAATATAGAGGCTATAGACTCCCCATTGAGGGTGTCAAATATTGTGTATTGACAAGCATATGGCTTGTGGAGTGTTCTCCTTCCTTAAGGAGTAGTTGTATGGTGTTACCCTACCTCAAGGGTTTTGATTAATAAAATATTTATGTTCTATCATTTCTTGTTTGATTTCTTGGACATATTTTCCATTTTAATATTTTTTTAAAGGGTGGTTCATGGACACTGAGTGACCGCTACATCCACGGGAAAATCTAGGTATATCAACTCGAAGGGATCTACCCTGTTGGAAATACCTAGAGGGGGGGTGAATCAGTATTCCTTAGCAATTAGCACTTTTAAATATTTCCAGAGCATTAGTTAATTTTCAATTATTATTAATGTTTATGCAGTAATAACAATAAATACAAGAACACAGTAGACACAAGAATTTTAGGTGGAAAACCCCCTCCGGGTCAAAAACCACTGAACGTTTTTCTAATAAATTCTTTAATCTTCAACCCCAACTGAAATGAAAGCAACAACTTCCTAGAATTCTAGAAAATCATTCTTCTCCAACTCCCACTGGAAGGACACACCAACACCCTGGTTTATTTAGTAGCCAACTGAATGGATGCCCCAACATCCTAGACCAACCTACCACCCTGAAGTGTTCACATGATCCAACCTATAGGCGACTTCATGCACTAGCCTAGCACCTCCTTGCCACCCTATAATGACTGAAATGAGACAAAAGTGTGGATTCCTGTACCAAGGACAATGATCCATGATACAATATGATTTACAATGATTTTGACTGAACACCCAATCACACTATGACCTACAACCCAACCATGACATCATCCCAACAGAGACTCTTATACCTCCCAATAATGCCTTTTCGACTTTAGGTAGATTGACTCTTTTACAATAATGACTCTTCCAATGATGACACTTTTATAAATGACTCTTTTACAACTTTACAATGATGAATCTTGGCCTTGACACTTCTTGACAATATACGGATGGCTATCATGTCTTCAAAGGATGTCCCTCTGTAATGCTTCCTTTGATTTAATACTTCTGCTCTTAAATTCTTGCTTGAAGTTGTACTTGAATCTTCTTCTACTTGCATACAAAATTTGCCTAGTGAAACCAATCCCAAAACAAAACAAAATACCCTTCAACTTACCTCTACCTGCAAAACACATGTAAGTGCATAATAATGAATAAATACAAATTAAAATTACAATGCATACCTGAAGTGTGCTTGTCACTTTTTTTGTTGACTTGTTGCAGCAATAGACAAAGACTCCCACTCTTGATATAGGCCTTGACTCTATCCAAAACTGACCTAAAGATATATACAATAAAAACTGATGACATACCTTAGACTTGTGATGGACCAAGTTCTAAGCACAACAACAAAGACAATTCTATCAACTATGACAAGACAAGTAACATGAACTTACAACAACATATAGATTTAGCAGACTTGGTGTAGCATCAAGAATATGTAGCATCAAATGTGTAGTATTAAGAATAGGACATCCAAAATGTGGTATCATAACTAATTGTGACATATAGAGACATAGAGATATAACTGAGACCCTCTATGTACTTATGTTGTCCTGCAAAAACATATGTCAGAGATGATACTCATATTTCAAATGTAAACACTAATCATACATACCTTGTTGTAGGAGACTTACCCTTGACTATTGATGTGTGGTCCTTACTGCAGTGATCCTTGAATGCATGCTTTTTCTTGCCTTCTAGGAGCTCGATATTGAATTTGTGTATCTATGTAATTTCAAATCTCCAAGGTCTAAAATTTTGTCTTGTGATAGCCCTCTGAGTCCTATTTCCAACCCCACATGTATGATCAAGATTAGATTCTTCAAGAAAGATTTATGACCAATCTCCCACGATGACTTGATTATAGACTGGTTCAGTAGAGCGAACTTGTAAAAAGTGTCACGTGTCACTGTCGTGACCTTCGGACCTGAAACAACTACTCAACAAACTATAGTCCATCCTCTTTTTGTGAATATTTACAAAATTTGAATCCAATGTTCGGTGAGAAAGTTATGACGATTTTCCCAATGTCACTTGTTTGACATGGAATTAGGGAACCTGCAAAAACCCTAACTTCCTCAGATCATCTCTCCAAAAATATAGCGAACCAAGATCTGAAATTCCGTGACGAGGTTCATCAAGGTTTCCTCTCAAATGGGTTTTAATTTCAGCTTTTGAAGTTTCACAAAAAAAAAAAAGTTATAGAGAAAATGCCACGATGACCTATTTGAAGCCACAAAATCCCACTAGAGGAGGATATGAGGGTAATTATTTATATGAATGTCTTGAGTTGAGAGGGTCCTCAACAAGTGAATGTTGGAGGGATTTTAGGAGATTTATAATTATTATTATTATTTATTGACTATTAAATGACCACAACCAATTATGAGTGCCATGCCATAACCCCATGGGGTTTTATCCCACTAACCAGGGTTACTAACTTCAAACACGGATATCTCTCAAAACGTGAAGAATTACTTGGCATGCCATATATCAACAGAAACATCTCAACGAGTAGAATCCATCTAGAATATCACTGACTTAGAATAGAGTAATTTGTTAACTCAAAATGTCCATGTGAGATTGGGGTAGCCCCTGGTGCTACTTGGGTTGACATCAATGACAACCATTGATCAACAATCTCCTGCTTTGGCATTGATGGCAACACAAGTACTCCCCTTGTGATCATGACACCGCTTCCTACTTCCTTCTCTCCCCCTTTGTCATCAATGGAAAAGGGTAAATCCCCCTGACAAACAATCATCCTGCAACCTGCACACACCACCACTCTCCCTTTCTACTCGAGTAGACACGAGAAAGAGTCTAATGAAAACTTGGGAGAATCCAAAGATTTTGGCGAAGATACTCAAATGCTTCATGAGGTAATGGTTTGGTAAATATGTCAGCATTTTGTTCCTTTGTGCCAACATATTCAACTTTGATATTCTTTTCAGCGACCTGCTCCTAACGAAATGATATTTAATCGGAACGTGCTTCGTTTTGGTATGCATCACAAGATTCTTGGAGATATTGACGGCGCTGGTGTTATTGCAAAAGATGATAATAGGCTCATTGAACTTGACTTGAAGATCTTGCAAAGTTTGTTTCATCCAAAGAAATTGAGTACAACAAGCTGCTACTACAACATATTTTGCTTCTGCTATGGATAACGAGATTGAAGACTACTTTTTACTTAACCATGAAACAAGACAACCACCTAGATAGAATGCTGCTCCATTGGTAATCTTACGATCATCAACACTTCCTGCCCAATCTGCATTTGTATAAGCTTGGATGACCAGATCATTTCCTTTGGGATACCATAGACCATATTCCATTGTGCCCTTAAGATACTGAAGAATTATTTTGACGGCAATAATATGAGATTCTTTTAGTGCTGCTTGGAATCTTGCTACTTGTCCAACTACGTACATCACATCAGGCCAAGAGGTTGTCACATATAAGAGACTACCAATCATGGATCTATAAAACCTTTGGTCCACATCCTTTGGCATTTTTTCTAGGCTTAACTTGCAACCATGGGGGTAAGGACTGGCTTGCAATATTCCATCTGGAATTTCTTGAGCATTTCTTTGATGTACTTGGTTTGATATATGAATATTCCTTTATCTTGCTGAGAAATCTAAAGCCCTAAAAAGTATGTCAGTTCGCCAATCATAGACATTTCAAACTCACTTTGCATTTTTGTGGCAAAGTCTTTACTTAATCTGTCATCACTGCTTCCAAAGATTATATCATCCACATATACTTCAATAATTGTTAGGTTATCTCGATCCACTTTCACATAAATATTGTTGTCAACACTTCCTTTCTTGAATCCCTGTTGATGTAGATATTTGTCAAGACGAGCATACCAAGCCCTAGGAGCTTGCTTGAGACCATATAGAGCCTTCTTTAATCTGCAGACGTAGTCTTCTTTGTTAAAGAGCAAAAATCCTTTGGGTTGTTCAATGTAAACTTCTTCCTCCAATTCACCATTTAGAAAAGCTAACTTAACATCCATTTGGTAGACCTTGATTTTTCTCGAGAAAGCATAAGCGAGAAACATCTTGATAGCTTCCATTCTGGAAATGGGAGCAAATGTTTCTTCAAAATCGATTCCTTCAACCTGTGCATATCCTTTGCAGACTAACCTTGCCTTGTTCTTGGTAACCTGTAATCCTTCAGCTTTTTGGCTCCCCCTAAACCTGTAATGAAACTGCCATCTTGTTCAAACTACCTTCCTACCAATCATAGACTTGTGCCATATAATGCTACATAGACTCCTCCTATACAAACATTAAGGAGTCAACAAACTAGATTGTTCAAAATAGTGAGTCACCTAATGGGCCATCTTGACTTGAGTCACTATCTGAACCAACTGTTAATTCCTCATGATATTTTGCTTTTACAAATCCTGAAAGCATAACTGTTGAAACCTTGTTATCGCTTTGCCTTCCTGTACCTGTTTCCTTTTCCAGACCTTCTTATTTTAGAAATCTCGATCCATGTGCCCATAGTTATGACATTTGAAGCATTCAATGTTGTCCATAGGTGATTCCATCTGATATCTACAACTGCGAGTGCTGTGGCCATAGTTATGTCATTTGAAACATTCAGTGTTTGGCCCATCTAGCACGTATTCTCTTCTGACAAAATCATCATGGAACCTGTCTCGTGATCCCACAAACTTGCTTCTAAGAGTGATCGTACCTGCTCCTATGACATTTGAAGCCTGTCATTTTCAAAAGACACTGTTCCATCCTTCTTTTCTTTCAAGGATATGAACTTATTTCTATCTCCAGTCATATGCATTGAGAAACCACTGTCAACATACCCTACGTTTCTGTTGCTTTGAGCCTTGAGAGCGAGTGCACACCTTTCAGTCTTTCTTTTCCATACTTGTTCATTCTGATTTTGCGAGAATTCCTTTGAAGAGCTTCCAAGTCTGCAACCTTTGGCTAGGTGTCCAAAATTGTTACATTTGTAACATTCGACATCATCTCTCAATTGATCGTATATGTTGATATTCTGCTGAGTTCTGGAATATCCATTTTTGAGAGATCTCTTGAAATTATATTCATTCCAAACATACATGCGACTTGCAGTTCTATGTCCAAACTTTCCACATGAATAGCAATGACCATAAAAGATAGGTTGATACATGGGAGGAAATCTTCTTCGAGGAATTGTCTTCCAAGGTTCTTCCTGCGAATCTTGATATTTTAATCTAGCTAGGAGATCTATCTGCTTGGTAGATTTTGCATATCCATCTTCTTTAGTTGTCATAGAAGGACTTGACTCCTTTTCAAAATTTTCTTTGTAACCAAGACCAATCTTGTCACTACATGATCGCTAGTTGCTGATGATTTCATCCCAAGTCTTTGAGTTTTTGGCATAGTTTTGAAGAGTTTTTCCATTTTTTACTTCATTTCGTAAAGAAATGATTTCAGTTTCCAATGATTCTCTTTCCTTGTTGCTTTCCTTTAATTCTTTCCTGAGCGATTCTTCAATTCGTTTGTATTCTCCAACCTTGATTTTAAGATTTAGGACTTGTTCCCTTTCTGTCTTTAATTCATCTTCAAGAGTGTTGACGTGCTTCTTCTCGGCCTTGAGCTCTTTGATAACCCTGATTACTTCGTTTTGAAATTCAACCTCATTCATTTCTTCTTCTTCATCTCCTTCTTCGTCAGGTGCCTCTTGCTTATTGTGCTTGGTCATAAACAATACTCTTCTGTTGAATTTTTCTTCGTTATCATTGTCTTCTTCAGATGAGGAACTATCTTCTTTGGAGAAGAAATGTTTTTTAAACCATTTCTTCTTTCCTTGCTTGTTGAACTTCCTATGGCTTTTCTTTCCTTTCGTAACAACCTCATTTTTGTGAGGACATTTGGCTGCAAAATGCCCAACCTCACCACAGTAAAAAAATATTAATGGAAGTTTACCTTTGAAATTTCCCGTACATGTTCTCATTTTCCGCGTGAAGTAGGAAAACTCTTTGTCTGAGAATTCTTCTTCATCTTCTTCCTTTTCCTCATCCTTACACTTGCAAGTGCTTTCAGAGTTTGCTTGTCCTTACTATTCTTCTTGGATGCGGAGAATGTTGTTTCTAAGTGAGATGTGCCATATTCTTATTCAATCATCATTTCATATGTCGTAAGAATTCCATGCAATTCATCTATGCCAAGATTGGTTAGATTCGATCTATCTTCCAAAACAGATACCTTAGGGTTAAATCTTGCTGGCAAGGTTCTGAGAATCATTCAGACAAAAATTTTCGTTTCAACGAGTTCTCCCAAACCTTCCAGTGTATTTGTTGTTTCATAAACACGCTGAAAGTATGCAGCAATATATTCATCCTCCCTTATTTTAAGTTGCTCAAATTTTGCCCTGAAAATTTGAAGTTTTGTTTCTTTCACCTTTGAGTCCCCTGCATATATATTTTCAAGCTTGCCCCATACCTCTTTAGCAGTTTTGCAACTCAATACCTTAAGATAAACATATTCGATAAGCCCACTGATAATAAGATCTTTAGCCTTTGCATCATATACTATATTTTTTCTTACCTTGTTCATCCTGGGTTGGTGTGAAGCCTTTGTCAACGATCTCCCATACTTCGTATCCTTGCGCCAACAAATGAACCTGCATTCTTTCACTCCAAAGTGCATAGTTATTTCCATTGAACAAAGGAACTCTTTTCTTAGTATACTACATGACCTCCTTCTAGTTGTTAGACTGCTATTTGAAGGAACCAAGCTCTAATACCAATTGTTGGAAATACTGGGGGGGGGGGTGAATCAATATTCCTTAGAAATTAGCACTTTTAAATCTTTTTAGAGCATTAGTTAATCTTCAATTATTATTAATGTTTATTTAGTAATAACAATAAATCAAATAACACATTAGACACACGAATTTTAGGTGGAAAACCCCCTCCGGGTCAAAAACCACCGAACGTTTTTCTAATAAATTCTTTAATCTTCAGCCCCAACTGAAATGAAAGCAACAACTTCCTAGAATTCTAGAAAAGCATTCTTCTCTAGCTCCCATTGGATGGACGCCTCAATGCCCTGGTTTCTTCAGTAGTCAATTGAATGGATACCCCAACATCCTAGACCAACCTACCACCTTGAAGTGTTCATAGGATCCAACCTATAGGTGACTTCATGCACCAACCTAGAACCTCCCTACCACCCTATAATGACTGAAATGAGACAAGAGTGTGGATTCCCATACCAGGGACAATGATCCATGATACAATATGATTTACAATGATTTTGATCGAACACCCAATCACATTATGACCTGCAACCCAACCATGACATCATCTCGATAGACTCTTATGCCTCCCAATAATGCCTCTTCGACTCTAGGCAAATTGACTCTTTTACAATAATGACTCTTCCAATGATGACACTTTTACAAATGACTCTTTTACAACTTTACAATGATGACTCTTGGCCTTGACTTCTTCACAATATACAGATGGTTTTCATGTCTTCAAAGGATGTCCCACTGTAATGCTTCCTTTGATTTGATACTTCTGCTCTTGAATTCTTGCTTTAAGTTGTACTTGAATCTTCTTCTACCTGCATGCAAAATTTTCCCAGTGAAACCAATCCCAAAACAAAACAAAATACCCTTCAACTTACCTCTGCCTGCAAAACACATGTAAGTGCATAATAATGAATAAATACAAATTAAAATTACAATGCATACCTTAAGCGTGCTTGTCACTTTTGTTGTTGACTTGTTGCAGCAGTAGAAAAAGACTCCCACTCTTGATATAGGCATGGACTCTATGCAAGACTATATCCAAAACTGACCTAAAGATACATACAATAAAAACTAATGACATACCCTATACTTGTGATGGACCAAGTTCTAAGTACAACAACAGAGACCATTCTATCAACTATGAGAAGACAAATAACATGAACTTACAACATCATATAGATTTAGCAGACTTGGTGTAGCATCAAATGTGTAGTATCAAGAATAGGACATCCGAAATGTGGTATCAAAACTAATTGTGGCATATAGATACATAGAGATATAACTGAGACCCTATATGTACTTACGTTGTCCTGCAAAAACATATGTCAAAGATGATACTCATATTTCAAATATAAACACTAATCATACATACCTTGTTGTAGGAGACTTACCCTTAACTGTTGATGTGTGGTCCTTACTGCAATGAGCCTTGAATGCATGATTTTTCTTCCCTTCTAGGAGCTTGATATTGAATCTGTTATATCTATGTAATTTCAGATCTCCAGGGACTGAAATTGCATCCTGTGGTAGCCCTCTGAGTCCTCTTTCCAACCCCATAGGTCTGATGAAGATTGGATTCTTCAAGAAAGAGTTATGCCCAATCTATCATGATGACCTGATTATAGACTAATTCAATAGAGAAAACTTGTACGAAGTGCCACGTGTCACTATTGCGACCTTCGGTCCTGAAAATGCTATTCAACAAACTACAGTATATCCTCTTTCTGTGACTATTTACGAAATTTGAATCCAATGCTTAGAGAAAAAGTTATGACGATTTTCCCAACGTCACATGTTTGACATGGAATTCGGGAACCTGCAAAAACCCTAACTTCCTCAGATCATATCTCCGAAAATATAGTGAGCCAAGATCTGAAATTCGGTTGTTGATCAATGGTTGTCATTGTTGTCAACCCAAGCAGCACCAGGGGCTACCCTGATCTTGCAAGGGAATTTTGAATTGACAACTCATATTGTTTTGTGTTAAAGATCTTCTCGATGGATTCTACTCGACGAGATGTTTCCATTGATATATGGGATTTTGTGGATTCAAACAAGTCATCGTGGAGTTTTCGCTATAATGTTTTTTTTGTAAAGCTTCAGAAGCTGAAATTAAAACCCATTTGAGATGAAATCTTTATGAACCTTGTGACCGAATTTTAGATCCTTTTTCGCTATATTTTTGGAGATATGATTAGAGGAAGTTAGGGTTCTTGCAGGCTCTCGAATTCCATGTCAAACATGTGATGTTGAGAAAATCGTCATAACTTTCTCTCTGAGCATGTAGTCATAAAAAGAGGAAGGATTGTAGTTTGTTGAGTAGAATTTTTAGGGCCGAAGGTCGCAACAGTGACATTTGGCACTTCATACAAGTTCGCTCTACTTGACTAGGCTATAATCAGGTCATTGTGGTAGATTGGGCATAACTCTTTCTTGAAGAATCATATTTTTTATTAGACCTGTGGGGTTGGAAAGAGGACTCAAAGGGCTATCATAGGATGAAATTTCAGACCCTGGAGATCCGAAATTACATAGATACAACATATTCAATATCGAGCTCCTAGAAGGCAAGCAAAAGCATGCATTCAAGGATCACTTCAGTAAGGACCACACATCAACAGTCAAGGGTAAGTCTCCTACAACGAGGTATGTATGATTAGTGTTTACATTTGAATTTTGAGTATCATCTCTAACATATGTTTTTGCAGGACAACGTAAGTATATACCCTGTTTCAGTTATATCTCTATGTCTCTATATGTCAGTTAGTTTTGATACCACATTTAGGATGTCCTATTCTTGATACTACACATTTGATGCTACATATTCTTGATGCTACACCAAATTTGCTAATCTATATGATGTTGTAAGTTCATGTTACTTGTCTGTCATCAATTTTTATTTTATATATCTTCAGGTCAGTTTTGGATATAGTCTTGCATATAGTCTAGGCCTATATCAAGAGTGGGAGTCTTTGTCTACTGCTGCAACAACTCAACAACAAAAGTGACAAGCACACTTCAGGTACACATTGTAATTTTAATTTGTATTTATTCATTATTATGCACTTACATGTGTTTTTTAGGCAAAGGTAAGTTGAAGGGTATTTTGTTTTGTTTTGTGATTGGTTTCACCAGGCAAATTTTGCATGCAAGTAGAAGAATATTCAATTACAACTTCAAGCAAGAATTCAAGAGCAGAAGTATCAAATCAAAGGAATCATTGCAGCGGGACATCTTTTGAAGACATGACAGCCATCCGTATATTGTGAAGAAGTGTCAAGGCCAAGAGTCATCATTGTAAAGTTGCAAAAGAGTCATTTGTAAAAGTGTCATCATTGGAAGAGTCATTATTGTAAAAGAGTCAATTTACCTAGAGTCGAAAAGGCATTATTGAGAGGTATAGGAATCTATGTTGGGATGATGTCATGGTTGGGTTGCAGGTCATAGTGTGATTGGTGTTCAGTCAAGTACAAGAAAATCATTGTAAATCATATTGTATCATGGATCATTGTCCCTGGTACGAGAGTCCACACTCTTGTCTCATTTTTGGTCATTATAGGGTGGCAGGGAGGTGCTAGGTTGGTGTATGAAGTCGCCTACAGGTTGGAGCCTGTGAACACTTCAGGGTGGTAGGTTGGTCTAGGATGTTGGGGCATCCATTCAGTTGAATACTAAAGAAACCAAGGTGTTGGGGCGTCCTTCGAGTGGGAGCTGAAGAGGAATGTTTTTCTAGAAATCTAGGAAGTTGTTGCTTTCATTTCTGTTGGGGCTGAAGATTAAAGAACTTATTAGAAAAGCGTTCGGTGGTTTTTGACTCGGAGGGGGTTTTCCACCTAAAATTCTTGTGTCTACTGTGTTATTTTATTCACTGTTATTATTGCATAAACATTAATAATAATTGAAGATTAACTAATGCTCTAAAAATATTTAAAAGTGCTAATTGCTAAGGAACACTGATTCACCCCCCTCTCAGTGTTTCCAACAATTGGTATCAGAGCTTGGTTCCTTTAGTAACAGATTAACCACTGGAAGTTAGTTTTTAGAGCATAGATATGGAAAAGTCAAAGAAGCAGGTTACAAGGATTTCAAAGGAAGGTACATGTACAACAAAATCTGAAGAAAGTAAGTATTGTGTACCAACCCCTCATTTTGATGTAGATAATTACTAGATATGGGAATCCAGGATGGAAGTACATTTGCAGGCACATGGAGTATGGGAATCAATTGTTTCTGGAGACACATCTACCAACGAAGCTAAAAGGTACAATTCAAAGGCCATGAATGTAATTTTGAATGTTTTGCCAAATTATGTGAAAACAAAAGTTGGTCAATGTTCAACAGCTAACACTCTTTGGAAAAAGCTTAATAATCTCTATTCAAAAAAGCAATCAGGTCAATATGTTATTGAAAATTCAGATCCTTCTGATTATGATGAAGAAATGAGAGAAATGAGTAAAACAGAGTTTCAAAATAAAGTGATCAAGGTGATAAAGGAACTCAAAATTCAAAAGGAAAATACAAGACTTTTGGAAGCAGAATTAAAGACAACAAAAGAACTCATCAAAGAAAATGAAGAGTCTGAGAAGATGATTAGTAGTCTTAGAACTCAATTGGAAGAAATCAAGAATACAACGACACGAGACCTCAAGAGAGAAGTCCAACAGAAACAACAAGAACTCGACACAGTGTTTACAGAGATTAGCAGGATCACACAACAGATGCAAGAAGCATAAATTGAAAGGAAGGAATCTGATCAAAGATACATATCCGTTGTTGACCAAAAGCAAAAGGAATTAGAAACATATTCAGTAGAAATAAGCAGGCTCAGGATTGAAAATGAGAAGCAGAAGGAACATATACAAGTTCTCAACAGAGAAGTAGAGAAGACCACTCTTCTCAAGCTATAGGTTGAGGAGGCAGAAAAAAGAAGGAAGATTTTGAAAATATAGTTTCAAGAATATCTTGATTAAAAGCAAGAAGAACTTGATGCAACCTATGATGAAATTAACAAACTCAAGGGATCACAAAAATAACACTTACAAGATAAGACAGACGAAGAAGAAAAAATGAAGGAAATTAAAGATGGTAAAGCTCCAGTTGATGAAGGTACAAGCTCCACATCTTCGCAGGATGATTCTAAGAAGGAAGTTGACCAAAGTGAAAATACAAAGAAGAATGTTGCAACTCCAAAGAAAAAGACCAAAGCAATCAAGAACAAAGGACCACAACGAACTACAACACCGCCTCCGAAGAAGAATGAAAAATCTTCTAAGCATGTTTGTTTATTTAATGGTTGTTGTTTTTCATGCGCTAACTATGGACATATGGCCAAGGATTGTAAAGTTATTGACAGGTACAACTATCAAGGACCATCACATTCGAATGAACCATTCAGGTACGCACATTTATTTAATGGTTATTGCTTTTTATGTGCTAACTATGCACATATGGCTAGGGATTGTGAAGATTTTCACATGTACAATCATTATCTGCAAAACCCTAGAAGCAAGTTTGCAGGATCACGAGACAGGTTCCACGATGATTTTGTCAGAAGAGAATACGTGCTAGATGGGCCAAACATTGAATGTTTCAAATGCCATAACTATGGCCATAGCGCTCATGGTTGCAAATATCAGATGGAATCACCTATGGACAATATTGAATGCTTCAAGTGTCATAACTATGGGCACATGGCTCGAGAATGCAAGAACAATAAGGTCTGGAAAAAGAAACAGGTACAAGAAGACAAAGAAGATAACAAGGTTTCAACAGTTATGCTTTCAGAATTTGTAAAAGCAAAAGGTCATGAGGAATTAGCAGTTGCTTCAGATAATGACTCAAGTCAAGATGACCTATTAGGTGACTCACTATTTTGAACAATCTGGCTCGTTGACTCCTTAATGTTTGTAGAAGAGGAGTCTATGCAGCAGTATATGGCACAAGTCTATGATTGACGAGAAGGTAGTGTGAATAATATGGCAGTTTCATTACAAGTTCAGGGGGAGAAAAACAGTTGAAGCATTACAAGTCACTAGGAACAAGGAAAGATTAGTCTGCAAAGGATATGCACAGGTTGAAGGAATCGATTTTGAAGAAACATTTTCTCTTGTTGCTAGAATGGAAGCTATCCGAATGTTTCTCGCTTATGCTTGCTCGAGAAAAATCAAGGTCTACCAAATGGATGTTAAGTTAGCTTTTCTAAATGGTGAATTGGAGGAAGAAGTTTATATTGAACAACCTGAAGGTTTTCTGCTCTCTGACAAACAAGACTACGTCTATAGATTAAAAAAGGCCCTATATGGTCTCAAGCAAGCTCCTAGGGCTTGGTATGCTCGTCTTGACAGATATCTACATCAATAGGGATTCAAGAGTAGAAGTGTGGACAACAATTTTTATGTGAAAGTGGATCGAGATAACCTAACAACTATTGAAGTATATGTGGATGATATAATATTTGGAGCAAAAAACCTTCGGGTTGTTCAATGTAAACTTCTTCCAATTCACCATTTAGAAAGGCTGACTTAACATCCATTTGGTAGACCTTGATTTTTCTCGAGCATGCATAAGCGAGAAACATCTTGATAGCTTCCATTCTGGCAACGAGAGCAAATGTTTCTTCAAAATCGATTCCTTCAACTTGTGCATATCCTTTGCAGACTAATCTTGCTTTATTCCTAGTAACCTGTCCGTCCTCATTCAATTTGTTTCTGAAGACCCATTTAGTTCCAATAACATTTTTATCCTTTGGTCGTGGAACCAATTCCTAAGTGTCGTTCTTCTCAATTTGATTGAGTTCTTCATTCTAGTTGCTACCCAGTTTTCATTTTGACTAGCTTCCTCAAAATTGCTAGGCTCAAAAGTCGCTAAAAGGGAAAGATGGGCTTGCTGTGATGAACGAAGCTGTCGACTTCTTTTGGTTCCAATTCCTTCATTTATGTTGTCGATGATTTGATTTGACGGATGATTCTTTTGATACCATTCTTTTGAACCTTTTGGAGAAACTTCTTTTACATCCTGTTGATCATTTCTTATTTCTTCTTGGTTGACTGGTGTTTCCTTATTTGATTGGTCTTGTTTTGGAGCTTCTTCTTCATTCTTCACAGATTTTACCTCAAGCCCCTTAGATTTGTTTGAAGAGACGATCTCATTGTTATCCTTTAGAACACAGTGTTCGTCAAAAGTAACATTTATACTTTCATCTATTTGTTTTTGCCTTAGATTGTAGCATCTATAAGCCTTTCTTTTGGGCGAATAACCAACGAAAATACCTTCGTCAACACGGGAATCAAACTTACCCAATTTTTGGTCTTCTCTTTTGATGTAGCATTTACTTCCAAATATTTTGAAGTATTTGACGTTAGTTGGTTTTCCTTTCCATATTTCGTACTGAGTCATGTTACAATTGTTCCTTAGCAGGCCTCTGTTTATAATGAATACGACAGTATCAATTGCTTGAACGTAGAATTTATCGTCTAAGTTTGAGTCTTTTAACATGGTTTGAGCCATTTCTTGTACAGTTCTATTTTTTCTTTCAGCTACTCCATTCTTCTGTGGTGTTCTGGCTGTTGAGAATTGCCTTTTTATTCCATGTTCATCACAGTATTGCTGAAATGCTTTGGATGTGAATTCTCCGCCATTATCTGATATTAGACATTTGATCTTCAAATCTGTTTCATTTTCGACCAATTCCTTGTAGATTTTGAAACATCCGAATGCCTCAGACTTTTTCTTCAGGAAATTGATGGCTCTCATTCTAGTGTAATCATATATCATTAACATAAAGTATAATTCATTGTCTAATTTAACCTTTTGTTCTCATAGGACCACATAGATCAGCATGTATTAATTCCAATGGACATGACACAAAATGTTCCTTTGTTTTGAACTTGACTTTTTGTCTGTTTGTTGTGTCGACAAGATTCACATATCATATTAGTAGGTTTTGAGATTTTCGGCATTTCTCTAATTGCTTCCTTTTTGTTGATCTTGACCAAATTGTCGAAATTTATATGTCCCATTCGTTTGTGCCATAACCAACTCTCGTCTTCTTTTGCCAAGAAACACCCTTTAGGTGTCTCATCCAAAATATATATGTCGTTTGGAGCTCTACTTGTTGTAGCCACAGTTTTACCAAACTTTCCTTTCCTGATTTCACATTTCTTCGAGTTGAATAACATCGTATGTCCTTGATCGCACATCTGTCCAACACTGAGTAGATTGTGATTCATATTTTCAACCAACAACACATGCTTTGCTAACACATCCTTGCTCCAAGAGTGATCGTACCTGCTCCTATGACGTTTGAAGACCCATCATTTCCAAAAGGCACTGTTCCATCCTTCTTTTCTTACAAGGATATGAACTTATTTCTATCGCTAGTCATATGCGTTTAGCAACCACTATCAACATACCATACGTTTATGTTGCTTTAAGCCTTGAGAGTGAGAGCACACCTTTCAGTCTTCCTTTTCCATACTTGTTCATTCTGATTTTGCGAAAATTCCTTTGAAGAACTTCCAAGTCTACAATCTTTGGCCAAGTGTCCAAAATTGTTACATTTGTAACATTCGACATCATCTCTCAAATGATTAAATCTGTTGATATTCTGCTGAGTTATGAAACATCCATTTCTGATAGATCTCCTGGAATTATATTCATTCCAAACAAAGCACATTCCGATTAAATATCATTTCGTTAGAGAGCAGGTCGCCGAAAGGAATATCAAGCTTGAATATGTTGGCACACAAGAACAAATTGTTGACATCTTTACCAAACAATTACCTCGTGAAGCATTTGAGTATCTTTGCCAAAAGCTTGGGATTCTCCCAAGTTTTCATTAGACTCTTTCTCTTATCTACTCGAGTAGAAAGGGGGAGTGGAGGTGTGTACAAGTCCACAAGTTGGTTGTTTTTCAGGGGGAGTTACCCTTTTCCATTGATGACAAAGGGGGAGAGAAGGCAGCAGGAAGAGGTGTCATGATCAGAGGGGTGTACTTGTGTTGCCATCAATGCCAAAGGGGGAGATTGTTGATCAGTGGTTGTCATTGATGTCAACCCAAGCAGCACCAAGGGCTACCCCGATATTGCAAGGGCATTTTGACTTGACAACTCATAAGATCTTCTTGGTAGATTCTACTTGTCAAAATGTTTCTGTTGATATATGGGATTTTGTGGCTTCAAACAGGTCATCGTGGAAGTTTTGCTGTAACTTTTTTTTTTTCTGCGAAGCTTCAAAAGTTGAAATTAAAACCCATTTGAGTCGAAATCTTGATGAACCATGTGACCGAATTTCAGATATTGATTCGCTATATTTTCAGATATAATATGAGAAAGTTAGGCTTTTTGCAGGCTCCTGAATTCCATGTCAAACAGGAGATATTGGGAAAATCATCATAACTTTCTCTCTGAGCATTGGATTCAAATTTCGTAAATAGTCACAGAAAGAGGACAAACCGTAGTTTGTTGAGTAGAACGTTTACGGCCAAAGGTCGCAACAGTGACACGTGGAACTTTGTACAAGTTCGCTCTATTGAACCAGCCTATAATTAGGTCATCGTGGGAGATTGGGCATAACTCTTTCTTGAAGAATCCAATCTTGATCAGACCCATGGGATTGGAAAGAGGACTCAGAGGGCTACCACAGGATGAAATTTCAGACCCTAGAGATCCAAAATTACATAGATACAGCAGATTCAAGATCAATCTCCTAGAAGGCAAGAAAAAGCATGCATTCATGGATCACTGCAGTAAGGATCACACATCAACAGTCAAGGGTAAGTCTCCTACAACAAGGTATGTATGATTAATATTTACATTTGAATTTTGAGTATCACCTCTGACATATGTTTTTGCAGGACAGCGTAAGTATGTATCGTGTTTCAGTTATATCTCTATGTCTCTATATGTCAGTTAGTTTTGATACCACATTTCAAATGTCTTATTCTTAATACTACACATTTGATGCTACATATTCTTGATGCTACACCAAGTTTGCTAAATCTATATGATGTTGTAAGTTCATGTTACTTATCTGTCATCAGTTTTTATTGTATATATCTTTAGGTCAGTTTTGGATATAGTCTTGCATAGAGTCTGTGCCTATATCAAGAGTGGGAGTCTTTGTCTACTGCTACAACAAGTTAACAACAAAAGTGACAAGCACACTTCAGGTATGCATTGTAATTTTAATTTGCATTTATTCATTATTATGCACTTACATGTGTTTTGCAGGTAGAGGTAAGTTGAAGGGTATTTTGTTTTGTTTTGTGATTGGTTTCGCCTGGCAAATTTTGTGAAAAGTAGAAGATTCAAGTACAACTTCAAGCAAGAATTCAAGAGCAGAAGTATCAAATCAAAGGAAGCATTATAGGGGGACATCCTTTGAAGACATGATAGCCATCCGTATATTGTGAAGAAGTGTCAAGGCCAAGAGTCATCATTGCAAAGTTGTAAACGAGTCATTTGTAAAAGTGTCATCATTGGAAGAGTCAATATTGTAAAAGAGTCAATTTGCTTAGAGCCGTTAAGGCATTATTGGGAGGTATATGCGTCTCTATTGGGATGATATCATGGTTGGGTTGTAGGTCATAGTGTGATTCGTGTTCAATCAAGTACATGAAAATCATTGTAAATCATATTGTATCGTGGATCATTGTCCCTGGTATGGGAATCCACACTCTCGTCTCATTTTTGGTCATTATAAGGTGGCAGGGAGGTGCTAGGTTGGTGTATGAAGTCGCCTACAGGTTGGGGCATGTAAATACTTCAGGGTGGTAGGTTGGTCTACGATGTTGGCGCATCCATTCAGTTGGCTATTGAAGAAACCAGGGCATTAGGGCGTCCATCCAGTGGGAGCTGGAGAAGAATGCTTTTCTAAAATTCTAGGAAGTTGTTACTTTCATTTCAATTGGGGCTAAAGATTAAAGAATTTATTATAAAAGCATTTGGTGGTTTTTGACTCGGAGGGGGTTTTCCACCTAAAATTCTTGTGTCTACTGTGTTCTTTTATTTACTGTTATTACTACATAAACATTAATAATAATTGAAAATTAACTAATGCTTTGAAAAGATTTAAAAGTGCCAATTGCTAAAGAATACTGATTCACCCCGTCTCTCAGTGTTTCCAACATCGATCACGAGGTTTATCAAGATATCAGCACAAATGGGTTTTAATTTCAGTTTTTGAAGCTTCATAGAAAAAAAGTTATAGCGAAAATGCCACGATGGCTTGTTTGAAGCCACAAAATCCCTACTAGAGGAGGATATGAGGGTCATTATTTATATGAATGTCTTGGGGTTGAGAGGGTCCTCAACAAGTGAACGTTGGAGGAATTTTAGTAGAAATATTTTTTATTAAGTATTAACTATTCAATGACCACAACCAATTATGAGTACCATGCCACAACCCCATAGAGTTTTAGACCACTAACTGGGGTTACTAACTTCAAACATGAATATCTCTCAAACTGTGAAGAATTACTTGGCATGCCATATATCAACAGAAACATCTCGACGAGTAGAATCCATCTAGAAGATTCTTGACTTATAATAGAGTAAGTTGTCAAGTCAAAATGCCCATGCAAGATCGGGGTAGTCCCTAAGTAGCTTGGGTTGACATCAATGACAACCATTGATCAACATACCCCTCGGCCAAACTAGCAAGGCTTAACCCCAAGGGCGTCGAGAAGATTTGACCTCGTGACCTCCCGATAAGAGAGCTACTTAGCAACAAGAACTCAACCAACTAAACTATCCCTTGGGACTATTTTTCATTTTAATATATTTGTGTGTCAGATCTATTACAAGTGGTATCAGAGCACTTTCTTGTGCAAAGAGGGGGAGAATTTGTTTTTTTTTCATTTTTTGTGGGAATTTTTTGGGCAATGAGTTTTCAAATTAGATTTGAAAATTGTGTTGCAAAATTTGCAAAAACAAATAAAAGATTTGAATTCCTTGCAAAAAAATACCCAATTTCAAAAAAAAAAATCAGTTGAATCGAAATTTGGATGAGGGAGATATCGTTGATTTAAAATAAGTTGTTTTGCAGAAATTTTTCTGACGACAATTCGTGGACAGCGGCTCTCTAGTAAATTTTTGCAGTTTCTGTGGGGAACTTTGGGATGTTAATTGCAGGTCTGAGATTCTCTTGAAAAATCACCCAAATTATAAATAAAAAAATCGGTCGAGTCGAAATCTGGATGAGGGAGATATCGTTGATTAACACCAGCTATTTTTTCAGAAATTATTGTGATGGCGGGGCAATTACACCATGAATCTAAGTTTCCAAAGTGCCTAGCTGGTGATTTCAATGACATGGAAAGATGCAAAATGACCTTTCCATTTTTGAAAACCATATTGATCAAATTGTGGCCATTTTAGATTTGTCGCATAAAGTAGATAATTTTTTTTCCAAACCCTCATCCTTCTTCATGTCTTCTACTCAGTTGTGTTTTACAGGAAAAGATGATGGCCCTACTATTGAAGAATTCCTAAAAACGGAAAAGTCAAAATTTCTAATATGTTGGAAAAATGTAGCATGGATTCATTTTAAAGATGAGGCTATTATATGGTGGGACTCACCTGAAAAAAAGAAGTTGGTAAGCCTTTTCGCTAAAGAATTTGAAAAAGTATTTTTGGACAAATGGTCTCATGCTAGAAAACAGGTGAATGAGACACGTAAGGGGTTATTTTCTGATGGTATCTCCTTATTACAAGTTCATGGATGTATTCAGAAGGAGAAGATCAATGTGTCTATCAATCCTAGTTGCAAGCATAATTTCAATAATGTTAATTTGGAAAAAAATTGCAAGTTCCAACAAATTGAAAACACACAGGTGGATAATGAGGATGTTCAAATTTATTAAGATTTGAAGATTTCTATGGATAAGTATGTGTTGCATTTAGATTTTTATATTTCAGATATGGATCATGTGGATGTTGTTTTGGGATATCCTTGGATGGAATCCGTTGGTACTGTCAATATTAATGTGCAGAAGAAATTCTTGAAGCTCTGGTATAAAAAGAAGAAAATTACATTGTAGGATATTTCCATCAGTAAACAGGTAGAGTCCAAGGAGGCCCAAGAAGAAAACATTATAGGAACTAACACATTTGATGAAGAGTCTGTGGTAGAAGTAATAATGGAAGACAAGCAACAACCGCAGGCGCCACAACAGGTACCAATTACCACTCAGGCTCCATTAGGTGGCAAATTGAAGAAAGATACACCATTAGTTAAAACTTCAACATATCATCACCCACACCACCCAGCTAGACAACAACCAACAAGGAGGCAAAGAATTAGAAACAAGGACAACAACCCATGGATGACACATAGAGAGGTGCGACGAGCCACCCACTGCACATTGACGTAGAGGAACCACCATAAACAACTTCCATCTCAAGCGAGCGACTAGATTAAGTGTTCACCTTTCTCTGGGATGGCTAGATGCACGTGCATGGTACTAGTGGACTACTCTTTTGAGTAGATCTTATTATTTGCATTATTCCCATGTTTCGGGGACAAAACGTGTTTAAGGGGGGCGGAATGTAATATACCTAGGGGGGATAATATGGGGTACAGAGGAATGTACCGAAGAGAGTAATATGATGTAATGATTAAAAATGATAAATAAATGGGTCATAGTTTATAAATAAAGTGGTTAAACCCGCATTATGGAAGGGACCACAAGTTGTTAGGAAATAATTGATAAGCCCATGGTATTGGATGTATGGTATTTAGGGATCCATGGTAATAACCCATGGTATTGTATGCATGAAACCTATATAGAGGCTAGAGACTCCCCATTGAAGATGTCAAGTATTGTATATTAACAAGCATATGGCTTGTGGAGCGTTCTCCTTCCTTAAGGAGTAGTTATATGGTGTTACCCTACCTCAAGGGTTTTGATTAATGAAATATTTTTGTTCTATCATCTCTTGTTTGCTTTCTTAGGCATATTTTCCATTTTAATATATTTACAGGTCAGATCTATTACATAATGACCTAATTAATGTTGTAGTCCCTATGTCACTTTGACCAGAATTAGTAAGAATGGTCTGATGGACAAACATTTTCTTGTGCCATTGTATAGTGACCTGATTAGGGATGTAATCCCTGTGTCATTTTGATCTGTATAGGAAAATGGTTCAGTAAAGGACAATCATTCTCCCTATGTCATTGTATAGTGACCCGAATAGGGATTTTGTCCACGTGTCACTTTGACTGGGATTAGGGAGAATCGTCCTAAAGGTCAAAGCCTCCTAACATAGTGCTTTGATCTCTTTCTAGAGTGAGCTTGTTTTAGCATAGTGCTTTGATCTCTTTCTAGAGTGAGTTTGTTTACCAGACAATGCACATGCATCATATGTCAAGGGTATTGGTTGGGTTATGGCAATGTGGTTGATGTTGGTGACGATATTGATGATGATGCTTATCTTAATCTTGATAATTCTTCCTTGTAGAATTGTCAACTTGAGAACATCTTGATAGTCATAAAGAATACCTTCCTAGTTAAGAGGGAGCGTTGAATTTTGTAACTAGTATCATTCTTCATAATGTATTTATGTCATTTGTAAATTTATTAACGCATATTTAATATGCTTGGGTCATAAAAAGAAATTTATTTGTCGCATGGGTTTCATGCTCAAATAAAAGAAATTTGTATATTTGAAAAAGAAAATAAAAAACAAGTTTTAAGTATATTTTTGGTCAAACCCCAAATGGTCAAGTCGGTCCTCGAAGGATCAAGTCAACCTGCGCAAGGGACGAGTCCCTCCCCATGGACAAACAACTATAAATAGGGCCTAGTCACTCTTCTCCACAAACAGATTTGAATCAACCATATCTTTGAGGCTTAAGTGAAGGGTATGATTTTGAGGCACTATTCTAATAAATACGAGCTACCTGAGGCATATTTCTCTATGATAAAGGGAGAGTTTTCTGTAGCACTAGAATGAGGACTAAGGCAGGGATACAGGGATAATTTTGACATATGTAAGGCAGAAAAAGGACACTCCTGAAGTAGTTCGTATGATGTTTCTGAGGCAATACTACAAGCTAAGCGAAATTTCTAAGGCAATATTAAGGACAAACACATGTCATATCTAGGATAAGACTTCTAGCGAATTTCTTACGACTATTGAAGGTTATTGTTGTTCATGGAGCACTGACTTGGCACTTGGGAAGTCACACTAGTTTTTTTGTTTATGACTTGAATTTCTTGCGTTGACAAAGATTCTATAACGAAATGATTGTTGGGTTTTCCCCTTGTGGGTTTTGCGTTGGCCATTGGCCTAATTTCTAGTTCTCCTCTTTTTGGGCACAACGATCTCTATTGTCTTTATACATGCATAATTGAATATATACTTGCTCGATGATCTAATTGAATGAAGTGAATACTAAAAGGAAATCATATATAACTATCACAAGTAATTATTGTTGGAAATACTGAGAGGGGGGTGAATCAATATTTTTTATCAATCAATATATTTTTAATTCCACAGAGCATTAATTGTTATTAACATCATATAAATATAAACATCATCAACACCATTCAATAATTTATAACAAATAGAGACAGTAGACAAATTTTTAGGTGAAAACCTCTTTAGGACAAAAACCACCAAATGCTTCTTAATATGTCTTTAAAAGATTTACACCAAGTTTTTAGCTCCAATTGAAGGAGGCTCTAATCCACTAATTTACAGGCTCCAACCTGTAGTACGCTCCTACACCTTGTTTACCAGTTGCAACCAAAAGAACACTCCAATGCCCTAGATTTTAGGTTCCATCCTGACAAATGATCCAACACCCTGTTTACCGGTTGCTACAAGATAGACGCTGCAACAACCTGTTAGCGCTTGAGATTTCACCCTAGGCTCAGGAAGGTAAACCTTCAAGGCAAAATCAAACCATTTCACCTCGTAGCTAGCCCTACGGGGTATGAGAAGGCTCTCTCCGGTCTATCTCGGCAAATTTTCAATGGGGTGAGATGACCAATAAGTTAACACTGATATTAGGCTAGTAAACTGATTAGGAAGGTTGATTTAAAGTTTTTGGGGTTTTTGGTGGCAATTGGAGGGAGTGCAATTCAGGGTGCGGGGATTGAACTCAGTTTTTGCAGGTGGGTCTTTGGGGCAAGGTAGGAGTTTGTGCTGATGCCTTTAGCTGAGATGGATGATCAAGGAAGAAAAAAGAGAAGCTAAAGAGGGCAAACAATGACTTTGAATCCTCTCTAGACAGTGGAAAACATAAACATTAAACAAATTTGAAAGCTGAGCATGGCAAGCATGAATTCAAACTTTATCACTTCATTTGTTTAATAAGCTGCAGTAAAGAAAGAGATGGAACACATAAACACACTTACAATTACAATAAGAGAACACACCATCAACACAAGAGTCCACAAGAATCCCAATGATGTCTGCAAAACCCTGATCTTCCTTTTCCTCAAATTGCAGAGATACAAGTAAAATATACAATAGGAGCTTCTCCCTCAAGAGTCCAACCATGAAAATGAGCAAGAGAAGGCATAATATAGATGATCTAACTCCTTTCCCCACCTCTAGGGGTCGAGCTCAGCTTCCTAGGAGCTGTTTCAACTAATTCTAAACTGAGCACTAGATAATAGGCAGTCAAAACAACTTGCCTCTAAAACTTAGGAAACCTATCCATGCATTAAATATTTACCATTTACATCAAAGAATCTTCTAGAAGTGTTCAAGGAGAGTAAAAGTATCTAAGTGCCATGAAAATTACACAAAAATCCATCATTTACATGCCTCAAAAGTCAACCAAGATGAAAACAGTGTTTTGTTGGCCGAACTGGTCAAAACAGGCAAATTTCCCTGACTAGTCGAGCACATCACTCTGACTGGTCGCGCACATTCACAGCTCTGTTTGAGGGCCTTCCCGGTGTCCAAATCAGGTGCAAGATAGCTCGTTGGAAAGGTCTGCGAGTCTACTTTCCAACCCCACCGGAATTTCTGAATTTGGAGTTGATTTGACCCCTCAAAAGTCATTTCTCCCAAGACAGCTTTCTGCAACTCAAAATAGGGGCAGAAAGTCAAAATTTGCATGTGTTTTGAGCTTTTGGAAACCCAAATCTCCATAAAATCTGAAACCCATCCATAGGCAAGTGTATTTTTGCATGAAAATTCCAAAAATGCAAAGTTTTCCCCGTTCTGAGTTGCCCCCATGTATGGTCGCGCGCGGGGTGAGACCAGTCAAATGGCCAAAACCTGTAAAATTCCCAAAAATGCCAAAACTGCCTCAAAAATCTCAAAATTTCTTGGGTTTGCTGCTAGGAGGATGCTAATGAGTATCATGGTGAGTGAGAGAGGCCTCAGCCAAGATACGGAGTGGGTTGGTCTTCTTCTTCCTCTTACGGGCCTCGGACAACCTCCTTTGGAAAATCTTCATTTTTGCCTTGCAAACATGCATCCTCGCCCAATAATGAATCTTCATGTTCCGTAGCAACCTCTTGTCCTCGTTTGCCTTCTCTAACAGCCTCTGCAAGTGTGCATTCACACGGATAAGCATGGATTCCCTCTCCTTGGGCAGCAAATCACCGGGCCTCCTACGGTTGATGACTCGGTCACTTCGAATCCTCCACAGCTCATCCAACTCTTTCTCATCCTCAAGTTGCTTGTTGCGCTGCTCAAGATAGTTTATTGTCCATTGGGCCATGTCGAGCTTCTGCTGTAACAAGCGGTTTTTCGCCTCTCTTTGTCGGATGATCTCATGCAAATCTGAAGTGGGGGAGCGAGCATCAAGATCAATGATGTCATCCTGTGTGTCACCGGCTCTCTCCTCCTCTGTCATGGGCTGTTTTCCCTCCCGTACTGCTGATGGAGAACGCGAGGCCCCTTCCACCTGGTGTGGAGATAACACTCGCTGACCTGTAGATGATGATGGCGAGACCCCTTCCACCTGCTGTGGAGAAAGTACTCGTCGAGCTGCTGCAAACAAGGTCCTGTGACCTCTCTGGTAGGTGACCTGAGGTGAGGAAGCAACCTATCTCGGAACAATGATCTCGGGCTGGTGAGATGGACCTCCCTCCTCATAAATGACCTCTGGCTCTAGGTGTGGCTGTGGTGGCACTGTAAAGAACTCATGAGAAATGAAGTCTGCCCATGGAATGCCCTGCTGACTCAACTGATGGGAAACAATGAGCTGGATGAGACCATGATGGCACAAACTCCTATACTGCTGAGCTGGGGACCGCCTCTGAAACACAGACACCATCCTCTGAATGTCCTGGAAGAAGAAAACCGGGATGTTCATCATCCTCACTCGGGTAAAGTGCATCAACAGGCGAATGTGATAAGAGAAGACCTGTGAAAATCTCCCCTCACATGTGAAGTAATGCATGATAAGCCGCATGATCGGAGCATACTCCCCCCAGAGGAATCTGAAAGGAAAGAACCCCGACAAGTGGCTCATGAATGTTGGCCTGACATATGGCTCAAAATAAACATAATCCAGGATTTTGCGCTTGGGCCACACCTCACCCACATTTGGTATCCCGGTAGCCTCTGAAATCACCTCCGGAGATAGCACAAAATTCACCCCTGCAAGAGTGACTTGCCCATCATGAAGGTGCAAAACAAATAAGCGGGCCAACTCCCTGTGGTGCTGAATCTGGGCAAGCCTCTCACAGAACTGAAAACATGACATATAACGGAAACAATTCACTGCCAAAGGGCAGGCCTGTAATTCTGCTAAAGATGTGGGCTCTTCTCTCTTATGATGACCACCTTTGCCACCCCTACGAGGCCTCTGCTGTACCTCAACCTCTGTGGAAGAAGACCGGTCATCACCTTGCTCATAGGTTTCAGTGGTTGACATGGTGCTTTTGAGCAAAGTGGAGAAAATAGATAAAGTAAACTGCTGCCCTTGCCTGCAAAAATACTGAATCGTATGCTGTTTTCAAGGGGAACAAAATCATGAAGGAAATGTTAGGGGAGGGGATTTTTCATAAGGAAAGAGAAACATATAAAAATAGGGAATTTCTAAGGGACAATTCACAAACTGTCAAACATACAATCTCATCTTAATCACCGGGAAATCATTTGCAAAGAAATGTTTTTATTAGGGAAACATGGATGATAATAACCAAGAGAAAGGATATACATGCTCAACAGGGGGTAAGGGACAGCATGTATAACAGGGGTATGGGGCAGCATAGATCACTAGCATCAACAACTTGCTCTTTGATTTTGTCTTTTGACTGTACATTATAAGGCATACTCTGTTTTTCAAGGGATTCATGTACATTTGATGCTAAGGGAAACAAGGGATTCTTTTATATTTGTCATAGGGGAAGGAGGGCTTTATTTACATTTTTGTCAAAAGGGGAAAAGGGATTTCATTGACAACTTCAACAGGGAAAAAAAAAGTTGTATTGAAACAAGGATATTAGGGGATAGAAGGGAAAAGGAAAAACAGGGTTTGGTTTTGGGAGACACAGCAACATTATTTTTGTAATGAATACTCAAAGCAATATGTCTTTTTGATAAATAAATATACACAACTGTATTGTCTTTGTTTTTGCTTTGAATATACACAGCAAATATGTTCTCTGTTTTGTAATGACTATGCACAGTCATATTGCCTTTCTTTTAGTTTTTGTCATTTTGCCATCATATTGCCTTTTTCTTGTTGCACATCATTTTATTCTTGCTGTGTTTATTTGTTATCCTTGCTGTGTGAAGGACGTTAGGGTTTTGGGTAGATTAGATGGAGGGCATTAGGGTTTAGGGAATGTATGTGAGGGAGGGATAGGGTTTAGGTATTGGGGATGGGAAATTTAACATTCTTTGCAAATGACATAAGATAGAGACATATCATAACAATTGTGAATTTAATGGGAAACAATGGAGGGAATAAATGGGAGTTTAAAACCTTGAAAAAGAACACCAACCCTAGCATAATGCCTACATGAACAAGCAATAACTAAAATCCATTCCTCTTTACATTCTTGGTAGCAAATATATATAAGCACAAGCCCAACATCCTTGATTTCAAGCATCCAGCATGTTAGAAGACCCTACCTCGATCAATTTAGCAAGCAAGAGGGCGATTGAGCAAATTTGAAGTGGTTTTGTGGAAGACAGTTTGACTGGTCGCGCACAGGCTTCGACTGGTCGCGCCCGTTAGGAATTAACACTGCGGAGGAGCTGCTGACTGGTCGCGCACTGCCCAACTGGTCGCGCACAGCTCCTGAGTGGTTGCGCACCTGAAAATGACCCAAATTCTCTGCAATTCGCCTCCTTTCGCCTTCTTCGCCCTCTCACTCTTCTTTGCAAGCTCTTAGATGCACAATGAGGGTGTTTTAGAGGGAATTTGACTCTTTATAAGCCCAATTTGAAAAAATTTACTTACCAAACCCACTTTCTAATGTTTTGTTTTGACATTCTCTTTAACACTGTTTTGAGTTTACTTTTGTCCTGAATTTGACTTTTTGGGTGCTTTAACTCCGTTCTTTTTGCAGGTTGACCATCTGATGGACTCTAGTGAGGAGACCAGGGTTATTGCCGGCATTTTGAAGAATTTCGAAAATTTCCTTATTTTTTGCAAAATTGACATGACCTTGGCTTTAAAAACATGGTTTTTAAATCCAAGGTATAAATGAGCTGTACCTGATGAAAATATCAATGAAACATATTTACATACCTCCTTCCGGCTTGCTGGGGACCCATGGACCTCTGACTCATGATCTTGCAATGACATTTGACTGAAACCCTAGACCTAAGACTTTGGACTTCAAGACAAAACAAAACAAGCGTGACACAAGTTCATTAACTGATATGACCTGATCCAGCAAAGCCAAGAAGGGAACAAGGACCAGCTCCTCCATCAGTTTTATGGCATGCCTAATGGAATGCAAAAATGACATCGATGAGACACCTACTTATGCATATGCAAAGAGTTTTTTGATCACTGATGGAGGGCATCATGACCGACACTAACATTGGCTCCAATGGGGATGGTAGATCCTTGGAGGTGCCAAGAACCTTAGACCTCTGGGAGAGCAGACCAGTGCCTTTCAATCATTGGGCAATGGAGTCATTATTTCGGCAAACGACACAAGACTTTGACTCATTTATTGACTGAAATTTAACTGAAACTTGACTCAAACCGACTCGATGGCAAACTGAAATAACTTGAAAAAACTCACTCAACAGACCAAACACAAATGACTCATGACCGACTTAAAACAAAACTTTACAAAGCTTTTGGAAGAACGGCAGCAATTCATCAAGATTTGGAATCATGATGACAACCACCTGCATACTAATGAAATATGTACAATCATGTATAATGAGCTTTCCAATGTAACCAATCCAGCAGATGGCTACATACCAAATTTCTGCTCTCGCTTATCTTGAGCAGGCGAAACGATGAACCTGTAGGCAACTCAAAATAACCACTGAAACCAAATCTTATGATAATGAACCAGGTAACATTTATCTTTTCTAATGCTTGCAGAAGAATACCAAAGGGATCTTGATAATCCTGAAGCACTACCTTGTTTGGAGATCCAGCTGCAAAAATATAAGTACTCGCTTCATTATGATATGAAAGAACAGTGGGTTGCTGATTGATAGGAAGGCACAGAGAAGTATAAGCTTCTGCCATATGAGTGTTGGCTGTAAATTCCTTGACCGTGAGAAATTTTGACATATTGTCTCTCTCAAGCTTATATTCCTCAATTTCATGGTCTAGGTCATTCTTAAACAGAAAACAATCCTCAAGATCATCAAACATGACAGCCTCATCATCTTCATGAAATAAAATATTATCTGTTTGCTGATCTATAAAACTAATTACAACACTGTCATCATTTTCAAAAGAGGAAGAAGTTTCACCAACACTTTCGTGACCATGTGCACACTGCAGATTTGCTTTAGCTTGGGTTGTAGCATGACCTTTCAAAAGCTGATCTATCTCCTCTTCAGACAAAGGAGATAAGACTTTCTGTTTCCCTTTGCTCAAACAAGTCTTGTCTTCTTGAAATAACATTTCAAAACATGAAAAATCTGAATGACAGTCCTGATCTTCTGAAACTTGGAAACATTGTTGATCATCTTCATATGACATGGCAATCAAACTATCCAAATTATGATTGAAAGAAGAATTTTCACTTGAACAAAGATCTCGTCTTGATGTTCATGAGCTGGCTGAATTACCTCCTCATGCAGGCTCTGTTCTGATGGCATAAGGACATTTGGATCAAGAGCTTTGTCCATGATATCAACAACAAAACTCTCCTTTTCAGGATTCGGCACAAGGTATGCTTGGTCACCATGATCTGAATCTAGAACTGAAGTAGCTGACTGGACATTATCACACTCTACAATCAGCACTGGACTTACTTGCATGCTGCTGTCTTCTATGGGCAGATTTGAAACAAGCTCTTCTCTTTCATCAATTACAGCCATATGACCATCTTCAACCTGCTGATCTTGACAAATATCCTCTAAGATTTCTGTGCGCTGCTGAAACGGCTTTTCATACAGGGCTTCCATGATCTCTTCATCCATGAAATTATCATCTTCATAAAAATTCTCAAGGCTTTCAATAAAACTGTAGGCATGCTTGCAACAGTCTTGAACTAAATTCAATGATGGATAAGAGTCCTTATATCTTTCAATGAACATAGCATGAAAATCCTTTAAACAATAAATACAAGCAGGCGGCAAACTTTCATACCATGATTGGGCTTCACCTTCTAGAGTGGCCAAGAATATCTTCATCAAGAAATCTTCAGGAAAATCCACCTTGAATTTGCGAATATGCATATGAAATCTAACAATATGTAAAGCAACATCTTTCTTACCATCATCATTAAACGTAGGCAAATTCCTTGACCAATCTACCTTTGGAATTTTATTTGGAAAACCAGGGATGTGATCTCGGCTCAAGGGAGCATATCTTCTTGCGATCCGATCCATCTTACAGCTACTGATCTCTCTGCAGTGAAGTCACCATGAAGCATTGATCTCTGGAGTTTTCAGTGGAGTCGCCAGTGAATGATTTCAGCCTTTCAAGTGTCTGATCGTTGTTCACCATCAACAATCAGATCTGAACTTGATACATGTACTGGGGTAAAATGCAATCGAAGTGCTGTTTTCACAAGCTCACGGAGATTGACTGAAGCAACGTTTATCTACTTGCGCTGATGTAAAACAAGAGCGTTTTCGAAGGCTACCTGGCGTAACTTCAGGCTCCGTCTAAGACTTACAAAACAAACACATCAATCAACAGACAAGTTTGTTCTCCCCAGTATGGTCGCCACTATGTTAGCGCTTGAGATTTCACCCTAGGCTGAGGAAGGTAAACCTTCAAGGCAACATCAAACCATTTCACCTCGTAGCTAGCCCTACGGGGTATGAGAAGGCTCTCTCCGGTCTATCTCGACAAATTTTCAATGGGGTGAGATGACCAATAAGTTAACACTGATATTAGGCTAGTAAACTGATTAGGAAGGTTGATTTAAAGTTTTTGGTGGCAATTGGAGGGAGTGCAATTCAGGGTGCGGGGATTGAACTCAGTTTTTGCAGGTGGGTCTTTGGGGCAAGGTAGGAGTTTGTGCTGATGCCTTTAGCTGAGATGGATGATCAAGGAAGAAAAAAGAGAAGCTAAAGAGGGCAAACAATGACTTTGAATCCTCTCTAGACAGTGGAAAACATAAACATTAAACAAATTTGAAAGCTGAGCATGGCAAGCATGAATTCAAACTTTATCACTTCATTTGTTTAATAAGCTGTAGTAAAGAAAGAGATGGAACACATAAACACACTTACAATTACAATAAGAGAACACACCATCAACACAAGAGTCCACAAGAATCCCAATGATGTCTGCAAAACCCTGATCTTCCTTTTCCTCAAATTGCAGAGATACAAGTAAAATATACAATAGGAGCTTCTCCCTCAAGAGTCCAACCATGAAAATGAGCAAGAGAAGGCATAATATAGATGATCTAACTCCTTTCCCCACCTCTAGGGGTCGAGCTCAGCTTCCTAGGAGCTGTTTCAACTAATTCTAAACTGAGCACTAGATAATAGGCAGTCAAAACAACTTGCCTCTAAAACTTAGGAAACCTATCCATGCATTAAATATTTACCATTTACATCAAAGAATCTTCTAGAAGTGTTCAAGGAGAGTAAAAGTATCTAAGTGCCATGAAAATTACACAAAAATCCATCATTTACATGCCTCAAAAGTCAACCAAGATGAAAACAGTGTTTTGCTGGCCGAACTGGTCAAAACAGGCAAATTTCCCTGACTAGTCGAGCACATCACTCTGACTGGTCGTGCACATTCACAGCTCTGTTTGAGGGCCTTCCCGGTGTCCAAATCAGGTGCAAGATAGCTCGTTGGAAAGGTCTGCGAGTCTACTTTCCAACCCCACCGGAATTTCTGAATTTGGAGTTGATTTGGCCCCTCAAAAGTCATTTCTCCCAAGACAGCTTTCTGCAACTCAAAATAGGGGCAGAAAGTCAAAATTTGCATGTGTTTTGAGCTTTTGGAAACCCAAATCTCCATAAAATCTGAAACCCATCCATAGGCAAGTGTATTTTTGCATGAAAATTCCAAAAATGCAAAGTTTTCCCCGTTCTGAGTTGCCCCCATGTATGGTCGCGCGCGGGGTGAGACCAGTCAAATGGCCAAAACCTGTAAAATTCCCAAAAATGCCAAAACTGCCTCAAAACTCTCAAAATTTCTTGGGTTTGCTGCTAGGAGGATGCTAATGAGTATCATGGTGAGTGAGAGAGGCCTCAGCCAAGATACGAAGTGGGTTGGTCTTCTTCTTCCTCTTACGGGCCTCGGACAACCTCCTTTGGAAAATCTTCATTTTTGCCTTGCAAACATGCATCCTCGCCCAATAATGAATCTTCATGTTCCGTAGCAACCTCTTGTCCTCGTTTGCCTTCTCTAACAGCCTCTGCAAGTGTGCATTCACACGGATAAGCATGGATTCCCTCTCCTTGGGCAGCAAATCACCGGGCCTCCTACGGTTGATGACTCGGTCACTTCGAATCCTCCACAGCTCATCCAACTCTTTCTCATCCTCAAGTTGCTTGTTGCGCTGCTCAAGATAGTTTATTGTCCATTGGGCCATGTCGAGCTTCTGCTGTAACAAGCGGTTTTCCGCCTCTCTTTGTCGGATGATCTCATGCAAATCTGAAGTGGGGGAGCGAGCATCAAGATCAATGATGTCAACCTGTGTGTCACCGGCTCTCTCCTCCTCTGTCATGGGCTGTTTTCCCTCCCGTACTGCTGATGGAGAACGCGAGGCCCCTTCCACCTGGTGTGGAGATAACACTCGCTGACCTGTAGATGATGATGGCGAGACCCCTTCCACCTGCTGTGGAGAAAGTACTCGTCGAGCTGCTGCAAACAAGGTCCTGTGACCTCTCTGGTAGGTGACCTGAGGTGAGGAAGCAACCTGTCTCGGAACAATGATCTCGGGCTGGTGAGATGGACCTCCCTCCTCATAAATGACCTCTGGCTCTGGGTGTGGCTGTGGTGGCACTGTAAAGAACTCATGAGAAATGAAGTCTGCCCATGGAATGCCCTGCTGACTCAACTGATGGGAAACAATGAGCTGGATGAGACCATGATGGCACAAACTCCTATACTGCTGAGCTGGGGACCGCCTCTGAAACACGGACACCATCCTCTGAATGTCCTGGAAGAAGAAAATCGGGATGTTCATCATCCTCACTCGGGTAAAGTGCATCAACAGGCGAATGTGATAAGAGAAGACCTGTGAAAATCTCCCCTCACATGTGAAGTAATGCATGATAAGCCGCATGATCGGAGCATACTCCCCCCGGAGGAATCTGAAAGGAAAGAACCCCGACAAGTGGCTCATGAATGCTGGCCTGACATATGGCTCAAAATAAACATAATCCAGCATTTTGCGCTTGGGCCACACCTCACCCACATTTGGTATCCCGGTAGCCTCTGAAATCACCTCCGGAGATAGCACAAAATTCACCCCTGCAAGAGTGACCTGCCCATCATGAAGGTGCAAAACAAATAAGCGGGCCAACTCCCTGTGGTGCTGAATCTGGGCAAGCCTCTCACAGAACTGAAAACATGACATATAACGGAAACAATTCACTGCCAAAGGGCAGGCCTGTAATTCTGCTAAAGATGTGGGCTCTTCTCTCTTATGATGACCACCTTTGCCACCCCTACGAGGCCTCTGCTGTACCTCAACCTCTGTGGAAGAAGACCGGTCATCACCTTGCTCATAGGTTTCAGTGGTTGACATGGTGCTTTTGAGCAAAGTGGAGAAAATAGATAAAGTAAACTGCTGCCCTTGCCTGCAAAAATACTGAATCGTATGCTGTTTTCAAGGGGAACAAAATCATGAAGGAAATGTTAGGGGAGGGGATTTTTCATAAGGAAAGAGAAACATATAAAAATAGGGAATTTCTAAGGGACAATTCACAAACTGTCAAACATACAATCTCATCTTAATCACCGGGAAATCATTTGCAAAGAAATGTTTTTATTAGGGAAACATGGATGATAATAACCAAGAGAAAGGATATACATGCTCAACAGGGGGTAAGGGACAGCATGTATAACAGGGGTATGGGGCAGCATAGATCACTAGCATCAACAACTTGCTCTTTGATTTTGTCTTTTGACTGTACATTATAAGGCATACTCTGTTTTTCAAGGGATTCATGTACATTTGATGCTAAGGGAAACAAGGGATTCTTTTATATTTGTCATAGGGGAAGGAGGGCTTTATTTACATTTTTGTCAAAAGGGGAAAAGGGATTTCATTGACAACTTCAACAGGGAAAAAAAAAGTTGTATTGAAACAAGGATATTAGGGGATAGAAGGGAAAAGGAAAAACAGGGTTTGGTTTTGGGAGACACAGCAACATTATTTTTGTAATGAATACTCAAAGCAATATGTCTTTTTGATAAATAAATATACACAGCTGTATTGTCTTTGTTTTTGCTTTGAATATACACAGCAAATATGTTCTCTGTTTTGTAATGACTATGCACAGTCATATTGCCTTTCTTTTAGTTTTTGTCATTTTGCCATCATATTGCCTTTTTCTTGTTGCACATCATTTTATTCTTGCTGTGTTTATTTGTTATCCTTGCTGTGTGAAGGACGTTAGGGTTTTGGGTAGATTAGATGGAGGGCATTAGGGTTTAGGGAATGTATGTGAGGGAGGGATAGGGTTTAGGTATTGGGGATGGGAAATTTAACATTCTTTGCAAATGACATAAGATAGAGACATATCATAACAATTGTGAATTTAATGGGAAACAATGGAGGGAATAAATGGGAGTTTAAAACCTTGAAAAAGAACACCAACCCTAGCATAATGCCTACATGAACAAGCAATAACTAAAATCCATTCCTCTTTACATTCTTGGTAGCAAATATATATAAGCACAAGCCCAACATCCTTGATTTCAAGCATCCAGCATGTTAGAAGACCCTACCTCGATCAATTTAGCAAGCAAGAGGGCGATTGAGCAAATTTGAAGTGGTTTTGTGGAAGACAGTTTGACTGGTCGCGCACAGGCTTCGACTGGTCGCGCCCGTTAGGAATTAACACTGCGGAGGAGCTGCTGACTGGTCGCGCACAGCTCCTGAGTGGTCGCGCACCTGAAAATGACCCAAATTCTCTGCAATTCGCCTCCTTTCGCCTTCTTCGCCCTCTCACTCTTCTTTGCAAGCTCTTAGATGCACAATGAGGGTGTTTTAGAGGGAATTTGACTCTTTATAAGCCCAATTTGAAAAAATTTACTTACCAAACCCACTTTCTAATGTTTTGTTTTGACATTCTCTTTAACACTGTTTTGAGTTTGCTTTGTCCTGAATTTGACTTTTTGGGTGCTTTAACTCCGTTCTTTTTGCAGGTTGACCATCTGATGGACTCTAGTGAGGAGACCAGGGTTATTGCCGGCATTTTGAAGAATTTTGAAAATTTCCTTATTTTTTGCAAAATTGACATGACCTTGGCTTTAAAAACATGGTTTTTAAATCCAAGGTATAAATGAGCTGTACCTGATGAAAATATCAATGAAACATATTTACATACCTCCTTCCGGCTTGCTGGGGACCCATGGACCTCTGACTCATGATCTTGCAATGACATTTGACTGAAACCCTAGACCTAAGACTTTGGACTTCAAGACAAAACAAAACAAGCGTGACACAAGTTCATTAACTGATATGACCTGATCCAGCAAAGCCAAGAAGGGAACAAGGACCAGCTCCTCCATCAGTTTTATGGCATGCCTAATGGAATGCAAAACTGACATCGATGAGACACCTACTTATGCATATGCAAAGAGTTTTTTGATCACTGATGGAGGGCATCATGACCGACACTAACATTGGCTCCAATGGGGATGGTAGCTCCTTGGAGGTGCCAAGAACCTTAGACCTCTGGGAGAGCAGACCAGTGCCTTTCAATCATTGGGCAATGGAGTCATTATTTCGGCAAACGACACAAGACTTTGACTCATTTATTGACTGAAATTTAACTGAAACTTGACTCAAACCGACTCGATGGCAAACTGAAATAACTTGAAAAAACTCACTCAACAGACCAAACACAAATGACTCATGACCGACTTAAAACAAAACTTTACAAAGCTTTTGGAAAAACGGCAGCAATTCATCAAGATTTGGAATCATGATGACAACCACCTGCATACTAATGAAATATGTACAATCATGTATAATGAGCTTTCCAATGTAACCAATCCAGCAGATGGCTACATACCAAATTTCTGCTCTCGCTTATCTTGAGCAGGCGAAACGATGAACCTGTAGGCAACTCAAAATAACCACTGAAACCAAATCTTATGATAATGAACCAGGTAACATTTATCTTTTCTAATGCTTGCAGAAGAATACCAAAGGGATCTTGATAATCCTGAAGCACTACCTTGTTTGGAGATCCAGCTGCAAAAATATAAGTACTCGCTTCATTCTGATATGAAAGAACAGTGGGTTGCTGATTGATAGGAAGGCACAGAGAAGTATAAGCTTCTGCCATATGAGTGTTGGCTGTAAATTCCTTGACCGTGAGAAATTTTGACATATTGTCTCTCTCAAGCTTATATTCCTCAATTTCATGGTCTAGGTCATTCTTAAACAGAAAACAATCCTCAAGATCATCAAACATGACAGCCTCATCATCTTCATGAAATAAAATATTATCTGTTTGCTGATCTATAAAACTAATTACAACACTGTCATCATTTTCAAAAGAGGAAGAAGTTTCACCAACACTTTCGTGACCATGTGCACACTGCAGATTTGCTTTAGCTTGGGTTGTAGCATGACCTTTCAAAAGCTGATCTATCTCCTCTTCAGACAAAGGAGATAAGACTTTCTGTTTCCCTTTGCTCAAACAAGTCTTGTCTTCTTGAAATAACATTTCAAAACATGAAAAATCTGAATGACAGTCCTGATCTTCTGAAACTTGGAAACATTGTTGATCATCTTCATATGACATGGCAATCAAACTATCCAAATTATGATTGAAAGAAGAATTTTCACTTGAACAAAGATCTCGTCTTGATGTTCATGAGCTGGCTGAATTACCTCCTCATGCAGGCTCTGTTCTGATGGCATAAGGACATTTGGATCAAGAGCTTTGTCCATGATCTCAACAACAAAACTCTCCTTTTCAGGATTCGGCACAAGGTATGCTTGGTCACCATGATCTGAATCTAGAACTGAAGTAGCTGACTGGACATTATCACACTCTACAATCAGCACTGGACTTACTTGCATGCTGCTGTCTTCTATGGGCAGATTTGAAACAAGCTCTTCTCTTTCATCAATTACAGCCATATGACCATCTTCAACCTGCTGATCTTGACAAATATCCTCTAAGATTTCTGTGCGCTGCTGAAACGGCTTTTCATACAGGGCTTCCATGATCTCTTCATCCATGAAATTATCATCTTCATAAAACTTCTCAAGGCTTTCAATAAAACTGTAGGCATGCTTGCAACAGTCTTGAACTAAATTCAATGATGGATAAGAGTCCTTATATCTTTCAATGAACATAGCATGAAAATCCTTTAAACAATAAATACAAGCAGGCGGCAAACTTTCATACCATGATTGGGCTTCACCTTCTAGAGTGGCCAAGAATATCTTCATCAAGAAATCTTCAGGAAAATCCACCTTGAATTTGCGAATATGCATATGAAATCTAACAAGATGTAAAGCAACATCTTTCTTACCATCATCATTAAACGTAGGCAAATTCCTTGACCAATCTACCTTTGGAATTTTATTTGGAAAACCAGGGATGTGATCTCGGCTCAAGGGAGCATATCTTCTTGCGATCCGATCCATCTTACAGCTACTGATCTCTCTGCAGTGAAGTCACCATGAAGCATTGATCTCTGGAGTTTTCAGTGGAGTCGCCAGTGAATGATTTCAGCCTTTCAAGTGTCTGATCGTTGTTCACCATCAACAATCAGATCTGAACTTGATACATGTACTGGGGTAAAATGCAATCGAAGTGCTGTTTTCACAAGCTCACGGAGATTGACTGAAGCAACGTTTATCTACTTGCGCTGATGTAAAACAAGAGCGTTTTCGAAGGCTACCTGGCGTAACTTCAGGCTCCGTCTAAGACTTACGAAACAAACACATCAATCAACAGACAAGTTTGTTCTCCCCAGTATGGTCGCCACTATGTTAGCGCTTGAGATTTCACCCTAGGCTGAGGAAGGTAAACCTTCAAGGCAACATCAAACCATTTCACCTCGTAGCTAGCCCTACGGGGTATGAGAAGGCTCTCTCCGGTCTATCTCGGCAAATTTTCAATGGGGTGAGATGACCAATAAGTTAACACTGATATTAGGCTAGTAAACTGATTAGGAAGGTTGATTTAAAGTTTTTGGTGGCAATTGGAGGGAGTGCAATTCAGGGTGCGGGGATTGAGCTCAGTTTTTGCAGGTGGGTCTTTGGGGCAAGGTAGGAGTTTGTGCTGATGCCTTTAGCTGAGATGGATGATCAAGGAAGAAAAAAGAGAAGCTAAAGAGGGCAAACAATGACTTTGAATCCTCTCTAGACAGTGGAAAACATAAACATTAAACAAATTTGAAAGCTGAGCATGGCAAGCATGAATTCAAACTTTATCACTTCATTTGTTTAATAAGCTGTAGTAAAGAAAGAGATGGAACACATAAACACACTTACAATTACAATAAGAGAACACACCATCAACACAAGAGTCCACAAGAATCCCAATGATGTCTGCAAAACCCTGATCTTCCTTTTCCTCAAATTGCAGAGATACAAGTAAAATATACAATAGGAGCTTCTCCCTCAAGAGTCCAACCATGAAAATGAGCAAGAGAAGGCATAATATAGATGATCTAACTCCTTTCCCCACCTCTAGGGGTCGAGCTCAGCTTCCTAGGAGCTGTTTCAACTAATTCTAAACTGAGCACTAGATAATAGGCAGTCAAAACAACTTGCCTCTAAAACTTAGGAAACCTATCCATGCATTAAATATTTACCATTTACATCAAAGAATCTTCTAGAAGTGTTCAAGGAGAGTAAAAGTATCTAAGTGCCATGAAAATTACACAAAAATCCATCATTTACATGCCTCAAAAGTCAACCAAGATGAAAACAGTGTTTTGCTGGCCGAACTGGTCAAAACAGGCAAATTTCCCTGACTGGTCGCGCACATCACTCTGACTGGTCGTGCACATTCACAGCTCTGTTTGAGGGCCTTCCCGGTGTCCAAATCAGGTGCAAGATAGCTCGTTGGAAAGGTCTGCGAGTCTACTTTCCAACCCCACCGGAATTTCTGAATTTGGAGTTGATTTGACCCCTCAAAAGTCATTTCTCCCAAGACAGCTTTCTGCAACTCAAAATAGGGGCAGAAAGTCAAAATTTGCATGTGTTTTGAGCTTTTGGAAACCCAAATCTCCATAAAATCTGAAACCCATCCATAGGCAAGTGTATTTTTGCATGAAAATTCCAAAAATGCAAAGTTTTCCCCGTTCTGAGTTGCCCCCATGTATGGTCGCGCGCGGGGTGAGACCAGTCAAATGGCCAAAACCTGTAAAATTCCCAAAAATGCCAAAACTGCCTCAAAACTCTCAAAATTTCTTGGGTTTGCTGCTAGGAGGATGCTAATGAGTATCATGGTGAGTGAGAGAGGCCTCAGCCAAGATACGAAGTGGGTTGGTCTTCTTCTTCCTCTTACGGGCCTCGGACAACCTCCTTTGGAAAATCTTCATTTTTGCCTTGCAAACATGCATCCTCGCCCAATAATGAATCTTCATGTTCCGTAGCAACCTCTTGTCCTCGTTTGCCTTCTCTAACAGCCTCTGCAAGTGTGCATTCACACGGATAAGCATGGATTCCCTCTCCTTGGGCAGCAAATCACCGGGCCTCCTACGGTTGATGACTCGGTCACTTCGAATCCTCCACAGCTCATCCAACTCTTTCTCATCCTCAAGTTGCTTGTTGCGCTGCTCAAGATAGTTTATTGTCCATTGGGCCATGTCGAGCTTCTGCTGTAACAAGCGGTTTTCCGCCTCTCTTTGTCGGATGATCTCATGCAAATCTGAAGTGGGGGAGCGAGCATCAAGATCAATGATGTCATCCTGTGTGTCACCGGCTCTCTCCTCCTCTGTCATGGGCTGTTTTCCCTCCCGTACTGCTGATGGAGAACGCGAGGCCCCTTCCACCTGGTGTGGAGATAACACTCGCTGACCTGTAGATGATGATGGCGAGACCCCTTCCAGCTGCTGTGGAGAAAGTACTCGTCGAGCTGCTGCAAACAAGGTCCTGTGACCTCTCTGGTAGGTGACCTGAGGTGAGGAAGCAACCTGTCTCGGAACAATGATCTCGGGCTGGTGAGATGGACCTCCCTCCTCATAAATGACCTCTGGCTCTGGGTGTGGCTGTGGTGGCACTGTAAAGAACTCATGAGAAATGAAGTCTGCCCATGGAATGCCCTGCTGACTCAACTGATGGGAAACAATGAGCTGGATGAGACCATGATGGCACAAACTCCTATACTGCTGAGCTGGGGTCCGCCTCTGAAACACGGACACCATCCTCTGAATGTCCTGGAAGAAGAAAATCGGGATGTTCATCATCCTCACTCGGGTAAAGTGCATCAACAGGCGAATGTGATAAGAGAAGACCTGTGAAAATCTCCCCTCACATGTGAAGTAATGCATGATAAGCCGCATGATCGGAGCATACTCCCCCCGGAGGAATCTGAAAGGAAAGAACCCCGACAAGTGGCTCATGAATGCTGGCCTGACATATGGCTCAAAATAAACATAATCCAGCATTTTGCGCTTGGGCCACACCTCACCCACATTTGGTATCCCGGTAGCCTCTGAAATCACCTCCGGAGATAGCACAAAATTCACCCCTGCAAGAGTGACCTGCCCATCATGAAGGTGCAAAACAAATAAGCGGGCCAACTCCCTGTGGTGCTGAATCTGGGCAAGCCTCTCACAGAACTGAAAACATGACATATAACGGAAACAATTCACTGCCAAAGGGCAGGCCTGTAATTCTGCTAAAGATGTGGGCTCTTCTCTCTTATGATGACCACCTTTGCCACCCCTACGAGGCCTCTGCTGTACCTCAACCTCTGTGGAAGAAGACCGGTCATCACCTTGCTCATAGGTTTCAGTGGTTGACATGGTGCTTTTGAGCAAAGTGGAGAAAATAGATAAAGTAAACTGCTGCCCTTGCCTGCAAAAATACTGAATCGTATGCTGTTTTCAAGGGGAACAAAATCATGAAGGAAATGTTAGGGGAGGGGATTTTTCATAAGGAAAGAGAAACATATAAAAATAGGGAATTTCTAAGGGACAATTCACAAACTGTCAAACATACAATCTCATCTTAATCACCGGGAAATCATTTGCAAAGAAATGTTTTTATTAGGGAAACATGGATGATAATAACCAAGAGAAAGGATATACATGCTCAACAGGGGGTAAGGGACAGCATGTATAACAGGGGTATGGGGCAGCATAGATCACTAGCATCAACAACTTGCTCTTTGATTTTGTCTTTTGACTGTACATTATAAGGCATACTCTGTTTTTCAAGGGATTCATGTACATTTGATGCTAAGGGAAACAAGGGATTCTTTTATATTTGTCATAGGGGAAGGAGGGCTTTATTTACATTTTTGTCAAAAGGGGAAAAGGGATTTCATTGACAACTTCAACAGGGAAAAAAAAAGTTGTATTGAAACAAGGATATTAGGGGATAGAAGGGAAAAGGAAAAACAGGGTTTGGTTTTGGGAGACACAGCAACATTATTTTTGTAATGAATACTCAAAGCAATATGTCTTTTTGATAAATAAATATACACAGCTGTATTGTCTTTGTTTTTGCTTTGAATATACACAGCAAATATGTTCTCTGTTTTGTAATGACTATGCACAGTCATATTGCCTTTCTTTTAGTTTTTGTCATTTTGCCATCATATTGCCTTTTTCTTTTTGCACATCATTTTATTCTTGTTGTGTTTATTTGTTATCCTTGCTGTGTGAAGGACGTTAGGGTTTTGGGTAGATTAGATGGAGGGCATTAGGGTTTAGGGAATGTATGTGAGGGAGGGATAGGGTTTAGGTATTGGGGATGGGAAATTTAACATTCTTTGCAAATGACATAAGATAGAGACATATCATAACAATTGTGAATTTAATGGGAAACAATGGAGGGAATAAATGGGAGTTTAAAACCTTGAAAAAGAACACCAACCCTAGCATAATGCCTACATGAACAAGCAATAACTAAAATCCATTCCTCTTTACATTCTTGGTAGCAAATATATATAAGCACAAGCCCAACATCCTTGATTTCAAGCATCCAGCATGTTAGAAGACCCTACCTCGATCAATTTAGCAAGCAAGAGGGCGATTGAGCAAATTTGAAGTGGTTTTGTGGAAGACAGTTTGACTGGTCGCGCACAGGCTTCGACTGGTCGCGCCCGTTAGGAATTAACACTGCGGAGGAGCTGCTGACTGGTCGCGCACTGCCCAACTGGTCGCGCACAGCTCCTGAGTGGTCGCGCACCTGAAAATGACCCAAATTCTCTGCAATTCGCCTCCTTTCGCCTTCTTCGCCCTCTCACTCTTCTTTGCAAGCTCTTAGATGCACAATGAGGGTGTTTTAGAGGGAATTTGACTCTTTATAAGCCCAATTTGAAAAAATTTACTTACCAAACCCACTTTCTAATGTTTTGTTTTGACATTCTCTTTAACACTGTTTTGAGTTTACTTTTGTCCTGAATTTGACTTTTTGAGTGCTTTAACTCCGTTCTTTTTGCAGGTTGACCATCTGATGGACTCTAGTGAGGAGACCAGGGTTATTGCCGGCATTTTGAAGAATTTCGAAAATTTCCTTATTTTTTGCAAAATTGACATGACCTTGGCTTTAAAAACATGGTTTTTAAATCCAAGGTATAAATGAGCTGTACCTGATGAAAATATCAATGAAACATATTTACATACCTCCTTCCGGCTTGCTGGGGACCCATGGACCTCTGACTCATGATCTTGCAATGACATTTGACTGAAACCCTAGACCTAAGACTTTGGACTTCAAGACAAAACAAAACAAGCGTGACACAAGTTCATTAACTGATATGACCTGATCCAGCAAAGCCAAGAAGGGAACAAGGACCAGCTCCTCCATCAGTTTTATGGCATGCCTAATGGAATGCAAAACTGACATCGATGAGACACCTACTTATGCATATGCAAAGAGTTTTTTGATCACTGATGGAGGGCATCATGACCGACAGTAACATTGGCTCCAATGGGGATGGTAGATCCTTGGAGGTGCCAAGAACCTTAGACCTCTGGGAGAGCAGACCAGTGCCTTTCAATCATTGGGCAATGGAGTCATTATTTCGGCAAACGACACAAGACTTTGACTCATTTATTGACTGAAATTTAACTGAAACTTGACTCAAACCGACTCGATGGCAAACTGAAATAACTTGAAAAAACTCACTCAACAGACCAAACACAAATGACTCATGACCGACTTAAAACAAAACTTTACAAAGCTTTTGGAAAAACGGCAGCAATTCATCAAGATTTGGAATCATGATGACAACCACCTGCATACTAATGAAATATGTACAATCATGTATAATGAGCTTTCCAATGTAACCAATCCAGCAGATGGCTACATACCAAATTTCTGCTCTCGCTTATCTTGAGCAGGCGAAACGATGAACCTGTAGGCAACTCAAAATAACCACTGAAACCAAATCTTATGATAATGAACCAGGTAACATTTATCTTTTCTAATGCTTGCAGAAGAATACCAAAGGGATCTTGATAATCCTGAAGCACTACCTTGTTTGGAGATCCAGCTGCAAAAATATAAGTACTCGCTTCATTCTGATATGAAAGAACAGTGGGTTGCTGATTGATAGGAAGGCACAGAGAAGTATAAGCTTCTGCCATATGAGTGTTGGCTGTAAATTCCTTGACCGTGAGAAATTTTGACATATTGTCTCTCTCAAGCTTATATTCCTCAATTTCATGGTCTAGGTCATTCTTAAACAGAAAACAATCCTCAAGATCATCAAACATGACAGCCTCATCATCTTCATGAAATAAAATATTATCTGTTTGCTGATCTATAAAACTAATTACAACACTGTCATCATTTTCAAAAGAGGAAGAAGTTTCACCAACACTTTCGTGACCATGTGCACGCTGCAGATTTGCTTTAGCTTGGGTTGTAGCATGACCTTTCAAAAGCTGATCTATCTCCTCTTCAGACAAAGGAGATAAGACTTTCTGTTTCCCTTTGCTCAAACAAGTCTTGTCTTCTTGAAATAACATTTCAAAACATGAAAAATCTGAATGACAGTCCTGATCTTCTGAAACTTGGAAACATTGTTGATCATCTTCATATGACATGGCAATCAAACTATCCAAATTATGATTGAAAGAAGAATTTTCACTTGAACAAAGATCTCGTCTTGATGTTCATGAGCTGGCTGAATTACCTCCTCATGCAGGCTCTGTTCTGATGGCATAAGGACATTTGGATCAAGAGCTTTGTCCATGATCTCAACAACAAAACTCTCCTTTTCAGGATTCGGCACAAGGTATGCTTGGTCACCATGATCTGAATCTAGAACTGAAGTAGCTGACTGGACATTATCACACTCTACAATCAGCACTGGACTTACTTGCATGCTGCTGTCTTCTATGGGCAGATTTGAAACAAGCTCTTCTCTTTCATCAATTACAGCCATATGACCATCTTCAACCTGCTGATCTTGACAAATATCCTCTAAGATTTCTGTGCGCTGCTGAAACGACTTTTCATACAAGGCTTCCATGATCTCTTCATCCATGAAATTATCATCTTCATAAAACTTCTCAAGGCTTTCAATAAAACTGTAGGCATGCTTGCAACAGTCTTGAACTAAATTCAATGATGGATAAGAGTCCTTATATCTTTCAATGAACATAGCATGAAAATCCTTTAAACAATAAATACAAGCAGGCGGCAAACTTTCATACCATGATTGGGCTTCACCTTCTAGAGTGGCCAAGAATATCTTCATCAAGAAATCTTCAGGAAAATCCACCTTGAATTTGCGAATATGCATATGAAATCTAACAAGATGTAAAGCAACATCTTTCTTACCATCATCATTAAACGTAGGAAAATTCCTTGACCAATCTACCTTTGGAATTTTATTTGGAAAACCAGGGATGTGATCTCGGCTCAAGGGAGCATATCTTCTTGCGATCCGATCCATCTTACAGCTACTGATCTCTCTGCAGTGAAGTCACCATGAAGCATTGATCTCTGGAGTTTTCAGTGGAGTCGCCAGTGAATGATTTCAGCCTTTCAAGTGTCTGATCGTTGTTCACCATCAACAATCAGATCTGAACTTGATACATGTACTGGGGTAAAATGCAATCGAAGTGCTGTTTTCACAAGCTCACGGAGATTGACTGAAGCAACGTTTATCTACTTGCGCTGATGTAAAACAAGAGCGTTTTCGAAGGCTACCTGGCGTAACTTCAGGCTCCGTCTAAGACTTACGAAACAAACACATCAATCAACAGACAAGTTTGTTCTCCCCAGTATGGTCGCCACTATGTTAGCGCTTGAGATTTCACCCTAGGCTGAGGAAGGTAAACCTTCAAGGCAACATCAAACCATTTCACCTCGTAGCTAGCCCTACGGGGTATGAGAAGGCTCTCTCCGGTCTATCTCGGCAAATTTTCAATGGGGTGAGATGACCAATAAGTTAACACTGATATTAGGCTAGTAAATTGATTAGGAAGGTTGATTTAAAGTTTTTGGTGGCAATTGGAGGGAGTGCAATTCAGGGTGCGGGGATTGAACTCAGTTTTTGCAGGTGGGTCTTTGGGGCAAGGTAGGAGTTTGTGCTGATGCCTTTAGCTGAGATGGATGATCAAAGAAGAAAAAAGAGAAGCTAAAGAGGGCAAACAATGACTTTGAATCCTCTCTAGACAGTGGAAAACATAAACATTAAACAAATTTGAAAGCTGAGCATGGCAAGCATGAATTCAAACTTTATCACTTCATTTGTTTAATAAGCTGCAGTAAAGAAAGAGATGGAACACATAAACACACTTACAATTACAATAAGAGAACACACCATCAACACAAGAGTCCACAAGAATCCCAATGATGTCTGCAAAACCCTGATCTTCCTTTTCCTCAAATTGCAGAGATACAAGTAAAATATACAATAGGAGCTTCTCCCTCAAGAGTCCAACCATGAAAATGAGCAAGAGAAGGCATAATATAGATGATCTAACTCCTTTCCCCACCTCTAGGGGTCGAGCTCAGCTTCCTAGGAGCTGTTTCAACTAATTCTAAACTGAGCACTAGATAATAGGCAGTCAAAACAACTTGCCTCTAAAACTTAGGAAACCTATCCATGCATTAAATATTTACCATTTACATCAAAGAATCTTCTAGAAGTGTTCAAGGAGAGTAAAAGTATCTAAGTGCCATGAAAATTACACAAAAATCCATCATTTACATGCCTCAAAAGTCAACCAAGATGAAAACAGTGTTTTGCTGGCCGAACTGGTCAAAACAGGCAAATTTCCCTGACTGGTCGCGCACATCACTCTGACTGGTCGCGCACATTCACAGCTCTGTTTGAGGGCCTTCCCGGTGTCCAAATCAGGTGCAAGATAGCTCGTTGGAAAGGTCTGCGAGTCTACTTTCCAACCCCACTGGAATTTCTGAATTTGGAGTTGATTTGACCCCTCAAAAGTCATTTCTCCCAAGACAGCTTTCTGCAACTCAAAATAGGGGCAGAAAGTCAAAATTTGCATGTGTTTTGAGCTTTTGGAAACCCAAATCTCCATAAAATCTGAAACCCATCCATAGGCAAGTGTATTTTTGCATGACAATTCCAAAAATGCAAAGTTTTCCCCGTTTTGAGTTGCCCCCATGTATGGTCGCGCGCGGGGTGAGACCAGTCAAATGGCCAAAACCTGTAAAATTCCCAAAAATGCCAAAACTGCCTCAAAACTCTCAAAATTTCTTGGGTTTGCTGCTAGGAGGATGCTAATGAGTATCATGGTGAGTGAGAGAGGCCTCAGCCAAGATACGGAGTGGGTTGGTCTTCTTCTTCCTCTTACGGGCCTCGGACAACCTCCTTTGGAAAATCTTCATTTTTGCCTTGCAAAAATGCATCCTCGCCCAATAATGAATCTTCATGTTCCGTAGCAACCTCTTGTCCTCGTTTGCCTTCTCTAACAGCCTCTGCAAGTGTGCATTCACACGGATAAGCATGGATTCCCTCTCCTTGGGCAGCAATTCACCGGGCCTCCTACGGTTGATGACTCGGTCACTTCGAATCCTCCACAGCTCATCCAACTCTTTCTCATCCTCAAGTTGCTTGTTGCGCTGCTCAAGATAGTTTATTGTCCATTGGGCCATGTCGAGCTTCTGCTGTAACAAGCGGTTTTCCGCCTCTCTTTTTCGGATGATCTCATGCAAATCTGAAGTGGGGGAGCGAGCATCAAGATCAATGATGTCATCCTGTGTGTCACCGGCTCTCTCCTCCTCTGTCATGGGCTGTTTGCCCTCCCGTACTGCTGATGGAGAACGCGAGGCCCCTTCCACCTGGTGTGGAGATAACACTCGCTGACCTGTAGATGATGATGGCGAGACCCCTTCCAGCTGCTGTGGAGAAAGTACTCGTCGAGCTGCTGCAAACAAGGTCCTGTGACCTCTCTGGTAGGTGACCTGAGGTGAGGAAGCAACCTGTCTCGGAACAATGATCTCGGGCTGGTGAGATGGACCTCCCTCCTCATAAATGACCTCTGGCTCTGGGTGTGGCTGTGGTGGCACTGTAAAGAACTCATGAGAAATGAAGTCTGCCCATGGAATGCCCTGCTGACTCAACTGATGGGAAACAATGAGCTGGATGAGACCATGATGGCACAAACTCCTATACTGCTGAGCTGGGGACCGCCTCTGAAACACGGACACCATCCTCTGAATGTCCTGGAAGAAGAAAGTCGGGATGTTCATCATCCTCACTCGGGTAAAGTGCATCAACAGGCGAATGTGATAAGAGAAGACCTGTGAAAATCTCCCCTCACATGTGAAGTAATGCATGATAAGCCGCATGATCGGAGCATACTCCCCCCGGAGGAATCTGAAAGGAAAGAACCCCGACAAGTGGCTCATGAATGCTGGCCTGACATATGGCTCAAAATAAACATAATCCAGGATTTTGCGCTTGGGCCACACCTCACCCACATTTGGTATCCCGGTAGCCTCTGAAATCACCTCCGGAGATAGCACAAAATTCACCCCTGCAAGAGTGACCTGCCCATCATGAAGGTGCAAAACAAATAAGCGGGCCAACTCCCTGTGGTGCTGAATCTGGGCAAGCCTCTCACAGAACTGAAAACATGACATATAACGGAAACAATTCACTGCCAAAGGGCAGGCCTGTAATTCTGCTAAAGATGTGGGCTCTTCTCTCTTATGATGACCACCTTTGCCACCCCTACGAGGCCTCTGCTGTACCTCAACCTCTGTGGAAGAAGACCGGTCATCACCTTGCTCATAGGTTTCAGTGGTTGACATGGTGCTTTTGAGCAAAGTGGAGAAAATAGATAAAGTAAACTGCTGCCCTTGCCTGCAAAAATACTGAATCGTATGCTGTTTTCAAGGGGAACAAAATCATGAAGGAAATGTTAGGGGAGGGGATTTTTCATAAGGAAAGAGAAACATATAAAAATAGGGAATTTCTAAGGGACAATTCACAAACTGTCAAACATACAATCTCATCTTAATCACCGGGAAATCATTTGCAAAGAAATGTTTTTATTAGGGAAACATGGATGATAATAACCAAGAGAAAGGATATACATGCTCAACAGGGGGTAAGGGACAGCATGTATAACAGGGGTATGGGGCAGCATAGATCACTAGCATCAACAACTTGCTCTTTGATTTTGTCTTTTGACTGTACATTATAAGGCATACTCTGTTTTTCAAGGGATTCATGTACATTTGATGCTAAGGGAAACAAGGGATTCTTTTATATTTGTCATAGGGGAAGGAGGGCTTTATTTACATTTTTGTCAAAAGGGGAAAAGGGATTTCATTGACAACTTCAACAGGGAAAAAAAAAGTTGTATTGAAACAAGGATATTAGGGGATAGAAGGGAAAAGGAAAAACAGGGTTTGGTTTTGGGAGACACAGCAACATTATTTTTGTAATGAATACTCAAAGCAATATGTCTTTTTGATAAATAAATATACACAGCTGTATTGTCTTTGTTTTTGCTTTGAATATACACAGCAAATATGTTCTCTGTTTTGTAATGACTATGCACAGTCATATTGCCTTTCTTTTAGTTTTTGTCATTTTGCCATCATATTGCCTTTTTCTTTTTGCACATCATTTTATTCTTGTTGTGTTTATTTGTTATCCTTGCTGTGTGAAGGACGTTAGGGTTTTGGGTAGATTAGATGGAGGGCATTAGGGTTTAGGGAATGTATGTGAGGGAGGGATAGGGTTTAGGTATTGGGGATGGGAAATTTAACATTCTTTGCAAATGACATAAGATAGAGACATATCATAACAATTGTGAATTTAATGGGAAACAATGGAGGGAATAAATGGGAGTTTAAAACCTTGAAAAAGAACACCAACCCTAGCATAATGCCTACATGAACAAGCAATAACTAAAATCCATTCCTCTTTACATTCTTGGTAGCAAATATATATAAGCACAAGCCCAACATCCTTGATTTCAAGCATCCAGCATGTTAGAAGACCCTACCTCGATCAATTTAGCAAGCAAGAGGGCGATTGAGCAAATTTGAAGTGGTTTTGTGGAAGACAGTTTGACTGGTCGCGCACGGGCTTTGACTGGTCGCGCCCGTTAGGAATTAACACTGCGGAGGAGCTGCTGACTGGTCGCGCACTGCCCAACTGGTCGCGCACAGCTCCTGAGTGGTCGCGCACCTGAAAATGACCCAAATTCTCTGCAATTCGCCTCCTTTCGCCTTCTTCGCCCTCTCACTCTTCTTTGCAAGCTCTTAGATGCACAATGAGGGTGTTTTAGAGGGAATTTGACTCTTTATAAGCCCAATTTGAAAAAATTTACTTACCAAACCCACTTTCTAATGTTTTGTTTTGACATTCTCTTTAACACTGTTTTGAGTTTACTTTTGTCCTGAATTTGACTTTTTGGGTGCTTTAACTCCGTTCTTTTTGCAGGTTGACCATCTGATGGACTCTAGTGAGGAGACCAGGGTTATTGCCGGCATTTTGAAGAATTTTGAAAATTTCCTTATTTTTTGCAAAATTGACATGACCTTGGCTTTAAAAACATGGTTTTTAAATCCAAGGTATAAATGAGCTGTACCTGATGAAAATATCAATGAAACATATTTACATACCTCCTTCCGGCTTGCTGGGGACCCATGGACCTCTGACTCATGATCTTGCAATGACATTTGACTGAAACCCTAGACCTAAGACTTTGGACTTCAAGACAAAACAAAACAAGCGTGACACAAGTTCATTAACTGATATGACCTGATCCAGCAAAGCCAAGAAGGGAACAAGGACCAGCTCCTCCATCAGTTTTATGGCATGCCTAATGGAATGCAAAACTGACATCGATGAGACACCTACTTATGCATATGCAAAGAGTTTTTTGATCACTGATGGAGGGCATCATGACCGACACTAACATTGGCTCCAATGGGGATGGTAGCTCCTTGGAGGTGCCAAGAACCTTAGACCTCTGGGAGAGCAGACCAGTGCCTTTCAATCATTGGGCAATGGAGTCATTATTTCGGCAAACGACACAAGACTTTGACTCATTTATTGACTGAAATTTAACTGAAACTTGACTCAAACCGACTCGATGGCAAACTGAAATAACTTGAAAAAACTCACTCAACAGACCAAACACAAATGACTCATGACCGACTTAAAACAAAACTTTACAAAGCTTTTGGAAAAACGGCAGCAATTCATCAAGATTTGGAATCATGATGACAACCACCTGCATACTAATGAAATATGTACAATCATGTATAATGAGCTTTCCAATGTAACCAATCCAGCAGATGGCTACATACCAAATTTCTGCTCTCGCTTATCTTGAGCAGGCGAAACGATGAACCTGTAGGCAACTCAAAATAACCACTGAAACCAAATCTTATGATAATGAACCAGGTAACATTTATCTTTTCTAATGCTTGCAGAAGAATACCAAAGGGATCTTGATAATCCTGAAGCACTACCTTGTTTGGAGATCCAGCTGCAAAAATATAAGTACTCGCTTCATTCTGATATGAAAGAACAGTGGGTTGCTGATTGATAGGAAGGCACAGAGAAGTATAAGCTTCTGCCATATGAGTGTTGGCTGTAAATTCCTTGACCGTGAGAAATTTTGACATATTGTCTCTCTCAAGCTTATATTCCTCAATTTCATGGTCTAGGTCATTCTTAAACAGAAAACAATCCTCAAGATCATCAAACATGACAGCCTCATCATCTTCATGAAATAAAATATTATCTGTTTGCTGATCTATAAAACTAATTACAACACTGTCATCATTTTCAAAAGAGGAAGAAGTTTCACCAACACTTTCGTGACCATGTGCACACTGCAGATTTGCTTTAGCTTGGGTTGTAGCATGACCTTTCAAAAGCTGATCTATCTCCTCTTCAGACAAAGGAGATAAGACTTTCTGTTTCCCTTTGCTCAAACAAGTCTTGTCTTCTTGAAATAACATTTCAAAACATGAAAAATCTGAATGACAGTCCTGATCTTCTGAAACTTGGAAACATTGTTGATCATCTTCATATGACATGGCAATCAAACTATCCAAATTATGATTGAAAGAAGAATTTTCACTTACTTGAACAAAGATCTCGTCTTGATGTTCATGAGCTGGCTGAATTACCTCCTCATGCAGGCTCTGTTCTGATGGCATAAGGACATTTGGATCAAGAGCTTTGTCCATGATCTCAACAACAAAACTCTCCTTTTCAGGATTCGGCACAAGGTATGCTTGGTCACCATGATCTGAATCTAGAACTGAAGTAGCTGACTGGACATTATCACACTCTACAATCAGCACTGGACTTACTTGCATGCTGCTGTCTTCTGTGGGCAGATCTGAAACAAGCTCTTCTCTTTCATCAATTACAGCCATATGACCATCTTCAACCTGCTGATCTTGACAAATATCCTCTAAGATTTCTGTGTGCTGCTGAAACGACTTTTCATACAGGGCTTCCATGATCTCTTCATCCATGAAATTATCATCTTCATAAAACTTCTCAAGGCTTTCAATAAAACTATAGGCATGCTTGCAACAGTCTTGAACTAAATTCAATGATGGATAAGAGTCCTTATATCTTTCAATGAACATAGCATGAAAATCCTTTAAACAATAAATACAAGCAGGCGGCAAACTTTCATACCATGATTGGGCTTCACCTTCTAGAGTGGCCAAGAATATCTTCATCAAGCAATCTTCAGGAAAATCCACCTTGAATTTGCGAATATGCATATGAAATCTAACAAGATGTAAAGCAACATCTTTCTTACCATCATCATTAAATGTAGGCAAATTCCTTGACCAATCTACCTTTGGAATTTTATTTGGAAAACCAGGGATGTGATCTCGGCTCAAGGGAGCATATCTTCTTGCGATCCGATCCATCTTACAGCTACTGATCTCTCTGCAGTGAAGTCACCATGAAGCATTGATCTCTGGAGTTTTCAGTGGAGTCGCCAGTGAATGATTTCAGCCTTTCAAGTGTCTGATCGTTGTTCACCATCAACAATCAGATCTGAACTTGATACATGTACTGGGGTAAAATGCAATCGAAGTGCTGTTTTCACAAGCTCACGGAGATTGACTGAAGCAACGTTTATCTACTTGCGCTGATGTAAAACAAGAGCGTTTTCGAAGGCTACCTGGCGTAACTTCAGGCTCCGTCTAAGACTTACGAAACAAACACATCAATCAACAGACAAGTTTGTTCTCCCCAGTATGGTCGCCACTATGTTAGCGCTTGAGATTTCACCCTAGGCTGAGGAAGGTAAACCTTCAAGGCAACATCAAACCATTTCACCTCGTAGCTAGCCCTACGGGGTATGAGAAGGCTCTCTCCGGTCTATCTCGGCAAATTTTCAATGGGGTGAGATGACCAATAAGTTAACACTGATATTAGGCTAGTAAATTGATTAGGAAGGTTGATTTAAAGTTTTTGGTGGCAATTGGAGGGAGTGCAATTCAGGGTGCGGGGATTGAACTCAGTTTTTGCAGGTGGGTCTTTGGGGCAAGGTAGGAGTTTGTGCTGATGCCTTTAGCTGAGATGGATGATCAAAGAAGAAAAAAGAGAAGCTAAAGAGGGCAAACAATGACTTTGAATCCTCTCTAGACAGTGGAAAACATAAACATTAAACAAATTTGAAAGCTGAGCATGGCAAGCATGAATTCAAACTTTATCACTTCATTTGTTTAATAAGCTGCAGTAAAGAAAGAGATGGAACACATAAATACACTTACAATTACAATAAGAGAACACACCATCAACACAAGAGTCCACAAGAATCCCAATGATGTCTGCAAAACCCTGATCTTCCTTTTCCTCAAATTGCAGAGATACAAGTAAAATATACAATAGGAGCTTCTCCCTCAAGAGTCCAACCATGAAAATGAGCAAGAGAAGGCATAATATAGATGATCTAACTCCTTTCCCCACCTCTAGGGGTCGAGCTCAGCTTCCTAGGAGCTATTTCAACTAATTCTAAACTGAGCACTAGATAATAGGCAGTCAAAACAACTTGCCTCTAAAACTTAGGAAACCTATCCATGCATTAAATATTTACCATTTACATCAAAGAATCTTCTAGAAGTGTTCAAGGAGAGTAAAAGTATCTAAGTGCCATGAAAATTACACAAAAATCCATCATTTACATGCCTCAAAAGTCAACCAAGATGAAAACAGTGTTTTGCTGGCCGAACTGGTCAAAACAGGCAAATTTCCCTGACTAGTCGCGCACATCACTCTGACTGGTCGCGCACATTCACAGCTCTGTTTGAGGGCCTTCCCGGTGTCCAAATCAGGCGCAAGATAGCTCGTTGGAAAGGTCTGCGAGTCTACTTTCCAACCCCACTGGAATTTCTGAATTTGGAGTTGATTTGACCCCTCAAAAGTCATTTCTCCCAAGACAGCTTTCTGCAACTCAAAATAGGGGCAGAAAGTCAAAATTTGCATGTGTTTTGAGCTTTTGGAAACCCAAATCTCCATAAAATCTGAAACCCATCCATAGGCAAGTGTATTTTTGCATGACAATTCCAAAAATGCAAAGTTTTCCCCGTTTTGATTTGCCCCCATGTATGGTCGCGCGCGGGGTGAGACCAGTCAAATGGCCAAAACCTGTAAAATTCCCAAAAATGCCAAAACTGCCTCAAAACTCTCAAAATTTCTTGGGTTTGCTGCTAGGAGGATGCTAATGAGTATCATGGTGAGTGAGAGAGGCCTCAGCCAAGATACGGAGTGGGTTGGTCTTCTTCTTCCTCTTACGGGCCTCGGACAACCTCCTTTGGAAAATCTTCATTTTTGCCTTGCAAAAATGCATCCTCGCCCAATAATGAATCTTCATGTTCCGTAGCAACCTCTTGTCCTCGTTTGCCTTCTCTAACAGCCTCTGCAAGTGTGCATTCACACGGATAAGCATGGATTCCCTCTCCTTGGGCAGCAATTCACCGGGCCTCCTACGGTTGATGACTCGGTCACTTCGAATCCTCCACAGCTCATCCAACTCTTTCTCATCCTCAAGTTGCTTGTTGCGCTGCTCAAGATAGTTTACTGTCCATTGGGCCATGTCGAGCTTCTGCTGTAACAAGCGGTTTTCCGCCTCTCTTTTTCGGATGATCTCATGCAAATCTGAAGTGGGGGAGCGAGCATCAAGATCAATGATGTCATCCTGTGTGTCACCGGCTCTCTCCTCCTCTGTCATGGGCTGTTTGCCCTCCCGTACTGCTGATGGAGAACGCGAGGCCCCTTCCACCTGGTGTGGAGATAACACTCGCTGACCTGTAGATGATGATGGCGAGACCCCTTCCAGCTGCTGTGGAGAAAGTACTCGTCGAGCTGCTGCAAACAAGGTCCTGTGACCTCTCTGGTAGGTGACCTGAGGTGAGGAAGCAACCTGTCTCGGAACAATGATCTCGGGCTGGTGAGATGGACCTCCCTCCTCATAAATGACCTTTGGCTCTGGGTGTGGCTGTGGTGGCACTGTAAAGAACTCATGAGAAATGAAGTCTGCCCATGGAATGCCCTGCTGACTCAACTGATGGGAAACAATGAGCTGGATGAGACCATGATGGCACAAACTCCTATACTGCTGAGCTGGGGACTGCCTCTGAAACACGGACACCATCCTCTGAATGTCCTGGAAGAAGAAAGTCGGGATGTTCATCATCCTCACTCGGGTAAAGTGCATCAACAGGCGAATGTGATAAGAGAAGACCTGTGAAAATCTCCCCTCACATGTGAAGTAATGCATGATAAGCCGCATGATCGGAGCATACTCCCCCCGGAGGAATCTGAAAGGAAAGAACCCCGACAAGTGGCTCATGAATGCTGGCCTGACATATGGCTCAAAATAAACATAATCCAGGATTTTGCGCTTGGGCCACACCTCACCCACATTTGGTATCCCGGTAGCCTCTGAAATCACCTCCGGAGATAGCACAAAATTCACCCCTGCAAGAGTGACCTGCCCATCATGAAGGTGCAAAACAAATAAGCGGGCCAACTCCCTGTGGTGCTGAATCTGGGCAAGCCTCTCACAGAACTGAAAACATGACATATAACGGAAACAATTCACTGCCAAAGGGCAGGCCTGTAATTCTGCTAAAGATGTGGGCTCTTCTCTCTTATGATGACCACCTTTGCCACCCCTACGAGGCCTCTGCTGTACCTCAACCTCTGTGGAAGAAGACCGGTCATCACCTTGCTCATAGGTTTCAGTGGTTGACATGGTGCTTTTGAGCAAAGTGGAGAAAATAGATAAAGTAAACTGCTGCCCTTGCCTGCAAAAATACTGAATCGTATGCTGTTTTCAAGGGGAACAAAATCATGAAGGAAATGTTAGGGGAGGGGATTTTTCATAAGGAAAGAGAAACATATAAAAATAGGGAATTTCTAAGGGACAATTCACAAACTGTCAAACATACAATCTCATCTTAATCACCGGGAAATCATTTGCAAAGAAATGTTTTTATTAGGGAAACATGGATGGTAATAACCAAGAGAAAGGATATACATGCTCAACAGGGGGTAAGGGACAGCATGTATAACAGGGGTATGGGGCAGCATAGATCACTAGCATCAACAACTTGCTCTTTGATTTTGTCTTTTGACTGTACATTATAAGGCATACTCTGTTTTTCAAGGGATTCATGTACATTTGATGCTAAGGGAAACAAGGGATTCTTTTATATTTGTCATAGGGGAAGGAGGGCTTTATTTACATTTTTGTCAAAAGGGGAAAAGGGATTTCATTGACAACTTCAACAGGGAAAAAAAAAGTTGTATTGAAACAAGGATATTAGGGGATAGAAGGGAAAAGGAAAAACAGGGTTTGGTTTTGGGAGACACAGCAACATTATTTTTGTAATGAATACTCAAAGCAATATGTCTTTTTGATAAATAAATATACACAACTGTATTGTCTTTGTTTTTGCTTTGAATATACACAGCAAATATGTTCTCTGTTTTGTAATGACTATGCACAGTCATATTGCCTTTCTTTTAGTTTTTGTCATTTTGCCATCATATTGCCTTTTTCTTGTTGCACATCATTTTATTCTTGCTGTGTTTATTTGTTATCCTTGCTGTGTGAAGGACGTTAAGGTTTTGGGTAGATTAGATGGAGGGCATTAGGGTTTAGGGAATGTATGTGAGGGAGGGATAGGGTTTAGGTATTGGGGATGGGAAATTTAACATTCTTTGCAAATGACATAAGATAGAGACATATCATAACAATTGTGAATTTAATGGGAAACAATGGAGGGAATAAATGGGAGTTTAAAACCTTGAAAAAGAACACCAACCCTAGCATAATGCCTACATGAACAAGCAATAACTAAAATCCATTCCTCTTTACATTCTTGGTAGCAAATATATATAAGCACAAGCCCAACATCCTTGATTTCAAGCATCCAGCATGTTAGAAGACCCTACCTCGATCAATTTAGCAAGCAAGAGGGCGATTGAGCAAATTTGAAGTGGTTTTGTGGAAGACAGTTTGACTGGTCACGCACAGGCTTCGACTGGTCGCGCCCGTTAGGAATTAACACTGCGGAGGAGCTGCTGACTGGTCGCGCACTGCCCAACTGGTCGCGCACAGCCCAACTGGTCGCGCACAGCTCCTGAGTGGTCGCGCACCTGAAAATGACCCAAATTCTCTGCAATTCGCCTCCTTTCGCCTTCTTCGCCCTCTCACTCTTCTTTGCAAGCTCTTAGATGCACAATGAGGGTGTTTTAGAGGGAATTTGACTCTTTATAAGCCCAATTTGAAAAAATTTACTTACCAAACCCACTTTCTAATGTTTTGTTTTGACACTCTCTTTAACACTGTTTTGAGTTTACTTTTGTCCTGAATTTGACTTTTTGGGTGCTTTAACTCCGTTCTTTTTGCAGGTTGACCATCTGATGGACTCTAGTGAGGAGACCAGGGTTATTGCCGGCATTTTGAAGAATTTCGAAAATTTCCTTATTTTTTGCAAAATTGACATGACCTTGGCTTTAAAAACATGGTTTTTAAATCCAAGGTATAAATGAGCAGTACCTGATGAAATTATCAATGAAACATATTTACATACCTCCTTCCGGCTTGCTGGGGACCCATGGACCTCTGACTCATGATCTTGCAATGACATTTGACTGAAACCCTAGACCTAAGACTTTGGACTTCAAGACAAAACAAAACAAGCGTGACACAAGTTCATTAACTGATATGACCTGATCCAGCAAAGCCAAGAAGGGAACAAGGACCAACTCCTCCATCAGTTTTATGGCATGCCTAATGGAATGCAAAACTGACATCGATGAGACACCTACTTATGCATATGCAAAGAGTTTTTTGATCACTGATGGAGGGCATCATGACCGACACTAACACAACCTATGTAGGCTACAACCTGTGCTAGCACCACACTACCTCCCTGAAGTGTTTTGGACCTTCGACCTGAAGGACACTCCACTCTCTTGCCTTACATCACCCTGCCACCCTAATAAGCCGGCAAACCACGTTTCACATTTTTTAGATTCAATACACCTATCCTCTAAATCAATTCAAAGAAACTGAACTACAACACAAATTATGTCAATCAAATCTAGCTTTGCACATCAAACTCTAGCTATCAATATCAACCACTTCTTTCTTTGCCCAAACTGCATATCAAACCCTAGTTGTTGAATGACTCTTTTCTGGTTAAGCTTGTAGTAATATCATCAAATTCTAACTCCATCAAATCTGCTTCTATTCATGCTAAGTCACAACATCACTGCCATAGAAATCTTGTCTCATTGTAGAAACCATCTAAGTTACTGGTATAGTCATATATTGCTATCAAGCATATGATTTAGTCATCATACATATCAAAACATCTTACTGTACAACATTCTCAAACCAATCTTGCAAATGGTCGAAGTGTTTATGTTGTATACAACAGGGCACAGTCACAGTCACACATTAAATGTATTGTCATATATGTCATTGTCACATAAGATTTCTCAGCACAACAAGGATTACAGTGATCCAAGTTTCTCTATCATTGTATATCTTACTGACATCAATCATATATATCATAAAGTAGGATAACTGTCATATATCACATGTCATATATGCTGTTAGGGCTCTTAGGATTTCTGATCCTGATCACCTAAATGAGGAGATTGAACATTTAACCTCGGTCTTCAAAAACCTTGGATACAAAGAGTTTAGTATTAAAAAAGCTATAAGAAGAGCACAGGATAAGATCCTTTCTAAAAATCCTCCTGGAGACAAGAGAGAAAAAGAAAATGGCGGGAAAGTATACCTTCCATTCATCCAAGGGATTACCGATAAGATTGCAAATTTTTTAAGGAAGAACAACATAAACACTCAATTTACAACTTGTGGAACAATAAGGCAAATGATGAGGTCAGTCAAGGATAACATTGATCATCAAGAGCTCAAGGATGTGTACAAAATTGATTGCTCTTGTGGTAAGAGTTATATTGGGGAAACAGGTCGGTCTCTAAGAATAAGACTTAAGGAGCACAGAGCCGATATAAAGAATGGAAGATCCCGTGCATCAGCCCTTGCGGAACACTCATTCAAAACCAAGCATCATGTGTGTCTAGAAGATGCTAAAATAATCGCTAGAGAGGATAACTATCAAAAAAGGAAAATCAGAGAGGCTATTGAAATTATGAAATTCCCTCAAAACCTCAACTGGGACAATGGGAGTGAGATTAGTGGAAATTGGCTTCCCTTGATTAGACAAATAAATCCAACGAAACCTTTAGAAGCATCATAGGTTTTTGAAATTAACAAGGTTAGTAAAATTAATTAATTTAATTAAATTTATTTTTAATTAAATTAAGTAATTTAATTTAATTTTAAATATATTAAGTAATTTAATTTAATTTTAATTAAATTAAGTAATTTAATTTAATTTTAATTATATTAAGTAATTTAATTTAATTTTAATTAAATTAAGTAATTTAATTTAATTTTAATTAAATTAATTAATATTTTTTTAATTATTTAATTTAATTTTAATTAAATTACCTTAATTAATTAAGATAGTTAAATTAAATTAAATTAAAAAAAATAAAAATAAATAAATTAATAAAATAAAATTAAAAATAAATAAATAAATAAATAAAATTAATGAATTAATAAATAAAATTGGTTCTGAATTAATTAAATTGATTTGAATTAATTAAATTAATTTTAAATAAAAATAAAAATAAAAATTAACATTTAATAAAATAAGATAAATTAAAGAATAAACATTAATTAATTAATTGATGAATTGATCATAAGAAATCTCTTATTTATCAATTAAGTAATTAGGGTTAAATAGAATTAACAAGGAAAATTTGGAGAACAATAATAATAAAATAAATCAAAATTATGAATTAAATTAAGTAATCAAATAAAACAAAATTAATTAATTAAATTAACTAAATAGGAATGTTCATTTATTACTTAGGATTAATTAACTAAAATAAAATAAAAATAATAATAAAACAATAGACATAATTATAATTAATTAGTTGATTAATTAAAATAATTTATGAATTAATTAAAAGATGTTTTTAGATTCTTAGGTTGAATAAAATAAAAATAGAAATAAGAAAATTAATAAGGATAATAAAACTAACCTATAATCAAGAGAATTAAAAAAAATTAATAATTTACATATTAAAATCAATTAAGTAAAATAAAATTAATTAATTAAACTAAAATTATTATAATATTCAGATGTATATATGAGTCGGCTTCTTTATAAAATTAATTAATTCATATATATATGAGAGTCGGCTCCTTTATAAAAATTTATCAATATTTAGGTTTACTTATACTCTGGTCGCATGATTCTTCTCTCAAAGAACTATCAATCTTATTCTAAAAATTAGTCCTGATGATGGACCCTCTTTGGGGTTTGAAACATCAACAGAATGAACATGATACTGTGAATAATCCGGATCAAGCTACTCCAACATATACATCACTGATATCACTACTTTATTTATGAATGAGATCATTGTTTCACTATCAAGTAGTAGCACATCCCACACTATTATCATCACTGGAGATGCCACAGATTTAATTTGCGTAAGACATCAACCTCATCAACGTGATTGTAACATTTGCTAATTATTTCAGTGCACGAGTATCAACCATCGGCCACTTCCTCCCTTATTATGTAACTTTTGCAAGGCTCAAGTGCCTTCAGAAAACACAACTTCCATCAAACATTTTCAAGTATGATTCTTCATTTAACAATTATGGTTTTCAGGCCCGGAAGCTACCTTCATGACATGGATCTATTAGTTAGGTTTGAATATGCCTCAAGGATATGCTTTAGTGGTTTCAATGTTTAACAATCATTAATAACCTGAATACAGTCTTTGCTCAACAGATTTAATTACAAGTGCTAATCATGGTTTGCCATTTCTAGTTTTGCTAAATAGTTTACTACATAACTTTAGTTAGTAGATCCCTTTGAAAGCTTCTCTCTAGAGATTCCTTTAGAAGTAGGAAAAATTTCCTTGGATTATCAACAAATGTTCTCTAAAATTTGCGAACGTAATGCTACAAGATTTCAAGCACAATAGTCACAAATGATGACACAACTTCTATGTTGCCCTTGTATGTTATTTATTTGGATTGTTGTTCTAGTGTGTGCATAGGTGTTAAATTAAGGGCTTGTACTGGTTTCACAACGAATGTTTGATTCACAAATCTGGAGGTATTTATACTACTATACAAGGTGATGATGCAGTGAGTTTTAGGTCTTTGTTCACAAAATCATTGCCATACTTCAAGGCAACAATGTTTTGGATTTTATCTATTAACTTTTGCCATTTGTCAATGAAAACAAGGTCGCATTCTTAAGTGAAACACTTCATGAGTTTTGAACCTTAAGAGCAATTATTATCCAATGATTTTAGGTACCTTCCAAGTCTGCAAACGATGGTTGTTACTTATGAGGAAACCCTATGCCAAAATTTCAGAGATAGGGCCACATGAGATATAGGTAGACTTCTACAATTTCACAAGGGTTACAAGTTCAACAAACCACAGTGACATAGGTTGCAAGCAACTTGAGGTGTCACGTAAGATTCTTTGTTGGTTCAAAGATGGATCTTGAAGATTAACACATAGAAGTATCACAAATACAAGTTGACCGAGCCCAGATTAGGCCTTCAAAGAGATAACAAAGATTACCCTTACGCTTGATGAAGGTCGAAACTTGAAGATGACCTCAAAAAGCTTTGGTCTTGCTACAAGAGAACTACCCATACGAATCCCACTACAAGTCAAACCACAATAAAATTCTGAAATGTACTTTGCCTCTCGTCTAGTTTTCAATAAAACCTATGGTTGAAATATTTCAGAGCTACATGCTTGATGAAGATCGTTAAAAATGCATATCATAGAGATACTAAGGAATGGATTTTGATGTTTTAGGAGAAGCTCTATTAGGCTTTTGAATTCCAAGATTGGAGGGAAACAAATGTCTTAATTTAGGGAAAATTTTAAGTTTGTTGAAAGGGCCTACTTAGGTTTGTATGTTAGATTTTAATAACTTTAATTTAATACACATATATATCTATATATATATATATATATATTTTATATCATTTTGGAGGTCCCAAAAATCCAACATTTTAATAATATTTCCTTTTAAAGTGCTTTAGACTAATTTCTAATGCCATGCCTTATCATCATGGTGTTGGGGTTTTAGCCCACAAGATGAGTCCATCTTCAAACAAGTATAACTAAAACCATGAGGCCGCTTGAGATGCTCCGCATATCAATGGAATAAGCATGAGGAGGAGAATTCATTGATAGGATCTCCAAAGCAAACTTGGTGATTTGTTGCTTAAAAAACCTCCAACAAGTGTGGGGTATGTCCATCGTCTAGGAAATCCAAACCCTAGTGTTAGGGTTTCTAGACATCCTTCCATTAGAGCTTCCAACTTGATGCAATCTAGACAAATATTAAGAGCGCTCATTAATAGATGTTGGCATCAATGACAACATCATTCAACAATTATCATGATTAGAAATTCAACATTGCAATTGAATTTCAACATGGCCTTCATTGTTGCTTGTAATGCTTTTATTTGGTACCATGTTCCTAATATGCCAAGGGTGAAGATACAAAAAGGAATATGATCTTCCAAGATATTTTGATGTGATATTGTCTCCAAGTTCATCTTATTTCAAAAGAGGGCTGATCTTTATAGTTTGATTATTCAACCATATCAAAAATAAAATCTAAATGTTAAATGATGCAACATCATAAGATCTTTCAGGTCATGAACACTTTTCATTATCTTATTTTGTTAAACATGACAAATCATAACATACAAATAATTCAATCGAATATTGAAAAGGGGTTAAAACATTGATTATACCTATCTTGTATATGGAATTTGTTATATATTCACTTTTTCTTAGAATCTAGATGCAATTATTGTATATGTGAAGGCAACTAAAACTAAAAGTGAGGAAATTTTCCCTTCCAGGTGTTATAAACACTGTCATTCCACTCTTCCTCCCACCTAGGCTCAAGGAAGTGTTTTGCATATTGGTTTTTGAGTGTCACTTTGGGAGGTGTTATAAACACTGTGTCATTCCACTCTTCCTCCCACCTAGGCTCAAGGAAGTGTTTTGCATATTGGTTCTTGAGTGCCACTTTGGGCATCGACAAAATGTAATGGTTTTATATGAATATAGAACCAAATCTATTGATTACAACGCAGACAACTTCACAAATATATATAATATTCCTCATTTTTATAACCTTACATTACCTTACATTGATGAACACTTATCGAATAAGAATAAAAATAATAATAATGTTACTTCAATCAAAACATTGGGATAGCCACTTATAATTTCAAACCAAGAAAAGTCTTCCTTTAAGGCTATAGCTCTTATTATCAGGGGAGAGAATGACGAGGCCATAAAAACATTGGAATCAATCTACTCAATTTTAAGTTGTAACCCAAAAGAATAATTCTTAGATAGGCATGTGAGTAGTAGTTGATACCAGGGCATCTACCAGTCACTCTATTGGAGTGGGATTCTATGTTACTCAATTGCATCATTAGTGGTGCCAAGCAATCAACGGTCAAATAACTAAGAAAATAAAAATAAAAATAAATGACCAGCAATGTAAGATGTCACCTCAAATGTCATTTTCTATTGTTGCAAATAAATTCTTACAATGTTTTAAAGCGTTCGATGGAACAATGCAGCTCTAACTGGTTGCTAGATACTTCGCCTTCTCTGAACACTAACAATGCATATGCTTTCCCCAAAAAATATATAATCGGAATGGCATGCCACAAAGTAAAGATGGTGGGAAAATCAACTAAAGAAGGTTATACAGGCTAGGAAATATGCCAAGGAATTCAGAAATTATACATGAATTGGGGAAAAATGCTTTGAAAAATTGAAATCTTTATTTCCGTTTTATATGATGACAATAAGAAGAGTTCTGTACTCTAAAGGCCAGGTGGCTTCACTATTGGCAAAGGGTTAAATATCTCCTCAACATCTAATGGAAGCCCTAGGAGTTGTCTTAGTAATGAGGGCGATGAGCTTTGTTTTTTCCAAGTATTGTACCATGGTCCTCCACCCACTTCAAGTGCTGCCAAATCGCTACTGACATCAAGAATGACCTACAACAGGACACCAGCAGATTGATTAAAGTGCGACCATTTATGTTGCCCTTATATATCTCAAATGAGTGAAAACTAGTGCCAAACAAATCACATCTTTGAAGATAAAATACAAAAGAATTGACAATTCTTTCTTCCTCCTATTAGATTAGGAAATTTTAACAATTATATCTTCCTTATATCACATCATTCAAGCACAGTGCTGTTATTAAATTCTGATAGCAATTAGAAGATACTGAAAGACAATTTCAATGCATATAAATAATGAACTTATTCTCTGAACCTTTATGTTAGTTTCTGCTATCCATTGTACATCCATTAGAACACCACATCAAACTCATGAATGTCTACACAATGAAATGAAGCAAAATTATCTTAATGTCCATGGGTGACCAAAGTAGGTCAATGCGACTCTAAAATAGAAGTAATAATAGACACATGCAAGAATTCACAGATGAACATACATCCATACAAGAAGATTTCAAGGACCACCATGCAACTTGAATCATGTTATGAGACCCTAAGTTTGGCATAGAAGAAAAATTGCTATCCCTTTACAAGACTTCACCCATATACAACTCCTTAAATACTTAAGACTCGTCCATTTGAGATTTTCCTTCCTACACAAATGCCTCAATTCTGCTTACTGTAATGTATATCTGCACCCGTGGCTTATTTAAGCTGAACTTTTAACATAGCTCCTTGGCTTCCCCCTAAAGGCATGAAAATGCCCTAATACTGCAATTGTTAAAGACTACATGGTGCGAATGCTTTATATTAGCATCAATTTAATAAAAAGAAAAATTCTTAAGTATGCCAAATTTACTGCCTTGATTAGAAGAAGCAGTTTTACCAACTCAACTCTTTGATCATATAAACCTTTGCTTACCCCAGGAGAGGCTATACTCAAGTCAGCATTCTTGAGATGGGTCCTATGCATTGCACTGTACGTTTTGTGAGATCAACAGTTTCCGTCATAAATAGCTGCAACCATTTTCTAATATAAGCAGTCCTTTGGTTGTCACCTCATGTGTGATCCTTAATGGCCACCTTTGACAAATAGTTTTGGTTTAATAGATTTGCCTTATTTTAAGGTGTTTCATCATGATGTGAAGGGCATCTATTGTTTTGTTTGTATGATATTCTATACCAACCAGGATTGAGTGTCCTAATTGTTGGCTATATAACTATGCCCTGGAAAATGTTGCAACATCTCCTTGCAAAATGACCATTCAGGTTCCAGTTTTTCTCCTGAAGAGTTAGATCATTGGATGTGTTTTCAAAATTTAGCCACTCTTTCCATCAAAATGGCATCTTTCAAATTCCGTCCTATTTTGAATAAAATTATCCACGTAAAACTAACTTCCACTGTAATTTTTGAAGTTAAACATGGCTTTAAGTTTGATATCATTGACCAATGATGGTTAAAGATTATCAATGAATTGCACCAACGACATAATTTCATTGACATGAACCTACTCTACATGTCCAGAACAACCCTCCGTAAATTTAACTTGGCATATCAAAGTTAAAACATCGTGCCTTAATTTTCAGCAGTCTTATGATTAGATGGAAATGGTGATGCTTTATAACATTTATACTCTAGTGACTTTCTTCCATATGCATACTTGACGATTATGTTATTCATCAAATGGAATTGAGCAATTTTTTTGATTAAATGCTGTTAAAAAAGGACAACTAAGGTCCAATTCCACCATAGACAGCTCATTTGCATGAGATGATGATGGCATTGGATTCCTCTTCTCGAGAGGATCAATTTTGACATAAAGGCATGATGGATTCTGACAAGCAGAGATGTATTTTTGAAGTCAAGCCCACAGAGATGGTTTTTGTCAAGGTCGGCCCCACAGTCATGTAGGCTTATGAAGCCCAAGAGACATGACCTTTGACCCACATTGACTTGTATAAATACAAGTTGAGTTGAGATCATTTTGGCACATCCAAAAACACACATCTTCTTCTCTCTCCTCACATGATTGGGCAGTTCGACATCTCTTCTTGGACAGCGAGTTTTCTCTCTCCTCTTCACATGTGCGGATCTGTTTGACTGTAATTTCTGTGATTTCCTGCGGTTGACTTTTCCAGTGCACAGAGCAGCATTGACCAGGATCTTTGACTTCTCCTTTGACTGTGTTTTTTGTGGATTTGGATTCTGCCAGCTAGGCCACACACAGAGATCGAGGCAATCTGTGATGTTTGACCTGTGTTGACCGCAGGACTGTTAGACCCTGTTGACCAAGTTTGACCTGATTTTGTGGCTGCGTTGAGTGCGCTGTGATTGGCTAGAAAGGTAAGTTTCTCTCACCTTTGACCAAACTCCTTTGTGGACTGCTGCTGCTGCGTTGACCATTGACCTTTGCTGGTTAGGGCTTACTGTTGAGTGCTGTTGGCTTCTGTTGACCAGAGACAGAATTGTAGAGATGGAAGAGGTCATCAAATTGACCTAGTTGCAGAGATGTTTAGATCTTCTATTGGGCAAGTCAACTTGTCTGTTGACTTTGACTATTGTATCATTGTACTTATGGATTTCTCTCTCTCTCTCTCTCTCTACATTTGATATTATCAAGAAGAAAAGATCTGTGGCTTTTCCCCCTTGTGGGGTTTTGCCCTAGCTTTAAGCCTAAATCATATAGTGTTCTTTCATCAGTTACCGTCATATGATATTGATTAATGTGATTGCTAATGGAAATCTAATGGAATGGGCTAATGGATTAATAAAGTAACTATCCTAACCAAAGAACATGTTAAGCTAAAATTAACATGGTATTAGAGTTAGGTGAGGACAAGCCCAAGCAAAAAGAAGAATGCAATCACAAGAGAAGTTGTCAAGTTTCCATTGAGCAAGGGACTTTTAGAACGGAGAAGTATCTTGTTGCAAGCCCTAGCAATCATGAAAAGTCTCTAAAGGAGCTAAGAATTCAAGTTTGGGTATATATTAGAGCTGAGCTCAATAGCTCATGAAGGCCACTAATCAAATCTCAAGATGCTAATCATGATTGCAAAGTCCTCCTTCAGCATCTAATGGAAGTAGTCCTATCCTGAAGTGATCTGAGGTTGTGTTAAGCCTTCAAGCCCTTCAGAAATCCAAAAGGTATGTTCTTAATTCAGTTGAGAAGAGGGCTAGTGTCACTATTGACATTCTTTGAAAGAAGCTTTGGTGAGGACCTGTGGCTTTAATTCAACAACAACTAAAATCATTGAGGCACAATTCTGGGCTCTTTTGAAAAGACCGAAGTTCTGAAGATATGGAAACTTGAATCCAATGTCATCTTTTTGCCATGTTGTTTGCTCCTAGAAGCATGAAGGCAGGAAAGACACCTGGAACTACATTGAAAGGCAGGAAAGACATAGTTCTGGAACTACACTGAAAAAGACCTGATTTGGAAACAAAAGAAGATTCAGTTCTGAAAATTCGCTACCTTAGGATCAAATATTTTTTTGTCTAGCAAGAAAGAGTCATATCCAAGCCTCATAAATTCTGAGAAGGTTTGGAAGCCCAGAAATTCGTCTTCAAAGGGATCTGAGTTCCTCAATACAGATGTGAACCTACATTATAATCTCAAAACTAAAACTCAGTACCTAATGAAGGACAAATTATAAGGAAACAGTTTGGTCAAGCTTTGCCCAAGAACCTGAGTTCTGTTGCAGTCCTATTAAGCTCTTCAGGAAGGAGCCGAGTAAGTTGGGAAATCCTGCCATGGAGCTGAGTCTCCTTGTAGTCTTGAGCTTATCCATATGACTAAAGAAGCCACTATAAGGGCCATTGTTGTTTTGTGCATTCATGTGGTAGAAAAGTCGAGTAGCTATGACCTAGTCTCATATATTCATATATATATATATTCTATCCCTATCTACTAAGTAAGCTCACCTGATAAGGGTGTTTGAATGGGCCAACATTCTCGTTGTTCTCTGAGCTTCAAAAGAAAAGGTCTTGGGTGTGCTGGTTGGTAATAAGGCTGAGAGCCTGCAAAGAAAGATCCTCAGTTGTAGAGGATTCATATCATCCCTGTATGAAACATGCAATGTGAGGAGCCCTATTGTGAAGTCTTGTATGTCTAGAAGAAAGCCAAATATTTTGCACAACCTACAACGTATGGCACATGGAGCCGAGTTGGTCTAAACTTATAATCTTTTGTTGATTGCCATGATACATTATCTTCAATAGTGCAGATCTGTGATATAGAGGCCGAGATCCTCAGTACAGTTTCATATCTTATGCAAAATTAAACAGTGAGAAGGATCAACTGACTAAGAGGGAGTTGGTGCCTTTGTTTGGCCTGTTGTTTTGGGAAAGTCTGCTCTCTTTTGTAGAAAGGTTGAGCCTCAGCAAAGAAAGAATTTCTGTGTCTCCTATTTATGCCAAGTCCCAGTGAAGTTGTCCTTGAAACAATTTGTAAGTGTAAAGATACTCATACAGCTCTACTCTGAGCATTCTATAGATTGAAGTCTGAGGCCCTAATCAAAGGTCAAAGACTGTTAGAAGAATTCTCTTCAAGGAGGACAGTGAGAAGATGCCTAGCAGCTGATGAGATGTTGTTGAAAAGATTAGTAGCAGCCATTTATATCTTTGTCTATCAGGTGAAGCAATGGAAGTTCATGCAGCACCTTTATGTTGGCACCTTTGGGTACCCTTGGAAGTCTGGCAGCTAGGAGAAGAAGTGCATGGCACTTTGGAGCAGTTCCTTGTAACAACCCTTATGAGCATGAAAACAGAGGTGCCTTGAAGAAAGTGCATGACAGATTCTGTCTTGACAAGCACGATAAGCAGAAGACCCTGATTTTGGCATCTTGGTGGGTCATTGGGCACTTTGATGCATTGAAGCAGGATCTTATGAAGAATGGTCTTATGGATATGGATGCCTGAATGCAAAGGACCCCTCCTCATCATGGATTGGGTAATTTGATGCGTTGGTAGCAGTCATCTAGCGATGAAGGATAATGCAGCTGTTTTGGGATAATCTCATGGGAGGATTTCTTCACCTTGGTTGAAGAAGGACCATGATGATTCTTCAGAGTTTTCCTCTCTGACCTGAAGCAAGCTTCCTAGAAGTTTGTTGTTGCAGTTGCCTCGTGGAAAGTCTCATCTCTCGTATGAGAAGCTCATGATTGAAGGCTAGATGATCACCTGAAGCAAGGCTTCAGAGGGAGCTATAAAATCCCTGGAAAAATGACCCGATGAATTTTCTTGCCCGATGATTATTGATGAAGGCAAGTCATGAGAATGATGACTCTGATGATGGCTTGATATATATCTCTGTTACCTTAGAGGCTGCATGGAAGCTGCATGATTATGATTGATGACTTTGGTACATGGACCTAAGGGTCAATAATAGGAAAGGGGCAGGTTGTAGATAGCTCGATGATTATGTTTTGGCAAGATCACTTTTCCTATATTCAGAGGGAGCTATGGACGAGATATGTTGATTGGATTGTAAATATACAACTATTGATGATGTCTTCTTAACAAATGATGACCCTCTCATTTATCAATGTAAGAGGAAGTTGACTTTTAAAGTCAAGATGGAAGACCTAGCCTTGATGCACTATTTCCTGCACTTAAAGGTCTGATGAGATGGAGAAGCTGCTGGTCTGGATATATATATATATATATCTATATATATATATATATATATATATATATCTTGTGGGATCCCTGGTGTTCTTGATAAACACCTATCATATGCTTTGCTATAAAGACTCTGAGTCGATCTATGGATGAGCCTCATATATTGGATAGTTGCTTGTTGAGATATCTTTGTGATTCTATTATCTATGGTCGGAGATGCACTGCCAGAATCTAAGATTCCATGGACATTCTAATGCTGGCTCAGTTGGCAGTGTGATGGGTGGAAAGAGCACATCTAGTACTATAATTCTTGATTTTGTTGCTTTGGGAGCACTATTGAGGCTGAATGTATAAAGCAACATGCATGGCTTATTATTATGAAGCCAGTTGGTTGATGCAACTCTTCCATGAGCCATTTGATGTGCTGGTAACCACCGTTGTATATTGCAGAGTGGGATTTGCCTTTCAAAGAATCCCATGTTCAACAACCATTTCAAGCATATTGGCATCATGTACCACTTTATTTGGATACGGTACAACAGGGAGCAATCAAGATCCATCATTTCAAGATGGATGTGCAAATCACCGCCATCCTCTCAAAGCCTCTTGACAAGGTCAAGTTGATCTTCCTTCATAGAGAGGTTGGGGGTCGTGGAAAGAACCTACTACAAGAGTCTCGGTTGAACATTGAGCTCTAGGAGCTCTTGGCGGCCTAGGGTACTTCTTGATGCTATGTGCGACCATAGGGTGAGTGGTTCACCTTCCCCTATAGGTACGTTGTGTACACGGTGAGTGGTTCACCTTCCCCTGTGACACCCTATCATGATATATGAAACATAGGGTGAGTGGTTCAGCTTCCCCTATGGTGGTTGTCATGTGTGTAGAGTGAGTCGTTCACCTTTCCCTACGATTGACGAGATATGCATAGGATGAGTCAGTGTTGCACGAAGCCCCCCCCCCCCCGGTTCCAAGCCTCGAAGCGCGTCCCGTACGGAAGCGCCTAGGAAGCTTGGTCGGAAGTGGCGCTTCCGAATTCGAAAGCGCCGCTTCGGCTTTTTTAGCCGCTTCCTGGAAATTTGGAAGCGTTGTACGGAAGTGCCGCTTCCATGCCTCCGAAGCGCGCTTTGTATGGCGCTTCGGGCCTCAGAAGCGTGGCGCTTCGGAGGAGGAAGCGCACGCTTCCCGTACACTTCCGTACGCTTTGGGCAAGAAGGCCGCACGCAAGGGAAAAAGACATTTTTAAATTTTTTTTTTTTTTAAGTTATGTTAACTTAGCATAAAGGGGGTGGGTTAGGGTGAGGTTAGAGTGAGGTTAAGGCGAGGAATGAAAAGAATAAAGCCCCCATTCATTCCTCATTTTCTCACTTTGAGTTTATGAGAGCTGGAGAAGAGAAGAGAGGAGAGGAGAAGAGAAGAGAGGAAAGGAGAGGAGAAGAGAGGAGAGCTTGGAGGAGTGAAGAAGGAGCTAGGAGAAGGAGGAGGAGCTTGGAGCAAGAGCTTGGAGGACTTCATCTACAAGAGCTAAAGAGGTAAGTTCAAACCCCAAACTCCCTTATTTTTTTGTATTTTTCTCCTCCCTCTCCTACTCTTTCCCATTGTTTCTACTTGCTCCTTTATTTACAGGTTGTCCACCACCTATATCCATATTCCAAGATGATGTTCTTTTGGCTTCTATGTATCATTCCACTCTTGGTTTTAATGATGGCAAAGGGGAATAGGAATAGAAGGGAAGAAACAGAAGAGGACAATGGTCCCAATATGAGTGACCCAATGTATGATGAGGAGGAAGGGGATGAACCTGAAGGGGACACTGAAGCACAAGATGGGAAAGCTACATCAACACCCTTGTGGAACTATGTGACCAAACTTGATGGGGGAAAGGGTGGTGGATCTTACAAATTTGTGTGCCCTCATGGTTGTCATGCAGGAAAACCATATTGTGGTTCATATACCCGTCTGAGGAGGCATCTTTGTGGGGTGCTGGACAGTGATGAAAAAAAGGGTCCTGTGGGGGTAAAATTTTTCCCAAACATTTCAACTGAAGAAAGAAGAAAATACATCCAAATAGAGATGGCTACACAACAAAAAAACAAGAAACAAAAAACTCATTCTGAATCAAGTGCAACCTCTAAATTTGGTAGTTGCTCATCTCCTCATGGTACTTCTGCAAGCTCTGGAGGTAGAAGAACAATAGGGGTTTTCCTTAATGTTGCTGGGAGGGATGATGTGGATGGAAAGATAGACCGTTTTCTTTGTGCTTGCGGTGTACCATTCAATGTGCTTCGCTCTCCCTATTGGCATGAAATGGTAAAGGCCATCAATGAAGCCCCAAAAGGATACAAGGCCCCCAACTATGAGAAAGCTAGAACAGTGTTATTACTTATTAGAAAGAGAAAAAGCTAAGGTTCAAAGAGCTTTGACACATTTTACAAATGAGTGGGTATATTCTGGGGTATCCATTGTATTAGATGGGTGGACAAATATTAGAAACCAACATTTGATAAATGTTCTTGGTGTTTCTTCTAGTGGTGCAGTATTTATTACATGTCATGATTCCTCCTCCATCACTACATCTGCACAAAACATTGCAGATCTCCTATTGAAATCAATCAAAGATGTTGGTCCGAATAATGTGGTTCAAGTGATCACAGATAATGCAGCAAATTGTAAGGCAGCAGGAAAAATTATTGAGCGTACTCATCCACACATCTTTTGGTCTGGGTGCCTGGTTCACACATTGAACCTTTTGATGCATGATATTGTCAAACACAAAGAATGTGGGTGGATTGCTGAGGTTTACAGGAAAGGGAAGCAGCTCATTAAATTCATCACAGGGCATACAAGGGTAAAATACTTCTATGGCACTTACTCCAAGTTGCAGTTGCTTAAAATTGCAAAGACAAGATTTGTTAGTTATTACCTCACCTTTAGGCGGCTAGTGAAGGTGAGACAAGCTTTAACTAATCTGGTGTGTGTTGATTCATGGGATGAAATTAACACTGACATAGATGGTGCTAATGTAGTCAAGGACATTGTTCTTGATAGTTACTTTTGGGGACAGGTTAAATATGTTTTGCAATTCACCAAACCAATTTATTACATGATCAAGTTTGCAGATTCAGATCGACCAGTAATTGGGGAGGTGTATGAGCAAATGGATAGCATGTTGGGGCAGATTAAAGACATTGTTGAGCCTAGCGATACCACCTTGTACAATTATATTCGTGTAGAGGTGGAAAACCGATGGGAAATGCTAAATGTTCCATTGCATGCATTAGCATATGTTTTGACACCTAAATACTATCATCCATCATGGCTTTCAACACCAGCACCTGGGGGGAAAGCAGGAGAAAACCACACCAAGATCAAGAGGTTCACAAAAAATATATGGTTGCATTGAGTAAATTAATCCCTGATGAGGAGGCTGCATTGATACGGAGACAGGTGAGCAACTATATGCTCAACACTGGTCCATTTGGGAGCATGCATGCAGTTAAAGATCGAGAGACTTTTTCTGCTCTTGAGTGGTGGAACATGCATGGAGGGGGTACTCCACTTCTATAGAGTTTGGCATTGCGGGTGCTATCACAGGTGGTAAACACTTCTTCTGCAGAGAGGTGTTGGAGCTCTTATTCTTTCATCCACAGTGTTAAAAGGAACAGGTTGAGTTTAGACCGGGCAGAGAGCTTGGTTTATGTTCATTACAACTTGCAATTGTTGTCCCATTACTGTGAAGATGCAAAGTCTAATAAAGACTTGTTGATTTGGGACAAGAATCCAGAGGAGCCCAATTTGGAGGATGGAGTGTTGGGATTAGAGCAATTAGAGGATGCTCTTATCCAGGTATGTCCATTGTGGTAAGAATTTTCCGATTTTCCCTTATAAAGCATTTCTCTAATTCATGTTTTTAATTTTTTTGTTAACTAGTGTTTTTTTTTTTGCATGAATTTTTTGAGCGATTCCAGGATGATGATGATCGTGTTGATATGCCACCCCCACCCCCATCTGGTCCCTTGGTTCCTACTCCTAGGTTCCATGGTTCAACACCAACAGCAGGGGGTTCTTCTTCATCAGTTTCAGTGCCACGACTTCCACAGGCACCATCTTCTTCATTGCCACCACATGGAGGCCCGCCGCCACGTTCTATTCGTGGTGGAAGGAGGAGAGATTAGTAGATATATTCACAATCTACTACTTTTTGTCATAGATTACTCATTAGACTTGTAGACTTGTGAATTTGAATTTTGAACCTTTTTGGCTTGGCGGTGACCAAGTGACATATTTTGTAAACATTATTATTTGAATTTTGGACATGACAAATGTTGACAGTTGCTCACTTGCTAGATAAATCATAATATGCTCTATGTTTTATGTTTTATAATATGCTTAAATGTTCTATGTTTTATAATATGCTTAAAAATTTGATGTATGTTTGTAATAGCTAGAATATAGATGATTGTTGTACATACTAGTAACTACAATGGAATCATGGATGCCATATCTATCTTGATTTATGCAAAAATATGCATGTTTTCATGTCTTCTACAATTAATTTGGTATTTGGGATGTTTGTTTTGAGTATAAATGCAAAAAAATAAACTATATATATATATATATATATATATAGCAGACGCTTCCGCGGATGCTTCGCTTCCTAGATTTTTGGAAAATGACGCTTCGGCGTCCCCGCTTCCAAAAAACGCTTCCGCTTCGCTCCCGCTTCGTGCAACATTGGGATGAGTGGTTCACCTTCTCCTATGGCATATGTGCAGGATGAATGGTTCACCTTCTCTTGCGGATGCCCCAACATACATCCTACCCATGTAGTCTGAAACTCATGGGAAGTACCTCTCACCTGGCCAATGAGTTGGGAAAAGAGGATAGGGACCATAGCAGTACAGATGGACGCATCGTGTACTGTCATGTTGATTTGGGGTAGCATCAGATGTGCTCTAGCCACGAAAATTGGTGGAGAGGCTAAGGCACATGAGATCTCCAATACCCAGAAAGGGCTTGGGTAGCTTCTAAACAGTTTGAGAGATATTAAAATAATTAATATTTTTTAATAGTCCCTAAGTTTAAACTTAGGGAAAATAAAATATTAATGTGTATTAATATAAAACTGTGTTAGAATGGTTCAAAAGACATGGATCAAGCCAGATCTAATCTTAGCTGTTGATTAGGGACTTAATCTTGGTCGTTGATTTGTCAACAAGAAAAGCATAAGAGGAGGCTTGAGGGTCACTTGGAGAACACACCAAGAGATCAAAATTTTGACTTTCTGGGGTTGGGTTTGCTGAGAAAGTTGAGAAAGTGATCTGGAGTTGCAGTTGAGGGGCAGTGAATACAGACGTAGAGAGGCAGAGATAGTGCCGGGAGGATCAGCGCAGCAGTCAGGAAAGCTGACGCAGAGGGTAGAAGACGCTGACACAGTCCCTAGAGGCTGACACTGGGGTTTTTCGTGGCGCAGATTGGAGCTGAGGAGCTACTGGAGTGTTTATCCGGGGTTACAGCTGGAGCATTTGTCTCCGAAGGAGAGGTACTACTGCCGAGATTTTTCTCTGTTGGGTGAGCCGGATTTGGCACTCAGATTGTATTCTGAAACTGCTTAATAAATCAAACCCTTAGATAGTTGCACCGGTTTTCCCGCATTAGGTTTTTCTGGGGACATTAGTCCAAAAATAATGGTGTCATTTGTGTGCTTGTTTCTGTTTCCTTCAGTTGATGATCTATAATATGTTGAGCATGTACTTGTATTTATTTCCAGTGTGTACATGGTAAATAACTTGTTAATTAACAAAACAAGTAGGTATGAATAAATCAATAAAGTGCATGAAGGGTTTCTAACGTGTCAAACTTAGAAATTCCAACATGGTATCAGAGCATGGTTGCAAATCACAGGAGAACTGAGGACATCAGCCGAACAGAGCAGCAACAACAGAAAATAGTTGTCCTGAGTGACAGAAGTTGTTCCTAACAGAGTAGCAGCAAGGAAGGGGTGACTCAGTGCTTGCGTCATCAAGATTGAGCCAGGAAGAGGCAGCGCAAAGGCTGAGGGAGGCATAGGCAAGCTCATGCAGAGCCACGTAGAGGCCAAGATGGCTGACGCAGTTGGCTGAGGAGGCTGATTTGCCGGTGTCGGGATTGCACAGAGCCTAGGAGCTCTAACCTTCAGGTTATTGGGGTTTAGGAGGTTGTGGGTAAGTTGCAGAGTGGAGTTGGTGGGGAACTGTAATCAAAATAGTACCTAACAGGGCAAGCCCAAGGTAGAGGGAGTTGTTACCGAGGCGGATTTCTAGTCAAGGAATCTGGATCAGTGTTGTTGTTGCACAGACGATCGGAGAGGGCACTTGACGTTGGCAGCAGGATTTCCAGGTTGGAAATCGGGACTCAGAGGGAGTCCAGAAGAGAACTTCCAGATGGGAAGTAGAGAGACTCAGCAGGAGTCGAACCGAGAACTTTTAGATGGGAAGTGGAGAGACTCAGCAAGAGTCGAACCGAGAACTTTCAGATAGGAAGTAGAGAGACTCAGCAGGAGTCGAACCAAGAACTTCCAGACGGGAAGTGGAGAGACTCAGCAAGAGTCAAACCAAGAACTTCAAAGCAGGAAGTAGAGAGACTCAGCAGGAGTCGAACAAAGAACTTCCAGACAGGTTGGATGAGGCATCTTTTCTGTTCTGTGTGCCATGAGTGCACACACACCACTTGAGCAGAAGTGGGGAGACATCAAGCTGTAGTTAGGTGGACTACAGGCGATGAGGGGCAGGATCCTCGAGTACCCACCTCTTGGATTAGACCTTGCTATGCAGGATCCTCGAGTACCCAGCCTCTTGGATTAGACCTTGCTACGGGAGCCCCGAAGAGGAGTAGCAGTATTGGTGATGTCAGTGGAGACGGATGCAGATGGAGCGACAGAGGGATCTACAGTGTAGGATTCCCAAGACATCGCGAGGCTAGCAAGTTGCAATAGTGCAAGAGGCACGGGAGCGTTGCACCAGTGCAGTATGGCACTGAGAGGTGTGAAACGGTGCGAGATGCATGGAGTTGTTGCAGCAACACAGGTTGGAGAGGGAGCACTTGTCAATGACAGAGGGAGCTTCAACATTAAGAGTACTCTAGCCTGACAGAGAGGTCAGAGTTGGGAGATCAGTTACTTACTTCTCAGTAACTAAGTTGCAATGCAACAGTTAGCAGTGGTAGTGCTATGGGCAGCACGATGCAGCATGATGCAAAGGGAGTGGCAGTATGGATGCAGCCGTGGCAGTGGCAGGGCCATGGGTAGTAGTACAGGATGCAGGAGTGCAAAGGATGTTGGGCAGCAGGCCAAGCATCAACATAGGGACTGATGCCGGATGATCAGAGTGATGCTCAATGAGGAGTATTACTAGCGCACAATCCTCGCTAAGAGGGAGTGTTGATTTGGGGTAGCATCGGATGTGCTCTAGCCACGAAAATTGGCGGAGAGGCTAAGGCACATGAGATCTCCAATACCCAGAAAGGGTTTGGATAGATTCTAAATAGTTTGGGAGATATTAAAATAATTAATATTTTTTAATGGAGTCCCTAAGTCTAAACTTAGGGAAAATAAAATATTAATGTGTATTAATATAAAACTGTGTTAGAATGGTCCAAAAGACATGGATCAAGCCAAATCTAATCTTAGCCGTTGATTAGGGACTTAATCTTAGCCGTTGATTAGGGACTTAATCTCAGCCGTTGATTTGTCAACGAGAAAAGTATAAGAGGAGGCTTGAGAGTTACTTGGAGAACACACCAAGAGATCAAGATTTCGACTTTCTGGGGCTGGGTTTGCTAAGAAAGTTGAGAGAGTGATCCGGAGTTGCAACTGAGGGGTAGTGAATACAGAAGCAGAGAGGCAGAGATAGTGTCGGGAGGATCAGCGCAGCAGCCGGGAAAGCTGACGCAGAGGGCAGAAGTCGGAACTGCCAGGAAAGCTGACGCAAAGGGCAGAAGCCGGGAATAGCCGAAACTGCCGGGAACTGCTGGGAAAGCTGACGCAGAGGGTAGAAGCTGAAACTGCTGGAATTGTTGGGAAAGCTCACGCAGAGGGCAGAAGCCAGAACTGCCGGGAAAGCTAACGTAGAGGGAAAAAGCCGAAACTGCCAGGAAAGTTGACACAAAGGGCAGAAGCCGGAATTGCTAGAACTGTCGGGAAAGCTGACGCAAAGGGCAGAAGAGGCTGACACGGTTCCTAGAGGCTGACGCTGGGGTCTTTCGTGGGATAGATTGGAGCTGAGGAGTTGTCAGAGTGTTTATCCGGGGTTTCAATTGGAGCATCTGCCTCCGAAGGAGAGCTACTACTGCAGAGATTTTTCTCTGTTGGGTGAGCCGGATTTGGCACCCAGATTGTATTTTGAAATTGCTTAATAAATCAAACCCTCAGATAGTTGTATCGGTTTTCCCGCATTGGGTTTTTCCAGGGACATTAGTCCAAAAATAATGGTGTCATTTGTGTGTTTGTCTCCATTTCCTTCAATTGATGATCTGTAATGTGTTGAGCTGTTGTTGGTCACTGTTGATAATATCAGCGATATTCGAAAATATCGCGATATTTTCGGCAAAATGATATATCGCTGAGAAAATATCGCGCTATTTTCTGTTTTGAAAATATCGAAAATATCGACAAATATCGCAATATTTTGAAAATATTGGCAAAATATCGACTACGTTTAAAAATTTGAAAAATTTATTTTTTATGCTTGCCGATATTTGCCAATATTTTCACCGATATTGCCGATAAGATGTTTTCTAGACCCTCGCCAATATTTTGCCAATATCAATATTATCAACATTGGTTGAGCATGTACTTGTATTTATTTCCAGTGTTTACATGGTAAATAACTTGTTAATTAATAGAACAAGTAGGTAGAATAAATCAGTAAAGTGCATGAAGAGTTTCTAACGTGTCAGACTAAGAAATTCCAACATGGTATCAGAGCGTGGTTGCAGATCACAAGAAAACAGAAGGACATCAGTGAAATAGAGCAGTAGCAGCAAAAAACAGTTGTCCCGAATGACAAAAGTTGTTCCTAACAAAGTAGTAGCAAGGAAGGGGTGATGTAGTGCCTGCGTCATCAAGATTGAGCAAGGAAGAGGCAGCGCAGAGGCTGAAGGAGGCAAAGGCAGGCTCACGCAGAGGCCAGGAGGGCTAATGCAGTTGGCTGAGGAGGCTGATTTGCCGGTGCCGGGATTGCATAGAGCCTAGGAGTTCTAACCTTCAGTTTACTGGGGTTTAGGAGGCTGTGGGTAAGTTGCAGAGTGGAGATGGTGGGGTATTGTAGTCAGAATAGTACCTAACAGGGCAAGGCCAAGGTAGAGGGAGTTGTTGCCGAGGCGGATTTCTAGCCAAGGAATCTGGATTAGTGTTGCTGTTGCATAGACGATCGGAGAGGGGCAACTTGATGTTGGCAGAAGGATTTCCGGGTGCGAAATCGAGACTCAGAGGGAGTCCAGAAGAGAACTTCCAGACGGGAAGTAGAAAGACTCAGCAGGAGTCGAACCGAGAACTTCCAGACGAGAAGTGGAGAGACTCAGCAGGAGTCGAACCGAGAAATTCCAGATAGGAAGTATAGAGACTCAGCAGGAGTCCAACCGAGAACTTCCAGACGGGAAGTGGAGAGACTTAGCAGGAGTCGAACCGAGAACTTCCAGGCAGGAAGTAGAGAGGCTCAGCAAGAGTCGAACAGAGAACTTCTAGACAGGAAGTGTTGTCGCACAGATTGTCACGGCAACACTCAGATCGGGCGCTGTCACCCTGATCCCCGATCTCTCCGTTTGAGCCTGTCTCTCGTGGCTAAGGGGGGTAGACCCTATGGGACAATGGATAACCAACTGTGGACCAGTTGGGTTGGGAGACACGAGGGGAGATAAGTACTTAATTGATTTTATTAAGTTAATAGACCAGTGCCTTATAGAGTTAATGACTGAATGATTATCTATCAAATGTTATGGAAAGATGAACTCATTAACAATCATTTACCATCAGATAACTCAAACAATGATTAACCTTTACCAGATGCGAGATAATCGATAAATGCTCAATGGTTCAACGATATCCAAGCAATTAAAACTCAATAACGATATTCCAACAATTAAAATTCGAAAGGCTTGAAATAACCACGTAATTTCAAATGCTAACCAGTTATCACTTTTACATAGCTAACTTCAAGATGAACATTAAGTGCATTTAGCTATAGAAAAATACCACAAAAGACACCAAAATGATTTTTCACTTTTTAGCTCAGCTTTTTCAAAAAAAATTATTTATTTATTTATTATTATTATTATTATTTTTTTAATATGTTTCTAAGCTAAAAAAAAAAAATCAAAATAGAACAAAAATAAAATTCCAAATTAAAATCTAACTTGAAACCATAAAGGAAATTTTTATATTTTATGATTTTTTTTTTTTGTTTTTTAAGATCAAAACAAAACAAAATTATAAAAAAACCTAAAAGAAATCAATACTTAATCTCTATATGAAAATGAAAGTCAAATTCTTTTATTTTAAATATTTTTTATTTTTTTTTTGTTTTTAAAAATTCTAAATTTAGATTCTAAATTAACATCTAATTCAAAATCAAACCCTAAACTAAACTAAACTAAGAACTGAAAACAAAAAAAAATAAAAATAAAAATAAAAACTTAAATCTAATCTAAACTTAACACTAACTTTAAGAGAAAAATCCAACGCTAACCCAAACAATGAAATGGAAATATGCGAATAACAATGTTAAATCATATAACTACCAAAAAAAAATCGAAATTTCATTCACTGTTTGGAGCGTTTGCAGGCAGGACGACGGTGAAAGGAAAAGACGGTTGAGAAATGGACGAGGGAGAAAATGCAGGTGGACTGGAAGCTCAACGACAAAAGGAGGAGATTGCGGCTGAAAAAAAAACGCGGGTTTGGCATATGGCTTAGCACTGAGCAGCACACAAAAGGAGAAAGTTGGACGAGGCAGCGTGAGGGGATATCGGTGAAAAAAAAAATGTGTGGAAGAGAGTGGGAGCTGCAGAAGGAAGCAGCGTGGGAGCTGAGGGACTTTGAAAGGGTTTCGAATGGCAGCTGTTGTCGCGCAGATTGGCACGACAACGCTCAGACTGGGGGCTGTCACCCTGATCCCCGGTCTCTCCGTTTAAGCCTGTCTCCCACAGCTAAGGGGGGTAGACCCTGTGAGGTGGTGGAGGCCAACTGCCAAGCAGTTGGATTGGGAGACACGAAAGGAAACCAGCACTAAAAAGATTTTGTTAAGCTTAATAGACCAGTGCCTTATGATATTGGTGCTTTAAATGATTACTTGCAGGACAATATAAGGACATGAAACATAAACAGCAATCATTTATCATTAGATAATGAGAACAATGCTTTAAATATCCAGTAAAACACAAAGTTCATCAAATGACGATATCCAGCAAACTAAGAGAAATAAATTGCTTCAAACAACAGAGAAACCAGATATCAATTTCATGCTCAGATCTCAGCGTGAAAGATACAGCATAAATAAAAGACTGGAACTGGCAAAATAAATTTTCCAATTTTTTTTTTTTATATTATTAAAATCAAATTTAAAATCTATTTGCAATCAAAACTAACGCTAATACATGAAAATTTAAAGAACTCTAAACTAAATGAAATAAAGTCTAATTTAAAAAAAAATAAAAAAATCTAAAACATGAACTTAAACATTCATTGAAACATTAACAAACTACATTCCTAAACTAACCCTACAACTACAATTCCCACACTAAGACAAATCTGAGGCTATTCGAAATATAAATCAAAGGGAACGCATCAAAAATGATAACGAGGGCAGCGAAAATGCTATGAAGACCAAACCCTCGCGTAAGATCTCAGGTTGAAAGAGGATACGACGCCCAAACAAAAAAGACTCACACGATACGCAGACGCCAAGGCAAAAAATCTGAGAAATTTCGACCATGAAAACGATTTTGAAGCAAATGATTCAGTGCGTGAAAGTATAACCACCAAAAAAAAAATGAGCAGTCAAATTCGACGTTATACCCAGAACAGAATTCGATTTTTTCTTACTGCCACTGACTGCGTTTTTTCTTTTAAAACATGAATCGAAACCCTGCTACGTGAGAATCGTGAGCAAACTCCGGTAAAAAGAAAATGAAATTCGCACTTCGGGCAACAGCGAACGATATCAAACGTTTTGGATTTCCCCTTGATTATTTGCTGGCAGGCTGCGCGCGAGTTTGAAAGGCTCGACGGAATAAATTCTGAGCGAAAGGGGCAGAGACAGTAGAGAGATGTCACACGGAGGGCAGAGACTTCGACGGCGTGAGACAGCAGCTGGCTTCGGGCACGATTTGCATATACAGGTCTGCTGGCGAGGTAAATGCAGTGTTTGCAGGGTTTCAGGTATAGTGTCTTGGCTGCGGTGAGTAAAAGACTGAGTGGAATGAGCAACGGGTAGGCTGGATGAAAATGCGAGTTAAAGAAAAACGCCACCCTCACTACACGCAGAAAAAAAAATGGGAATGTCTTGCTCATACGCAGGCAGGGAGAAGGGATCACGTACAAAAAGAAATTTATCTGGCCCGTCGGCAAGAAAACATAATCTTTAACGCTATGGCTTTCATATCTCCTTCGATGGCAGACAGAGAACGATTTCGTGGCTTGCAATGATTTTAATGGCACAGCTCTTGAAAACAGGATCGAGTTTAGAAGCTTACCTGGACCTTGACAGCGGTATGAAGGAGTGTTGAATGCTACGTAAAATGGCCACGAAGATCTGCTTTCAAAAGAAAAATTATCCCTGTAGCAGAACTAAACACTGTAATCTGCAAAACTGAAAACGAAATTTGGCGGACATACACAAACTTTTGCAGTAAAACCCTTGCAAATTTGCCCAAAATCACAAAAATTACAGCTCTGGACAGCTAGATTTGACAATAATTGCAGTAATACTTTTGAAATATCAGAAAATTTGAACTTTACTGTGAGCAGAAAGAAAATTTCTCAATGTAAATCATGAAATAAACTTTTAAAAAAAAATTAACCCAGGGCACAATCAGCTGGGCTCTGCACAGAACAGCCTGTGGGAGTCGGCTGGTTCAGCCCAGAACTTCCCCAAACGCCCACAAATACCCTGCACCTAAAGGTTTCCTGCACACCTCAAGCAAACATCAGCAAAGAGGGCAAGAAATGCTGCTAGAATTCAAGGAATAATGGAGATACCTGCCATTATTCCAGAAACCCTACAACATTCAAACCCTAACACGTGAGCAAGATACCTGTACTCACAATGCTCTGACAAAAACCAGCTATTTTAACTGCTGAAAACTGAAATATGCAGAAAAGCAAACATCTCACAGCAATTCCAGAGAGTAACACCAGCCAGTTTGAACCCCAAAGTCTTCTTTATTAATCAGAAATCAGATTACAAGAGAGCTTTCAGTACAGACTCACAGATCAGATGCTTTGAAATGACCCCCTAAGACCCTATATAAAGGAAATGATCCTAACGGTTAGTTCGAGTGATCCATGTAGAAATGATCTCGACCGTTGATGAGGATCAAGACATCTCTTGATCTCATCCGTCGATTTATTAACTTAAAATATTATTATTTTATTAGTTAGGGTTTTTGCTTGATTTTTTAATTTTTTATTATTTTTCATTATTTTATTATTTTTATTCATTTTTTAATTTTTTAATTCATTTTAAAATGGATCACTGAACTAGACCTTCAGAAACATCACCTAGGACCTAGGACTTAGGACTCATGAGGGGATTTAAAATACTTCTCGACCCTCAGGACACATTACATCATGACTTTTACAAAATTACATCTTAAGGGACAAACCCATTTAATAAAACACCCAGCTCTGCGACACAACGATAATCTAGCAGATCAACACACTAGGACTCTCCTAAAGTTCTAATGACAAAATCAATCCCGGCTTTGGGGTCAGGTTTGAAGGAAAACTCTGCCGATCCGTGGATCGGTGAGACAAAAAACCTTCCGGGACGTAGATTATCATCAGAAAGTTAGGTCCACCTAGGCAAATTACATACATGACTTCATGTCTGCTAAGATTATTTACAGTTAATACATGCAGACTGGGTTTACAATCAAAAAGATCAAACTGCTGATGATGGCAGGATGGCACGGACATGCTGATCAGGTGCTGCTTCTTTCGGTCAAGAAAAAACGGGGTGCACTGCATGGGTAGTTGACCAGTAGGGGTCAACAGCAGCGAATGGAATGGACGCGAGTCAGGGAGGAGAAAAACGATGGGCAGTCAATGGCAGCGATGGAGATGTGAGAAGCTGCGTTTGAGGATTAATTTGTAGGTTTGCGTGGAACATAGAGGGACGCAGATAGCGCTTGTTTTGCAGGTTGATCTGATGACGAAGGGTAGAATGGAGGGGATAGCTGTGTAGAAAGATGTCTGAGGCAGCAATGGACTGCGAAAATGCTCGCTGCATGAAATCAATGTGTTTTCCAGGTGCGTGAGCAGAGAGAGAGGATGATACTGCAGCGTGGGTAGGATGCAAGTGATGCGTAGGATGGTGAGAATCATAGAAGGGAATGCTGAGGGAGAATGCGTGGAGATGGAAAGGAAAATGCGTAGATGAAATCGCAGCCAACTCAATGCAAAGGGATGCACGTAAGCAAGGAGGGCTGCAGAGAAGCGTGGGAAATGACAGTAGGGCTGGGGCTCTAAACGAAATTTCGAAATGTACAGCGAAATCCCATCAGGCAACCAACAATTAAAATACTTTCCAGAGACCCTGATAAAGTTACTTGAGCCACTTGTCTTCAGCTTTGTTGATGAAACCCTCTCAAAAGACTTCCAGATCTGAAAATAACAAAGGTTCAAACCCTTGGATAGCCAAAACAGTAACCCTGCAAAAATTGGTGGTGAGGCCAGATCTTACCCCTAGGGCCTAGATCTAGCTTCCAACAAGAAATCTCTTCCTGCAATCTGCAAAAACAGGAAAACCAGAGGCAAAATATACAAGGACAAAACCCAAAATTTAAGTAAATAATTACAGCTTTATGACTCTACAATAGCCAGATTTATCAGTGATCCACTAAAATATTTTCAGAACTTTAGATTTACTATGAGGCACTTCAGAAAATTTCTCATGCGTTCAAAAAATGATAGACCCGGAATTAAAACTGGCTGGGCTCTTCAAGAAAATGCTTTGCGGGAGTTGGCTGGTTCAGCCGAGAACTTCCCCAAATGCCCACTAATTTTCTCAATTTGGATTTCCTGCACAGCTCACTTCAACTATCAATAAAGAGGGAAAAAACAATACTAAATTCCAAATCCAATGGAGATACCTGCCATTACTTTCAGAAATTTTATTACCATTAAAACCCTAGTGAATGAACAAGATACCTGTGTTCAACATCACTCTTCACCAAGCTATTACTAATGGTTGAAAATAAAACTATGCAGAAAATAAAACAGCTTATAGCACTTCAGGAGAGTAACACCAACAAGATTTCAACCCCAAAGTCTTTCTTTATTGCACCAGAAAAAGTTTACAAGAGAGCTTCCTTCAGCACAACACTCACAGATCGAATGATCTCAAATCACCCCTAACACCTTATTTAAAAGAAAAATTCCCAACGGCTAGTTCGAGTGATCCATGTCAAAATGATCTCGTCCGTCGATGAGGATCAAGATATCTTTTAATTTTATCCGTCGAATTAAAAATTAAAATTTTCCATTTGTTTTCTCAAAATTTTGACCTTTTTATTATTTTATATTATTTTATTATTTTTATTTTTTAATTATTATTATTATTTTTATCTATTTTTTAATATATATATATATATTTTCAATTTCTTTAATTTTTATTTTTTGGATCCTTGAACTTAGCCTTCTAAAAAATTACCTAGGACCTAGGACTTAGGACTTATGAGGGGACTAAAACATTTTCTAACCCTCAAGACACTTTACATCATGACTTTTACAATTTTACATCCGAAGGGGGAAAACCCATTTGACATAGACCCTCATAGACCACCCAGTTCTGCAACCAAATATAATCTAGCAGATAAACACACTAGGATTCCCCTAAGATTTTAATGACAAAATTCATTTCGGCTTTGGGGTTAGGCTGAAGGAAAACTCTGCCGATCATGGATCGGTGAGACAAAAAACCTTCCGGAACGTAAATTATCACTAAAAAATTAAGTCCACCTAGGCAATTTACATACATGACTGACATCTGCTAAGATCATTTACAATTTACACATGCAGACTGGGTTCACAACATAACACGATCAGGTTGATGATGGAAGTCGAATGGCACAGACACATCGCTGAAGCGCTATCCCTTTTGAAAAAAAGGGGGTGTACTGCTATGGGTAGTTGACATGTAGTGGTCAATAGGAAGTAGACTAAGTAGGAGTCGAACAGAGAACTTCCAGAGGGCAAGTAGACACAGCAGGAGTCGAACAGAGAACTTCCAGGTGGGAAGTAGAGAGATGTTAAAATTGGCAACTAGGGCCAAAATCCATGTGGGTCATCTTATTCATGGCAGATAATATTTTTATTAGATTCCTCTCGTCGAGAGATGTAGGATTGATCTAAAGATCATCCGATTCTAATAAGTATTTATGGAGACATGAATTTATTTTGATTATGGAATAATTATCAAGACAACCTACAACTCATGTAGGCTCAAAAGCCCAACAGTCGCATCTATTCAATCATCAACAGTTGTGTATAAATACAGGAGGCCTTTTCCTCATTTGGACTCACTCAACTCATCACATCTCTCTCTCTCCTGCGCAGAAAAGAGGCTCTTCTCCTACTATGTAGAAAGAGACTCTTCTCTCACACGTGTGGAAGGAAGACACAGAATTTAGCGTTGCAACTGAAGATCGGAAGTTTGACCAGCGTTGACCATCAGACTCTCTCTCAGAACTGCGCTGTAGGTGGAACTGACTCTCCTCTAAAGGCCACATTTTTTGGTGAAGGAATCACGCTGATTCGACAGTCGGTTTGCAAGATATTGTCTGCGCTAGTTTGGCTAATATAGGGTTTGCTGCTGCTGATGTAAATCAGATTTATGTACTATTTCTCTCTGCTGTTTTATTGAAGATAAAGGAAGATTTGATCAAAGGGTTTCCCCACATTGGGGTTTGTCCTTGGCTAGCCGCCACATCTTGTGTCTCTTGTCTTGGCTTGTTTTCTGTTGATCATTTAATGTTTTATCTGCACTTTACTTTATGCACATGTGATTGCTAATCTGTGGATAATAATAAGAAAGAAAAGTAAACTGCTATAAGCATAGAACATGCCATAACTTAACATGGTATTGGAGGTGAGGTGAAGACAAAGCCCGAGCAAGAGCAAGAGCAATCACCAAAGAGAAGATTGGCAAGGCTATCCTAAAAGAACTATGGGGTCCTCAACACTCTTCCCTGCCGATGACAAGCTCCGTGAAAAAGCTGACTATCACGGATGGAAGACATCTCTCAATCTAACCTTAAAAGATCAAGGAGTGTTGGACCATGTGAGAGGCAATATTGTTGAGCCTCCATCAAATGCACCCGTTGCTGCCAGGAACAAATGGAAAACCGGTGAATTCAAAACAAAGAAGATCATACGGGACTCTATCGACAAGCGCTTGGTGGCCTACATCTCCGACCTGAACAACTCCAAGGAAATTTACGATAAACTGGTGAGTTTATTTAAAGTTAATGATGCAAATCAAGTCTTGTTTCTTAGAAATAAGTTGAAGGAAATTAAGAAGGGCAAAGATGAGAGTATGCAAGCATACTTCTTAAGAATCACCGAGATCAGGAACAATCTCCTATCTATTGGGGAGATTATTACTGATAGGGAAATGGCACTCACGACTCTTGGAGGATTACCATCCAAATGGTACGTGTTCAAGACTACTCTTCTGAACAATAATGTAATTCCTGGTTTCGAGGAATTAATGGCTAGATGCATTCAAGAAAAAACAAGGGTAGAGGAGCAAGAAATGCCCATGCCTAAAAGTCCTCCTGCTGCCTTTTCTTCTCATGCTAAGAAAAGAAATAATTTCGGGACTAAATAAGAAAGAAAGGCTGGACCTAAGAGTGGAAGAAAAGGACGATGTTACATTTGCGATAAAGCAGGTCACTATACTAGGACGATGATCAAAATCCCTCTCATGGCAATCAAAGGACTGGCAAAATTTAATAGCAAAGGTAAAAGGAGTGTTGGAAATCAAGGAAGAGGACAACCATTCAAGAAGGCAAGAAATTCCAGGTATGAGTCTAACACTGTTGACAATAAGCAGGATGAATATTATCTACCAGTTGCTCTATCTACCTCTGCTCCTCCAGACTTGCTGGGAAATTGGCTTATTGATAGTGGTGCCTCAAGGCACTTCATTGGTTACAAAGAAGTTCTCCATAATCTGATAGAGAAAGAAACCAACGTGGAAATTTTCCTTGGAGATAATATGAAATATCTCGTTAAAGGTGTAGGCAATGTCTCTCTTAAATTGAATCAAGGTAATACAATCCACCTACAGGATGTATTATATGTACCTGATCTCAAAAAGGACCTGGTGTCCATTTCGGCAATGGAAGACAAAGGCTACAAGGCGGCTTTCAGCGATGGCAAGGTACGTGCATGGAAAAACAATATTAAAAATGCCTTCACTCTTGGGTTTCGAGTTGATTCATTATATCAGGCTGGAGGAAGTCCACTAGGTGTCATGTCTTGTGACACATCTCTTCAGTCCAAACTATGGCATCGGAGGTTTGCTCACTTTCATTATAAAGCTCTACCTGATGTAAGAAAAATAGTGACCGAGATGCCCGAGTTTAGATTAGAGCAGGGAGGTGTACGTACCGGATGTGCTAAAGGAAAGCTAAAAAGGGGACCATTCCCCTCAAGCCAAAGCAAAACCTCCGATATATTACAACTGGTTCACTCAGACATATCTGGTATGATGCCTGTGAACTCCTTGGGAGGATATTCATATTACCTTACTTTTACAGATGACTATTCTCGAAAGACTTGGATATACTTCTTGAAAAAGAAGGATGAAGTGTTCTCTTGGTTTCGACACTTCAAAGCCTTGATCGAGAATCAAACCGAAAAGAAGATCAAGATCTTAAGGACTGATAATGGGATTGAATATGAATCTAACGAGTTTCATGACTTTTGTAAAGAGGCTAGCATCAAGAGGGAGACTACTACACCATATACTCCTGAACAGAATGGTGTGGCGGAAAAGAAGAACTGTACGATTGTGAAAGCTGTCTGTGCCATGCTCCATGATCAAAGACTTCCAAAGTTTCTATGGGCCGAAGCTACAAACACCACCGTATATGTACAAAACCGATGCCCTCATCAAGCATTGGGTTCCAAGACTCTTGAAGAAATGTTCACCGATAAGAAATCTGATGTATCTCATTTTAGAATTTTTCGAAGCCCTATATATTTTCATGTGTTGAAAGAGAAAAGGAATAGATTGGGTGCATCTGGAAAAAAAGGAATCTTCGTGGGCTATGGTGAAAATACTAAGGGCTATAGAATCTATGTAGCTGGTCAAAGGGAAGTCGTGATTAGTCATGATGTCACCTTTGACGAAGATATGGCTCTTAGCAAGGTGGACAATCTTCTGACTTTGAGGAGCTCTCAAGAAGCCGACACCAGGGAACTGAAAGAAAAGGATGATGAAACAATGCCTAATGTGGAAGAACCCATGGATCCGATTGATCCTCCTCCACATGAGCCTTCCTCTTCTAGAAAGAGGCCTTCATGGCTTAGGGGGCTACTTGATGATGCTGAAGGACATGCTGCACCTCAAGGAACCTTCGGTGAAAGTAAGAAACCCAACAGGTATCAGGGATACCTGACCATCATGAACATGATCATACAAAATGAGCCTTCATCATTCTTAGATGCCGTCAAGCATCAAGTATGGAAGGATGCTATGACCGAAGAATATGAGTCTATTATGAAGAATGATGTCTAGGAAGTAGTTCCCAAACCCTAGGACAAGACAGTTGTCACTTCTAAATGGTTTTACAAGATAAAGCATGCAGCAGATGGAAGTACGGAAAAAATACAAGGCTCGTTTTGTCGCTCGTGGCTTCTCCCAGAAGGAAGGTATAGACTATGATGAGATATTTGCATCTGTTGCCATATATACCACCATCCACTCGATCATAGCCTTTGCGGCTTCACAAGGATGGAACCTACATCAGATGGATGTCAAAACCACATTCTTGCATGTTTGATCAAAGAAGAGGTCTATGTGGAGCAACCCAAAGGATTTGAGATTTATGATCGAAAATCTCATGTATGCAGGTTGAAGAAGGCTCTCTATGGGCTAAAGCAAGCACCTCGAGCATGGTATGAGAGGATCGACGGCTACTTGATGATGCTGGAATTCACTAGGAGTGAAGCCGACCCTAATCTCTACTTTAAGGTTGAAAATGACAAACCTCTCATACCGATGCTGTATGTGGATGACCTCTTTCTAACAGGTGCAGACCCTCTCATTCACAAATGTAAGAGGGAGTTGGCTTCTGAATTTGAAATGGACCTAGGACTGATGCACTATTTCCTAGGACTTGAAGTCTGGTAGAAGCCAAGGGAAATTTTCTCTATTCATATCCATCTATCCAAGTCGAATCCATCCAATCTATCACTAGAAATATGGACAATCCCATGAAATCATAAAACTACCCTATTTCCTAGGGATTTTCTGGATGACTAGACATGTTTGACAAGCCTTGACTGGGCCTAATTTAACTTGTTTTGACCAAACCAATTGGAATTAGTTCAGTCCTAGTTCCCAAGCTTTCCATTCATGTATCTAGCTCGAGCCCAAGTGTCCTGCAAATATGTCATCCACATAGCCATTACGGGAATTTCTGATTCTGTCCAAAAATACTCTTAAAACCCAATTTTTGCAAAAATATCTAAAAATTGAAAAACATAATTTATTTGCTTGAATATGCATAATAAGGTCAAAATAAGGTGTATATGGATGGTATATGGTGGAAAATGATGGAAATTAGGTGGATTTTAATAAGCAAAATTTGATAAAAAACGAGGGCCAACATCTCCCCCTTGCTTACTCTCAAGCATGTCCTCATGCTTGCCTCTGTCTCCTTGACCTTTTATTTCTAAATGCTGACTGGCCGATTGATGTACCTGTGGCTCTGACCCTTGAAGATGAAGCTTTCTCTTGTGCTACCTGTAAAAGGATATCTATGCCTTCATGTACTTTTTCTCCTTTCCTTTTCTCCGTTTTTCTAAAATAAAAATAAAAATTCATCCTTTCTCTTTGAAATGTTGCTCTTTGTAATATTCTTCACCTATCAATGGATTTTTTTTTTTTTTTTGCTTGGGCTATGTATTCTGGAGTGATGGAAACAAAAATGTTTCTGATGTGTGATGAGGTTTCACCACCAACACACAAATACAACAACTTTACATTATTCTTCCTCTCATGATAAAACACCAGAAATAACACCAATAAATCATTTTGGATGAGCAGCTTCAGAGAAGACAACAAATAAAACTTGAATTTTGTAATACATTCTGACACAGGATTCATGTTCCTCTCAAATTAGCAATATCAACAATTTCACTTAAAGGAGCCAATATCCATTTGCCTTCACATCTCACTAAAAGAAGCCAACCTTGCAATGTCGCACAGTCACAAAGAAAACACGAATCGATCAAATCAAAGCTTCTTTCACTTGTGCAGGAGTTTTTTCTTGTATAATTCCTCTACAAAATAACTTATGCCAATCCCTTTTATGACTAGGCATTCACTTTCAATTTAGCAACTGTTTTACCCACGCAATCTGCAAAATAGGGGTCAAAAGAACCATAAAAATATCCCAAATAGAAATGAATTTGAGAAAACTGTTCGCGTGGAGCCTAATTAGGATCGTTCTGAAGAAAACCCATGTTTTCGTTTTTCAAATTTCATTTTATTTTGCTCAAAAAAAGCAACGAAAATAGTGGCTTTTTAACAATTTCGAATTTTTTAAAACTATAGTTGAATTGTTTCATCTCCAGAAGGCAATAGTGAACTAACTCTTCCAGTATTTAAACCACCAGATTCTTCCTCTCTAGTTGTTTCACTATTTGACCTATTCGAATGCAGAATATTACATGTGGAATTTGGGACAGATGATCCTAAAAGACAACCTTTCTGCGAGACAAAGACCTGTACTGAAAATGAACTTGATAGATTTGTTGATATCAATGTATCTATTGCATGAACAACCCCTTCTTTCACGAACAACTTGGGAAAAGTATCATGAATTTTTTTATAAGAAATTCTGCTATCTGTAGATCAGGGACCAAAACATGGGGATCTTTCCATGTTAGAACACCAGCCAAAAAAACTTGATATGTTTGTCACGTGAAGAAAAGATATAAGCATTTCAGCATTGCTAAAATATACCCACTTGCTAATGATGTAAATAGACTTGTGTCAAATAGGAGTGCTCACGCTTGAGCCATAAACCTGGACTAAGATAGGAAAAAGCTTTGGTTGATCATGCAACAACTTTTCACGAGTAGACATTTCTCTCATAGTTCCATTTAAATCTTCACCTGTATCGAAATTCTCACTGTGCACATGGATGGAACAAATTTTCCCACACAACCATACATGAATGTAATGAATTATGCCCACTGTGTTGAAAATAAGAAGAATTATGTTCTCTGTTTGTATAAAAATCGAAATCAAAAACTCTGTGTGTAACCATGCATGAGAAAATTACGGGATTACCTGATCTGAAAGTGATTTTTGAGTTATCTTTGAGATAACTTGAGTTCCTGTGTTTAGACAACGCTATTTCAATCAGAATTCTCCCTCAATATTTCCAAGGATTCGTTCATTAAACCAATGGAAAATACGTGTTTATTGGTGGCAGAGTTTAAGTGAACGGTGGCAGTGACAAGTTTTAAACAGTGACAGAGGCACTAATTTATAACTTGAATCCCGAGATTTATTTATCTAAATATCCATTGCATTTATGAGAAAAATCTGGGTTTTTCTCTTACCTTCTTGCTTCACGAGATCTCTGCACTTAGGTGGTGTGTTTTTGCTACACGACTGCCAGATCTCTTGGCTTAAATCCCAGTCAACTCCGCTTGCTCCATTTTTCAAAAAATTTCACAAAATTCTCCTCTCTGCTTTTAAAAATTCTCTGATCTGGCAGTGACTTGAAGACGTTTCTAAGTTATTAACTCGCGTTCCTCTTCATTCTGCGGATTTTCTGGAATTTGTTGGTGAGATTGGTCAAATTGGCACGAGGAAATCTTGGCCTGCGTTAACACCAATGTTCCATGGCTACCTATTTCTCCATGGCCTCTGTTGTTTTACTGGCTGCTTATTTTTCCACGGCCTAGGCAATTTTCCACTCAGTTTTTGCATTTTTCTTAACTTTTATTTCCTAATTTACGTGCATATGAATCACAACATTTTCTTGAGCTTGATTCTAGCTTTGATGGTGGAAGAAAGGCTCAACACTGAGTTGGGTTTGCATTTTAATGGTGGAAAATAACATTACATAGTTTTTCTTAATGTATTTTGATTATTTACCTCTCCAACTCATCTTTTGTCCTGCGTGCCTGTAGCTTCCATGGCCGCGTCCTCCCTGTGGCTACGTTCTCTGGATCCATGGTGTACAGGGCCATCTAATCACTGCTACACCGTATCATCTTTATTCATGGTCGCCTTCATTATTCTATATTCTCACTCTATATTCCCATCTCCTCATTTGCATGTTTGATTTCATTTCTTTGCATAATCTTTATTCATGGTCGCCTTCATTATTCTATATTCTCACTCTATATTCCTGTCTCCTCATTTGCATGTTTGATTTCATTTCTTTGCATATACCTTAAGCATTTTACAATCATGCCTATTGCGCTCCTTAAATCATACTTTAGGCTTTGTCATGTTATTTCTTATCTTTTTAATTTGTTTTTTAAGATGAACATACGATAGATCATTTAAAATCAGTTTCTTTTTATTATGACATTAACCTTTGTATGGTTTGTGTATGTCAACCAAAATTCCTTATGGGGAAAATATTGGGTCCTCCATCTTTATAAAAAATGCTTATAAGATAATGTAGGGGTATATAGGATTAATGTAGGAGTTCTATGTAGGGCTATGCAATTTTTAATGCATGGTATGGTATGGTTAACATGGGGCTATGAAATGTATGGTAGGATTAATGTAGGATAAATGTAGATGGAGGATGATAATGCATATCCAAGTTAAATTTGTTTTAACAATTTCTAGAAAATTTTCATAATAATCAAAGGTTCTAAGAGAAATTTTTTTTACACTTACTATACTTGTACTTCCATAATAGCTTGATGTCAATGCTAACTGATGATGTCCTTTGCTGGTTCATTTTTTTCCTCATGATGATGGTTCTTCAAGGATATTCTTTGATGGAATGTATACAGTAGTTTCTGCATCTGATATTCAGGTCCCTTTTATATTGTCTTTGTTCAGGTCCCTCGCTGATGAATGTGGATGCCTATTCTTTATTCAAGTCCCTAACTGATAAATGTGAATGCGGGTGCTTTATTCAAGTCCCTTATCAAACCATTGCTCAAACTATTTGCATAGTTTTGTTACGAATCTTCCCCCTTGCTTATTCTGAGACTTGTCCCCAAGTCTTGCTTTTTCTAGAGGATGATTCCTGCAAAATCAAACTGAAGAAATGGTAAAACAAAATAGAGAATTCATATTGGCCAAGCTGGTTGGTTTTCCTATATGAATTCGAGTTTGTATTGTGCCACTTTCGTGGATTTTCACAACCAAACTCCTTTATTATTTTTCATCTTTTTCTATTTTTTTTATTCTTTTCTTTTCTGGATGGAGGTGGGGTGTAAGGCTAGGATGTCCTTCCCGTTAGATGAGCATGGCTTGAAAACCTTTGCAGAGAGCATGGTGGCAGTACCGACCGATGCAAATCAGCTGAAAGAGTATAGGAAAGAAATGGCCAAGGCAAAGCAAATGATCCTGGATGGAGTTCGAGACCATACAGTTTCACATATATCTAGTAAGAACACTGCCAAGGAGATGTGGGATGCTCTCGCTCAGCTATATCAGAATCCTTCTGAGCAGCGGAAGATGTTCCTGGGAGAGAAGCTGAGAAACATCAGGATGTATAAGGGCGAAGGCATTGATCTCTTTCTCACCAAAATTCAGGAAATCTAGGATCAACTTGTAGCTAATGGGGAGGTGCCTCGAGACACAGAGCTTGTACGTTTGGCACTGAACAATGTCTCAAAGGATTGGGAGATCTCTGTCCAAGGCATTTTGGAACGATATACTCTACCTAGCTAGTATAGGATGTGGTCAGACCCGTAGCAGGGGGAAATGAGGCGAGCACTAGTGAAGACCTCCATCAACATAACAAGTAATCAGGGATCGAAAGGTGAGGAGGAAGATAATGTGGCCCTTGCATCAAAGGGTCCCAATCAAGGACAAGGTACATAGGGGGGAGAAGAAGAAATAGGACCTATCTAAAGTCAAGTGCTTCAGGTGTGGTGTGTTTGACCACTATAGTAATCAGTGTCCTCAAAGGAAGAAGTATAAGCAGGAGAAGCACGACTAGGCGACAACATCTGCATATATAGACACATTGTCTTCTAGGTTGGAGGAAGACTTCCTCATGATTGGTGGTAAAACCACCAAGGTGAGGTGGGGCGATCTAAAGCCATAGTCTCAGAGTTGCGTAGAGATTTGGGCAAGGTCCATTGAGGTGTCTTCCTCATGGATCATTACCTTGCTATAGGGGCCCACAGTATTTAGTAGCAAGAAGATCAGTGTCAGTGGATGCAGTCAAATTCTAGAGTGACAGTTGCAGACTAGTTGCAGTCAGCTGTTGAGGACCGTAGAGCGGGTGGCTTAAAGGCAGAGTTAGCAACAATGCAAATTCCTCAATGGACAATGTAGAGGCTAGTAGCAGTGAGATGCTCAGGAGACAGATCAAACGCAGAGACACAGTTGATTCAGTGTTTCGAATGCTTCTCAGTTGCAGTAGTAGCAACAACAGTTGAGAGGGAGTTGTAGTGCAGCTGTTGAATTGGCAGTAATATAGCAATGTTAGCAATAGCACAGATGCAGCATCAGAGTTGCGCAGTGGTTGGTGGGCAATAGCAGGCAGTCACAATGGCTAGACATTAACAACGTGTATAGAGGGTGATGCAAAGTCAGGGTATTGTAGCAGTACAATACTAGAACAACTTCCTTGCTAAGGGAGTGTTATTTTTTGTAGCATCAGATTGTGTTCTAGTCTCGGCAACTGTCAGAGAGGTTAAGAAACACTAGGACTCCAGAACCCAGAAAAGATTTCAACAGATTTCACCTAGAAATGCCTTAATTAAGTTAATTAATCAGTAATTAAATTTTTCCCAAGTCTAACTTGGGGAAAATGATTAATTGACAACAATTAATTGAGGAAGGTGAGATTTCTCTAGAAGCTTACATGCATCGACTAGGAAATAAGCTCAGCCATTGATTAAGATTTAATCTTGGGGTTGGAGTCCCAAATGGAGATTATAAGAAGAGGTCGATGCATAGATGGAGGAACACACTTGAAATCGATTTCCTTGGGCAGTTCGATTTTTCTAGAGAGCAACAATATTCTGCTGGAAGGGTTTGAGCAAGAGAGGGGATGCAGAGCTACAAAAGGGCAGAGATAGTGAGTCTAGAGGAAGTTTTGAAGTTTTGGCAAGTCAGAAAGAGGAGGCCGAAATTTTTTTCCAAGAGGCTACGCAAAGGTAGTGCAGAGCTTCAAGTGAGTAGTTTGATTTCGCTAAAGGGAAGACTTTTTCAGTTCCAAAGGTCGAGAACATTTCCAAGAGGGCCTAAGAAGCATTTTCCCAATCAGAGGCAAGAAGGATGGCTAGATTGGTAGTTGTTTCAACGTTCAGGTAGTGCGTTTGGAAGACAACACTAGGGTGACGCAGAGCCTGCATAGACTAGTTTGGACAACTAGCTTTTCAGAGGTCAGATAGTGTCGGGATTTCTCGGAGAGGGTAAAATCCCTCAGTAATTTTTTGTCAGTATTTCTCTTGGATAGATTTGCCAGTTTGGCAACATTTATTTAGTCAGAATTTTCTCACTGATGCTTAATAATAAAAACCCTCAATTGCTACACTGGTTTTCCCAAGTTGGGCTTTTTTCGAGGACTTGTCTAAAAATAACAGCGTCATAATTTTTTATATGCATGCCAGTATTTTCACAATTTCCAGTTTATTTTTCATGACTTTTATTTGTGAAGACTGCATTGTGATTAATTTGTTGTTGTCGTATCAACAAACTACCTAATTAATTTACAGTTAGAAGAATTAATTCCCAGTTGCTTTAAGAAAATTTTAGTAGTTGAAATTTTCACATGGAATGCTATGTCATGACTTCACTTGTGCCCTAAAAGCTAATGTAAATTTATGAAACACTTGTAATCTTGGCTTGCTGCAAATGTTATTCATCTTGGCAACAAGAACGAATTTTCTTATGGGTAGGTTATGCACCGTTTACCCTGAAACCTCGTCAAATCTTGCATATGGAAGTATAAAAATCTAAAATTGTTGTGAAGCTGCATCCACGGTGAATGTAGTTGCTTCTTTAGGCCTCGTTGTAGAGCGAAGTTCCTAAACCTTGATCATTTTCACTCCAATCTTCCCAATAGCTAGGCACTAGTCCTAAATCCTTAGTGATCACATTAACCTAATAAAATATCATTATTTTACCTCTTTTCTTCGTCCCCTAAGGATAAGGAGATTTTCTAGGGCCTGGTGCAAAATTTTAGGGAGGAGGAATTTTAGTATTCTGTCCTGACAAGTTTCATCATTTATGTCTCCTCTAGGCATCCTCTAGTTTTGAATGAATTCTGACAGTAGAATTTCGAATAAATTGATGCCCTAGCTATCACACCAAGAGAGAACCCTTGAAGTTGCGTTGACTTGGGAACTTCTTGAAGGTTTGCACTTTGTAGTTCATCATTCAAAACCTTTTCTCTTAACTATAGGTGATCATTAGATGAGCCTTTACCACAGTATATCTCTCAACCCTTGGTCTCTTATACTATTTCTCTCAAGGGGCTTTTCGTGGAAAGTCACTTCTCCCAAAGTTCACACTATAATTGAATCTTTCCATTGAATGAGCCATCCTTGCCTCACTCGAAACCCTAGTATAAGCATATCAGTCATAAATGAGGGATTTTGGAAGCTTTGATCTTAGGCGTTCATCATTTTTGAATATTTCTAAGCCTGAGGTCATCCTTCATATGTCTTTCTTGGGGAGTCTTTCAACTTTTCTTTAAGTATTTGAACCATTAATTGAGCCTCTCCTTTGAATGGGCCTAGGAAATCACGTTATACCTTGCCATTGATCCTATCATTCAAGTGACTTCCTCCATATCGTGACTCCTCCCATCGGTGAAAGTCCAAAAAGAGCAGGGGACATCAACTGAAGTGATAGTGGGTCCTTGTCCCACTGTTGTCACTTGGTGTAGTAATAGTCCCTTTGGAACCCCCCTAGGACCCCTACTACATTGAGCGATAACATTTTTGTGCCATTGCTGGGGGCACGAGACGTGTATCTTGTTTCTCTTACGACATCATTGATATATCATTCTTGGCGACTCCATTGGAAGAACAAAGCCCTAGTTCTTCATTGAACTTTAAGGTCAATGCTTGTAGGGTGGAGCAAGCATTTCTCTAGGCATCTCTAAATTCACCCTGGCGACTCCTACATAATTTGCATGTATATCTCAATAGGATGTCTTTCTTTGATGATTTTCCTGCTTTGGACATCACTAGCATCCCTGGGCACCCTAATCATGTCACAGGGAGGATGGTACGTGGGGTGCCCATGTTTGATGGTGATCCACTCTTTGCAAATGATCATGTAGAAAGATTTATTGCACATACTTCAAAGATGAAAGTGGTCCACCAGGATGTCCTTATATTGTTGTTCATGAGATCCCTCCATGGTCATAATTCATGGTTGCATAATCACGAACCTAGGAGCATCTCATATATTGAGGAATGCGTTGATGGCTTTCTCAGACATTTTCAAGTATGTCCTGCACTAAACATTCAAGATGAAGCCTTCATTAAGCATCATGATGGCCTTGGGAATCTAGATGATGAGCAAGGAGGAGGGCTCTCCCTGGGTCCACATGACAAAAAGGGTGATGAAGATAATTTTCAAAACACATGAGATAGGGAAAGTGAAGATGAGGTTAACCCTACCTTTTCCGAGGATACTATCTCTCATAATTCGCTCTTTGAAGAACTTGGAGAAAGTGATCCTACTCCCCCTTTGAACTTTGATAACAATGATTACTTATGCATTGAAGAGGGGAAATGGGAAGTTCATGGGCATCGTTTTGACAAGGACCCTATCTATGACGCTAATGATGATCATATCAATAGGACTCTTGTCTTACCTCATGATCCTAGGGTATAGCTGAATCTCATATGGACCCTTTCCACAACCCTTCTTACACTTTCACTAATAATGAGGAATTCTCTCTCTCTCTCTTCTAAGTGTGATCATAATGGGAAACTTGCTTGTTGTGTCTCTCTATATCATCAGTCTCCCTTTCTTTCTAATCATGACCTTGCTGTGGCCACAAAGCCCGATATAAATGATAGGGATCATGATGAAGATGATATGCCTGAGGTTGCCATCCATCAGAGATTTATGAGCTTGATTGTTGATATCTCTATCTTTTGGTTGAAGGAAAGAATCCTATGGAATAGGCTGCATCCCATTATTCCCTTTTCACCCATGATCTTCCATGTGTGGTCATTATATTTTCCCACCTCTAGCCCTTGTGACCTTCCATATGGCCATTCTTGCCTGCGCCTTTGGATTTATCTCATAAGTAATCAATGATCATCAAGGCAAGAATTTTTATATTCATCTAAAGATATGTTGGTTGCATTGGCTATATGATTACACTTAGCATTTGCTTAATGTAATATGCATGTTAGGGTAGGATGCATTCCATGTTGATTTTGCATTAGAAATAACATAATTCCTTTTATCACGCTAGATTAGTTGCATTTAGAATAAAATTTTATTTCTTGTTGACTTTTAAGCCTAATACAAGCATGGGCAATCATAAGACGCCACAAAAAATCATGATGTCCCGTATGTTGGTTTGTGATGTGCAAGTAACAGGCCTACGATCCCAAGAGATTGTTGGTGTTCTCATTACCTCTCCATTCGAGTACATTCGTGCACTCTACTGAGAGATCATGCCCCAATTGGAGCCAAATGTTACCCACCACCTGTGGGTGACACCCATAGCAGAAATTTTTCTCCTAGATTGTCTTTAGCCGACAACCAGCAACACCTTGCAGTCCCCAGACAGCTCAATACGCCACTATCTCTACCACCTGAGCTAGCCATTATGCACCCTCGCCCATATGTCATGATCATATGTTTGAAGGTGGGTCTTCCAACCCTAAAGGTATGGCTTTCATTATGTAGTTGGGTATTTTTGCTTACTTATCATGGACACTTTTGGGCATGGATTATTGAAGGAATTTGGCGGAAAGAATGAGCTTGGTTTGTACTCTTGTCCACATGTCCAACTTGGTGGCTAACCTTGTATCCTAGTCCTGTGGGATCACCTTTTTTGGCTACTAGCTTTAGGAGTGGCACTACATGGGAAATCCCAATTTTGGTTGCACAGTCCCTCTTCCCGGCACTATGAAAATTCCTAAACCGGAATCCCTACTGCAACAACTGATGATATTTCTCCTACTTGTTAGAATTACATGAACAAGTTATTTGTAATTCCCTATGGCAAATATTGAAATACATATACTGCAGCCTTCACTTAATTAATTTATATGCAGAAACAACACACTGAGCAAGAAAGAAAATACAATGCAAATGACACTGTTGTTTTTGGAGAAATGTCCCAGAAAAAACCCAATGCGGGAAAACTGGTGCAACATATCTGAGGGTTTTATATTATGCAGTAGTAGATCTTAGTACAATTCTTGGATGTTCAACTAGCAATCCGATACAAAGAAAAACTAGACAAAACGAATGGTGAAGTGCTCTCACCTTGTCACTGGGAGAATCTAAGTCTGATCCCGTTGAACTGGAGCCTCTGTGTACCCTCTACACAGAAATGCATCACTCCCACGCAGTTATTGCGTCACCCCTGCTGGGTATCATGTTACTCCTTCTCTGGACCCTTTGTTGGCTCGAAAATTCGAATCTCTACCTCCCAGTCTCACACCCTGGCTCCTGGCTACTGAAACTCGATTTCCTCAGCAGGAATTCGATTTCCTTCTAAGGCCTGCGCTGCCACTGCATCAACTCTACGTGGGACAGCGTTTGCCTTTCTCTCAATGTCGTTCTTCCCTCTCTCTGCCTCGTACTCTTCAGCGTAGGAAAACTTCCTTCTTCCGGATACTCACTACGCCTCACTACAAGAAATCTACTCGATCAAAATTTTCTCTTGAGAACTTTTCACTTCATAAATTCGATCTCTTGATCTCTCGGTGTGTTTTTCAAATGACCCTCAAGCTCTCTTAAATAATATTCTCATTGACTTTCAACGGCCCAGATTAAAAGCTAATCAATGGCTAAGATCATTTTAGTTTGATCCTCGTCTTCTTCTAGAAGTTACACCCACAATTAGATTAATACCCATTAATATTTTTAATTTCCTAACTTTAGACTTAGGGTCCCACTAAAAAATATTAATTATTTTAATAAAATTGTTTATGGGTGGAATTCCCCAAAATGCTTTTTGGGTTCTTTGGAATACATGTGCCCAAGTCTCCCTGCAAAATTTGAGGCCTAGAGCACATCCGATGCTACCCAAAATCAATAGACAGCATATACATCACTCCCCTCTGCTCATTATAACCCCTTTTCACATTATTCCCTCTGGGTCCACATTTGTCCATTGGGTCCACAAGAAGTTAACCTCCCCCTCCCCTTGTCCACACTTTGGGTCGAGTCTGGAATGATGCCCCAGTGGTTGATGCCGCTAAAAAAAAGTAAAAAGCATAATTTGGCCACTCTCAATAGGAAATGTACCATAAAACGCAAAAGATAGCCAGGGAATACAAATTTAGCACGTGGGCAAAAACCAGCATGAGCTCTACCCTTATCATCATGGCCATCACCCTGGTTCCTATGGCCCCTATACTAGCCCACTACATCACTAAGGAACCCATGATTGTCCCAACCCATAGTAGGCGATGAACTGCCCAAAATTAAAGGGGAGTATTCACTGCTATATCATTCGCATCATGCTCTCATCCCCTAGACCCCAAGCAGTTATAAAAGAAAAAAAATCAATAAAAGGCAAAAGGCATATGAAAAATGGTGGGAAAACAAAGGTCGAAGTAACTCATGTACTACAATTGCTCCCTCCTACATCTATTCCTACATCTATAGACCCAAGTGTGGACCTCCGTCATGCTACCCTTGTACCATGGCATGTGGCTTGGAGCCTTCCCCTAATGCCCCACTTCGTTCCATCATTATATCACACGATACCTACCATATGAGGGATGTACCATGAACCTGTCACTCCCTTGGAAGTTGAAACCACTTAATAGGGTCCTTGATTAACCTCCTCCTTGAACATGGAGACACCTGTACACTCTAAAGCCCATTCTGGAAGGGCATGCCACTATGAAGTGCCCACTTGGTTCCATGACTTGTAAGCTTATTTGTTTAATTACATTAATGATTTGTTGTACTAGAAGGTGAAGAAACACATTGGATCTTATGCAAGATTGCAGGTGGGTCTTCATCTTGGGGTTTAGTCTTCTTATACGAGGTCCAAGCCCTCTAAAGGGTCATATTGGCATTTATGGGGGGTGCGTTGAGAGACATAGGCCTCCACTGTAGCAAAGAGTAGATAACTATGCCATGGGATCCTTCGACACCACTCATTGCTCACTCGTATTCCACTGATTTGATGATGATGATGCACTTGGGCCTCCTTGCCCAATCAACTGTACACTTGCACCACACACTTGGCAGTTGATCCAGGGCCCATATGGGGTTGTTTCTCACCATGGGAGACAAAGAGAGGGCTTGCATCATTGTTCTAGCCCTTGTAGATGGGATACATGCTTGTTCGATTCAGTTGGAGACCCATGATGATGATTTTGTGCCCCCACAGCCACTTAGGGGCACCATAGGTCATTTGCTTGGAGAATAAGAGGCCACCCACTTCATCATTGTTATTAGAGTCGTCCTATTCATTATGGCACATGAGGGACTTCATTTGGCCTTCCAACGGCCCTACTAGCTATTGTTTTACCATTTCGACCCTCTTGAGAGGCTAATTATTCATATTTTGGAGCTATTCGATGGGCTTGTCACCAATAGATTTATTATTTTGCACATTAGAGTTATTTTAGGCGCTCATTAGGCTAAATTGACCAATTCAAATTGTTAGAGGCTCATATAAATAGATGTGAGGCCTCATTTGTAACTCATCATCACTTGGATTTGGGATATATCTTTCGAAAGATTTCGGACCTGCAATTTGTGGAATGATTTGGATGATTAAATAGATTTTGATGTGTATTTTCACTATCTCTCTTGGAGCTTCTATTTGGCGAGTTTATGGATGGATATACTCTTTTGTCATTTAAGTGATTTTTCATGCAAATTTCATAATGTTTCATGTCTAATGTATGGAATGCTGTGTTAGGTCCCTATACTACTAGTGTAACCCCTTATTGTTATTAGTACAACCCCCTTATTATAATGTTGAGCCCATGTAGTCCCCATATTGTTATTATTGTGCCCCATAAAAGCCCACTATTGTTATTATTGTGCCCTTACATTATTATTGTTATGTTGGCTCTGATTATATTATGACCCCTTAGACTCCTATATATGGAAAGGAGGTCTTGTCATTTGTATCATCCAAGAATTGTTCATTTGTGTAATGTAAAGGAGGTTGCCCCCTCGAAGAGGCTGAATTATAAGGCGTTGATCTATTTTTTCTATCTTTTTGTGAGCTGGTTTCATAACATTTGGTATCAGAGCTTTGGATTCTATGGTTTTGCTACTCCAAACAGGGCATCGTGGTATTTGCGCTATAACGTTATTTCTGCGACGTTTCAGAAGTTAAAAAAAAAACCCATTTGAGAAGAAACCGTGCTAAACCCCACGTCCGAATTTCAGATCTTGTCTCGCTATAGTTTCAGATATATGATCTGAAGAAGTTAGGGTTTTTGCAGACTCCTGAATTACATCCTAAACAGGTGACCTTGGGAAAATTGTCATAACTTTCTCTCTAAGCAACAAATTGAAATTTCGTAAGAAGTTACAGAAAGAGGATGGACTGTAGTTTTCTGTGCATAGTTTTCAAATCCGAAGGTCGAAACAGTGACACGTGGCACGTCGTACAAGTTCGCTCTACTGAAACATTATATAATCAGGTCATCTTAGGAGATTGGGCATAACTCTTTCTTGGAGAATCAAATTCTAATCAGACTTACGGACTTAAAAAGAGGACTGAGAAGGCTACTGCAGGAGACAATTTCAGAACTCCGAGATCTGAAAGTACAGGGTTACATTCATTTCAAGATCGAGCTCCTGAAATCAAGAAAAGGCGATATGAGAAAGTTTGATGGAAAGGATCCAGTAAATTGGATACTACAGATGGAGCAATATTTTGATCTACACGGTGTACCACTGTTACAAAAGGTATGTATTGCATCTTCATATTTAGAACCGGATCAATTTTTATGGTATAAAGAGCTTTGTTCTCGTAAGCAACTTGTTACGTGGCCAATTTTCACGAAGGAAATGATAGCACATTATGAGGATACAAAGAGAAACACCTTCTTTAGAGCAACACCACAGCAATTGGAAGAAAAAAGAGAAAAAGGGCTTTGTTACAAAGTGGAAAGCAAAATTATGGCAACAAGGAAGTCTACCCCTCACAACTATAAAGATGGAAGTGTTGTTTCTCCTAGCCTTCCACAACCTACAAGGGTTACACCACAACAATTGGAAGAAAAAAGAGAAAAAGGGCTTTGTTAAAATTGTGATAACAAATACATTAAAGGTCATAAGTGTGTTGAGAAGAAATTATTTTACATTGACTATGGAGAAGAGGAAGAATAGGATCAAAAAACGTCAAAAGAAGAGTATATACACCAGGAACCAACCCCAGAGAAAGAAGAAATGAATTTGACCATATCTTGTAAAGCATTGGAAAGAATTACCACTTCTAAAACTCTCAAGATAGAAGGGCATATCAAGAAGAAAAAGGTTCAAGAAGTGAAAGATCACATCGAGAAAGAAGAAATGAATCCGACCATATCTTGTAATGCATTGGACGGAATTACCACTCCTCAAACTATCAATATAGAAGGACATATCAAGAAGAAAAATGTTCAAGAATTGAAAGATCACATCGAGTCTCAAGAAATCAATCTGACCATATCTTGTAATGCATTTGAAGAAATTACCACTCCTCAAACTATCAAGATAGAAGGAGATATCAAAAATAAAAAGGTAAGAGTGTTGATTGATTCGGGCAGTACCTATAATTTTATTGATTGTAAGAGAGCCAAGGAATTGAATTGCTTCCTATATCCAGCATCGGAGTGTCAAGTGATGGTTGCAAGTGGAGGAACCATAAATTGCTCTGGAAAGTGCCATAATATCAAGCTATCCATGGGAGAATATGTATTGAATAGCCCAATGCTTTCCATTCCAATGGGTGGTGCTAATGTTTTACTAGGAGTCCAATGGCTACAATCTTTGGGTACGATAGCTTTTAATTTTCAAGAACTTTTCTTGAAATTTTTTTCGGAAGGAAAGAAAGTTGAATTGAGGGGTATCGAAGGAAAGCCTGGAAAGATAATCAACTCTAACAGCATGACAAAGATTCTAAATAAAGAACAACGGGGTGTAATTGCACAATTATGTTCACTAGAGGATCCCGCATTGAAATCATGTATTTCTCCAGATCTCCAAAACGTTTTGGACAATCATTCCAAGGTATTTGAGACTCCCAAAGGCCTCCCACCTATTCACGATCATGATCATGCTATTCATTTGATTCCACGAAGTGTTCCTCCAAACATCAGGCCTTACATATATCCATATGCCCAAAGGAGTGGGAACTCATTCAAAACTTGCAGAAGATCCCAGTTCAAACAGTATTACGAGAACTTTACAAGGAAGGAAAAATCATATTGGAACCCAAAGAAGTCACAAAACCGAGAAATCGAAAGCTATGAAATAGATCAATTGCAGAGTATCTCATCAAGTGGAAGAACTTACCCGCTGAAGATTCCACATGGGAGGACAAGAATTTATACAAAAGCATCAAGAACTACTCCAGGGCCCATATGGGGTTGTTTCTCACCATGGGAGACAAAGAGAGGGTTTGCAACATTGTTTTAGCCCTTGTAGATGGGATACATGCTTGTTCGATTCAATCGGAGACCCATGATGATGATTTTGTGCTCCCACAACCACTTAGGGGCACCATAGGTCATTTGCTTGGATATTAAGAGGCCACCCACTTCATCATTGTTATTACAGTCGTCCTATTCATTATGGCACATGAGGGACTTCAATTGGCCTTCCAACGGCCCTACTAGCTATTGTTTTACCATTTCGACCCTCTTGAGAGGCTAATTATTCATATTTTGGAGCTATTTGGTGGGCTTGTCACCAATAGATTTATTATTTTGCACATTAGAGTTATTTTAGGGGCTCATTAGGCTAAATTGACCAATTCAAATTGTTAGAGGCTCATATAAATAGATGTGAGGCCTCATTTGTAACTCATCATCACTTGGATTTGGGATATATCTTTCTAAAGATTTCGAACCTGCAATTTGTGGAATGATTTAGATGATTAAATAGATTTTGATCTGTGAAATATTTTCACTCTCTCTCTTGGAGCTTCTATATGGCGAGTTTATGGATAGATATACTCTTTTGTCATTTAAGTGATTTTTTCATGCAAATTTCTTAATGTTTCATGTCTAATGTATGGAATGCTATGTCATGACATTACTTGTGCCCTAAAAACTAATGTGAATTTATGAAAGACTTGTAATCTTGGCTCATTGCATATGTTATTCATCTTGGCAAAAAGAACGAATTTTCATAGGGGTAGGTTGTGCACCTTTTACCTTGAAACTCCATCAAATCTTGCATATCGAAGTATAAAAGTCTAAATTTTCCGTGAAGTTGCATCCACAAAGAGCGTAGTTGCTTCTTTAGGCCTCCTCGAAGAGCAAAGTTCCTAAACCTTGATCATTTTGACTCCAATCTGCCCAATATCCAAGCACTCGTCCTAGATCCTTGGTGATCACATTAACTTAATGAAATATCATTCTTTCACCTCTTTTCTTCCTCTTTCCTTCGTCCCTTAAGGATAAGGAGATTTTTTAGGGCTTGGTGTGAAAGTTTAGGGAAGAGGAATTTTAGGATTCTGTCCAGACAAGTTTCTTCATTTATGTCTCCTCTAGGCATCCTCCGGTTTTGAACGAATTCCGATGGTGTAATTTCAAATAAATTGATGCCCTAACTATCACACCAAGAGGAAACCTAAGTCACATGACACGAGGACACGAGACACAGAGGACACGTAAATACGAGTATTCAACACGAGACGCAGTGACCCCGGAAACAAGAAACGAGGGACACATATATATATATAGATATATATATATATATATATATATATATATATTAAAAAATACTGAAATATAGTGCTTGATCCATATAGATATGAATCATGATGATATCTATTTAGTATTTAGTATACACTATTTACTATTTAGTAATTTACTAGTTAGTTTATTAATTTTACTACATCGATGATGTTCACAGTTCAATGTTCATTGTTCATTGTTCATGTTATAATTTTTGTTATCAACTTCAAACAAGTTTGATCATGTTCAAACTTCACATAAATTTATGAACTATAAATTTATGTGTTCAAATGCCATTGTTGACCAGAGCGTTAATTGAGCTTTCCCTCCCTTTAGACCTTGAAGGTGTAGTGAGCAATGAGCACATGACGAGGAGCTGGGATTTTTATTTCAACACACGATCTATACGTGGTCACTAGTGTATAATTAAGTTAAGTTCCGTAGGCTATAACACAACTTATAAGAAATTTAAGTGCTCCAAACTCTCGGCAAAGCATGCGAACGCTCCTCTCCTACATCTCCAGGTCCAGGTCACTGTGAAGTTGTGAGCATTGCGCTCAAATCTGATGGAATTCCTCACACTGCACAACAAATTGGATTCCAGGGACAAGCAAACTCAACTTCGGTGACGAACAATGACAAAAAAACCCAAAAATAAACCATGTTGCAGGTTTTAAATGTCACTTTTCATGGGACACATGTCCTAAGAACCAAAAACATTAGTGCACGTTTTTGACACGTCCAAAACACCTGTCTCCACTAGAGGACACAAAGAAAAACGTTATCAACACGTTTTAAGGCGGTTTTCATGTCCGACATGTGAAATACGGGACACGAGACCCTAAGGGATGTGTCATGTCACTTAGGAGGAAACCCTTGCAACTTTTTTGATTTGGGGATAAAGTATTTCTCTCAAGGGGCTCTTCGTGGAAGGTCACCCTAGCTTCTCCCAAAGCTCACACTTTAATTGAATCTCTCCATTGAATGAGTCATCCTTGCCTCACTAGGAACCCTAGTATAAACACATCAATCACGAGTGAAGGATTTTGGGAGTTATGATCTTAGGCATTCATTATTTTTGAAAATTTCTAAGCCCAAGGTCGTCCTTCATATGATATTCTTGAAGAGCCTTTCAACTTTTCTTTAAGTATTTGAACCATTAATTGAGCCTCTCCTTTAAATGGGCCTAGGAAATCATGTTATACCTTGCCATTGATCCTATCATTCAAGTGATTTCCTCCATACCAGGACTCCTCCCATTAGTGAAAGTCCTTAAAGAGCTGGGGACATCGACTGAGGTGACAATGGGTCCTTGTCCCATTGTTGTCACTTGGTCTAGTAGTAGTCCCTTTGGAACCCCTCCAAGAACCATTTTCAGATTGAGCAGTAACATTTTGGCGCCATTACTAGGGACACGAGACGCATGCCTTTTTCCCCTTACGACATCATTGATATATCATTCTTGGCAACTGGCTCCAAGGAAGTGATAGGTTCATGGTAAATCCATCATATGGCAAGTGTCATGTGATATAATGATGGAACAAACTGGGGCATCAGGGGAACGCTCCAAGCCACTTGCCATGGTACAAGGGTAGCTATGATAAGGGAGGCCCACACTCAGGTATATAGATGTAGGAGGGAGAAATCAGGGTGCATGAGTTACCCTAACCTTTGTTTTACCACCCTTCTTCATATGCCTTTTGCCTTCTATTGATTTTTTTTCTTTTATAACTGCTCAGGGCTCTAGGGGATGACAGCATGATGCGAATAATATAGCAATGAATATCCCCCTTTTAAGGTTGGGTCGTTCATCGCCCACCAGGGGTTGGGACAATCACGGGTTCCTTAGTGATGCGAGGGGCCAATATAGGGGCCCTAGGAACCAGGGTGCTAACCAAGAAGATAGGGGTAGAGCTCATGTTGGCTTTTCTCCACATGCTAAATTTTTGTCTTGGCCATCTTTTGCAATTTATGATACATTTCTTGTTGAGAGTGGCCAAATTATGCTTTTTACTTATGCCCCAAAGCCACTTTGGAGCACCACGTGATGTTTTTTTTTGAGATCAAGGGGCCAACCCCTTGTCTATCATTCATGGAGCCCTCACTCACATTATGGCACCTTGAGGACTCAATGGGGCCCTCCAACGACCCTTCTACACCATCTCTTCATCTTTTTGGCTCATTTGGATGGCTTACTCTTTACTTTATGAGCTACTTGGTCGGCTTGTTACCAAGAACATCTTATTTTTCAAATTAAAACAATGTTAGGGACATCTTAGGATAATTCAAACTATTAGAGGATCATATAAATAGATGAGAATTGTGAAAATTTACAGTCTGAAATCCTATTGCAGCGACTGGAATTAATTCTTCTAATTGTTAATTAATTAACAATTTATTTGCTACGACAAATATCAAATAAATCATACTGCAACCTTCACAAATAAAACTACAGAAAATAATAGTGTTTGAAATTGAGAAATCTGCTAGCACACACACATAAAAATTTGACACACTTATTTTTGGACAAATGTATCTGGAAAAACCCAACTTGGGAAAACTGTTGTAGCAGTTGAGGGTTTTAATTATTAAGTAGCAGTGAAATTTTGATTACAACCTATGGATGCCCAACTGGCTATCCTATCAACAAGTATCTGACAAAATTAATTAGAGAAAAAAATTTCTCACTCCACTAGCAATCTCTCCACTGTCTCCTTCAGAAATTTGGTCGTTTAAACCCTTGTGCAAGCCCTTTGCGCAGTCCTTGCACTGCCTCTCGCACGTGTGGATCTGTTCAACCTCTAATCAAGCCGTCTTACTTGTCTCTGTTGTTGGAAGTGACTCTCTAGGCCTCTAGAAGACTTCCCTGGCCTCTAGAAGTTGAACCAACTTCCTCTCCAGCTAAATCAAACTGTTATGTTGAAGCTTCTATGTGGAATACATCTGCCACTTGTTGCTGCCTCTCCGGATCTGGAAAACTTCCTTCGGATCATTGTCCCTGCCCCTCTCTGTTTCTACCTCCCTTTTGACTCGAACCCTTCTGGGTGTTGCCTTTGCAAAATCGAATTTCCCAAGCAAAATCGATCTCTAGTGTGTATTCTCCATCTACCCATCGACTTCTTATAATATTTTGTTGGGGTTCCAACGACCAAGATTAAAACTTAATCAAGGGCTAAAGTCATATTGGAGTCAATCCGTATGAATTTCTAGATGATTCACACCTTATCTCAATTAATTTTGATTAATTAAACAAATTTCCTAAGTTTAGACTTGGGAAATATAAAAAAATAGGGTAATAATCTAATTGATACACTTCTAAGTGGAATTTCCCGAAACAATTTCTAGGTTATGGAGAACTCCTTTGTTTTAGCCTGTCCACAAAATTTTGAGACTAGAACACCTCCAATCCAATAAAAACTAACAAGACTCTCATTTGTGAGAGCATGATCATCACTTCTTGGATCTATTCCCTTGTAATAATTTCACACTTTTCCTTGGAGGACTATTGGAAACTTCTATTGATGCATTTCAATATCTTTGGAGGCTGAAATTTCAGTTCTTTCTTGGAGCCATTTCTTGTTTTATGGATGGATATATCTCTTGTCATCTTGTAAATGTTATTTTGTTGAAGATCTCTCTTGAATAATGTCTAATGTGTGGAATTTTTGCAATTAATTAATGCTTTTTGTACCCTAGTTTTATTGAATATCATTGTAAAAGGTTATTTGATTAGCAATTGCACATGTTACTCATTGTATGGCAAGTAGATGAATGTTCCTAGTGGATTAGAATTAATTTTCTTCCATGAAAATCCATAGAGCTTGGGTGGGTAAATGTTAAAGAGTGGTTGCTAGGGCATCGCTTTTTAGCCTCCTTGAAGACGATTTTGGAGAAATTTTGAATCATCATAGACTCCATAGCCCAAGGATTAGGCACTGATCCAAGTAAAATTGGTGGTCACCTTCTCCTTACCTTTCTTTTTCTCCCTCCAACAATTTTTGACCCCTCTCCTAGACGGCCAACTAGGGTTGCTTGCGAATTGCATTAGAGGAGGTGTTTTACAAAAGTAATTGGACAAGAATCTGCGTTGGCGTCTCCTCTAGTGACTCTCCAAATTTGGAGCAATTCCCATGGTTGGTTTGCAAGAAAACTCAAGCCCTTGTTGCATCTTTGGATGCTCATCTTCAACATTTAGGTTTGGTGGTCCTCTTGAGGGTCATTTGCAAATAGTATATGAGGAATAAATCATTCAAAACCCTTTCCCTATCCTACCTTGACCTAGTGAGCACATTGGAGGAGTTCCTCCCACAATTACTCATAAACCCTAGGTCTTGTTTAGGTCTTTCTAGGTCTCTCTCTAGTGAAGTGAAATTCTTCTTTCTAGTGACAAATCATCTTGTAAAGCTTCTAGAGAGGTCATATATCACATTGGAAGTCTTGACCTTAGTTATACATATCTGTGAAAATTTCTTAATCTAACACAACAGAAACCCCTACTGCAATTACTGGTTTACAATCTCCTACTTGTTCTTTACATTAACAAGTTATTTAATAGCATAAGCATCTAAGTAAACACTATTGCATCTTTCACAAATATATAGATCATGCACTGAAATAAATTGAGACAATAACAAAAGGGACACCGTTATTTTTTGGACAATTGTCCCCGGAAAAACCCACTTTGGGAAAACCGGTGCAACATATAGAGGGTTTGTATTATTAAGCAGATTTTGTGAATACAACTAGGGTGCCAGAAATGGCTCACCCAACAGAGAATATCCTCGATAGTAGAACCTCTATTCGGAGATAGATATTTCAGCAAATCAGCGAGCGGATGATCAAACCCCACAGCACATCCGGTCGTTCCCTATGCTAGACAGCGAAAGATGCTCCAAGCACTACTCTGGAACTGCGTCACTCCTTCAGGAGCTGTGTCACCCTCTCCCGGCTCAAAATCTGTTGATCTGCTCCCAGTCTGACCCACAGAATCTCCCCAGCGCTGCCTCTGAGGCCTAGCGTCAACCTATGCAGCTTTTGCATCTCACTGTGTCAGTCCTCTGCATCAGCTTTATGGCCTCTGTGTCAGCCATTCTAGGGCCTCCGTTGTCTCTCCCGGCGCTGCGCTGCCTCTCTGCTATGTATTCTTCAGCCTCGAACGAAAATCCCTTGCTGAAGTGCCCCTCACTACAACTTTGATCACTAACTTGATTTCCTCAGCAAACCTCGCCCCTTGGATCATTTGGTGTATCTTCAACTGACCCTCAAGCCTCCTTTTACTTTTCCTGTTGACGAATCAATGGCCGAGATTAAGTCCCTAATCAACAGCTAAGATTAGAATTAGCTTGATCCTCGTCATTTAGAACTTTCTCACCCATATTTTATTAATACACATTGATATTTTTACTTTCTTAAGTTTAGACTTAGGAACTCATTAAAAATATTAATTATTTTAATAACTTCGCATCTGGGTGGAATTTCTCTAAAGGATTTCTGGGTCTTGGAGATCTCATGTGTTTAGCCCCTCCACAAAATTTCGGAGCTAGAGCACATCTGATGCTACCCAAAATCAACACTATCATCATCGAACATCTCTAAACCCTAGGTATCTTCCTCCTAAGTCTTTCTTAGAGAGCCCTTAGCTTCTCTTAAAGCATTGAGCATTAATTGAGTCTCTCCCTAAATGAGCCTTGGAATCACCTCACACTTTATCATTGATCCCATCATTACATGATCCAAATGGATCCTAGAAAACCCTCTAAGTCTTCTAAACATTCAAGACTATCGCAAAAGAAGAGCATTCTAAAAAGTTGGATTAGACTATCGAGAGGCAAAAACATAGAGAAAACATTGAAAAATAGAGTATCAGCGGCTTAAAACTATGTTGCACGGGAGCCGTAGGATCTGGCCGATCAACAGTCCAGATCCGATCGGCAAATCACAATCGGCGGTGGCAGGCGGAGACCACATGGTATATGCGACAGCGATCAGTGAGGTCAACGAGGACCGTCGATCAAGCGCGCAGATCGACGGCCCAAGTTGAATCGCGATATCGCAATTGGCGATTACAGAGGAATGATTACAAACGGCTCGGGGGTATGTGTGATAAGCGATTGCAATCAATCGCATCGGAACATTACAATGGAGTGGGGTCGATATAAATATAACTCGGGATAGCCAGACCCAATAAAATTATAAGCGATATATTTTCAGGTCCGAGAAAAGGGCTTTTTCAATGTAAATTGCATTTTCGTTAAATAAACGAAATACAATGGAAAAAGCGTTGATGTGATGAAAGCGGACCCGAAAGGGTTTGTTAATGCAAATATACAATATTTCAATTCCATCTAAAGCCATTTTACGGGGTTTTTTCAGTGTTTAATGTATTTTTTTAATACAAAGGAAACAAGCAGGATTTCGGGAGGACCGAAGGCGGATAGAGGCTTTGGCCGGGCTTCGCCCGAGTCCATACATTGGCTGCCACGTGCCCAGGCCCTGGAGAGAGAAAACCACTCTTTTCGAGCAGTTAACTCCCGTACACATGGGCTGCGCGAAATGAACCACAGCGGTGGATCTAAATCTTCTAGATCAACGGTGGAGATGCAATAAGCAACATAAAGGCAGACCTGATAGGAGTTATAAGGGGGATTTATAGTATTTCAAATCCGATAAACGGCAGTTTGGCGAATTTCCTGTGTTTTTATTGTATTTCTCTGTGTAGACAGAGAACGTTGTTTCTGGGGTTTCAAAGGCCCGATGACCCATTTCGTTAGAGAACAGGTGGCCACGATCCCTGAAAGCGTTTAGCAATGATTGCTAATGCTCAGAGGGGGATCTGAGCGGACAGAGGCCGAGAAGCCAGAGAGCCCGAAAAAGAGAAACGAACAGATAGTGCCAATTGGCTTTAAAGTCATAGACTGACAGAAACAGACGCAAGCAGTGCTGAGACAAGAAGCAAACAGAGACAAAGAGTCAGTGAGGAGAGTCCGTGTACTCAGAAAGACTTGGGTGATCCGAGTAAAGCCTTGTTGTTTTGTATCTATTGTGTGAGACTCAAATTGAGCTCACTTTTCTAAAAACTCAGCTTCTGAAGACATAATAGAGAAGTCACCACTGAAGGCTAGACCAGGAGACGTAGCCCAGCAGTTTTGGGTGAACTCCTTATTAAACTTGTTGTGTTTATGTGTGTCTATCTATTATGTTCTTTTACTGCTTCATTGTCTATGTATTTCGCAATCGTATCGATCCATTGCACAAAGTAAGATAGGCAAATCCATGCACATGAGTATGTAATACCTTAATAATTGTCTAAGATCTCATTATCAGATCAAGTGGTATCAGAGCTTTAGGTTTGCTAAGGTTAGACAAGCTTGTGCTGGATTATTAAATGCTAACTAGGTCAAAGCTCAAATTAGGAGAAGGAGAACTGGTTGAGGCTAACCCAGAAATTGGAAGAGTCTATCCTAGGAGGAAAATGGCAGAAGAAATTCCCTTGGAATCAGACTCTCAGTTCATGGACAGTTTCATGACCATGAGAGCCATGGTGGAAGAAATGTATCGGGAATTTAAGAAGGATCGAGGTGCAAGCACCTCAACACCCGAACGAAGCAAAGGAGAAGAGGAACCTCTTCTATTTGCCCATTCAGAAGGCAAAGGAAAAGGAGAAAAGCCTCCTCCATCAACACCTCCTTCTAGCCCTGAAAATAAAAAGAAGAAAACATCTTTGATTAAATTAGATGTAAAACTTAATTTGCCAGTCTATGATGGAGAATTAAATGCAGAAAAGCTAGATAATTGGATTAAACAGATTGATGTGTATTGCAAGGTACAGAACATTGATTCAGAAAGGAGTAAAATTCAGCTAGCTAGCCTTTGCCTTGGAGGAACTACCCTAGTGTGGTGGGAAGGCAGGACCCAAGCTGATTTGAAGAAGCATGGTAAAATTCTTTCTACCTGGAGTGAATTTGTTTCTGCCCTTAAAAAATAGTTCTATCCACTAGCTTATATGCAACAAGCGATGATGAGTTGGCAAACTCTTCGCCAATTAAAGGGCCAAAGTGTACAAAGCTATACCCAAGAATTTAGAAAAAGAGCTTTAATTCTAGGCATTTCTCTAGACTCACCTAAAACTTTGTTGAAGTATATAGGTGGTCTGCATAGCTATTTGAGGCACACCATTCTCATGTTTAACCCCACTAGCATAGATGAGGTATTCGTTCAGGCTACACATCTAGAGGCTAAAGGCAAGAATGTGAACACAAAAATTGGGGGATCATCAAAACCCACTGCAGGCAAGAACAAGGAAAAGAAGAAGCAAAAATGGAAGGAGAGGAAGACAAACACTATATAGAAAGACAAACCTTCATGCACTCACTACAAGAAGGATGGGCATGATGATGAACATTGTTGGTCTTTGCATCCGCAGTTGAAACCCAAGAAGTTCGATGGTAAGAAGAAGGCTATTGTTGCTATTCAGAAAGATTTGGGCTCAAACTCAGGTGATGAAACAACAGCCACAGCTACAAGTATAAAAAGTAAAAATTCTGAAGCATCTACTAGTAATTCTGCACAATCTATTGATAATGAAGAAAATGAGAGGAAAAGACATGAGCTTTTTCATATTAGAGTTATTTCCAAGCACCAAAAGATTGATACTTTATTTGATAGTGGTTCACAAGTAAACTTGATTTCTGAAGCGATTGTAAAGAAGTTGGGATTACTAACAACACCTCACAAGAAACCATATCCATTAGGTTGGGTATATGATAAAGCAAAGCTACAAGTGACTAGACAATGTAAACTTAGGTTTGCATTTAGGTCAACATTTGTAGATGAGGTTGAGTTGGATATAGTTCCCTTGGATATATGTGGTATTGTTTTAGGAAGTCCTTACTTGTATGATAGAAAAGCCATTTTCTATAGAGCTGAAAATAAGTATCAACTCACAAAAGATGGAATAGAATATATTGTAAGAGCTCATCAACTCAAAAATAATTATACTCTCATAAACTCAGGGCAGATGAAAAGAATTGTAATTCATCCAAACAATTTTTACTAATGGTTGTAATGGAAAAGAACCCTGATAAAACCAATGTATTTGAATGCTGTGATGCTAAACAGAACGCTGATTTAGAAAAAGTTGTTTCAGAATATGATATCCTATTTCAAGAACCTAAAGGTCTGCCACCCAAAAGGGAAATAGTACATGATATTCATTTGCAGCAAGATGCTCCATTGCCTAACATCGGAATGTATAGGTTATCCGCTTTAGAGAATGCAGAGATCAAGAAGCAGGTATAGGAGCTGCTCGAGAAAGGGTTCATAAGACCAAGCACATCACCATGCGGATCTCCAATCGTGTTGGTGAGAAAGAAAGATGGTTCGTGGAGGATGTGCATTGATTACAGAGCACTGAATAAAATAACGATCAAGAATCGTTATCCTCTTCCTCGCATAGATGATCTATTAGATTAGTTGAAAGAAGTTGTTTACTTTTCCAAGTTGGACTTGCGTAGTGGCTACCATCAGGTCAGAGTTGTAGAACAAGATGCATGGAAGACTGCTTTCAAAACAAAGCAAGGGCTGTATGAATGGCTAGTTATGCCTTTTGGCTTAACTAATGCTCTTGCCACTTTCATGAGAGTTATGAATGATGTACTCCGACCTTTTATTGATGATTTTGTAATTGTATATTTAGATGACATTCTTGTTTTCAGTAAAACATGGGAAGAACATTTAAAGCATGTAAAACACACTCTAGATGTTTTGAAAAGAGAAAATCTCTATGTTAAGTTATCAAAATGTGAATTTGGCACAACATCTTTGAATTATTTGGGTCACATTGTAGGGGGTGGTGAATTGAAGATAGATCCCTCTAAGGTCGAAGTGATTGCGAACTAGCCTAAACCCAAATCTACTATAGAAGTTAGAAGCTTCCTAGGAGCAGCACAATATTGGAGAAAGTTTATTGCTAACTTTTCTTTGATTGCAACTCCCTTACATGCTTCGACAGGATTGAACAAGGTGTTTCAGTGGGGAGGCAAACAGCAGAAAGCCTTCGACACCTTGAAAGAAATTAATACAGCACCAGTACTATCACTGCCAGATCTTCAAAGACCATTTGAGATTGAAACAGATGCCAATGACTATGCCATGGGAGCAGTGTTGATGCAACATGGTAAACCCATATGTTATCATTCTTACGCATTTAACTCTGCAGTAGTTAATTATCCCACATATGATAAAGAATTGTATGCATTAGTACAGAGTGTGAAAAAGTGGAAACATTACCTAATGGGCAAAGAAACAGTTATACAAACTGATCATCAACCACTTCAATATTTGCACTCACAAACTAAATTGCAGCAATCAAGACACTATAGGTGGATGGGTATTCTACGACAGTTTCATCTTGTCATCAAATATAAGAAAGGAATACACAATAAGGTTGCAGATATGTTATCCAGACCAATTATAAATGCATCTACTATACCTAAGCATAACTCAGTATTGCATGAAAGCTACATTGAACAATATGCTCAAGATGTAGATTTTAAAGATGTATATGCAACTTTAAGTCATGGCAAACAAGTAGAAGAATTGGATTATCATGTTGAGCACCAAATCTTATATAATTTGGGAAAGCTATGCATTCCTCAATCTGAAAGAGTTAACATAATCCGAGAAACACATACTTCTCTAATATCAGGTCATTTTGGTGTAAGTAAAATAGTTGCACCGCTGCAAAGGTTCTATTATTGGCCACGAATTAATGAAACAGTTTCTAGATATATTAAAGGGTGTACCATGTGTGCTAAAAGCAAGCCCAGTAATAGAAAACTAGGCTTGTACACTCCACTTCCAGTTCCTTCTCATCCTTAGGAAAGTGTTTCCATGGACTTTGCTGGGGGACTGCCAAAATCTAGAAAAGGTCATGACTATTTATATGTTATTGTGGACAGGTTCAGCAAAATGTGTATTTTAATACCTTGTAACAAGCAGATTACAGCGGAACAAACAACAAAGTTTTCTTTCAGCATGTATGCGTTCATTTTGGGTTACCCACTTCTATTGTATCTGATCGAGATTCCTGATTTGTTGGGAAGTTTTGGTCTAGTCTATGGGAGTTTGTTGACATAAATTGTCATTGATGTCAATATGGCAATATTTGAGGAGCCAAGAGGAGCAAACAAAGCCATCAGAGGAGCAAACAGAACTATCGGATGAGCTAAGAGGAGCAAGCAGAGCCATCAGAGAAGCAAACAAAGCTATCGGAGGAGCCAAGAGGAGCAGATGGAGCCATCAGAGGAGCAGCTATCGGAGGAGCAAAGCGCAGACAGAGCCATCGGAGGAAGCAAACAGAGCTATCGGAGCAATGAATGCCAAAGAATACAATATCAGGAGCTATCGGGAGCAATATAGCATATATATAGGCTATATGCACTATCGGAGGCAGAAAAACTTGTATATATGCAAATACACTATCGGGAGGCGAAAAACATAATTATAATGGAATACACTATTGGGAGTGGAGAATATATATAAATATGCAAATACACTATCGGCGGGTCGGTGTCGGCGATGCCACGAGGCAAGGGAAAGACCCCTGGGGCCATGCGACATGTGACTACGATGATCGGTGATCTCAATATCGCATTGCCGCGATGCAAAGGAGTAGAGCCCAATTACACAAGCGGACCCGATGGGTGTTATAAACCTGACTGTATAAAGTTTGAGTTCCGCGTGTAAAGGTTTTTGTGTGTATTGCGGACCTGAAGCAACATTATAGTTTGGCTTAATGTATATGTCACATCCGACACATCGCAAGTGCTTAAGGCCTAGCACCCCTGAAAATGCCGATTGCGATATGCACAGTGGACCTGATAAAGTTATAAATGTGGGCGAAATAAATTTGAAGTCCGCCCGTTTAGCGTTTTGGTCGTTTTTTCATATGTTCCCGTGTATTACATTTGCGACCATAAAAAGGTGGGCCCGCATTACCTGAGCATCCTACCCTCCACCGTTAATCATCCCTTTGTAGATCCAATGGTTTACATATATTTTGGGTGGACATATAGCTCGAAGAATACCCGCCCGAAAAAGCGGTATCCTCTTCCTTCCCGCTGCTACGTGTCGCATGTCGAGTGGAATTGGAAGCCATCCGCTAAATACCAATTCCCGCTTAAGGCCCTTCCGAAATACCACTTGTGGTATAAGAATAATTGTATTGCGCAGGGTGATTTACGTCAAAATGCTTATGATAATAGTTGCGATAGTTCAGGAGGCTTGAACGAAAGCCGATTGCGATTGCGACTGGGACGTGGCATGTGGGTCCGTCCTGATTGGTACAGACTCTCCGTTAAACAATAAAGTCTTGTGTATGTCTATTATAATTAAAAGAAAAAAGGGCTCTGTTACAGTTTTTAACACGCAGCAGTGGGCAAGGAGAAGCAGAGGAAGCCACAACGACCGAAAACCTAGGAAGCCGAAGGGTAAGCTAGCGCAGAGGAAACTGAAAAGCCTAAGCAATGAAGAAGAGGGAAGCCAAAGGGCAAGCCAGCATAGAGGAAGTTGAAGCGAGCGTTGAAGAAGCTGAAGAGCCAATGGGAAGCGAAAACAAACAGTCAGAGGCATCAGGAATACAAAAACAGGAAAAAACAAGGAAGTGGGTGTGAATAATCAGAGTGAGAGGAAGCCGAAGTTCAGGCAGAGGTAGCAAAGGCAGCAGAGTCAGGAGAAGCAAGAGAACAGGAGTGAAGCAGAAGCTCAACAGGTTTGGGAGTAGAGGACAACAGCAAAACAGTTTATAGCAGGTTAGGGTTGGAGCCCACGAGGTTAGAGCCTCAAAACTAAAAGGATTGGAATCCTTGGGAATTGGTGCTCCTAAGTGTAGAACTATTGCCTTAGCAAAACAAAGTTGGTGCTCTTGAGGTTGGAGCCTCACAAAAGTCCAAGTTGGTGCTTGGAAATTGATTGCAACTATTTATATATTGTATCTATTTCATTGGATTGTTTGTGTTAATAAAAGCATTTATTCTAGCTATCTATTTTTGTGTTCCATATATACTTGTTTTGGTGATAGAAAGAAAAATTAGTATGAAACACTGATTCACCCCCCCTCTCAGTATTTCCAACAATTGGTATCAAAGCGGGCTTCTTCATATTAGCCTAACAGCTTGAAGAAGGATTCGTAGTCATGATGAGAAATCACGAAGCATTAGGAAAACCTCCTCTATTCGATGGCACCAACTTTGGTCTCTAGAAAAAGAGAATGACCTACTACTTAATGTCCCTTGAACCTGAAGTCTGGCATTTCGTTCTAAATGAGTACCAAATTCCTGCCACTCTTCCAACAGATCAAGACGAGAGGAAAGCCTACATTGCAAATGCAAAAGCCTTGAACTCCATCACTAGTGGAATCACTGATTCTGAGTTTACAAAAGTCATGAATTGTAACTCTGCCAAAGAAATGTGGGATAAGCTAGTTGGCTTATATGATGGAGACTCAAAAGTCAAGAAGGCAAAGCTTCAAACTCACAGAAGGCAATTTGAAAGTCTGAAGATGGAAGATGATGAAGATATTGCATCATACTTCCTCCGAGTAGCTGAATTGGTCAATTTTCTTAAAGGATTGGACGAAAAGATTGAAGAAAGTACCGTTGTTCAAAAGGTCTTAAGATCTCTTCCAGACAGATTTGACTCCAAAATAAGCGCCATAGAAGAAGCAAAGGATCTAGATACTCTCAAGATGGATGAACTCCATGGAATCCTCACTGCCTATGACATGAGAAAAGGTGGCCCAAGCTCCAAAGATGCAGCATTCAAGGCCTCAAAATCAAAGAAGGGGAATGAAAGGAATGACTATAGTGATGACTCCAATGTGGAATCCGAATTGGCTCAATTTGTACGAAAGCTGAAGAAAGGATCTAAGCTAAAAGGTAAGTACCCTCTTATCTGTTTCAAATGTGGAAAAATAAGTCATTATGATGCAAAATGTCCTCATAAACATGATAGTGATGATGAAGGAAATTCTAAAAGAAGGGTATACAAAAAGAAAGGGACCAATAAGAAGAACTTCTTCTCTAAGCAAGATGAGTCTGATGAGGATGAATTTGTAGTCACCAAAAGGAAATCAGATGAGGAAAGTGACCATGATGAAAGCCAAGAAACATTATTCATGGCATTCACAAATGAAGATGACTCAGGGCTAGAAGGAAATGTAGATGAACTATTAATAAGTGCCATTGAAGAAAATGAGAAATTATGGAATAAAATCATTTCTCTCAAGGTAGAAAACGAGGAAACAAGAAGAAGAGAAGATCTCTTGGAAACAAAGCTAAAAGAAAAAGAAGAGACTTGCGAAGAACGTGAAGCCGAAATAGTATCTCTGAGGAAGGAATTGGAGCAAGTTAAAAAGGGTTGGAAAAGCTCTCAAATACTTGAGACTATCCTGAAAAGTCAAAAACCTCAACATGACAAGTCTGAAATAGTTTTTAAAGGAGAATCATCAAGCACTAAGAATAGTGTGAAAAGCTATGCCGGTGCACTTTCCAGCAACCCAAAAGAAGGAAAAGTATGTCACCAAAGGCGCATCACAAATCCAAAGAATGAAGAGAGAATAACACCAAAGAAGAATGTGGATTCGAATCATGGATACTACAGCAAATACAAACCAGTATTCCATCAAAGGCCCATCTCAAATCCAAAGAATGAAGCGGGAGTAATTCCAAGGAAGGAAATTGACTCAAACCGTGGCTACTACAATAGGTACAAAATTATCTTTCTTGGACATTGTTTTCATTGTAAAAACTTTGGTCATCAAGCCAGACACTGCATGGCTTGCAAGAGTGAAACACCAAAGCTAAAGGATCAAATAATCAAACCATATGGCCCCAAAAGGCAGGGACAAATCAAAACCTTCAATTCATTTGATCCCTTGACCAAATTTGATCTGATTTGCTCATTATGCTACAATAATGGACACTATGAACAAAACTGCCCTCTCAAAAGAGGAAAAGCAAGTAGTGAGAATCCCAACATGGATAAATGTGGCTTGGCTCTATATGCTCAAAATAATGAAAATCATTGGTTTGTGGATAGTGGGTGCTCTAGACACATGACAGGAGACAAAAGGAAGTTTGTCTCATTGAGCAAAAAGGAAGGAAATGTGTCCTTTGGAAGTGGATCTGGCAAAATTGCGGGAAAAGGAACTGTTACCCTCATCAATGGAAAAGGAAAAGCTCAAGATGCTCTGCTAGTAGACAGGCTCAAACACAACCTCCTAAGTGTCAGCCAAATCTGTGATCAAAGACATAATGTTGTCTTTAGCACCAAAGACTGTGAAATAAGGAACTCTTCCTCAAGGGAACTTGTGGCGAAAGGGGTTAGAACACTAGACAACATTTACATTCTGAATAATATTCAAGAGAATAAATGCTACCTGAGTCAGACAGATGAAAGTTGGTTGTGGCACAAGCGACTTGGACATACAAGCTTCGAAAATTTGATCAATATCAGCAAGATTAAAGTTGTACTAGACATCCCAAGGCTATTTAAACCAAATCAAGGAGTATGTGGTCCCTGTCAACATGGAAAGCAAACCAGAACCAGCCACAAGATCAAGGAGCTCTCTACATCAAAGCCCTTGGAGATCATCCATGCTGATTTATGTGGACCAACTAGAAATCAGGCACTCCAAGGAGAAAGGTACTTTGTTTTATTTGTTGATGACTATACTAGAATGATGTGGATATATTTTATAAAATATAAATCTGAAACATTTGAGTGTTTTAAGAATCTAAAAGCACTTGTAGAAAATGAAAAGGACTCAAAAATTAAGTGCCTCAGAACAGATAGAGGGGGAGAATTCACATCAAAAGAATTTAATGAGTTCTGTAACATACATGGAATTAAAAGAGAATTCTCTGCTGCCAGAACACCCCAGCAAAATGGGGTAGTTGAAAGAAGAAACCGGACAGTTCAAGAAATGGCAAGAACAATGTTATTAGCAGCAGACTTGCAGCCAAAATTCTGGAGAGAAGCAGTCGGGACAGCTGTCTATACCTTGAATCGAACTCAATTAAGACCAAATTGTGAAAAAACTCCTTATGAATTATGGAAAGGAAGACCTGCTTCAGTAAAGTACTTCAAGATCTTTGGAAGCAAGTGCTTCATAAAAATCAATGATGGCTCACCAGGAAAGTTTGATTCTCGGGTTGATGAAGGGATATTCCTTGGATACTCTACACGGAGCAAAGCCTACAAGTGCTACAATTTTCGACTAAAGAAAATAGTGGAAAGCATTGATGTAAAGATTGATGAAGACCTTCCAGCAAAAAAATAAAAATAAAAAATAAATTAAAAAATTAAAAATAAAAATAAAAAAATTGAAGAACATGAAGATGATCCTCTCATTGAAGAAGAAGAACCTAAAGAAGAAGAAATAGATTAGGAAGAAGAAGAAGAGGAAAAAGAACCACCTCATACCCCTTCAAAGATGAAGTTTCTCCAAAAATATCATCCAGAAGAGCAGATTATTGGCAATAGAGATGAAGGGATGCAAACCCGAAGAAGGATGATAATTACACCAAAGAGAAATGTTATTGCTCTTCTATCCATGATAGAACCAGAAACATTTGCACAAGCAAGTAAGGATCCTCATTGGGTAAAAGCCATGGAAGAAGAAATGTCCCAAATTGAGAAGAACAAGACATGGGAGCTGGTACCTCATCCAAAGGACAAATACATAATAGGAACCAAGTGGGTATTCAAAAATAAAATGAATGAAGAAGGACAAGTTATCAGAAACAAGGCAAGGCTTGTCTGCAAAGGCTATTCAAAAATTGAAGGAATTAACTTTGAAGAGACATTTGCACCAGTAGCTAGTATGGAAGCTATCAAGATGTTCTTGGCATTTGCTTGCTCAAAAGCATTCAAAATCTATCAAATAGACGTAAAATCAGCATTTCTGAATGGGGAACTCAAGGAAGAAGTCTGCATGGAGCAACCAGAAGGGTTTGATCTAACGGAAGCAAAAGACTTAGGCTGTAAGTTGAAAAAGGCATTATATGGATTGAAACAAGCTCCCAGAGCTTCGTATGCAAGATTGGATCACTATCTACAACAACAAGGCTTCAAGAAGGGAGTGGCAGGAAGTAATCTCTACATAAAGACGGATGAAGATAAGCTACTAGTCACACTTGTTTATGTTGATGATCTGATTTTTGCTAGCAATAATGATGAAATGAGCCATGAATTTTCTCAAAACATGTCAAGAGAATTCGAGATGCCAATGATAGGAGAGTTATCTCACTTCCTTGGACTACAAGTTGATGAGCCCCAAAAATGGACAATTATTTGGGCTCATTCAACCTCCTAATTTGATTTAATCCACCATTCTCATTAGTTTATTGCATGTTTTTTATTATATTTATGCTAATAGAGTGAATTTGGTTAGTCATTATGCCAACAAGTCTAATGTGTGCTTTGTGTAGCCTTTTTGGTCAATTTGGAGACAAAATTGAAGGTCTTAATGAGCACTTGGCAGCCAAATTCGTGGGAAGACAAGGGAGAGGATTTGTAGGAAGGTGTCCCCTTCATTTATGGGCCCTTACCTCGAATTCTCCACCATCAGCTCGGAGTTCAAAGGCCACCAAATCAATCAACACAAGGGCAGCCAAGCAAGTCAAGTAGGACTGCTGTTAACTACAAGTCTTGGGCAGCCGAGTCCCTAAAGTTTAGGAGGACTGTTGGGTCCTCAATTTGTATAAATAAGAAGGCTTAGGGCCTCATTTTGGTTAGCCAGTGGATGTTAGCTAGTTAGCCAGTAGATAGTAGCTAGTGGTTAGTCATTTTGCAACCATTAGTTAGCTAGTTTGTAGTTCGATTTTTATGCAATAGATTAGCTTTGCTTTCAGCTCATTTTCAAGTCCTTCTTGTGGACAGTTTTGATGTAACTCTTCATTTCTTGATCAATAAAGATGAATCCAGCTTTGCACCAGCTCTAAATCTCTCTTGGGAGGCTGTAGCTCTTGGGGTTGGGCCCATCTCAAGCGCCCAGTACCTCCTTCGTTTATCTTTATGTGTTTGCTGCGTTCTTAAAATAAAATCTGCTATTTAGATTTAGATCTTGCTTCGTTATTTACATTTCTTTTGATGGTTAAAGTAGCTGTTTATGTTTAGAATATATTGGTAGGATAATAACAGGAAACAGCTCCAAAAAAGGGTCAGCAAACGCTTTTGGTTTCACCTCTTCCTTATTGGATCAGCGGCTGGGGTTGAAGTAACCGTGCTGTCCCAAACAAAAACACTTTCTTTGCTTCACCATGCAATCATTAGTGTTTGAATCTCGTTCGTAGAACTTGATATCAGTTTGGATGCATGCTTAGGTTTATGATCACTTAGTTTCATAGTTGTTTCACATGGTTTCACTGCAAATAAACTTATGTTCATTTCCTTTTGATGTTAGGTCAGATTAGAGTGAAGTAACTAGGTCATAGGTTTTATAACTAGATCTTTGTTTTCTTGCATGTCTTTGTTTGTTCAGTTTGAAAAACCACTTGCAGAGTACCTGTTATCCTTCCTTACCTGCCCATACTCCATCCAACCTACCTGCTTCACCCTTCACTTATAACCCTTACCTTACATTTGCCTCATCCGCTTACTTTGCCATGATTCTCATCTTCTTGTGCAACATCGTTTCATCCATCCTTGAACAAATCCAATCGCTCCTTAGCCTCATCCACCAAGTCCTAGACCTCTTCACACCCCTCTTTCACCTTCATACTCATTCCTCCATCTTTTTCCCTCCATCCATGCTCCAAAATCCCATTTCGAAACATCCTGTAGAAGAATTACAGAACATCCTGTAGAAACCCCTGCAGACTTCCTGTAGAAGTCCATAACCTCGGTTGCATAGCATCCAGACTTTGTGAAACTCTCGGAAAGAATGTTAGGGATCCCTTAGACCCTCTCTGTACCATCCCAGCCCTTTTCCAAGCACTCCTCCTCCTTGATCCATCCCTGCACAGTGAAAAGCCAGTTAAAAGCACATGCATGATAATTCTAATAACTTAATCAAAAATACAAAAAGATGTTTTCTTCAGATAGTGATAACTTAGACACATGCATTTTACCTTCCTAGAAGTAATGGCATCTCTTTTCGTAGTTTGCATTCTCTCCTTTGCATCAGTAGGACAAGCTGGTAGAATTAGGGTTTGCTAGGGTTTGTGTTTCTTTTTGGCTTTCAGTTTCTTTCCGCAAGTAGATTAGCTTCCTTTGAGTTAGCTTTCGTCCATCAGTTAAAAAGCTTCTTCTAAGAGCTCATAGAAGTTGGCTTGAGCCCTTAGCGGACTTGTGCCAGCTGACCAAGTGACAGCTGCGGCAAGAGCTAGTACTTGTGCATACAGCACCGTCGCTTCCAAGTTTGTTACGAACTACCGGGTTGATAAAATTAAAGAAGGGAGTTCTAGGAGTTGTAGCATTATTGCTACAATACTAGAGCCCACCACAAGTATCTCAAACCAAAGCAGAATTGTTTATATCTCAAGCCAAATATCTTAAAGACATGCTGAAAAGATATGGAATGGAAGATTGTGCACCCATTAGCACACCTATGACCACAAATTGCAAATTGAGCAAAGATGATGACTCCCCTCCAACAGATGCAATTCATTACAAGTCAATAATTGGATCACTTTTGTACTTAACTGTTACAAGACCCGACATAATGCAGGCAGTAGGAATGGTGGGAAGATTTCAATCTACTCCTAAACAATCCCATTTGTTAGCTATAAAAAGAATTCTCAGATATCTGAAAGGAACTCTTGATTTCGGTCTTTGGTACCCTAAGAGCTCAACACTGACTGTAACTGCATACACCAATGCTGATTGGACCGGAAGTGTAAATGATTGGAAAAGTACTAGTGAAAATGCATTCTTCCTAGGAGACTGTTTAGTATCTTGGCTCAGCAAAAAACAGACATCCATATCATTATCCACAGCTGAAGCTGAGCATATAGCTACAGCAGACTGTTGTACTCAAATATTATGGATAAAGGAAGCTCTAAAAGATGTCAACGTATGTACAGATCAACCAATTACCATCTATTGTGATAACACAAGTGCTATCAGTCTCAACAAAAATCCAGTGATGCACTCAAAGACCAAACATATACGAATCAAGTATCATTTCCTTCGTGAACAAGTAGCTGAACAAAACATCATCTTGGAATATATCAATAGTAAGGAGTAGATAGTTGATATTTTCACAAAATCTCTTGCTCGAGAAGCATTTGAACATCTTCGTCAAAAGATGGGGGTCATTTCTTTAGAATCACTCAAGTTCATTCATAAAGATGTTGCAGGACAGGGGGAGCAGTTTGACAAGGGGAGTCCATATGCATTCCTTTGCCATTGATGTCAAAGGGGGAGAGAAGAAGAATATTGCCATCAATAACAAAGGGGGAGATTGTTGACATAGATTGTTATTGATGTCAATATGGCAATATTCGAGGACACGAGGAGCAAATAGAGCCATCAGAGGAGCAAACAGAGCTATCGGAGGAGCCAAGAGGAGCAGACAAAGCCATCAGAGGAGCAAACAGAGCTATCGGAGAAGCAAAGAGTAGACAGAGCCATCGGAGGAAGCAAACAGAGCTATCAGAGCAATGAATGCCAAAGAATACACTATCGGGAGCTATCGGGAGCAATATAGCATATATATAGGCTATATACACTATCGGAGGCAAAAAAACTTATATATATGCAAATACACTATCGGGAGGCGGAAAACATAGTTATAACGGAATACACTATCGGGAGTGGAGAATATATATAAATAGGCAAATACACTATAGGCGGACAATACACTATCGGCGGATCGGCGTCGGCAATGCCACGAGGCAAGGGAAAGACCCCCGGGGCCATGCAACATGCGACTGCGATGATCGGCGATCGCAATATCGCATCGCCGCGATGCAAAGGAGCGGGGCCCAATTACACAGGCGGACCCGATGGGTGTTATAAACCTGACTGTATAAAGTTTGAGTTCTGCACGTAAAGGTTTTTGTGTGTATTAACGGGTTTCAGTGTAAAAACCGAAATACAAAGGAAAAGCCCCGAAGCGATATGTTGCAGACCCGAAGCAACATTATAGTTTGGCTTAATGTATATGTCGCATCCGACACATCGCAAGTGCTTAAGGCCTTGCACCCCTGAAAGCGCCGATTGTGATATACACAGTGGACCCGATAAAGTTATAAATGTGGGCGAAATAAATTTGAAGTCTGCCCGTTTAGCGTTTTGGTCGTTTTTTCATATGTTCCCGTGTATTACATTTGCGACCATAAAAAGGCGGGCCCGCATTACCTGAGTATCCAACCCTCCACCATTGATCATCCCGCTGGTGAACTGAATCAAGCAGCTAATTCTACAAAGACCGAAGACTTGGCAGGGAGTTCAAGTTTTGCAGGTGACAGGTGGTATATCAGGGTGATTCAGGTGAATGGTGGAATAAGTGTAATACTTCGTGACAGGTTTAGCAGAGGTGAAGCTTAGTGCTTGGGACAAGCTGAACAACAAGGCATGGCAGGTTTGGAAGAATGCGAAGGGAAGCTCTTGCTTACCTTATATAGGTTGAAGCGGATGAAAGAAGAGAACCCACGGATTCGAGATAAACTTGAAGTCTTGGAAAGGAATGTTGAAGACGAACTTCTTCAACTTGGTTGGACAATGGAGCAGGATGAAGTTGCAGATTGTGCTGACAAGGAAGAGGAAGCCGTGATGATCGAAGATGTTGCAGATGTGACAACGGTGGAGGATGAACTTGAGATTGATCAAGTTGGACCAAGATCGTGCAGTTTGCAGACATGGGTGAATGAGGATACTCACATGGAGGAGCCTCATGATGAAGTAAGTATTGATGATACTTGTGTTTCATTTGAGCATTCGGTAGGTGAACCATATGCAGGGAAGGGCAAAATCAGTTTGCCGATGCAAGGGGGCATTTTACCATGGATGTCTACGATGGGACCTTGTATGGAGAAGCAAGGATTGTTGACTGTTGCAGGACAAGTTGGGGTTGTTTGTGACCTTGTGGCAAAAGGTACAAAGGCCTGTGACAAGGGAGGAACATGATGATCATTGTGGAGGATTGGGTCATGCTTTAGCCATATGGAGAATTGGCTAAGTGCCCGGCATGACTCATGGTCAGATTGGAGGAGGGCACACACGTGGGTATGATGATACTTGGGTGGACTTCTCATGGCCGAGACCAAGAGCAAGTCTTGGTGGAACCTTTAGTGGGGGAGCTATGATGGAGAAACTCATGTGATGATGATATGGTTGGGTGACCAAGTTCACTAGACCGAAGATTGCAGGCTTGGATGATGATGACCGATTGTTGTGATGGGTCTACTTGGTTGGACAACATGGGCAACTTAGTCATGGACATCAGGTTGGAGACAGGGAGCATGGCAGTCTTATGTAGGGACATTATGCAGGAGCACTTGTAGAGGTGTCATTTATAGGCATCCAATGAGGAGTGCCAAGGCAGGGATGTTGTGCAGGTGGATTTGCTGGTGTGACATGGAGATGGTTTATTTGTGAGCCGATGGAGAGGTTGTGCAATCTTATACAACAAGACCATGGACTGATTGGATTTGTGAGCAGACTATGGAGCATTCCTACTACGTGGAGAGCTGAGGCATCTTGCAGAGACCTTTGGGCTGAGACTTGTATGCTTGCTGAGATGTTGGTTAGAGATGATTCATGGAGCTCACGACGACATAAGGTTGTGACTTTTGGGGACTTCATATATGGTGGACTTGGAGGATCTGAGGAATTGAGGAGTAGAGGTCGGAGACTTTGATGCAGAATGGGATGCATACTTTCGAGTACATGTATGGGTGTGGCTTGAAAGAGTGACTTGATGAGGAGGATCGATATGAGACACTTTGGAGTAGTGGAGTTACAACGATGATGCCTTGGTGGCAACACTTGGGCATGGGTTGAGCCAAGACCTAACCACTTTTGACACATGGGAATTGATTGATCTATGATCACGGGCAGCACATGGATAGATGAGGCAGGTGTATACTTGTTTCTATGACAGACTTGAGGGATGGCACATTACAGATACGATGGAGGTTGCTTCATGGACCTGGATGTGGCACATCGAGAGTCGGGGTTGATGAGATGATCTCTTCACATTGAGGAGATACACACATGGACGATGATGTTGGGATAGATGCGACTGATTTCATGCACCACATTGACACCAAACATCATGGACAACATGTTGTAGATGAGATGGAGACTACTTCATGGACTTGAGCATGGCATACACTTATATGGAGATGGATTCTTGATCAAGTTGATGATGTGACAGGATGTTCTGAGCAACAACTGATGAAGGCATGAGGATGTTCACTCTTATGGTTTGGGCATGATAGTTGGATTAGCTACCCAGCTAGTTCGAATCATGGGATCCGGAAGTGTGCAGAGATGTGTTAGCATTATGTTGGAGTATCATGGCAGCAGTTTACACGATGACGATACATGATGAAGTCGACACGATATGTTGCAGTGAGCATGTAGCTTGAGATGGAGGGGCCAACCTTCCACAATGAGAGTATCATGTGGAGATTGCGACGAGGTGATTGATAATCATGGATTGAGATGATTTTCCGATATATGACATACCGATGGGGTGTATGCCTTGGTATGGATATCTTGGCAATAGATGGTTGTTGGGATGAGATATTGTCGAGGACGACAATGACTTCAAGTGGGGGAGGATGTAAGGACCTGCGGTCCGGGTCACCTTCACCGTGCGAAGGACGAGTTGAGAAATGCGAAAGAAACGACCTTGGACGAGTTTATAAGGCGTTGGGCGAGCGTTAAGGGGGCGGTCCCACGAGTTGCGCGGGCCGACCCACCTCATGGGCAAGACTTCACTTATAAACGAGTCAGTTGGGCGTTGGGCGTGGGTCGGTTGGGTGACAGACCCGCCACCCACCCATATATATTGGCGTGCATTTGTGGAGGTAAAGGCATCAATCATTCAATCAACACAAGTTCATCAACGAGCTGAGTTTGGTTGGAGGAGTTCCCTAGTGTGGGGATAAGCCCCACACGACGGGCAGGACAGGTGAACGCAGAACCGGGCGAAAACTCGTGCAAGAAACTTGTGCAGGCAACTCGGGTGAGTCATGCGAAGGCAACTCGGGTGAGAAGTGCGAAGGCAACTTGGGTGAGTCATGCGAAGGCACGGGTGGACGAACTCGGGTGAGAAACTCGGACGAACTCAGGTGAGAAACTCGGGCAAACGAACTCGGGTGAGAAACTCGGGCGGGTGACTCGGGTGAGAAAGTCGTGTGGACGGGTGGTCGGGCAAGGGCGCATCATGCATGCTGAAACGAAGACAAGGTTGAAACGTGCAGATGGGCAACCCGAGTAGGGCGCACCGTGCACGACGAAACGGCGGAAACGATGAAGTGTTGGGTTTGTGAATGAAGGTCTAACTCGTGCGGAGGCGCCCGTGTGTGGCGACTTGGTTACGATGAGGCACTCCCAAGTTGGGCAAACAACACGACCGTGCGACGGGGTGAACGAAGAGTTGGGCAGAACATGCGGCGACCGTTCAGGCAGGCCGATGAGCTGGGCAACCGAGTTTGCTGAAAGTTGGAAATTTGGCTAAGTGTAAATTTGGGGTTTCCCAAGATTTAACTTATACTTTGTAAAATGAAAGATTATATATATTGATTCGGGCAGACTCATATTGCAGGGAGTTGCCCCTCCCTTTATACTGTCGTGCATTTACATGCTGTTTATGATGAATATGTATGGGTTTTCATCTGTATAAAGGATAAACTAATACTTGGTAACAAAAAATAAACTAAGTATGAATGTTAGGCGTAGTCCACGGTCATAAGTATTGGTGAAAAGAAAGTGGTCGGTGCTGCCGTACCTCGCTATAGTGCGGTTGGAAGATTACCGCCAGTGTAGGGGCGTGACATATATTTCAGGTGGACCTATAGCTCGAGGAATACCCGCCCGAAAAAGCGGTATCCTCTTCCTTCCCGCTGCTACGTGTCGCCTGCCGAGTAGAATCGGAAGCCATCCGCTGAATACCGGTTCCCGCTTAAGGCCCTTCCGAAATACCACTTGTGGTATAAGAATAATTGTATTGCGCAGGGTGATTTAGGCCAAAAGGCTTATGATAACAGTTTCGATAGTTCAGGAGGCCTGAATGAAAGCCAATTGCGATTGCGATTGCGATTGGGACGTGGCATGTGGGTTCGTCCTGATTGGTACAGTCTCTTCATTAAACAATAAAGTCTTGTGTATGCCTATTATCATTAAAAGAAAAAGGGGCTCTGTTACAGTTTTTAACACGCAGCAGTGAGCACGAAGAGGCAGAGGAAGCCACAACGACCGAAAAGCCAGGAAGCCGAAGGGTAAGCCAGCGCAGAGGAAACCGAAAAGCCCAAGCAATGAAGAAGAGGGAAGCCAAAGGACAAGCCAGCATAGAGGAAGCTGAAGCGAGCGTTGAAGAAGCTGAAGAGCCAGTGGGAAGCGAAAACGAACAGTCAAAGGCATCAGGAATACAAAAACAGGAAAAAACAAGGAAGTGGGTGCGAATAATCAGAGCGAGAGGAAGCCAAAATTCAAGCAGAAGCAGTAGAGGCAGCAGAGTCAGGAGAAGCAGGAGAACAGGAGGGAAGCAGAAGCTCAACAGGTTTGGGAGCAGAGAACAACAGCAAAACAGTTTATACCAGGTTAGGGTTGGAGCCTCAGAACTAAAAGGATTGGAATCCTTGGGTGTTGGTGCTCCTAAGTGCAGAACTATTGCCTTAGCAAAACAGAGTTGGTGCTCTAAAGGTTGGCGCCTCACAAAAGTCCAAGTTGGTGCTTGGCAACTGATTGCAACTATTTATATATTGTATCTATTTCATTGGATTGTTTGTGTTAATAAAAGCATTTATTCCAGCTATATATTTCTGTGTTCCATATATACTTGTTTTGATGATAAAAAGAAAAATTAGTAAGAAATACTGATTCACCCCCCCTCTCAGTATTTCCAACAGAGTTAATGGACACCAAATTGAAGAAGAGCACAGCATTTCATCCACAAACAGATGACAAAATAGAGGTGGTCAACAAGACAGTGATCCAGTTGCTCAGGGGCTATTGCAGCAAGCATCCCAAGCTTTGGGATGAACATTTATGTTATGTGCAACATGCTTACAACCGTGCTAAACACTCTTCTACACAAAGATCTCTTTTTGAGACTTGTTTTGGTTTTGTACCAAGGTCTCCCTTGGATTATGTCTTGATTAAAGACATAGCAGTTGATGGACACAGTGATGTGGACAAAGCAACCAAGTTCATTGAACAGATCCAAGAAATTCATCATGCAGTGCAGGAACAACTGGAAAAGAGCCAAGCCAAGTACAAGGCAAGGCATGATAAGCATCGAATTGAGCATAGCTTCCAAGTTGGTGATCAAGTCTGGTTGTACATCAGCAAAGACAGAATGCAAGGTGAAGGTAAGAAGTTGAAGCCAGTAAGGTATGGGCCTTTCAAGATACTTGAGAAAATTCGTGAGAATGATTTTCGCCTTGATTTGCCAGCTTACATGCACATCTATTCAGTAGTTAATACAGAGAACTTGAGACTATTTGAACCTTCATTGATTGAAGATTCCGAAGAGCAAAGTCAGTTGCCTTCTATTAATGATCTGTTGCCTGAATATCTCAATGAGTTGCAGGAAGATACAGTTCTGGACAGGAAGGTGAGAACTACACGTAGAGCGGATGTTGAGTACCTAAGAATCGGACTCAAGGGTTCAAAACCAAGCAGTGCAAGATGGGTAGAGATTGTACAAGTGAGGAAGCTGTATCCTCACTTGATTACTGCTTAAAAACCAACTTTTGGTGGTCCAAAACCCTTTTCAGTGGGAAGGCATGATCCAAATGGATCCTAGAAAACCCTCTAAGTCTTCTAAACATTCAAGACTATCGCAAAAGAAGAGCCTTCTAAAAAGTCGGATTACACTATTGGGAGGCAAAAACATAGAGAAAACATTGAAAACCAAAGTATCGGCGGCTTAAAACTACGTTGAATGGGAGACATCGGATCTGGCCGATCAACGGTCCAGATCCGATCGGCAAATCGCAATCGGCGATGGCAGGCGTAGGCTATCGGTGGAGACCACATGGTATATGCGACAGCGATCTGTGGGGTCAACAAGGACTGTCGATCAAGCGCGCAGATCGACGGCCCAAGTTGAATCGCGATATCGCAATCGGCGATTACAGAGGAACGCTTACAAACAGCTTGGGGGTATGTGCGATAAGCGATTGCGATCAATCGCATCGCAACATTATAATGGAGCGGGCCCGATATAAATATAACTTGCGATAGCTAGAACCGATAAAATTATAAGCGATATTTGATATATTTTCAAGTCCGGGAAAAGGGCTTTTTCAACGTAAATTGCATTTTCGTTAAATAAGTGAAATACAAAGGAAAAAGCGTCGATGTGATGAAATCGGACCCAAAATGGTTTGTTAATGCAAATATACAGTATTTCAAGTTCGTCTAAAGCCATTTTACGAGGTTTTTTTAGTATTTAATGTATTTTTTTAATACAAAGGAAACAAGCGGGATTTCGGGAGGACCGAAGGCGGAAAGAGGTTTTGGTTGGGCTCCGCCCGAGCCCATACATTGGCTACCACGTGTCCAGGCCCTGGAGAGAGAAAACCACTCCTTTCGAGCAGTTAACTCCTGTACGCATGGGCCGCCCGAAATGAACCACAGTTGTGGCTCTAGATCTTCTAGATCAACAGTGGAGATGCGATAAGCAACATAAAGGCGGACCCGATAGGAGTTATACGAGGGATTTATAGCATTTCAAATCCGATAAATGGCAGTTTGGCGAATTTCTTGTGTTTTTAGTGTATTTCTTTGTGAGACAGAGAACGCTGTTTTTGGGGACTTCAAAGGCCGATGAACCATTCCGTTACAGAATAGGTGGCCACCATCCCTGAAAGCGTTTAGCAAAGATTGCTAACGCTCAGAGGGGAATCTGAGCGGACAGAGGCCGGGAAGCCAGAAAGCCCGAGAAGGAGAAACGAACAGACAGCGCCGGTTGGCTTTAAAGCCACAGACTGACAGAAACAGAGGCAAGCAGTGCTGAGACAGGAAGCAAATAGAGACAGAGAGTCAATGAAGAGGGTCTGTGTACTCAGAAAGACTTGGGTGATCCGAGTAAAGCCTTGTTGTTTTGTATCTGTTGTCTGAGACTCAAATTGAGCTCACTTTTGTAAAAACTTTGCTTCTGAAGACATAATAGAGAGGTCACCACTGAAGGTTGGACCAGGAGACGTAGCCTAGGAGTGTTGGGTGAACTCCTTATTAAACTTGTTGTGTTTATGTGTGTTTATCTATTATGTTGTTTTACTGCTTCATTGTCTATGTATTTTGCAATCTTATCGATCCATTGCACAAAGTAACATAGGCAAATCCATGCACATGAGCCTGTAATACCTTAATAATTGTCTAAGATCTCATTATCAAATCATTACAAGTGATTTCCTCCATACCGGGACTCCTCCAATGGCGACACTGACTTAGGTGACAGTGGGTCTTTGTCCCATTGTTGTCATTTAGTCTAGTAGTTGTCCCTTAGGTACCCCTCCTAGGACCTGTGGTAAATTGTGCGGCAACAATGTCTATGAGGCCGAGGAGCACCAGAGGATAATTATCTCCAAGACGTAGAAAATTTTTCCAGGAAAATGTCTTAAAATTATCTTCCTAAGTCTAACTTACGAAAAGTAGTTAATTAAATCAGATTAATTGAGACAAAATCGATTTGCTCTAGTGACTTCTAGAAAAGTCATCAGAAGGGGTCAAGATCATCTTAGCCATCAATTGGAGTTAGATCGTGGCCACTGGTTGCTCAACAAGAGATTATAAGAGCAAGTCGATGGGGCTTTTGGAGACACAATGATTTGCAGTGAGAGCAAGGGCGCAATGATAGCGTGGACACCAAGCAACGAAGAACCAATGGTGGCTGAGCAAAAGATTTTTAGAGATAAATTCTTCAATAGCTTCCTCCAATTTTTGAGATTAAGAGGGAGGGATTTTACAGTTCGATTTGTCTACAGGAGGCCAAGATTATTTATGGTACGCAAGGGTTTATGGAGGCCAGATTTGCATTCATGCGTGTTGGAGAAAGAGGCAATTTATGAAGTTGATTTCTTCCAGGGAGGGTTGAGTCGTTTGCTAGAGGAGGATGAGTTTTCCAGAGGCTGTGTGGGCCAAACTACTTTAGACAGGGCCGCACGTGTGGGTCGTACGCACTTGCAAAGAGACATCGAATTATCTCAGGGAGCCCGAGCTCCTTCCAGGTGATTTTATGTGCTGGTAGCTAGAGAAAAATAATTACTGGAGCTTTGCTAGCTTACGACAAGCAATTGTAATTTGCAATCACAGATTTTTGTTGAAGAATAATAATAAAATCCTTATATGCTGCATTGTTTTTACCTTCAAGATTTTTCGAGGGACTATTGTCCAAAAATAATGGTGTCTAAATTTTATGTGTGAGCATTAATTTCTAGTTCTTGTTGATATTGGTGAAAATTGCAATAGTGATTTTATTTGTTATTTGTCGTGATTAATTTCTGAAGACAAATAATCTGCATACGATAGAAGAATAATATCCAATAGCTACAATTAAGGATATTTCATAAAGAGCACTCAAAGGTGCATGAACATGAGGAGTATGACATACATAGTGCATTATGAGTCATTTTTGGAGAGTCCATTGAAGGCTCAAGATGGACCCGTGGTCGAGGCAGTTGAGCATCCATCCTTGTGGCCAACCATTGATGGGGTGCAAGGAGATGCAGAGGTATCTAGTAGGACTATATGACATCCATATGATAGTCTCTAGGAGAAGATTGAGCATCTCATGACAAATATTATGTCGATGAAGAAGAAAACCTAGACACTCTGAGGTAGCATCTTGCAGTAGATTAGTAAACTTGAGGAGCTTGGATTTGTATGTGTCAAGTCAACGACCAAGTTGTCTAGCGTTGGTGAACAACTAACATCCCTAATTGGACAGGCAATGGAGCATATTTTGGAGTCTTAGAGAAGCCCACTTCAGGAGTACATAACAAGGCTTACGATACTATTAGGCCACCTTCGCATAGTGGGAAGGAGGTTTGGTATAGGGAAAAAGGCGCAGAGCCTTCCAGATGGTTTTTGGAGGTTGGCCAAGATCGAGCGACATGCCAACAATTTAGGAACATCCCAGTTACAATCAGAATGGTGCAACATTAGCGTGGTTGAATTGTTTCTTGTGTGAGTACATATGCACAAGGTCCATGGCAGGGGATGGATTGGCAAGAAATTATGAGTTGGTATTTTATTGATGGGGCAATTCTTGGGAAGATATTCCTAGCTAGGGACAGAGTACAATTGGAGCCATGGGAGATGGGCAATGATGGTTGGCCAAGGTGGCATTGGGATCTAGGTGGATCTATTGGTGGTAAGTTGAATTAGAGGCTTGGTTGGGATCTAAGTATCAAGGGATCCATTCATGATTGGGTGGCCCGAAGTCATGATGTGGCACAATGATTTATATGGATCCTGGTATTGGTGTACAAATGCCTTTACATTTGATAGGTTTGGATTTCTTGAGAGCAAGTAATCTCGAGTCGAGAGGATTTGTAATATCCCCATTTTTGGTGTCCCTTATGATGCGGTCAAGATGGCCTTCTAGGGTTGATGACAACCAGGTCACGGGAGCGAGATTACGTGGGCCCAAAGGGTTTTGGAGGTGTTTTATGGGGTCTGGAGAGGATTTCTTGCTATATTTCATCATTAAGGTCAATTCTGCATAGTTCGTTCTTGGTTCTGTTGCATTCCAACAATTCCCATAAAACGGGGTTTTTATCAACATATTTTAGTTAAATTCGTTGAAGGTATTATTTGGAGAAACTTATTTGGAGAAACACCTTAGTGTAATAGCTCTTTGGAACCAGGATGAAGAGATCTACAGGATGGGATGATGAAAAGTGACTTTCCGTGGCCGAAAAATTCATGGAGGCAGATTAACCATTTTTCAATATTAAAAGTGAGATAAATCAAATCAAATAAAAAGTCATTTAAATAAAATAAAAGGGAGAAGCCTCTAGAATGGAAGTAAAATAATAAAATAAAAGTGCTTCTAGAAGGTTGGAGAGAGATCCATCAAATCTTTTAAAAGGGGGAAAGCAACTCATTTGGGAGCATCTTGGATTGGAGTATTTTCTTGGAGAGTTTGAGAAGTTGGTTTTCAGGTTCAGAGAGGCCTAGGGCGAAAACCCTTGGGTTTCTTGGTGTGTTGGACAAAACCCCAACTCACTATTGTGGAGGTTTCATTCAGAAATCTCATTGGGCCTAATTTGTATCAGTTGGTGACCAGATCTATGGATTGAAGTGGGGATCACTCAAATCTCCAATTTGGACTTCATTTTTTGTTGCAGTTTTTTGGGAGGCCAACATCAATATTGCAGCAACGAATTTGGAGGCCATCACCTTAGCTACTTTCATGTAATATTATATTCAGTAATATAAACAAAGTTGAGTTTGTTATTTATAATAGCAGTATTTCATAAAATTGTCAGAGTAGCAACATTGTATTTAATCATTGGGTTTTACATTATTTGTTGGCAATTTATGTTGTAAAATTTATGGTGCTTTTGGGTGAAATTCATGAAATAATTTTGCCGAAGTAAAATCCCTATTATTTTAATGAAAATATTGAAAAGGGATATTACATAAGGATTATGTTTCCAACACTAGGTGAGTTCTTTCAATTTCACCTCTCTTTCATTTTGAACACATAGTTTAATTAGCTCATTGTTGCCTCAAAATCTAGCAGGTCTTGTGAGATGTTTCACAAGACAAAATACAGATCAAGATATGATAATGAGATGGGTGCCACTGTCGCCTCAACACTCCAACCTTATGCGCTTTAGTGGAATTTCACCACACGAGAGGCTTCCCAGTGTAAGTCACCTAAAGGATATTCTAGGTCAAAGGTTCAAAGGTGGCACTTCAATATGCTTAGTCAAGGTACTCAGGCCAAGAACTAGGCTGAATTCTCTGTGATAGGGCATGAACGTTGAGCTAGTTCATGGTCGTTCTACCTTATTGAGCCTTAAAACATCAAAATCTAGCAATTTGCATGGTTGGAAGTCCTTCCCTAGGGTTGTCATCATCAACCCTATGTATTCTAGGGCTAGAAAACCCTAATTCAACACTAAGGCTTCAACTTAGGTTCACTTTAATGTTTGTGGCCCCTGTTGTTAATCGCATCATTAAAAAACCTTTCTCTCTCGGTGTATGCCTAGTTGTGCTACTTTTGAATCATATCTTGAAAATCCTAGGCTGCAAGCATGAAGCATGAGCGTTGAGTTGGTTGGAGGTTCTTCTACCTTGGTGAGCCTTAAAACATCAAAAGCTAGCATTTTGCATGGTTCGACGTCCTTCCTTAGGGTTGACATCATCAATAGAAAATCCCTGATTCAACACCAAGGCTTCAACTTAGGGTCAATTGAAGTTTTGTGGATTCTATTGTTGATTATCTTATTATAACAAGCCTTTTCTCTCTCCTTAGAAGCCTAGTTGTGCTACCTTTGACTCATACACCAAAACCCTAGGTTACAAGTCCTTTATATGCTGCTTCTAAGGTACGTTATTCCCTATCTTGTAGAAATGAGCCTTGTCCTTAGGTTGAGTATCTCGGAAAAGACTTTCCAATTATCACCTTTGAACCGTAGACTAACTAGATTAAGAATATCCTTTAGGTGACCTTAAATTGGGAAGCCTCCCATGAGGTGAAATTCCACTAAAGAGTAGGAGGTGGATTGTTGACGTAACAAGGGCATCCACCTTATTGTTGTGTCTTGATCTGCCTTTTTCATTGTGAGGCATCTCACAGTACCTACTAGATTTTGAAGCAACACTCACCAAAAGAGATTGGGAATTAATTCTGACTCCTTAGTTAGCTTGCATTTCCTTTTAATTTAATGTTATTTACTTGCCAAAGACTCAAAGTACCCTAATTAATCTACAACCATAGATAACTAATAAGATGAAAGCCCTAATTAATTTTGTAGCCTTCTTTCCTTATCTTTCTCTGCCTCTCTTCCTCTTCCATAGATTTTCTTAGCTTTTTCCCGAGTGGCAGCTCCACTCTCTCCTTCCTCGTTGGGCGTGTTTGCAGTGAGGAGGTTCCCCATTACTACTCAAACTTTACAACGAAGTTATGTTGAGGTTTTTACCTATTGATGGGAGAGTGATGAAAACATGGCAATGACCCATGGAGTGTCTCGACAATCCCTATCCACATAATTTCACTATTGATGTAGTGTGCAGCCAATGCATGGAGTTTAATTTTCAGATTGCTCATATTCGATTCAGTAGTTATCCATTCTGCACAAAACCCATACTATCTCCTATTTGTGTTTTGTTATAAGTAAGGAGAACCATGATTCTAACATGGTGGAACTATTGCTCTGCCTTGCAAATCAAAAAGAAAAATTTCTTCATGTCTACTCTCTGACAAGTCTAATTTATAGTGCTTTTGGACTTGTAATTATATACTATTTACATTGTCGCCACAACATGGAGTTCAGTTTGTGGCATATACTTTTTGACATTTTACCAGATTCCTGAAGAGAAAAAAGCAACAAATTGCAACCAGTGAGCCCAATTGCAATTGAAAAAATGTAAACTGCCCCCAAAGGAGAATTCTATGGTATTCAAATTCCTAGATACCTAGCAAATTGAGTTCCCTAGTTTTCATCTCTGATATCACATGAAATGGTGAATACAAAGGAAAAGAATCTCATACCTTGCCTCGCTGATGGTTTTTAGTATGCTCCCATATCTTTAATTTAAGATCGCCATAACATGTATCCTTACAGAAAGGCACAAGACCAGCTTCATTTGTTGGAGCTCGCAAAATTGTGCCATTTGATTTTGTTGTTGCTACCAGTTCAACCTGCAATCCACTAAATTACATGATATCTTCGAAGATAAGAAAATAATTTGATCAAAATATTTACTCAAGACATCTATGATAAAATCATAAATAGTTCTCACCTCATACAAACCATTGTGAGCTGTCATCTGCCAAGAACCCCACGGGGAAATCTCCCACTCAACAACACCATTCCATGGCACAAATTCAAATAATTTTCCATCATAATGAACTCCTACCTGTAGAGTTTTGCTACCAACTTAGTTGTGCTTTTGTAAACGAGATTGTTACAACCAATAGTAAAAGATAAAAATATCATATAAGCAGTTTTTCGATAATGATTGATCTCATGGCTTAAGAACAAGAAAATAAGGAATGTGAAGATCTCTAATTTCGTGAGAAAATGACATTCCGCAAAACAGAATATAACTCGTCCAAACAGAACAAATAATGATAGAAAATATTGGCATCGGGAAGTATTAGTTCTAAATTATTGATTATTCAACTTGGGAACTGTTTCTGCAATTTGTTCAAACAAACTACTAAAATTCCATAACTTGAAAATGAAGGCAGTTTGATGGCCAAGTCTTCATATTCTTGTCAAATATCTTCACTAACTACTAGCTCGCTAAAAGCAGAACTGAAGTTTAAGTCAATAGGCTGGAAAGTTAAACTATAAAAAGCACAAAAACATAATGGTACATTATGAAAGTTTCAAATTTATTTTTAATGTATTAAAGGAGCACCTCTAACATACAAATATTCATGAAACCCAAAAGAAAAAGAAAAAAAGAAAAAAACTCTAGAAACACACAGACACAACCACAGATATGCATGATGCATACATGCACATCACACACATACATAATGCATGCATGAGTGAATGCATATGCATACATATTCCACCAAAAAATCACAGACACATTGAGATAATAATCAATGTCAAAAATATGAAATAGATAAGATAAGGTAGTTTTATTAATGTCTGACAAGTGACCACAAAAGTAGGTCAATGGGACTGAAGAGTACAGCCAATATGAATACAATGTGAAAGTGCCAACACAACTCCTAGAAAATGCCAAAATAATACAAAGAAAGAAACCTACAGAAGTATAATATCAGAACACATGTACAAAACCATGACAAAGGTATGGTGATACAAAACACTACATGAGTTTGTCCAAGACGGGAAAGGTTGACAACCCAACCCAAGAACCTATCAAGAGAGAGAGAGTGAGGGAGCAAGATTGGATGATGGGGTCAATATGTCAAGATCCTTGAGTCTAATGGCCAAGGGCGAGGGGGGTGAACTGGGCATTGGCTCACTATCAAAGTCTTCTAGAACCATCGAGGACCCTAGCTACATGATTTAGGGGGAGTATGAGTTAGGGATACCCCTGACATCTGAGGTCGAAAGAAGGGAACTCCGAATAGATTTTTGTTTGCTCTTGTCGATCTAGGAGGTAGTCTAATGGACAGGGTGTGCTCTACTATGAATTTGTCTAGAGCTGATGTATCTAATGCTTTGGCCTGATGTACAGACTGACACCTCCAAGCCAGTCTCAATAGTATTGAGTGGTCTCTCGAATGAGTAGGTTGAGGAGAAACTCTGTCAGATTTTGTAGCTCGAACAAGGATTCTAATCTCAGGAGGTGTCAATGAGGCTAAGAGCACAAAATGATTAATTCTCTCCAACCCCTGCTTATTTTTCTAAGTGAAAATTTCTTAATTAGATTATTAACCAATTTTAATTCTTTTCCTAAGTCTAACTTAAAGAAAATGGTTAATTAATCAATATTAATTGAGACAAGTTGATTTCTCTCAAGTGACTTCTAGAAAAGTAATTTGATGGAGTCAAGTTGATCTTAGCCATCAATCTGTTGAAAAATGTGTAACTAGGTTCGGTCTTCATAAAATATGAAATGTACTTTTGATTCTTGTATTTTGTAAAATGAAAGAAAATTATTATTGTTATTTTTTGAGCATGGGTTTCATGCTCAAAGTCTTATATTTTAGAGGTCAAGCACCCATTGAGTGCTTTTAGGGTTTGACCTAGATCAAGAAGTCAAAAGAGTGATTGTCATAAGTTGAAGATCCCATCAAGAACATTGTAACTTGTAAAGAAAATTATTTTTGTCATTAAAAGTGTCAAAATACCCTTCAAGACCAAGTTGGCCTGGCAGTTGGGAAGTCAGCCTATTTTGAGGAGCCACGTCCACCTTGAGAAGCCTACATAAGGAGGGAACTCGACCTCCTTGAGACACGTTCATCACTCACTCATCCAAGTAAAGAAGAAGAGCAAGAAGGCTAGCAAAGAAGGAAGAGGACGAAGAAGATTGTTTCAGGGCTAATTTTCTCTCACACGTGCGAAGAAGTGAAGCTAGGGTTTGTTGTTTCAAGGTTGAAATTCTCTATCTATAGGAGGAGGATCAAATCTGCTGGAAGAATGATCTACTAGGTCACCTTCTAGCCCTAGACAAGGAAGTAAGGAAAGTGAAGTTGTTGGGAGGTATTGGAAGGTTATTTACGCTCACACGTGTGGATGTAGTAGCAATTGCAGGGGGGCTGAAAATTTCATACCTGAATAGAGGCTGAAATTCTAAAGCTGGGGGTCGAAGTTGTGCTATCAAAAGAGATTTGACTGGGTTTGACTTGGACAAGGGAAGCACATGATCATGAAAGGTTGGATTAGGTCTTGGAGGGTATTGGTCTTGGTCTAGAGGTCTTGGAATTCGTCAATTGAAGAATCTATAAGAAGAGAAGAGATTTTGCGGGTTTTCCTCTCAAGTGGAGAGGTTTTGGCCCTAGCTTACAGCGTACATTCTGCCTTCTTGTGTACTGTTGTTCTTCTTGTTTTGGTAGTTATTTGATGATATACGAACATAAAAATAAGTGAAAGAAGCTAATAAGTAAGAAAAAAGTAAAAAGACATCACAAGCAGTTATCATAGAAAGTGAAATCATCACTACTTTTGCCCTATAGATTTCTCAACATGGTATCAAAGTTAAGGTTGGTTAAGGGCATAATGAAGATCTTTACTACATTGAAGAAGTTCCTAAAGAACTGTTCAAAGGTGGCAAGTCAACTCAAGAAGGGCATTAAAGAAGCATGGGATCTTCTATTTTCTTCTAAGAAGGAAGTGACCAAGACATCTACAAAGGATGAAGGACTATTCTCAGCACTCATAGGTACATTTCAAGATGAGAATATTTGGGTAATCGATAGGGGAGAATCAAGACATATGATGGGCCAACACAAGCAATTGAAGACATTATCAAAGGGAAACTCCTCTTACTCCGCAAAACTTGGTAACAATAAAAGTTACCTTGTAAGAGGAATTAGATCAACTTCACTCAAACTGGAGAATGGAGGAAGCATTCCTCTCAACAATATCTTATTTGTTTCAAGTTTGCACACGAATTCACTTTCCATTTCATGTCTAGATGACAAGGGTGATAGAGTTGCTCTCATTGATGGAAAGGTTGTAGTATGGGGTAAAAACTCAAGCATAAAAGATGCAAGAATGATTGGGATTCGTGAAGGAAGACTTTACAAATTGTTAACTCCCCTTGCTTAAGCTTTGGTTCACATTGTAGTTATCCCATGTGAACTTTGGCATAGAAGATTTGGTCATCTTCACTACAAAATCTTACCAACCCTAAATTCATTAGTGAATGACATCCCCAAACTAAAAGAAGATCATGAAGGAGTATGCAAGGGATGTGCATTGGGTAAGAATACCAAGAGACGATTTGGAAGCAGTGCTTCAAGGTCAAAAGAAATCTTGGATCTTTTTCATTCCGATGTTTGTGGTCCTATGAATCCAAAGTCACTTGGAGGTCATCTATATTATGTCATTTTCATAGATGACCATTCAAGGAAAACTTGGGTTTACTTAATGAAATCCAATGACGAAGTATTTACCAAATTTCACGAATTCAATGCTGAAGTAGAGAACCTTAAACAAAGGAGAATTAAGATATTAAGGTCTAATAATGGAGGAGAATACACATCCAAGGAAATTATAGCCTTCTGTAAGGAGTCTGAGATTAACAAGGAGATGATAGCCCCATGTAATCCCGAGCAAAATGGAGTTGCAGAACGAAAGAATCAGTCCATTGAAGAAAGTGTAAAAGCGATGCTACATAACCAAGATTTGCTGAAATTTTTGTGGGGTGAAACAACGAAGACAATTGTATACACACAAAATCGAAGTCCCCAGTCGCTGCCATATCCAAGTCACTATTACGCAGCAGGGTCACTGTAGAACATTGTCTTACATTATATAGATCATTGTATTATGTCAAATTCATTGTCCAAACATCACATGTGAGCCACAAAGTATTAAATGCAAGCCACAACCACTGTAATATATATCGAGCCTCAATGTCACTGTCATATACCAGTGTGAGATGTTGAATTTCCACGACCTTGGGTCTAGGTTAGAGTCTTAAAATCACTGACATTACCAAACCAAGAATCTTAACCATAAACTACTTTGCACAGCAGAAATATAAAGCAGTAAATCACATATGCACAAGTATACACAATTTTTAACAAATATTGTACAATAATGTACAACCCAATCTTTGTTATATTAAACCAATCTGAATAATACAACATTCTATGGTATACAAGATACAATGACAAACGTCGTTGCAGCTTCTATGTCGTATCTTGTCTTGTTGGTCCTTCGCTTCTGCACTGCTCTCTCGCGGCCCCTTAGTCCTTCAAACTACAACACATCGAGACTCTAGGAGGGTTGCCACCTATCACTACTGAAAGTCGCTTCTGATACAATGAACACGCACTGATCCAATCTGCTCTCTGGGTAGGCCTAATTGTTGAGCTCCAAACTGCCAGGCTAGCAGTCACCTTTATTGTCCATCAAGGTGTTGCACTTCGGCACCAAACTTCACCCAATCTTCAGCTCCTCTTCGTCACTTCAAGATAGCTCGTCTAGGGCTACTTTGTTTTGAAGTTTCTAAGTTTACTTAGTTCGAAACCCTCCATGCACTTTATCTAATTTATTCCTACCTACTTGTTATCTTCCTTAACAAGTTATTTACAATGTAAATACTGAAAATAAACACTAGTGCATGCTCAACATATTACGGATCAGCAACTAAAAGAAACAAGAACAAACACACCACATGACACCATAATTTTTGGACTAATGTCCGCAGAAAAACTCAATGTGGGAAAACCGGTGCAGCTATCTAAGGGTTTTCTTATTAAGCAATATCAGAGTACAATCTGGGTGCCGAAACTGGCCTACCCAATAGAGAATTTCCTTGGCAGTAATACCTCTCAGTTTCTGACAAATCTACTGGCTGAAACCCCAGATAATCCTTCCGACAGCTACTCAACACCAATTTGCCCCAAAAACCCCAGCGTCTGCCCAATCTGGACTACGTCAGCCTCTCCTAGCCCAATGTTGGCCCTGCGTGAGCTCTTTGACCCTCTGCGTCAACTACGCTGGCCTCTCTAGTGCTCTGCACAGCACTTAGCTACCTCTACGTGGCCTTGCGTGAGCACTGGCTGCTCTTGCATCTCTCTCTCTGGTTGCTCTACTGCTATCCCGACACTATCTCTACCTCTCTATCTCTCTATACTCAATACCCCTCAGCTGCTCTCTCGATCACTGATTCTATCTCTCTTAGCAAACCCCGCTCTAGAGAATAGAATGATTAATCACTCTGGTGTATTCTCCAAGTGACTCTCAAGCCTCCTCTTATACTTTTCCTGTTTACATCTCAACGGCTGAGATTAAGTCTCTAATCAACCGCTAAGATTAGATCTGGCTTGATCCATGTCTTTTGGACCACTTTAACACAGATTCATAATAAAGCACATTAATATTTTATTTTCCCTAAGTTTAGACTTAAGGACTCCATTAAAATTATTAATTATTTTAATATCTCTTGATCTGTTTAGAATCTGCCCAAACCCTTTTGGGTATTGAAGATCTCATGTGCCCCAACCTCTCCATCAAATTTTGTGGCTAGAGCACATTCGATGCTACCCCAAATCAACACTTTGGGCTATCAACACGCTGCCCTCCACCAGACCAATGATGCCAAATCCTTCACTATAAGTTTTGCTCCTAATTGAGGTCTCCAACTGCCCAAGTTGACCTCAATACATGGCACTTATAGGCTGCAATATAATCTAATCCAAACTGGTCAATAAACTGTGCCCCAACACACGCCAATACTTCTCTCCAAGTTTGTTGTTCCTATTGTCCCTAAATAGGGCTTTGTCCATGCTGCAACAACCCTTCAATTCCCACACAAATAGTCCTTAAATTGTCGTGGTTTAGGCAACGAGAGATGGTCTCATTGTGGGCTGCTATTCCGGGCATTTTGCAACCCCAAAAACTCCGACGCTGCCGTTGTCTTAGGTTGGTAAGGCTTGCAGCCTACCACAACAACATGTTATCACTTACAGCCAACCCAAACAATCTTCTCCTCACGTTTTTGCAACCCAAACAGACTTGTGTAGCTCCTGAGGTTACTCAGCTTCCTTGTTAGAGGAAACAACACCAAAAACAAGTCCTAGAAGGCTCCATGCAGCCTTATCCTCCTCGTTGTAGTAGCCTATCTCTTGCAGCTTCAACAAAATTCCCCTAGCTCCCTTGACCGAATTCTTCTTCACCTCCAACGAGCTCTCTTCCTTGAGTGTGTTGCACAAGATGGATGAGAAAATGCTCCTCCTTCTTCTATTTCTACACGAAATGAAGGGATCCACGAATTAATGAAGAGACATGTCTCTTGGACGAATTCACTTCAAGCCTACATGACTTATTGTCCATAATTATTTGTCAACTTCAAAAATTCATAAATTCGTTTCTAGAGCTCTAATTTGAGTGATCTTTGGAGCGTTGGAATCGGCACGCCAAGCTCTATCAACTCAAATTTCTCATGCTCAAATTCATCATGGTTTTGACCCAAATCCCGATGTGTGCAAAACCCCAACCTTGGGTTCCAAGCCCACAAGTGACCCTTGTAGTGCTTTGCCCTCCAAACCCTAAACCCTAAGGCTTGGAGTACCTCCCAAGCTACACAAATCAACACTCCCTCTTAGCGAGGGAGGTACTTCTAAGAATAGGAAGTAACTCATCATCATCATCACTACTCGCAACACTTGCCCAACTCCTAGTGCTCACAATCGCAGTAATCCCTGTACGGTGAACTACGCCCTTCTTGAAAGTGTTGTTGTCACTGGAAGCATCCTGCTTCTTCTTCATGTTAGGATATTCCGACACATAGGAAATAGTTAAGTACAACTTGGTCTAGTATAGAGTTAGGTATAGAGTTAGGTAAAGTGTGTTTCTTTACCGTTGTACATTTTGTAACTTACAATCCGACGGTCACGATATGTAGTGATCTGACGGTTCATTCTCTCCTCGGTATTACCGACACTTGATCCGTGGCTTGACACTCGATTGGTCCATGAATTCTATTTAAAGCGCATGGAGGGTCATTTGTAGGGTAATCCGTGCATGAGAGAAACATATGTAAATTTTCATTCTTTTATTAATAAATTGCCTGAAGTGGCCGCGTTGGCTTAGGCCGTGGACTGTTTCCCTCTTTGAGGATTTTAACCACGTCAAAATACTGGTGTATTGATCTGCGATCTGGTTGTGAGCGGTGTCCTTTTGGTGTTCTGTCTGAGGAACTTACCCTGTAAATTCCTACATGGTATCAGAGCTATTTGAGGGCCGCGTCCGTTGGTGATCCAAATCTGAAGCCGATAGAACTGCATCCGACTGTCGTTTCCTAGATCTACTGTTTCTGACTGCTTTCGGGCCGAGAGGACTGCTCTGTTGTGTTGGGAGCATCTGTTCCAGTGAGGAACCCCTTTCGTTTCACGCGAAAAGGTTTTCGGTAGCCCTAGCTGCGTCATTTTTAAGATCTGGAGGTATATAGTGTTTATTTGCAGTTTACTGTTATTTTCTCTCTGTTTATTTCGGTTTCGGTTTATTTAGCTTTTTTTATTACCGGATCTATACCTTTCATTTCTACGTATGCTCTTTGCCCTGCGACTCTGTGCAATCTGGGCAAATCAGAAACAGAAAGGAAGGATTTTTCTCATGCGTATGCTCTTTTCCCTGCGCCTTAGGGTGATCTCGGAAAATCAGAAACATTGAGGAAAATATTTAGTTTCCGGCCAAAGCTAACTTTGAGCCGCAAGGTTCATTTTTTTTGAAAATATTTAATTTTTCGGCTAAAGCTAACTTCGAGCCATAAGGTTCGTTTTCTTTGCATGTCCGTGTTGGGTTTTGTGTTTTTTGTTTTGTAGGGAAAAAAGAGCTTTCTCAAAGCAAGCACGCAACCCAAAGCACCCCCCCCCCTCCCCCCCCCCCTCTCTCTCTCTCTCTCTCAAATTTTTTGTATAGATCAATTGGTTCAAAGCTATTTTAAGAGAGTAGAGGTCTTGGGTTCAAGTCTCCATTTTGTGGGGGCAGACTTTTTCATTTCCGCACATTCCCGCACTTCGTCGGCAACTTCAACAACTTTTTTTCAAAAAGCCATAACTTCTTCATCCGGAAGCCGTTTTCAGAGCCATTTTTTTAAAACCAGCCTAATTTTTCGAGATCTATCCATTGGAACACTTATTTTCAGCATCTTTAGCTTCAGTTTCCATTGAAATGGAAAGTCAATACCAAGTTACCCTTGACAGCACCAACTACTTCCAATGGTTGGCTTACATTGAGGATTTACTTAGAAGTAAAGGTCTCTACAGAATAGCCTCAGGCCAAGAAAAGAAACCGAAGGATGAAGATAAGGCTGCTAAATGGAAAAATAGGCAAGATCAAGCTCGTGGATTGATAGGGATGTCTATTTCTCCAGATCTTAGATTCCATATTGCAGAAATTGATACTCCTGATGAAGCAATGAAACAAATCAATAAAGTTTTTGGGATTAAAAATGAAATTAGAGCCCATCAACTTGAAAATGAGTTACTTACATTGGACCCTAATAATTTTTCTTGCATTGAAGATTTCTTGTCCAAGTTCAAGACCCTTAGATATCTTTTGGAAGGTGTTAAAGTTAAGAAAGAAGATAGTAACCTTATCTATTCCATTCTTACAAAGTTGGGACCAGCCTACTCTGTGTTTGTTTCCACCTTCCATTCTACAAGAGAAGCCTTCATTTCTCAAGGAACAGACTACAAGCCCCCTTCCTTTGACTCTTTTTGTGATTCTTTAATAAGAGAACAAAAAAAACTCTTACACCTTGGTCTTCTTAATCCTGGAAACTCTTCCAAGAAAGCGTTAGCCGCCCAGCAGCAACCAAATTCAAAGAATCCTAAGAAGTCATATCCTAAAAAGAATGGTCCTAAACCAAACAAGGGTCCTAAGCAATTTCAGCCCCAAAATGAAAAATCATTTCAACAAAATGATAAGACAAATAAAAACAAAGGGAAGAAGACTGATAGACATTGCAATTTTTGTAATCGAGATGGCCACTTAGAATCAAAATGCTTTAAGAAGATGGAAGCCTTGGAAGCAGCAATGAAGAAGCATAACATCCATTTGGGGCAATCTTCAACTTCAACTTCATCTTCAGGAATGGCACTTTCTGCATGTGGTTGTCAAGCATCTCGGTCTGGCTATGCATTAAATGTATCTTCTTCTTCTCATTCTCATGAGTGGCTCATTGATTCTGGAGCTTCTTATCACATGGCCAAAAACAAAGCCATGTTTTCTTCTTTAAATGATTGTAACACCAAAAATATATATGTTGGTGATGATAGATCTCTTAGTGTTGTAGGGACTGGAACTGTTCATCTAGACAATGGTCAGTTTAATGATGTATTATGTGTTCCAACCTTATCCTGCAACCTTCTATCTGTATATCAGATAACTCATTCAGGTGAAGGTAAAATCGTTGAATTTTCACCTCATGATGTTGTAATCAAGGACTTAAGAGATCCTAAACAGATTTTGTCTACTGGCATTGCTGATAATTCTACAAGGTAGTATAAGTTTCACAACTTTGGGTCATCAAATCTTCCCTCAGTATTTGTTGCTCATAACGATGAAGTGAGCAAACTTTGGCATGAGCGATTTGGTCACTTAAACTATCGCTCCCTTCAGCATCTATGTAAAGAAAATATGGTGACAGGTCTTCCTATGGTATCTTGCAGAGATGGTGTTTGTTCCGGATGTGTACTCGGAAAACATCATCGGGACAGTTTTGAAAAACGTGCCTCTTGGCACACCTCAGCCCCTTTACAGCTTGTGCATAGTGATTTATGTGGTCCACTTCCAGTTGTGTCATTCTCTGGCTGCAAGTATTTCTTAACTTTCATTGATGATTTCTCCAGACGCACTTGGGTATACTTCTTAAAACTCAAGAGTGAAGTATTTAACACTTTTTTGGCCTTCAAGGCCTTTGTTGAAAAACAATCTGGACATCAAATTCTTAAGTTAAGATCTGATAATGGCGGAGAATATGTTAAAAACACATTCATCAACTATTGCACTGAGAATGGAATTCAAATGCAACATACTGTTCCATATACTCCACAACAAAATGGTGTAGCTGAAAGGAAGAATCGCACCTTAAAGGAAATGGCTAATTGTATGCTACAATCTAAAGGACTTGGTCTTAGTTTTTGGGCAGAAGCAATTAACTGTGCAAATTACATAATAAATCGCACTCCTACTAAGGCTTTAAAGAATATCACTCCAGAAGAAGCATGGAGCTCAATCAAACCAGATGTAAGTCACTTTTGTGTTTTTGGAAGTGAAGCGTGGGCCCATATTCCAGATGAAAAGCATAAAGCTTTAGAACCTAAGAGTGAAAAATGTACTTTTGTTGGATATTCTGAAGATGTCAAAGGCTATAGACTTATTCCACTTAAGTCCAAAAATGTTATCATTAGAAGAGATGTAAAATTTGATGAAAATATATCGACCTGCGAGCCTAGTCCGGCGGTTGTGCCACCTCTCTCTATCTCTTCTACTTTTGAAAACATTTCTTCTTCAGATGATGAAAGTGAGGATGACAATCCTCCCCCACCATCTCAGGATCTTCCTTCAGCTCCTCACCTTCCAAAATGGGTTCGTGCTACTCGAGATGCAGCAGGTGATCTTGTCGGTGATCCTACAGATCAGCGACGTACACGTTCTCAGTTCGAGAGAGCCTCTTCTTTACTAGCTCAAGCTCCAGTAAATTATGATCCTAACACCTTTGCAGAAGCTTCAGGCCATCCAGATTGGGAAGCAGCTATGAATGAAGCAGCAAATGATACATGGGATCTTGTTCCTCTACCAAAGGGACGAAAACTTGTTAGATGCAAATGGGTTTACAGAACCAAGTATGGACCAGATGGGAAAGTTGATAAACATAAAGCTCGTCTTGTTGCTAAGGGTTTTTCATAGATTGAAGGCATTGACTACACTGAAACCTTCTCCCCTGTTGCCAAAATGAACTCTATCCGCCTTGTTCTTTCCCTTGCTGCCTCTTTCAAATGGGAAGTCCATCAGATGGATGTTAAATCTGCCTTCTTGCATGGAGACTTGCATGAAGAAATCTATATGGAACAACCCATTGGCTTCATACAAACAGACTCCAGCCTTGTATGTCGACTTAAGAAATCCCTTTATGGTCTCAAGCAAGCTCCACGGGCTTGGTATGCCAAAATGGATAGCTTTCTTTTAGAATCTGGCTTTTCTAGGTGTCATTCTGACAATACTGTCTACACCAAGAAAGTGGGCAACTCTCTTATCATCCTTGTTCTTTATGTTGATGATCTTATCCTTACTGGTAGTGATTCCAACCTTATAAACCATGTGAAGTCTAGCCTTAAAAGGAAATTTGAAATGACAGACTTAGGACACTTACACTATTTTCTCGGTCTTCAAGTCTTGCAATCCAAGGAGGGTATTTCCCTTTCCCAGTCCAAGTATGCTTGTGATATTCTACGTCATTTTCACATGGAAGACTGTAAGCCAGCCCCTTCTCCCTTTCAGTCTGGAGTCAAACTTTCAGTCACTTGTACTTCTCCTGAAGTTGATGCTACCTTATACCGTCAACTTGTAGGAAAACTTTTGTATCTAACCCATACTCGTCCTGACCTTTCCTTTGTTGTTCGCCTTGTTGCTCGGTTCATGCAAAACCCCCGTGAAAGTCATTGGAAAGCAGCGAAAAGAATACTTTGTTATGTTCGAGGTACAATTCAATTTGGGATTCATTACAGTGCCGAAGCATCTCCTCTATTGGTTGGTTTCACTGATTCCGATTGGGCTGGTGACCCTGATGATCGGAAGTCTACTGTCGGTTATGTGTTCACTCTTGGTTCAGGACCTATTACATGGGCTTGCAAGAAACAAGGTGCCATTTCTCTTTCATCAGCAGAAGCAGAGTATCGTGGTGCCGTAGAAGCTAGTAAGGAAGCCTTGTGGCTTCGTCAGATCCTATCAGAGTTTGGCTTTGAGCAGCAGCAGCCGACTACACTTTGGTGTGATAATCAAAGTGCCATTCAGCTATGCAAAGATCCAGTCCAACATCAGCGCAACAAACACATTGAACTGCACATGCACTTCATCAGAAAGCTCATTCATAACCATGTTCTTGAAGTGCAATATTGTTCAACAGATGATCAAGTTGCAGACATCTTCACAAAGGCTCTCACAGAGGCGAAGTTCACTAAACTTCGATTTATGGTTGGAGTTCAGGAAGTTGTCACTAAGGGGGGATAGGCTCTAGTGCCTCCTTCCTTCTCCTATTGTGTCATATTTGTAAATCCTTCAATCCTATCCCAAGTTGTTCTTAAGGGGGGATGTTAAGATATTCCGACACATAGGAAATAGTTAAGTACAACTTGGTCTAGTATAGAGTTAGGTATAGAGTTAGGTAAAGTGTATTTCTTTACCGTTGTACATTTTGTAACTTACAATCCGACGGTCACGATATGTAGTGATCCGACGGTTCATTCTCTCCTCGGTATTACCGACACTTGATCCGTGGCTTGACACCCGATTGGTCCATGAATTCTATTTAAACCGCATGGAGGGTCATTTGTAGGGTAATCCGTGCATGAGAGAAACATATGTAAATTTTCATTCTTTTATTAATAAATTTCCTGAAGTGGCCGCGTTGGCTCAGGCCGTGGACTGTTTCCCTCTTTGAGGGTTTTAACCACGTCAAAATACTGGTGTATTGATCTGCGATCTGGTTGTGAGCGGTGTCCTTTTGGTGTTCTGTCTGAGGAACTTACCCTGTAAATTCCTACACTTTTCCTGTAACATCTTCCACTCTCTCCATGATTCCTTCTTGGAAATTGTAGGAGCACCATTGCTCCCCACTGGCCACATTCTCTTCTTGGGTTGCAAAGTCTCCCTCTAAACCTGCAAGCTCCCTCTCAAACTCGACTCCCTCTGAGTCTTTGGAACCTAAACCTTCTTCTCAGGAAGGTGTACTTTCTTCTCATGAACCTGCACCTACTCCTCTAAAGCCTACACCTGCAACTAATTCTCTGGACCCCAACTTGCTCCACCTACTTCTTTCCATGATCCATAGGCTTCCCCGTCAACCTGTAGAGACCATGCTCTCTAACTCTGAGTACAATCCCATCGGACATAGAGCCTTTGGGCCTAAGTCTTGCCTTCCCATCCTGGAACAAGACCTCAAACCCCTTCGTCTCGATTATCGAGACGGAAATCACGCTATATCTGAGTCCTGGTACAAACAGTACATCCTGGACCTGCATCACACATCCTGTCTGCATCTTGAATGGCACAACTCCCGATTCTTTTGGAGACTCTTGTCCCCCAAAACCATGTGCAACTTCGAGTCCCATTCAACTAGAGTCTCAAGAACCTCCTGTGACCTTGTCATATGCTTCGTCACACCACTGTCCACATACCATTCATCCTCATTGATACCCTGTGAGAAATGAGAAATCATAGCAAAGTCCTCCTCTTCCAATCTCCTGGTGAGATCATTTATCTCAGCTAAAGTGGCAACAATGAAAATTCCTTAATAAGAACCCCTACTACAGCAACTGATGATATTACTCCTATTTGTTAAATTCCTTTAAACAAATTACTTGTAGTTTCCTATGACAAATATCGTAATACATACACTACAGCCTTCACTTAATTAAATTATAAGCGGAAACAAGATACTGAGCAGGAAAGAAAAGACAACACAATGGACACCGTTATTTTTGGACAATTGTCCCCAGAAAAACCTAATGCGAGAAAACCGGTGCAGCAGTTCTAAGGGTTTATTATTATTAAGCAGTAGTTCTGAATACAGCTCTAGATGCCCTTCCCACAATCCAGTTACAAAGAAAAAGACACTAGCAGAAAACTTAGTGAGATTACCTCACTTCACCCAACAAATCCCGACTGATCTGACAACTGAACTGACTGTCCCCGGCTACAACTGCATTGCCCCTTCACAGTAATTGCGTGGGCCTGCATGGAGCTCTTTGACACTCTGCATCAACTCTGTGTTGGGTCTCCTTGCCTCCTGGAGCTCTGACGTCAACCCTCCCGGCTGATGCCCAGCAAATTTCGGACTTTTGCTGGAAGACAACTCTACCTCTACGCTAGCCCTTCTGGCTCTGCGTCACGCAATACTTGGGCCCTCCTGGCCCAGCGTCAGTCCTTCTTGGGTCTGCGCTGTCTCCACTAGTGCTTCTCTGCCTCTCTGCTGAGTATTCGGGGTCTCAGAGTAGATACTCCAACCCAACTATCCCTGCCCCTCAACTGCAAGAAATCTCCTCAATCGAATTTCCTCATGAGAACTTCTCACTTCAGAAATTTGATCTCCTGATCTCTCGGTGTGTTTTCCAAATCACCCTCAAGCCCCTTCTTATAAGACAACCAATGGCCTAGATTAACTCCTAATCAAAGGCTCAAATCGTTGACTTGATCTCTGTTTTTTCTAGAAGTTACACCCACAATTAGATTAATACCCATTAATATTTTAATTTTCCTAAGTTTAGACTTAGGAACTCCATTAGAAATATTAATTATTTTAATAAAATTGTTTCTAGGTGGAATTTCCCAAAATGCTTTCTGGGTTCTTTGGAATACATGTGCCCAAGCCTCCCTGCAAAATTTGAGGCTTAAAGCACATTCGGTGCTACCCCAAATCAATAGCAACACCGACGGCCTGCATTCCTTTCCTCTTCTCGTCATCTCCCTTCTTCTTCATCAGATATCTCGATGGATAATGACCCATCTCACCACAATTGAAACACTTGACTTTACTCAAGTCCTTCTTTTTCTTACCCTCCATTCGCACTACAAGTGCCACATCATCGTCGAAAGACTTATTCTTTGGATAAAGATCCTCGACTCACAACTCTCCCTGAAAGAAGTCATCCCACAGCCTATCCCAATCTGGCAACTTCTCCCTAGCAACGATCCCTTTGATGAAAGGCTTCCATTCCTCGGTGAACCCTTTCAAGGCAATCCTTACCATATCTCCATCTGAGATAGTCACACCGATGGCAACAAGCTCATCTTTGACATGAGACAATCTCGTCAAATACGAGGTTGCGCTTTCACCCTTTATCATCATGGTAGACTTCAACTTATCCTCCAATAACAGTACTCGGTTCTCGTTCTAATTCTGGAACAAATTCTAAAGAGCCATCCACATCTCATGTGCATTGTTCTTCTCGAACAAATGAGGTAGTAGGGCATTCTTCACACCATCGAGGATGATCGATCTCGCCCCCACATTGAAATCTTCCAATATTCCAACTTCTTAGGTTTGGTTGGCTTCTTGATCTCTTTCCCAGCGAACTCCCAAATCTTGTTGACCTACAAGACCAACTTGATTCTTTCCTTCCAAGGACTATAGTTGGACAACCCCTCCAACCTATCCTCATACCGGACACCTGCCTGCAACTTCGACGTTGCAGTAAGCCCGTCACTTACAATGTGACCAACTCCCTCTCACGTTGTACTTCGTTGTGCACAACTCTGATTTACTTACTTCAAAAGTAGCTCAGACACACTCTGATACCATGTTGAATTTCCACGACCTTGGGTCTAGGTTAGAGTCTTAAAATCACTGACGCTACCAAACCAAGAATCTCAACCATAAACTACTTTGCACAGCGGAAATATAAAGCAGCAAATCACATATGCACAAGTATACACAATTTGTAACAAATATGGTACAATAACGTGCAATCCAATCTTCGTTATATTAAACCAATCAGAATAATACAACAGTCTATGGTATACAAGATACAATGACAAACATCGTTGCAGCTTCTATGTCGTATCTTGTCCTGCTGGTTCTTCGCTTCCATACTGCTCACTAGTTGCCCCTTAGTCGTTCAAAGGACAACACATTGAGACTCCAGGAGGGCTGCCATGTATCACTGCTGCAAGTCGTTTCTGCTACAATGAACACGGGCTGATCCAATCCGTTCTCTGGGTAGGCCTAATTACCAAGCTCCAAACTGCCAGGCTAGCAGTGACCTTTGTCCATCAAGGTGCTGAACTTTGACACCAAACTTCACCCAATCTTCAGCTCCTCTTCGTCACTTCAAGATAGCTTGTCTAGGGCTACTTTGGGCTATCAAGGCACTGCCCTCCAGCAGACCAATGATGCCCAATCCTTCACTATAAGTTCTGCTCCTAATTGAGGCCTCCAACTGCCCAAGTTGACCTCAGTACATGGCACTTATAGGCTGCAATATAATTTGATCCAAACTGGTCAACAAACTGTGACCCAACACACGCCAATACTGCTCTCCAAGTCTGTTGTTCCTGCTGTCCCTAGTTAGGGCTTGTCCACGCCGCAACAGCCCTTCAATTCCCACACAAACAGTCCTTAAATTGTTGCGGTTTAGGCAAGGAGAGATGTTCTCATTGTGGGTTGTTGTTCCGGTCACTTTCCAGCCCCAAAAACTCCCATGCTGCCCCTGTTTTAGGTTGGTAAGGCCTGTGGCCTACCACAGCAACATGCTGTCACTTACAGCCAACCCAAACAGTCTTCTCCTCACCTCTTTGCAGCCCAAATAGACCTGCATAGTTCCTGAGGTTACTTGGCCTCCTTGCTAGAGGAAACGGCCCCACAAACAAGTCCTAGAAGGCTCGATGCAGCCTTATCCTCCTCGCTGTAGTAGCCTATCTCCTGCGGCTTCAACAGAATTTCCCTAGCTCCCTTGACCGAATTCTTCTTCACCTCCAACGAGCTCTCTTCCCCGAGTGTGTTGCACAAGATGGATGAGAAAATGCTTCTCCTCCTTCTATTTGTACACTAAATGAAGGGCTCCACGAATTGATGAAGAGACGTGTCTCTTGGACGAATTCACTTCAAGCCTACAAGACTTGACTGTCCATAATTATTTGTCAACTTCAAAAATTCATAACTTCGTTTCTAGAGCTCCGATTTGAGTGATCTTTGGAGCGTTGGAATCGGCACACCAAGATCTATTACCTCAAATTTTCGCATGCTCAAATTCATCATGGTTTTAACCCAAATCCTGATGGGTGCAAAACCCACAAGTGACCCTTGTGGTGCTTTGCCCTCCAAACCCTAAACCCTAGGGCTTGGAGTACCTCCCAAGCTACAAAAATCAACACGAAATCCACAAAGATATAATCCGAGCCACAGGGAAGTGTACAAGGTACAATAGTGTTTGCAAGCCACAGAGAACGAGCCACAGAGGGAATATATGAACCATTATTTATGCAAGCCATTGTATATTAATTCGAGTCACAAAAAAGAACATCCGAGCCACTAAAGAATATAATGTGAACTACAGAAATGTATGTGAGTCACAGAGAATAACAAGTTATTAGACTAATGTGATCTCTGAGTATATGAAATCACTGTAATATATGATCTGAGGCACAAAAGCGAGACATATTGTAATTTCATTCTAGTCATAGTACTACGATGCCACTGTTATGGTGCCAATATGATACAGAGTATAGTGATGCCACTTTACAGAAATTCACGATACCACTGCAATATTGTTGATACCACAGAGTGCGTGCTTTGCATCATTACTGAGATCAGGGTCTTCTTCACATGATAGAGAATAAGGTCTCCTTTCACATGACAGAGATCGTGGTCATCTTTGCATCATAGGGATTACCTTCACATCGTAGGGTTATGCTCTTTCTTGTATCAATAAAAAGCACAGTCTATTTGTTGAAAAATGTAGCTTTGGTCAGTACTTTCATTGGAAAATTATTGGAGACGAAATCAAATTTATGTTGGTCAAGTCGGCTTCTAAAAGATCAGGTCAGCCCCATGGTCAAAAGGTGGCTTTCCAACCTACACAGGGCAAGAGACACTCGAAATGAACTAAAAGGGACTAGATTTGGTACAACCACGACAACAAGATACAAACTGTTGATTTGGGGTAGCATTGAATGTGCTCTAGCCACGAAAATTGGTGGAGAGGCTAAGGCACATGAGATCTCCAAAACCCAGAAAGGGTTTGGACTTATTCTAAACAGTTTGGAAGATATTAAAATAATTGATATTTTAATGGAGTCCCTAAGTCTAAACTTAGGGAAAATAAAATATTAATGTGAAATAATATAAAACTGTGTTAGAATGGTCTAAAAGTCATGGATCAAGCTAGATCTAATCTTAGCCATTAATTAGGGACTTAATCTCAGTCGTTGATTTGTCAACGAAAAAAGTATAAGAGGAGGCTTGAGGGTAACTTGGAGAACACACCAAGAGATCAAGATTTCGACTTTCTGGGACTGGGTTTGCTGAGAAAGGTGAGAGAGTGATCAGAGTTGCAGCTGAGGGGCAGTGAATACAAAAGCAGAGAGGTAGAGATAGCACCAGGAGGATCAGCGCAGTAGCCGGAGAGAGGGACGAAGAGGCAGCCAAGAGCTGTGCAGTGCCTCAGAGGGCCAGCGTGGGTGACGCAGAGGGCTAGACGTTTGACGCGGTGCCTCCAAAGGCTGACGTAGGCCAAGCTAGAGTGATGTTGGGCTAATGTTGGGCCAAAGAGAGGCTAACGCAGTCCCTAGAGGTTGACGTTGGGGTTTCGTGGGGCAAATTGGCGCTGTGGAGTTCTCGGAGTGTTTATTCGGGGTTTCAGCCAGAATATCTACTTCCGAGTAGAGAAGTACTACTGCTGAGATTTTTCTCTATTGGGTGAGTCGAATTTGGCACCCAGATTGTATTCTGAAACTGCTTAATAAATCAAACCCTCAGATAACTGCACCGGTTTTCCGGCATTGGGTTTTTCCGGGGAGATTAGTCCAAAAACAACGGTGTCACTTGTGTGCTTGTTTATGTTTCCTTCAGTTGATGATCTGTAATGTGTTGAGCATGCACTTGTATTTATTTCCAATATTTACATGGTAAATTACTTGTTAATTATCAGAAGAAGTCGGTAGGAATAAATCAGTAAAGTGAATGAAGGGTTTCTAACAGGTAGACTTAGAAATTCCAACATGGTATCGGAGCCAAGTTGCAGATCATAGGAGAACTGAGGACACAGCCGAGTAGAGCAGCAGCAGCAGAAAACAGTTGTCCCGAGTGATAGAAGTTGTTCCTAGGAGAGTAGAAGCAAGGAAGGGGTGACGCAGTGCCTGTGTCATCAAGATTGAGCCAGGAAGAGGCAACACGGAGGCTGAGGGAGGAAAAGGCAGGCTCACGCAGAGCCACGTAGAGGCCAGGAGGGCTGATGCAGTTGGTTGAGGAGGCTCATTTGTCGGTGTCGGGATCGCGCAGAGCCTAAGAGCTCTAAACTTCAGTTTGTTGGGGTTTTAGGAGGTTGTGGTTAAGTTGAAGAGTGGAGCTGGTGGGGTACTGTAGTCAAAACAGTACCTAACAGGGCAAGGCCAAGGTGGAGGGAGTTGCTATCGAGGGTTTCTAGACGAGAAATCCATATTAGTGGTGCAACTGCACAAACAATCAAAGTGGGGGCATCTCGACATTGGCAGAAGGGTTTCTAGGAAGGAAATCGAGGCTCAAAGGAAGTCACACCAAGAACTTCCAAGAGGGAAGTAGAGGACCAGCGAAATGGCACTACACGGAGTAAGAGACCAAGACAGACTGAACGAAGCCTCAAACTTCGTAGTCTAGAAGGTCAGAATCTTATCCGTACTACACAGGAATCGTGTCAAGCACTTTGCCTTGATGACGATAGCCATCTCAGTTGACCCAGCTGATAACGACAGGTACGAGGATGTAATGGCGAGGGCTAAGAGTATCATCCTTGACAGGCTCAAGGACCATATAGTACCACATATTGCCGAGAAGAACACGGCACAGGAGATGTGGGAGGCCCTGACCAAGTTGTATCAGCATACTTCCGTGCAAAGGAAGATGCTACTAGAAAATCAGCTACGATCATACCAGATGCAGAAGGGAGAACAGATTGACCCATTCCTCGGTCGATTGAAGGAGATCTGGGATCAATTGACTTCCATAGGGGCAACGCCGGATCCAGAATTGATGGTGAGAACAACCCTAAATGTAGTCTCAGAAGACTGGGAGGTGTTTGTCCAGAGCATACTGGGCAGGGCGACCCTTCCAAATTGGGAGGAAATGTGGGCTGCTCTTCGCCAAGAAGAGATTAGAAGGTTGAGCAAGGCGAGAAGCAGCGGCAAGGGGATTAGAATGGAGGAGGAGGAGGAGGAAGATGTTGCCCTAGCATCTGAGGAAAAGCAGGACAAATGGGAGAAGAAGGACCTCTCCAAGGTCAAATGCTTCCACTGTGGGGAGCTGGGTCATTATGCGACCCAATGTCCAAGGAAGAAGAGCAAGGGAGAGGCCTCCAAGACCAAGGCAGCGCCAGCAAGGGCAAAGAAGGAAGTGTAGACAGACGATGACTGTGCCATGAGTGCACACACACCACTTGAGCAGAAGTGGGGAGACATCGAGCTGTAGTCAGATGGACTACAGGCAATGAGGGGCAGGATCCTCGAGGTACCCAGCCTCTTGGATTAGACCTTGTTACGGGAGCCCTGAAGAGTAGCAGTACTGGCAGTGTCAGTAGAGACGGATACGAATGGAGCGACAGAGGGAGCTACAGTGCAGGATTCCCAGGACAACGCGAGGCTAGCAGGCTGCAACAATGCGAGAGGCACGAGAGCGCTGCACCAGTGCATGATGGCACAGAGAGGTGTGCAACAGTGCGAAATGCATGGAGTTGTTGCAGCAGCGCAGAGGTCAGAGAGGGAGCACTTGTCAGTGACAAGGAGCTTCAGCATCAGGAGTGTTTCTAGCCTGACAAAGATGTCAAAGTTGGGAGATCAGTTACTTACTTCTGAGTAACTGAGTTGCAGTGCAGCAGTTAGCAGTGGTAGTGCTATGGGCAGCATGAGAGGGGTTGCAGTGCAAATGCAGCAGTGGCAATGGCAGGGCCATGGGCAACAGCATGGATGCAGAGGGAGTTGCAGTACGGATGTAGCAGTGGCAGTGGCAGGGCCATGGGTAGCAGTATAGGATGTAGTAGTGCAGATGATGAGCAGCAGGCCTAGCATCAAAACAAGGACCGATGCCAGAAGATCAGGGTGATACTCAGTGAGGAGTATTACTAGAGCACAATCCTCGCTAAGAGGGAGTGTTGATTTGGGGTAGCATCGGATGTGCTCTAGCCACGAAAATTAGTGTAGAGGCTAAGGCACATGAGATCCCCAATACCCAAAAAGGGTTTGGACAGATTCTAAACAGTTTGGGAGATATTAAAATAATTAGTATTATAATGGAATCCCTAAGTCTAAATTTAGGGAAAATAAAATATTAATGTGAATTAATATAAAACTGTGTTAGAATGGTCCAAAAGTCATGGATCAAGCCAGATCTAATCTTAGCCGTTGATTAGGGACTTAATCTCAACCGTTTATTTGTCAACGAGAAAAGTATAAGAGGAGGCTTCAGGGTCACTTGGAGAACACACCAAGAGATCAAGATTTCGACTTTCTGGGGCTGGGTTTGTTGAAAAAGTTGAGAGAGTGATCAAAGTTGCAACTGAGGGACAGTGAATACAAAAGCAGAGAGGCGGAGATAGCACAAGGAGGATCAGCGCAGTAGCCAAGAGAGGGACGCAGAGGCAACCAGGAGCTGCATAGTGCCTCAGAGGGCCAGCGTGGGTGACGTAGAGGGATAGAGCACTGACACAGTGCCTGCAGAGGCTGACGAAAGCCAAGCGAGAGTGATGCTAGGCTAACACTAGGCTAGAGAGAGGCTGATGCTGGGGTTTCGTGGGGCAGATTGGAGCTGTGGAGTTGTTGGAGTGTTTATCTGAGGTTTCAGCCAGAATATCTGCTTCCGAGTAGAGAAGTACTAATGCTGAGATTTTTCTCTGTTGGGTGAGCCGTATTTGGCACCCAGATTGTATTCTGAAATTGCTTAATAAATCAAACCCTCAAATAGTTGCACCGGTTTTCCGGCATTGGGTTTTCCAGGGACATTAGTCCAAAAACAACGGTGTCACTTGTGTGCTTGTTTCTGTTTCCTTCAGTTGATGATCTATAATGTGTTGAGCATGCACTTGTATTTATTTTCAATATTTACATGGTAAATAATTTGTTAATTAGCAGAACAAGTAGGTAGGAATAAATCAATAAAGTGCATGAAGGGTTTCTAACAGGTAGACTTAGAAATTCCAACACAAACTCGAGAACAAGACACAAGCATGGGATACCTAATACAAAACCTCATATGGTTTTTACAATGCTTTCACTTGTGACATTGGGCTTACAACATTGATGATAAAATACTGCCAAAGGTTTTGTGTACACCTGCCGTCATGTGGGGTAACACTACCTATTAAAAGCATGCATTGTAATGGGAAAGCTCTTGGATTAAGAGAGACATCACTTCTACATATATTAATGTTCTATCTCTCAATCCTCTAATTACCTAGATACTCCAAGCCATATATTGCATATTTTTATTTATGACTGCTTCCCTAGAATTCCAAATAGCATATTTTGATGTTAATATTATTATTAGAAGTGTTTTGTCACAAATACTACAAATAATTATAAATATATAATTGCATGACTATTATAATAATTTGTTAGTCACAACCTATGTTTCATTATATTTGCTGCACATTATCATCATCTAATATCTTACAAGTAAATGTTATTCAATATACATATTGTCACATTCTTACCTAGGAATCGGAATAGATACTAGAAGAGTGTGCTCTGTTTTAGTGAATAATAATAATAGCATAATACAAAAAACAACATTCAAAAGTACTTCCATCTCATCGCTTCCTATTAATGATGTATAGCATGACCAATGATATCAACAGGAATGTTGTCTTTCTTCCTATTAGTTTCTTTTGCTTCAATAGTGTTCACTGTTATTGGTAATTTGGTACCAGTTGCTCAATCATAGCTAGACAAATTATTTGTTGTGCCACATAGACAATGTAGTAGTATGTGATTATATTTGAACCAATGTCATTGGAGCCCCAAAACACAATCAATATCAAATATAAATAAAAGACCGATTAACAGATAAACATCTAATATATGTGTCTTTTGGGACTCATAAAACAATTCTAAAATCTTAAATAGTTGAAATATGCATGAATAATCCATTACAACAGCTATTACTTTATATTTTGAGTTCTGCCACAACTAACAATTCATATTAAAGAAAATGAAAATTGAACGGTAAATAAATCTCATATTATTATTTAGTGCAAAAAATCAGTAATAATCACTTGAACATCAACCAAAAGTAAACACATTACCATAGCTAGTTCCTCATACGTATTAGGAAATCCTGGAAGTGATCTTCTCCCACCACCTGCCGTCAATGCGACCTCTCCAACAGCACCCTCAAACACATTGCATTGAACCTGAACCATGCTTTATTAAAATTAGAGTATTCAACCCAATCTTAAAAAGTTAAATGCATATAACACACTAGCCTTTTAAAACTTTACTGAATACTCTTCGAACAATGCAATTAAACAGGCATAAAGACCCAACTGCATAGGAAAAATACTGAAGAAATTTTAATGGGATTTCTTTAGAATTTGTATAAGATATAGGTTATTGGGGTGGAGGATTTCACAGATGACGAATAACTCAGCTTTGGTAAGAAGCAAATTAATAGCCACCACTTGTATTATAACACAAATGGCAAGTGTCATCATTCCAAATGGCTTCTTATTAAGATGTTGAACCCTCATCAACAACGGCTGAGATGGCATGTAATATTTCTAAGTGGAAATTGAAAGTGAATAACAGAAAAATGAATTAGGAACAGATTAAAAACCATGCACACAAATTAGAACACCAAGAAATCTAGCAAAATAACTGAGCCATCTTAATAATGAAGAGAATATGGGTACATGTAAGAGTAGGAATGATAGAACTTGGCTTGCTATGCAAGCTATGCAAAACCCAGGTGGTATATCTTGGACCCAGAAATGGAAATGGCCCCAAATTGGAAATGTGCACTGTCCAGAAATTTTGTTGCTGGCTGCCAACTGGTAATGAAGATTCTTCTCTGAATATTGCTCGGAATGCCTTGAAACTTTAGCCTCAGGCTCCTCTCCTAAAACCCACAAAAACCTGGAAATGGTTTGGGCTGGTTCCAGGTTATGTGAAAGCCCTCCAAGTAGTGCGAGTGGCACTCTGGCTGACTGCACACACCCCCTATAAGAAATCTGTTGATGGTGACAATCCTCCAATCCCAACTCTGGTAACCCCTCTCCCAAACAGAAAATCAACTCCCGGGAGGGCCAACTATTTGGCACATCAAGCCCCAAGAGCCCTGCTCTCAAACCTACATAGGCACTGCCCAGTAAGCTCCACACACTGCCAAAATTTGAGAAACTAGGCACACAAATATGCGTCACTCCAGCCCTGCAAAATTTTCACCAAACATCCAACACCAAATGGGATAATTTTCCTGCAATTAGCTGGCTCTTCCAACCCATTGTAGCTGGCCCAAATTATGCCACACGAACTGCCTCTGCACCCAAGAAGAGTGCACAACTGGAATATTGGAATATTTGTTGCAAGTGTAGCTTTGCAGAAGCCCAGAAGTGGACTCCCCAGTTCCCAACTAGGGAGACACTCGAAGTTCTCCAAAGATGGTGTTAATTTCGACCGAAATCCATGTGTTGAACAACACTCCAACTCCCGTGCTAAACAACTCCAAGAGAGGTCGAATTTCTGAAGTTTGATAGTCAAAAGATGAGGAGAAATTTTTGTCTTAAGTAGTCATGGCCCCTATCTCTCTCCTTGGTGGCCCCCACAACCCACCAATTTATCCCCCTTCCTTAGAGGTTTGAATTGCCTCCTTTGAGGGGCCCCACATTCCACTAGAAGTTTCATTTTCCCCTTTTGGTGTATGGTGCCTCCTTTTTCTAAAGTGTGGGCCTCTCTACCCACTTTTCCTAAGTCAAAAAGCCCAAAACTGTCTCCAACGCCAAAATTACAAAATTGTGCTACACTTGAGCAATTTATGAAATTGGGGATATCACAATCCTCCCCACCAAAATTTGCTTGTCTTTAAGCAACTGCAATGGTGGGTGTTATAATACCTGCTCACCCTCCCATGTAGCATCCTCCTCAAGTAAGTTCCTCCATCTAACCAACAACTCTCTAATGACCCTGTTCCTGAGCTTCCTCTCTCTCACCTTCAAAATGGCTTCAGGAACCAGTACTAGATGCCCCTCCTCGTCCAAGGGTGGCAACTTTGTAGAAGTTGATACCTGCTGTCCCGAGGCCTTTTTCAGGCAAGACACATGGAACACGTTATGCATCTTGCTTCTTGGTGGGAGCTCTAACTCATATGCAACTTCTCCTACACACCTAGTCACCTTGTACAGCCCATAGAAGCGAGGCTTGTGCTTCTCGGCATGCTTATGCTTAAGAGTTGACATACCTATATGGATGAAGGCATAAATAGACCAAGTCTCCAACCTCGAACTACCTCTCAACCCGGTGGCGGTCTGTATAGATCTTCTGTTGATTTTGTGCAACTTGTAAGGTGTCCTTGATAGCCTTAAGTATCTCTTGCCTCTCTTGGATCGAATCTCTAGCCCCTAGGGCCCTGTTGTCTCCAAACACCATGTCAGCAAAAGATAAAGCATCATAACCATAAAGAGATCTGAAAGGAGACATACCGATGGACATATGATAAGAGGTGTTGTAGCAATACTCCCCAAGGTGTAGCCACTTCACCCATGCTCATTTTTGTCCTGTCACGTAGTTCATCAAGTAGCCCTCCAGCCAGTTGTTCACTGCCTATGTTTGTCCCTCGGTCTGAGGGTGGTAGTTGGTACTTGGTGTGAGCTCCATTCCCACCAATCTAAAGAGATCCTGCCAAAACCCCCCCATGAACCTGCTATCTTTGTCACTGATAATGGTCTTTAGAAAACCATGCAACCTGAAAACCTCTCCAAAGAAGAACTCAACTACCTGTGAGGTTGAGTATCTGGTAGGAATAGCAAAGAAGTGGACGAACTTAGTCAACCTGTCAACCATCACATAGATTTAGTCTCGGCCCTGTACAGTTGGGAGTACTGTGATGAAATCTATGGAGATGCTCTCCCATTTTTTCTTTAGAATAGGTAGAGGCTGAAGTAGTCTTCCTAGGTGTGTGTGCTCTACCTTATTCCTCTAGCAAGTGTTGCACTCCTGAACGTATCTCAAGACATCCCCCTTGAGACCCCTCCATGTGAATCACTCCCTGACAACCCTGTAGGTCTTCAGGAAACTAGGATGCCCTGCAAGAGGTGAATCATGTGTTGCCCTCAAGATCTTCTCCCGAAGCTAAGACCTTGGTACCAAATAAATTTGGTTCGTGTAGTACATCACCTCCTTCATGACGTTGTATATGTCATCCCCAAAAGTCCCATCCAAGATCTCACATGCATGTTGATTCTTGCAGTACTCTACCTAAAGTTGTGCCCTCCAATCCTGCATGATATCCATGAGAGAGAGTGTCGGGGATCTCCTGGAAAGCGCACCAATCACCACATTGTGCTTCCCCTTGACATACTTACTTTCAAAATCATAGGATTGGATCTTACTGACCCACTTCCGTTGTCTGTCATTAAGCTACTTCTACTCCAAGAAGAACCATAAACTATTGCGATCAATTTTCACCCCGAACCGGTTCCCCACTGTTAAGAATTCAATAGGGCAGTAACTTGTAAGTAGGTTAATTCTCTTAACTTGATAATTGTTTGTGTTACCTTTTTACGTATTAGCTTTGTTTCTTATTATTACAGTGTGAGATACATCAAACAGCTACCAAAACAATAAGAACAATGACACAGTATATAGGTTGCAAGCCAGGGCCAAAACCTATCCTCTTGAGGGGAAAACCTGAAAATCTCTTTTCTTCTTATAGATTCTTCAATTGACAAATACCATGACCTAGTGACTCAAACAAATACCCTCCAAGATCAATATCAACACGGCCTTCTACTATAGTGACTTCAACCTCCCATTGTAGATCTGAAGTTCTGGCTCACGGAAACTAATGCAACTATTTCTTCTATTTGGAGACTTTGATCTCCCTCAAATAGTCTTCTCCTCCCTTCGCTTGCCTTTCCTCGAGTCTTAGGGCTAATGAGACACCCTAAGAGACCTTCGCTTTCTTTTCCTTCTCTTCTTCTTCCAAGATCAAACCAAAAGATAGTCCCAACACAGAAACCCTAACTTTGACCTTCTCAAGAGAGAGAGATCTAGCCCAAGCACTTCAACTTCTTCGACTTCCTCTTCTTCATACCCTCTTCTTCGACTTCTTCTCTTCCTCTTCTTCGCATAGAATAAAATGAGTGAATGTGTCTAATGGAGGACGAGTTCCTCTCTATATATAGGCTCTTCTAAGGGGTAGACGTGGCTCTTCATGTAGGCCGACTTGACATCTCCTTAGGTCGACTTGATCTTGGAGGTATTTCGACACTTAAAGACAACATAATTTTTTCTTGATAAGATACAATGTGCCCATAGGGTCTTCAATATATGACAATGATTCTTTGACCTAGAAGCATTCAATGGGTGCTTGACGTATAAAATAAAAGAACTTGAGCATGAAACCCATGCTCCGATAATAATTTCTTTTCATTTTATTATTTACAAAAAATACATTTCATACTTATGAAGACCGAACCTAGTTGCACATTCTTCAACTCTCCCTCTTAACTAGGGAGGTATTCATAAGAGGTACATGGTCATTCTAAATCTGAAGAGATCTCATAAAAAGAGTCGGATTGGTAACCCTTCTGTTTAGCATCATATTCATAGGCATTGTTACATAGCAAGGCCTTGACTAACAGCTCTATCCACACGATCAAAGAACAATGTTGGCGAGACCAATGATTCATAGACACCAAAATCATTGCCTCTCAAGGTACACACTCCACCCGAGTGTTCACAAAGTATGACCTTCCATTGGACTATTCTTATATTGGGTAGCTAATCCTCAAAGAATATCGGTCCATGACTACTCTTGTCCTGAATTCCCTACCACATTCTCAAAGAGTATCGAATGCCAGATGGTTACCTAATCCTCCATTCTTTCTTCCCAAGTGAAGACAAGAATGTAGTGTCTATCTCTCCCTCTCAATTAGGGAGGATATATCAACCAAACCAAGCTTGTCTCTTAAGTATACAAGCTTCTTGTTCGGAAGTGATTTCATCAATATGTCAACTACCTGCTCATCAGTGGAGATATATTATAGCTGCAACACATCATTTTTTACTAGTTATCGAATATAGTGATATTTGTTGTTTATATGCTTTGTCTTTCCATGAAACACTGGATCTTCAGACAAACGTATACAATTGGTGTTATCACAAAATATCACTAAAGGGTTCATCGGTCTTTCAAACAAGACGAATAACAGCGTCCTCAACCATACTGCTTCTCTGCTTACTTCACAGGCTGCAAGTATTTAGCTTCAGCACTGCTCAAAGCAACTGTGTCGTGCTTTCTGCTCATCCATGAGACCATGGAAGATCCCAAACTGAAACATCCTCTTATAGTGCTCCTTCCATCTTGCTCACTACCTCCCCAGTCGAGATCTGTATATCCAATCAATTGGACATCATTTCTTCGGTCTTAATTCAGGCAGTAGCGGATGGTTCCTTGCAGATATCTCAAAATATTTTTTGTTGTCACCCAATGATCATGCTTCGGCTCCACTTGGAATTGACTGAGAACATTTATTGCAAAGCATATGTCTGGTCGAGTGTTCACCAAGTACATCAGTGAGCCAATAAGTTTCCTATACTTTGAAGAATCCACAAGGCTAGATACAGAACTTCTTAGTCTCTTCAAGTTAGTGATTATCGGAGTAGTCATAGGTTTGTAGTCCATCATGTCAAATCTTTTCTGTATCTCGATCACGTACTTTCCTTAACCCAAGTAAACTTCATTAGGTCCTTGCCAGACTTCTAGTCACAAGTAATAATGCATCAGCCCAAGATCTTTCATGTCAAATTCTACTGCTAGTTGTTTCTTACATTCTTCAATTCAACCTTCTACACCTGTTACAAGAAGATCATCTACATATAGAAGAATAATTACAGGTTCTCCATCTACAACCTTGATATAAAGGTTTGAATCAGTAGAACTTTTTGTGAAGCCTATTCTCTGTAGGTATGCATCCATTCTAGCATACCATGCCCTTGGTGCTTGCTTGAGGCCATATAATGCTTTCTTCAATCTCCAAACATATGCCTTTCTGTCTTTAACTTTGAATCCCAAGGGTTGCTCTATGTAAACTTCTTCATCTATGGTGTCATTCAGAAACGCAATCTTGACATCCATTTGGTGGATGTTCCATCCCATCGATGTTGCCAGAGAGACTAATGATCGAATTGTCATATATCTTGTTGTTGGAGTAAATGTCTCTTCATAGTCGATGCCTTCATGTTGAGAGAAACCGCTAGACACAAATCTTGCTTTATACTTTTCTATACTTCCATCGACTGCAAGTTTGAACTTGTAGATCCATTTGGAAGTAACCACATATTTGTCTTCAGGCCTAGGTATGAGCTCCCAGACTCCATTCTTCATTATAGATTGATATTCTTCATTCATGGCATCCTTCCATTCTTGATGATTTATAGCCTCTTCAAAGGAGGATAATTTTGCTTCTATTAGCTTTGTCATGTATGCAGCATACCTAGAATATCTCTTTGGTTTCTTGCTTTCTCTGAATGAGTCTGTTGTTTCTCCATGACCTTCTGCATCAAATAGTGTAGATCTCAACCAATTAGGTCTTTTCCTTGTTTCAGGAATGACCACAGATTGAACAGGTTTATTGGGACCTTCTTCTTCATGGAGTGATTCTCCTTTCCCTTGATCAGCTTCTTCCTCAAATATCAGAAGTTCTTCATCATCAGAGTCCATGGAAACTTGAAAGTTCCTTTGATTTCTTGAATGCTATGCTCTCATCAAGTATGACATCACGGTTGACTTCTATGTAATATCCATCTTTCATGTAGATCCTATAAGCTTCTAATGAGTTGTTATACCTCACAAATGTACTCTTCATACCAGAAGGATCCAATTTCTTTCTTTTGTCCTTTGGAATATGGATATATAGAGGACACCCGAAGATTTGGAAATGATCTACAAATGGCTTCTTTCCAGTGAACACTTCTTCCAGAGTTTTGTTATCTAGAGATATGTGGGGACTTCGATTTTGAATGTAGACAATTATATTTATGGCTTCTCCCCACAGAAACATAGGTAGATCCTGATCATGTAACATTGCTTTTACACTTTCTTCAATAGATTTATTCTTTCTTTCTGCAACTCTGTTTTGTTCGGATTGTATGGGACTATCAGCTCCCTCTTAATCCCAGATTCCTTACAAAATGCTATAATCTCTTTGGATGTATATTCTCCTCCATTATCAGATCTTAGTATCTTGATTCTCCTTTTTGTAAAGTTCTCCACTTCAGCTTTGAATTCTTGAAATTTTGTAAATACTTCGTCCTTGGTCTTCATTAAGTAAACCCAAGTCTTTCTTGAATGGTCATCTATAAATGTGACATAATATAGATGTCCTCCAAGAGATTTAGGAGTCATATAACCACATACATCGGAATGAATGAGATCCAAGATTTCTTTTGACTGCGAAGCACTACTTCCAAATGGTCTCTTGGTATTCTTACCCAATGCACATCCCTTGCATACACCTTCATGTTGATTTGGGGTAGCATCGGATGTGCTCTAAGCCTCAAATTTTGCAGAGAGGCTTGGGCACAAGTATTCCAAAGAACCCAGAAAGTGTTTTGGGAAATCCCGCCCAGAAATGATTTTATTAAAATAATTAATAATTTTAATGGGGTTCCTAAGTCCAAACTTAGGAAAATTAAAATATTAATGGCTATTAATCTAATTAGGGGTGAAACTTCTAGAAAAAGCCATGGATCAAGTTAAAACGATCTGAGCCTTTGATTATGTTTTAATCTAGGCCGTTGATTGCTCAACAGGAAGATATAAGAAGGGACTTGAGGGTCATTTGGAAAATGCACTAGGCAGATACTCAGTTGCCCAAGAGAAATCGATATTCTCACTGGTCGAAGTTCGGCGAGAGAAAATCAATTCAAAGGGAGACTTGTAGGTGTAGGAGAGATAGAGACAGTTCAGCATCAGTTAGGGAGACAGGGACAAAGACATAGAGCAGCAAAAGGAACAGCACTGGGAAAAATGACGCTGGGAGAGGCAGCGCTGGCCTGAGTGACAAAGGCATTACGCAAACCATTCCAAAGTCCAGAGAAATTGACGTTGGGCAAGCCAGAGAGACGCAGAGGGTTAAGGAACCTCTCTCGGTTCAGACACTTGTTCAGGAACGTCTGTAAATATTTCTCAGTTCTGTACTGCTGGGTGAAATTTTGCACATGTTGATTTTTGTTGAAGAATAATAAAACCCTCATCTGCTGCACCAATTTTCCCGCATTGGGTTTTTCTGGGGACAATTCTCCAAAAATAATTGTGTCATTGTGTTTGTATATGTGTCGGCATTGTGTTTGTATATTCGTCGGTATATGTGTCTACCAGATTAGATGAATAATTCACATGCCTAGCTAATTTAGCATTAGCGGATGTTTGGTAAATTAATAGCGAGGCTTCAGCTCATATGACTAGAGTACGAGAACATTTCTCGAGCTATTAAGAAGAATAGTTGGACTTCTAAATAACTATGGGAAACAGAACGAAGTGTACTCCTGTAGGGAGAGGCACCATAGCTTTTCAGACAAAAGCAGGGACACATCTGAGCCACCAATGTTCTGCATGTGCCAGGATTAGGAATGAATCTAATTTCAGTGTCCCAGTTACAGGACAAGGGATATGATGTATACTTCATCAGAAAGAAAGTATACGTTAAGCATCCAGGCTGGAAGAGGAAAAAGCAAATTGGGGTTCGAAGCAACAAGTTGTATAGGTTGCAACTCGAATCGCCAATGGCACTAATAGGCAGCAACTATAATGGTGAGAAGGAGCAAAATGAATTATGGCACAGGCAAATGGGGCACTTACACCATGGAGCACTGAGGATGCTCAAAGAGACTGTTACAAGGGTACCAGTCCTAAGCAATGAACATGATGACTTATGCAAAGGATGTGTACTAGGAAAGTATGCTAAAGCAGTTTTTCCCAGAAGTAACAATAGAGCAAGGGATGTATTAGGATTAATACACTCAGATATTTGTGGTCCTATGTCCACAAGGGCTCTTAGTGGTGGCGAATACTTCGTCACTTTTATCGATGATCACTCCAGAAAAACCTGGATCTATTTCTTAAAGACCAAGGATGAGGTCTTTGATCGTTTCTGAGAGTTCAAGGCTCTTGTTGAAAATATGACAGGGAAAAAGATAAAGGTATTGCGTTCAGATAACAGTGGAGAATATACAAACAAGGATTTCACAAATTTCTGCACAAAGGAGGGCATCAAAAGAGAGTGGACAACTCCATATAATCTAAAGCAAAATGGAGTGGCAGAACGGAAGAACCGAACTATTGTTGGGGCAGTGAAGGCCATGTTGTATGATTAGGATCTACCTAAGTATCTATGGGCAGAAGCTTGCAACACGGCAGTATATATTCAGAATAGAACTCCTCATAAAGCATTGGGGAAGAGAACGCCCAAAGGAGTATTCACAGGGAAGAAGTTGGAAGTCAGTCATTTAAGGATATTCAGAAGCATAGCTTATTGCCACATTCCAGATGAGAAGCATAGCAAATTGGATCAAACTGTAGACAAGGGGTATCTCGTAGGATACAATGAGACCTTAAAAGCATATAAAATCTACATTCCAGGCAGCAGGAAGATTGTAGTAAGACGAGATGCAAAGTTCATGAAAGATAGAGCTTTCAGGAAATATCGTGAAATGTTTGTAGAAGATCAGTCAGGAGATGTTCCGTTACTCCAAGAGCAGCAGGAGCGGCAAGAAGGACAGGCAGGAGAGTATACACCTGGGACAAGTATAGTGACGAGTACCAGTATTTCCTCAGAGGGAGGAAATGGAGATGCTTCAACATACGGAACAACAAAGTGAGGAGGAAGAATTGGTTGAACTTGTTGATTTTGGGGTAGCATCGGATGTGCTCTAGCTCCGAAATTTTGTGGCGGGGCCAGAATACATAAGATCTCCAAGACCTAGAAATCGTTTGGAGAGATTCCACCCGGATTGTGAATTATTAAAATAATTAATATTTTTAATGGGGTTCCTAAGTCTAAACTTAGGAAAATAATAATATTAATGGGTATTAATAAAAATATGGGTGAGAAGCTTCTAAGAGATGAGGATCAAGTCTATTTTAATCTTATAGTCGTTGATTAGGGACTTAATCTCGATTGTTGACTCATCAAAAGGAAAAGTATAAGAGGAGGCTTGAGGGTCAGTTGGAGATACACCAAGTGATCAGTCACTTCGATTTTTCTCGGGCGAGGTTTGCTGAGAAAATCAAATAGGTAATCTGAGTTGCAGTGAGAGGGGCAAAAGCAGAGATTTGGATCGGAAAGGAGTTCCGAGCCAAAGAGTACCAGGCAGAGAGACTGCGCAGAGGCCTACGCAGCCCAAGAAGGGGCTCACGCAGTGCTAACGCAGGCTGAGAGGGTCTTTTGAAATGGCAGTGCAGGATAATCGTCAAAAGTTCGAGATTTTGCCAGAGAAGCGAGGTTCTGAGCCGGGAGGGCTGAACAGGAGTCTTCCTCCAGCAAATCGATCCAAAAGATTCTTGTGCTGAGATTCTTGATTCAAACAGAGGGAGAACACCTTGATTGCTTCTTCTTGCTCCCTTGAATTGGAGACTTCAAGGTGCTTCAATGTGTAGTCCTTCTTTGAGTGGGGGTAGGGTCCTTGAGGTCTTCTTCTTCTTGCGATGATGATTGTAAAACGTGTGAATCCCTACTACATCAATTGATGATATTTCTCATACTTGTTAATTTACATGAACAAGTTACTTGTAGCTTTCTACGACAAACATTGAAATACATACACTGCAGCCTACACCGTTTAAAATAATATGCCTAAACAAGAAACTGGACAATAGAAAGATACAAAACAAATGACACAATTATTTTTGGACAAATGTCCCCAGAAAAAACCCATTGCGGGAAAACCAGTGCAGCAGATCTAAGGGTTTTATTATTAAGCAGCGGTTATTTCTGAATACAACCTCTGGATGCCTTGCTGGCAATCCAGTACAAAGAATATCACTCAGCAGAAGAAATTAGTGAGATTACCTCACTCTACACTGCAAGTCTTGGCTAATCCGGCAGCAGAAACCAATGAGTTCCCAGCTAATTTTGCGCTACCCCTACGCAGTCACTACGTGGGCCTGCATCACAACCTTTAAGGCCCTATGTCACCTCTTTGCCGGATCGATTTTCTCTCAGGAGCTAACTCAAGCCCTCCCGGCTCCGAACGTCTAACCCATAGCAAATCTCGGACTTCTGCGTGATGGCTTTGCGCTTCTCTGCGTGAGCGCTTCCTGCCTCTGCGTCACCCTCTCTTGGCACTGTGTTGTCTCCTCTATGTGTTTCTTTGCCTCTCTGCTGAGTATTCTTGGCTCCGGAGAAGAGCCTCCAACCAAAACTCTCTCTGCCCCTCTCTGCGTGATCACTACGAAATCACTGCGCTGCTCTCTAGCTCAGTGATTCAATCTCACTGATCAGCTCTTTGTGTATCTTCCAAATGACCCTCAAACCTCCTTAAATAATCTTCTTGTTGACATTCAATGGCCCAGATTAGAAGCCAATCAATGGCCAAGATCATTTCTGCTTGATCATCGTCCTCTTCTAGAAGTTACACCCACTGTTAAATTAATACCCATTAATTATTTTAATTTCCTAAGTTTAGACTTAGGGTCCCATTAAAAATAATTAATTATTTTAATAAAACTGTCTTTGGGTGGAATTTCCCAAAATGCTTTCTAGGTTCTTTGGAATACATGTGCCCAAGCCTCCCTGCAAAATTTGAGACTTAGAGCACATCCGATGCTACCAAAAATCAACACTCCCTCTTAGCGAGGAATGTGCTCTAGCAATGCCTTCCACTAAAACATCACGCTGACTTCATAACATCATCCTTTGCGCTGCTAATGTCTGACATTCTGTCCACCAACTACAGCGTTGTTGCTACAACTATACTGCTGCTGACCCTGCCACTATCAACACTGCATCCGTACTATAGCTCCCTCTGAATTTCTGCATCCGTGTTGTTGGTAACATTACCACTGCCAACTGCCCCTGCACTACAAACTGTTGTTGCTACTGCATCAGCAACGGAAAAGCATCCCAAAATACTGAACTGGTGTTCAGTATGATGCTGAAGATCTGACTGTTGCTAGTCCCACGCTATCCCTCTGAAGCCACTGCGTTGTTGCTGCTACTGCATTGTGCCTCCCTACACTGTTGCAACTCTGTCCTACGTTGCTCGGACTTGGCGCTCTAGCCACTACTCCTCTACACCAACTGACACTGGTCCATTCTGCTACTTCTGATCAAGGCTCCATAGCAAGGAATTGATCCGAGAGGTGGGCTCCTCAAGGATCCTGCCCATCTATAGCTCTTTCGAACTACAGCACTAAATCAGCCCACCTCCCTCCTGGAGGTATCTCGATTGTCATGGAAAACTCCTTCTCCTCGATCTTCGCAGGTGCAGCCTTCGGATTGTGCTTCTCATCTTTGTCCTTCTTCCTGAGAGGACACTAAGTTGCGTAGTGACCCATTTCACCGCATCTGAAGCATTTGATCTTCAAAACATCCTTCTTCCGACTTCGCTACTCCTGCTGCCCCTTGGATGCAAGGGCTACATTCTCTTCCTCCTCCTTGGGCTTCAACCCACTGCTGCTGCTTTTGTCAAGCTTACACTTGACTAGATCTCTCCTCAGCTCTTCCTACTTGAGAGCTTCCCACATACTATCCCAGTCTGGCAAAGTTGCCCTACCTAGGATGCTCTGGAAAAAGACTTGCCACTCTTCTGACACTGAGTTTAGGGCCAGTCTCACCATCTCTTAACCTTGAGGTGTAGACCCCATAGCTGCCAACTCGTCCCAGGCCTCCTAAAGCTTTGTGAAGAGCGGATCTATGCGTTCCCTCTTCTGCATCTGTGCAGATCTCAATTTCTGCTCTAAGTACATCTTTCTTTGCTTGGAAGATCCTTGATACAGCGTTGCCAAGGCATCCCACATCTCCTTAGAAGTCCCTCTGCTAGCAATGTGATATACCACGTGATCCTTTACTCCATCAAGGATCATCTTCTTGGCCTTCGCTATTTCTCCCTTGTACTTCTTCGGCTGATCTGGATCTACGGGCTCAACGACCATGCTGTTGACATAGACCTTGAGAACATGTTCATCCAGAAGGCACGACATCCTTGCCTTCCAGATCACATAGTTGGATGCCCCATCCAACCTGTACTAATCTCTCAGTCCACTGGCTACCATCTCTGCCACAAAAATGTCGAACTGCTCCTCTTTGTTTCATACTGTTGCTGCTCAAGCAATAAGAAAACAAACTTCTTGGCGGGAAGTCTACTGAGGAAAAATTCCCTCATTGTGCTTCTCCTCTCTCTTCTGACGCTTTTCTGCCCAGCAAAGTGCCTGCAAAAAAAATTGTGTCCCACCATCTCTTTCCTCACAGTAAGACTCTGAGTTGCTCCCTCTGGAATGGCAAAATTTCGATCTGGAAGCCCTTCCTCTATGTCGACGACTCACTCAGAGAAAGACTATCCTCGAAAATTCAGCCCTCCTGGCTTAGACTGCGCAATCCCTCTCGGGATTCGAACTGCTACCCTTGCAGCTATTCGACCTCCTTCTCTGCTCATCGTTGGGTTCTCTAGCACTGCTCTAATACCATGTGAAAATTCCTTAAACCCAAAATCCCTACTGCAGCAACTGATGATATTTCTCCTATTTGTTAATTTACATGAACGAGTTATTTGCAGCTTTCTACGACAAACATTGAAATACATACACTGCAACCTACACCATTTAAAACAATATCCTGAAACAAGAAACTGAACAATACAAAGATACAACACAAATGACAGTTATTTTTGGACAAACGTACCTAGAAAAACCCAATGCAGGAAAACCAGTGCAGCAGATCTGAGGGTTTTATTATTAAGAAGAAGTTATTTCTGAATACAACCTCTAGATGCCTTGCTTGCAATCCAGTACAGAGAATATCACTCGACAGAAGAAATTAGTGAGATTACCTCACTCTACACTGCAAGTCTCGGCTGATCCGGCAGCTGAACCAACGAGTTCCCAGCTACTTCTGCACTGCCCTTACGCAGTCACTACATGGGCCTGCATCATAGCCTCTAAGGCCCTACGTCACCTCTTTGCTGGATCAATTTACTCTCAGGAGCTGACTCCAGCCCTCCTGGCTCAGAACGTCAAACCCCCAGCAAATCTCGAACTTTTGCGTGTAGGCTCTGCGTGGCTCTGCATGAGCCCTTCCTGGATCTGCGTCACCCTCTCTGAGCACTGCGCTGCCTCCTCTGTGTGTTTCTCTGCCTCTCTTGATTATATTTAGTGTTCTTATCATCAAACAACTACCAAATCATAAAGAATAATGAGACAAGGGGACACAAGATGTAGGCAATTAGCCAAGGCAAAACCTCTCCTCTTGAGAGGAAAACCCACAAGAATTCTTCTCTTCTTATAGAATCTTCAAATGATGAATTTCAAGACCTACGATCCTTGACGCAAACCCCTCCAAGATCAAGTCAACTCTTCTCCATGATGACCTTTCTTTCTAGCAATTTCGACTCCAGCAATTTTGACACCAACAATTTCTTCTGCAACTTCGATCCAGTGGTTTCTTCTACAACTTCCCAATACTTCGACTTGCCTAACAACTTTCCAACAATTCAACTTGTCCAGCAACTTTAGAAACCTCAACGCAAGAGAGAGAGAGAGAGGCCCAAAAACTTCGATCTTGCTTTTCTTCTTCTTGTCCTTGATTTTCATCATTTTCCAGCTTCTTTCTTGAGGAGATCGAACTCGCTTGTTGTGTATTCAAATGAGGTCGAGTTCTTCCTCAAATATAGGCTTTAGGGGTACGAATTGCTTCTGTGAGGCTGACTTGATCGTTCCGGTAGGCTGACTTGTTAGAGGCTCCATGACCAAGTCTTTGAGTCTAATTTTGACTCAAATAAATTTTATTTACAATATGTAACATGCCTAAAAGGGTCTTTCATACATGACAATGACTCAAATGACTTGTAGACTCAATGAAAATCCCTAGAAGCACTCAATGGGTACCTAACCTAAAAATAAATTTCCCTTGAGCATGAAACGCATGCCTCAAGAATAACAATAATTATAATAATAAATCTCTTTCATAAAATCATGATTAGATATGTCATTATGAACACTGAACCTAGTTACATATTTCAACAGACCTTATCTATCACAAAAATTTCGTCCATCTTCAACAGAGATCGTACCTCAGAAACTCACCTTTATTTCCTAAGGAATCTGCCTCTGAAAACACGTCCCTTTCTCTTGCCTCATGTAGACTGAATTTCACTTGAATAGAACAGATCCGAATTGCGTGCTGAGAAGAGGTTGAATACCTTGATATATATAGAGATCCAATAGGATGAATGTGTGCCTTTCTTGACAGAGCCGACTTGAACATTTGAAGGCGACAACTTGACTAGAAGGAGGCCAACTTGGCTACTTTTGGAGCCAAAAATTCAAATTTTCTTCTTTCGAAAAGAGCATGAAGATTAGGCTTTACAATATTTTTCTTTTGATCCAAGCATGAAGAACATGCTTTATAAATTTATTACAAATACATCAGGAGTAAAAATCTTAATTATGAAGACCGGCCATAGCTACAAAATTCAACAATTCTTGCCTCAGGATATGTGAAACCCAAGCATAGTTCTATTGTATCCTTTAATATTCATCTAAAGGGGTTTTCATTTGATTATTTATTGCTTTTAGATCATATATTGCCCATCCAAAACAATTTGCAGGTCTGATCAATCATTTGGATTTAGGCAATTTTTGGCCCTCATGTTTGAGGGCCATCTTTTAATTAATCATTTTGTAGAATGAATATCTCTTAGACTACTTATCCATTTTCGATCTTCTTGTGTCCATTGGAAAGGATTTTCACAATACTAGCCTCTCAAAAAAAGTTTCATGGATTTCATGTTCACTAGAGGATAGTTTGGACCTCAAAATTGGCCTTCTACTTGTTGTCCTAGTAGAATATTCAGAAACCGCAGAATTTGCAGGTTTGAGCAGCAAATTTTCATCTTCATTTCAGCCGTATAAACCAAGTATATAATTTCCAAACCATTTGTTATTATGGTAAGAAGTTCCTATACACAATTGGTGGTCAATTCTTACCATATTTTTTCATTCAATTGAGTATTTTTTATGTTGGTCAATTCTTGTTGAAAAATCTAAAGCGCTGCAACTAAGATGATTTCTCTTTAACTTGATAACTACTTGTGATGTATTTTTAATTTTCTTGATTATTATCTTCTTCTGTTATTATTATGTTGTTCTTCTCATCAACCAGCTACCAAAACAAGATGATCGACAATCTACAAGAACACAAGATATAAGCTGCAAGCCAGGGCCAAAACCTCTCCACCTGAGAGGAAAACCCACAAATCTCCTCTTCTTATAGATTCTTCAAATGACGAATTCCAAGACCTACAGACCAAGACCAATACCCTTTCAAGTGTTGAAATATGTAACTAGGTTTGGTCTTCATAATGACATTTGTAATCATGATTTTATGTATTTAATGTAAAAAAATATATATATATATATATTGTTATTCTTGAGGCATGGGTTTCATGCTCAAGGAAAAATTATTTTTAGGTCAAGCACCCATTGAGTGCTTCTAGGTTTGTCATCAAGTCAATTGAGTCATTGTCATGTATTGAAGACCCATTTGGGCATATTACATATTGTAAAGAAAATTTATTTGAGTCAAAGTAGAGTCAAAAGACCCTCCAAGACCTCGTCATGGCACAAAGATCAAGTCGGCCTAACGATAGCAATTTGTACCCCTCAAAAGCCTATATATAAGAAGGAACTCGACCAAATTTGAAAACACTCTCAAGCAATGTTGCAGAAAGCGTCCCCCCCCGGTTCTAAGGCCCGAAGCGCGTCCCGTGCAGATTCGTACAGGAAGCATCCCCGGAAGCACGCTTCCAAAATTCGGAAGCGCACTTCTGCCTATTTTGGATGCTTCCGCCTGTTTTGGATGCTCCCTGGACGCTTCCGCCTATTTTGGACGCTTGTTTAAGTATAGATGCAAAAAAATATAAATATATATATATATAGCAAACGCTTCGCTTCCTAGATTTTTGGAAAATGACGCTTCCGCGTCCCCGCTTCCAAAAAACATCCCCGCTTCGTCCCCGCTTCATGCAACATTGCTCTCAAGCAAGTTTGATCTCCTCAACATAGAAGCTAGAAAAGGACAAAGAAGAAGAAGAAAAACAAGATCGAAGTTTTGGGTCTCTCTCTCTCTTTTGTTAGCGTTTCTACAGTTACTGGGTAAGACGAAATTCTGAAGCTGCATCAAAGTTGTGAAGTTGCATCAAAGCTATGAAGCTGCATCGAAGTTGTGAAGTTGCATTGAAGCTGTGAAGCTGCATCGAAGTTGTGAAGTTGCATTGAAGCTGTGAAGCTGCATCGAAGTTGTGAAGTTGCAGCTAGGTCGAAGTTGTGAATCGGTTGGAGAGGTTGAAATTGCAGTAGAATCTATTGGTCGAAGTTGCAATGGAATCTATTCATCAAAGTTGCAGAAGAATTTGTTGGAGGTCGAAATTGTAGAAGTTGTTGAGGAACTGCTAGAAGGAAAGCTCGTCAAGGGACTTGGTCTTGGAGGGTCTTGATCAAGGGTCATAGGCCTTGGAATTCGTCAATTGAAGATTCTATAAGAAAAGAAGAATTCTTGTGGCTTTTCCTCTCAAGTGGAGAGGTTTTGGCCCTGGCTGATCGCATATATCTTGTGTCTTCCTATCTCACTATTCTTTATGGTTTGGTAGTTGTTTGATGAAAAGAACAAAATAATAATCAAGGTGAAAAAGAATATAATCAAGATAAGCAAAAATACATCACAAACTGTTATCAAAGTAAGAGAAATCACAGAATTTAGCTGCACTAGATTTCTCAACATGGTATAAGAGCTAAGTTTACAAGACAAGGAAAGGCATCTCCAAGAACACTCAAGAACCAAAGCACTAGAAGATCATCAAGAGCATCAATCATCAAGAAGGACCACTAATCTCAAAGGCACTACAAGGACAAGGATTACTACATCATCTTGAAGGAAGTTACTAAGGAAGACCTGAAAACCCTAGTTCGTTCAAAGAAGGATTCTACACTTTATGCATTGTTGGGAGCTTCACACAATCATCACCTCGAAAAGAAACAAACCTCAAAGACCCTACCTCTACTCAAGTAAAGAAGGACTACAAAATGGAGCATCTTGAAGCCTCTACATCAAAGAAAAGCAATTAGAAGGCATTGTAATCATCATCCAGAAACCAAGGTGAGCTCCCTCTCTTTGAAGGATCAATTTTGAAATTAGATATCTTCATCAAGAAGACATCTTCTATTATCAACATCATCATCAAAATCAAGAACGCATCAAGTTGAAGATATTGTCACCAAGGAGTATCTTCACAAGTATATTTATGTCCACATCTAAATCTATCAAAATGACTTCATTTTGCAAGGAAAGCAACAAATTGGTTGGGTCATCAAACTTTCTTGCATGGAAGTAGAGGACAGCTTTGATCCTCATAGAAAACGAAGTCATTCATCATGCTAAGGGTTCAATCACCAAACCTCCAAACGAAGAAGCTTAAGTTCTTGCAAAGTACATGAAAGGGGAAGTGAGGGCTCAAAGGATCCTTATAGAATCCATTAAAGATGCCCTCATACCCTATGTATCAAAGTTGGTGACATCAAAAGAAAAATACGAGATGCTAGTAGAATTATTCTCTGTAAGTATTGCTGGAGAAATTATATCATTAAGACGAACTCTACAAGATGAAAATATCAAAAGAAAAAAGAGACCAACTACAAGAATTGGGAGAAATAATGTCCGATAAAGAAATGACCACCATAGTGTTGTTTTTTGCTAGCATCAGATGTTCTCTAAGCCTCAAAATTTGCAAGGAGGCTAGGACACATGTATTCCAGAATATCTAAAATCATTTTGGGAAATTCCACCCAGAGATAGTTTTATTAAAATAATTAATTATTTTTAATCGATGCCTAAGTCCAAACTTAGGAAATTAAAATAATTAAAGGGTATTAATTAAACTAGGGGTGAAACTTTTGGAAGAAGACGAGGATTAAGCCAAGATGATCTAAGTCATTGATTAGAATCTAATATAGGTCGTTGATTGATCAACGAGAGGATTATAAGAAGAGGCTTGATGGGCATTTGGAAAATACATCGAGTGAAAGATCAGAGATAGATTTTCTCAAGAGAGCAGGGCAGAAGTTGCAGGGGAAGGTGATTGAGGAGATTTCTTGCAGTGAGGGGCAAGGATAATTTTTCCGGAGGAAGTTTTCCTAATCCGAAGAGTGCAAGGAAGAGAGGGTATAGAGTAGTCCAGTGAGGCAGCACTGGGCCATGTAGAGGCAGCGTAGAGCTACGTTGTGGTAGTGCAGAGCTTCAGAGGGAGTTTGTTTTTCAGCTGGGGAACAGTCGGGATCTGGTGCCGAAGTCGAGGTGTGAGACCGGGAGGCTAGAGTGTCGAAGTTTCCAGCGACTAGAGGATTGAGAGGAGGTGCAACCCAGTCCCAACAACAGTGACGCAATAACTGCGTGGGTGTGATGCAGTACTGCGCAGAGACAGTGCAGAGACTCATCTCCGGGGCAGATCAGTGCCGAATTTCCTAGTGACAAGCTGAGATCATCTCACTATCTTTTTGCCCAGTTAGATCTCTCTATATGATTGCCAGTTTGGGCATCCGAAGAATTGTACTCAGAAATTACTGCATAATAATGCAAACCCTCAGCTACTACACTGGTTTTCCCACATTGGGGTTTTTTGGGGACATTTGTCTAAAAAAAACAGTGTCACTTGTGTGTTATCTCTTTCTTGCTCAGTTCCTGTTTCCACATATTATTTAAGTTGTGATGGCTGCAGTTGTATTTATTTCGATGTTTACCGTATAATACAGTAAATAACTTGATTCAGTAGGAGAAATATAATTAGTGACTGCAATAGTGATTCGGAGATTCCAACTTTTCACATGGTATCCGAGCACATGTGAAGCAAGAGAGAAGATCGGAAGAGCCGAGCGTTGAAGACGAGGGAGATCGAAGTGTTGCATAGGCAGCAGATCGAATCCCCAAAGGGATTGCGCAGTCCAAGCCAGGTGGGCAGGATTCTCAAAGAAGATCTCTCTTTGAGTGAGTTGACAAAGAGGTAAGATTTCCAAATCTAGATTTGTCAGCAGCAGAGGAAGCAGCGTAACAGAAGCTTCAGCGCAGGGAAGTCTTCATGTGAGACACAATTTTCCGCAGCAGTTAATGGGGCCGAAAGACGTCAAAAGAAGGAAGCAGACACTTTTTGAGGGAATTTCATCCTCAAAGAATTCCTAGCCAGGGAATTCGATTTCTCAATTGTTGAGCAGCAGTAAAGAGGAGCAGATCTACGAACTCCAACAGGGAGTGTGTAGGCTAGCCTAGCAGTAGCGCAGAGGAGAGAGGAGGCAGTTCGACATTTTGGGGACTGAGATGGCGAAGGCCAAACAGTTGATCCTTGACGAAGTGAGGGATCACGTTGTATGTCACATTGCTGGCAAAGCGACGACCAAAGAGATGTGGGATGCCTTGGCTACGTTGTATCAAGGATCTTCCGAACAGCGGAACATGTACTTGGAGGAGAAAATGAGATCCGCGAGAATACAAAAGGGGGATCGCATTGATCTGTTCCTCCTATTGAAGCTTGAGGAAGTCAGATATCAGATGGTGAGGTTGGCCCTGAATTCAATCTCAGAAGAAATGGCAACTATTTGTTCAAAGTATCCTAGGTAGAGAGCAATTGCCGCATTGGGAAGGGATGTGGGCCGCTCTTCAACAGGAAGAGATGAGGCGAGACTTAGTCAAGTGCAAAGTTGATGGCAGCAGCAGCAATGGGACGAAGTCCAAGGACGAGGAGGAGAATGCAACTCTTGCATCAAAGGGGCAATAGAAGCAGCGGAGGCGGAAGAAGGATGTCTCGAAGATCAAATGTTTCTGATGTGGTGAATTTGGTCACTACGCTACGCAGTGTCCTCTCAGGAAGAAGGACAAGGATGAGAAACATGATCCGTAGGCTACAACTGCAAAGATCGAAGAGGAGGAGTTTGCCATGATTGCCTAGACACCTCCAAAGGAGAGGTGGGCTGATCTAGTACTGTAGTTGGAAAGCACTACAGATGGGCAGGGTCCTTCAGGATTCCACCTCTTGCATCAATACCTTGCTACCAGAGCCCATATCAGAAGTAGCAGGATGGACCAGTGTCAGTTGATGCGGAGGAATGTCGGAGTGACAGTTGTTATGGCTAGGACCGCCAGAGACTGAGCAGCGCAGAGCAAAGTTGGCAGTAGTGCAGTTGGCACAATGAAGAGTCAACAGCAACGCAGACGCTTCAGAGGGTCAGGGTAGAGACTAGCAGCAATCAGAACTCCAGCAACAGATGCATCACGCTAAACACAACTAGGTCAGTATTTTGGATGTTTTTCCATTACAATTGTTGTAGAAGGCAATAGCAACAGTTGGAGTAGAGTTATAGTGCAGATGTAGTTGGCAGCAGCATGCAGAGTCGGCAGCAGCACGGATGCAAAATTTGCACAGTAGTTGGTGGGTAGTGATGTCAGACATCAGCAGCGCAGAGGGAGATGTTACAGAGTCAAGGTGATGCTTCAACAGATTGCATTACTAGAGCACATTCCTGGCTAAGAAGGAGTGTTGACTTTTGGTAGCATCGGATGCTCTCTAAGCATCAAAAATTGCAGGGAGGCTAGGACACATGTATTCCAGAATACCCAGAAATCGTTTTGGGAAATTCCATCCGGAGACAGTTCAATTAAAATAATTAATTATTTTAATGGATGCCTAAGTCTAAACTTAGGAAATTAAAATAATTAAAGGGTATTAATTAAACTTGGAGTAAAACTCCTAGAAGAAGACAAGGATTAGCCAATATGATCTGAGCCATTGATTAGAATCTAATCTGAGTCGTTAATTGATCAACGAGAGGATTATAAGAAGAGGCTTGTTAGGCATTTGAAAAATACATTGGGTGAGAGATCAGAGATAGACTTTCTCAAGAGAGCAGCGCAGCAGTTGTCGGAGAAGATGATCGAGGAGATTTGTTGCAGTGAGGGACAGGGATAATTTTTCCGGAGGAAGTCTTCTTGATCCGGAGAGTGCGAGGCAAAGAGCGCAGACTGTAGTCCGGAGAGGCAGCACTAAGCCACACAAAGGGAGCGTAGAGCTTCAGAGTAAGTCTATATTTCTGCTGGGGAACAGTCGGGATCTAGTGTCAAAGCAGGGGGTGAGACAGGGAGGCCAGAGGGCCGAAGTTTCCTGCAAGCAGAGGATCGAGAGGAGGTGCAGCATAGTCCCAAAAGCAATGACGCAGTAATTGTGCGGGTGTGATGCAGTACTGCGCAGAGACAGCACAAAGGCTCATCTCTAGCGCAGATCAATGTCAGATTTGCCAATGACAGGGTCAGATAATCTCACTATCTTTTTGCATAATTAGATCTCTGTATAGGATTGCCAGTTTGGGCATCCAAAGAATTGTACTCAAAAATTACTGCGTAATAATCCAAACCCTCAGCTGATGCATCAGTTTTCCCACACTGGGCTTTTCTGGGAACATTTGTCCAAAAACAACGTTGTCACTTGTGTGTGTTATTTCTTTCTTGCTCAGTTCTTGTTTCTGCATATTATTTAAGTTGTGAAGGTTGCAATTGTATTTATTTCGATGTTTACCGTTTAATACTGTAAATAACTTGATTTAGTAGGAGAAATATAATTAGTTGTTGCAGTAGTGATTCGGGGATTCCGAATTTTCACATATAGTGCTCAATGCACTACCAAAGAAATGGGGCAACTTTACATCTAGCATCTATGGAAAGAAGGAAGCTACCCCATTCAACGAACTTTGGTTATAATGTAAGATTGAAGAAACTAGGCTGAAGGCAAAAAATGATGTGGAATCAAACGAACAAGTTCATGTGAAAATTTGGAAACCCTGAATCCTACTGCAGCGACTGCTTAAGTTTCTTCTATTTGCTACATTAACTGAATAAATTATTTGCAGTTTCCTACAGAAAATATCAAAACTAATACATTGCAGCCTTCACAAAATAAATACTGCGGAAGAAATAAAACCACTCGAAGAATAGATGCTCACACACAACAAACACTATTATATTTGGACCAATGTCCTCGGAAAAACCCAACTTGGGAAAACTAGTGCAGCAACTGAGGGTTTTATTATTATGTAGTAGTAAATCTGAGTACAAATCTATGGAAGCTCAAATCTAGCTTTCCATATAGAGAAAATGACTGACAGAAGTCTAGTGAGAAAAATTTCACTTCCACCGGTGATCCGACATTGACCTTAGCTCAAGATGAGCTGCCCCTTGCTGCCTCTGCATCAGCCTTGCTTGGACCAGCTCTCACATTGTTGATTAGCTGTTGCTCTAGAAACTCAATACTCTAGACTCTGGGCTCCTACTCCGGCTCCAGCCACTAAATCTCGACTTCTCCTCCACAAAATGCGAATCTCCCTCTGAAGCTCTACGCTGCCTCTCTACACTACGTCAGCCTCTCTGTGGAGTACTTTGTCTCTTTGCTATGCAATCATCGAACTAGAAAAAATTCCTTTCGGCCTTACTATCCCTTCCCCTCTCTCACTGCTTTGAAACTACTGAATCACCTCCGGCAACACACAGTTGCTACTCTGGAGTTCGATTTCCCAGTGATATCGAATTCCTGATTATTAGCTTCTTCTTTACTTGATTATTATTTTGTTTTTATCATCAAACAACTACCAAAACACGAAGATCAATGAAACAAGAGGACACAAGATATAGGTTGCTAGCCAAGGCCAAAACCTCTCCTCTTGAGAGGAAAACCCACAAGAATTCCTCTTCTTATAGAATCTTCAAATGACGAATTCTAAGACCTATGACCCTTGACAAATACTCCTCCAAGACCAAGTTAACCTCTTATTTGATCATCTTTTCCTTCACAAAGTCAACCCAAGTCAAACTAGCTTCAACTCTTCATATTTCGGCCTCACTTCAGATTTTTGGTTTCTGCTTTACATCTGCCGTTTTCGGCCTTCCTGTAATCTCTGCAATTTCACACATGTGAGTGGTTTGGGGCAGAATTATAGGCTTTTTCTCCTTCCCTTGGCTTGAGCTTCCTTCCTTGGTAACTCAGCTTGCAAACTTGATCTTCTCGTCCTCAAACTTTGGCTTCTTGTGGTGGTTGTAATTCGATCTTTGCTACAACAGAAAAATGCCCTAATTCTTTTCACACGTCTAAGAGGAAGTATCCCAAAACAGTCTCCAAACACTTTGCTTTCTTGTCCTTTATCACTCTTCTTCTTCACTCACCTTTTAGGTCTCTTTCTTGTCCTTATCGAGCTTCTTGGATGATCTTTCACATGAGGTTGAGCTTCTATATATATAGGCTTCTTGTGAGGTCAAGTTGCCCATCATGAGGCCGACTTGTCTTCTGTAGGCCGACTTTCCTTCTTGCAAACCGAATTGGTCTTGGAGGAGGACATTTGACACTTTTTTAATTACATAAATTCTCTTTACATGATACAAAGGGCCTAATAGGATCTTTTACATATGACAATGACTCTTTGACTCCTAGAACTTTATGACAAAGCCCTAGAAGCACTCAATGGGTGTTTGACCTATAAATAAAATGACCTTGAGCATGAAACTCATGCTACAAAATAAAAATTATAAACTTTATTTTTCTCTTTATATCAAATACATAAAATCAAGATTAAATAAGTCATTATGAAGACCAAACCTAGTTACATATTTCAACACTCTGTCTTAAGTAGGGAGGTGTTGCCGCACAAAATGTCTAGCCACCACGACAACGGCTCAGATCAGGGGTTATCACTTTGATCCCCAATCTCTCTGTTTAAGTTGTCTCCCAATAGCAAGCTAAGGGGGATAGACCCTATGGAAATGGATGGAAGAAGGACTAGTTGGGAACCAACCAATCCGAGAGACATAGTTAAACGACCAAATACTCGTTTTAGATTAAGCAAGATTTTAAAAGATTAGATTAGATTTAGACGATTGATACCAGTTCCTTGTGGAGTCAACTATCTTGAGTAAATTTAGGACAAGTACTGGATGGATAATTGTTTCTTGGATGAATAACTAACCTATATGACATGCAGTTCCTAAAACTAATATGAAATGCAAGATCTTGGTTAATTTTAATTATATGTCTATTCTAAGTATGTCCTTTGATTTTTGTGAGTATTGAGCCTAAACTTGATAGTGAATGGCAGAGAGAAGTCAAGGTGAAGCACACGAGGGTGTGATTAATGATCCCTCTACTTGAAATCTAACATACCCAGTGCCTCCGGTGTGAAAATTCGATGACCCCAAATCCTATTGCAGCAACTGATGATATTTTTCCTATTTGTTAAAATTACTTTAAACAAATTACTTTGCAATTTTCTATGACAAATATCGAAATACATACATTGCAGCGTTCACAACATAAAATACTGCGAAAACAAAATACTGCACAGGAAAGAAATAAACACACATGTACACCGTTATTTTTTACAAACGTCCCAGGAAAAAAACCCAATACAGGAAAACTGGTGCAGCAACTGAGGGTTTGATTATTATGCAGTAGTAAATCTAAGTACAAGACTATGGATGCTCAAATCCAGCAATCCATGCAGAGAAAATAACTGACAAACATCTAGTGACAAAAATCTCACTTCCACTAGTGATCCGACACTGACCTTGGCTCAAGATGAGTTGCCCCTAGCTGCCTCTGCATTGCCTCTATGTCAACCTAAGCAGATCTGCGTCAGCGTGTTGGGACCAGTGTCTCTCTCACTTTGTTGATCAGCTGCTCCTCTAGAAACTCGATCTTCTAGCACTCCGGGCTCCCCCTTCAGTTCCTACTTCTGAAACTCGATTTCTCCTCAGCAAATATGGATCTCCCACTGAAGCTCTATGTTAACTCTCTGCAATGCGTCAGCCTCGCTGTGGAGTACGATCTCTCTCTGCTATGCACTCACCAGACTGGAAAAACTTCCTTCCGTCCTTACTATCCCTGCCCCTCTCTCACTGCTTCGAAACTACTGAATCACCTCCAGCAACTACTACTGCTACTCTGGAGTTCGATTTTCCAGCAATATTGAATTCCTGGTGGCTCCAAGTGTGTTCTCCAACCCCCATCGAATTTCTTCTTATAATCTCTCATTGAGGCTTCAACGGCCAAGATTAAAACATAATTGATAGCTAAGATTAACTAGAACTCGATCCATGTCTTCTTCTAGAAGATTTCACCATGACTTAATTAATACCCTTTAATTAATCAGTTTTCCTAAGTTTAGACTTAGGCACCATTAAGAAAAGATTAATTATTTTAATTAAGTCATCTCTAGGTGGAATTTCCAGAAACGATTTATGGGATTTGGAGAATACATGTATTCTAGCCTCTCCACCAAATTTTGTGGCTAGAACACATCCGATGCTACAAAAATCAACACTCCCTCTTAGCGAAGAATGTGTTCTAATGCTGCAACCCACTAAAGCAACACGCTGTCTTTACACCACCCCATGTTACGTTGTTGATGTCTAACTGTTGTTGCCCATCAACTACTGCGCAACTCTGATAAACGTTACATCTGTGCTACTGTTGGTCCTACTGAACTGATACCAACACCGCATCTGCACTACAACTCCCTCTCCATCTGTTGTTGCTGCAACTACAACAACTGCAACGGAAAAGCATCCAAAATACTAAACCAACTGTGGTCAGTATGATGCATCTGTCACCCGAGTTCTGACCGCTGCTAGACTTTGCACTGTCACTAAAGCCTCTGCGCTGCAGCTGACTCTGCTCTTGTACAATGTGAAAATTCGGAAAACCCGAATCCTACTGCAGCAACTAATTAAGTTTCTTCTATTTGTTAAATTAACTGAACAAACTATTCGCAGTTTCTTACCGCAAATATCGAAACCAATACAATGCAGCCTTCACAAAATAAATACTGCGGAAGAATTAAAAACACTGGAAGAATAGATGCACACACATAATAAACACTGTTATTTTTGGACCAATGTCCTCGAAAAAACCCAACTTAGGAAAACTGGTGCAGAAGCTGAGGGTTTTATTATTATACAGTAGTAAATCTTAGCAGAAATCTATGGAAGCTCAAATCTAGCTTTCCATACAGAGAAAATGACTGACAAAAGTCTAGTGAGAAAAATCTCACTTCCATCGGTGATCCGACAATGACCTTAGCTTAAGATGAGTTGCCCCTTGCTGCCTCTGTGTCAGCCTTGCTTTGACCTGTGTCTCTCTCACTCTGTTGATCATTTGCTGCTCTGGAAACTCGATCTTCTGGCCTTCGAGCTCCCATTCCGGCGCCTGACACTGAATCTCGACTTCTCCTCAACAAAATACGGATCTCCCTCTGAATCTCTGCACTACCTCTCTGCACTACGTCAACCTTTCTGTGGAGTACATTGTCTCTCTGTTATGCAGTCACCAGACTGGAAAAACTTCCTTCCAATGTTACTATCCCTACACCTCTCTCATTGCTTCAAAACTACTGAATCTCCTCCGGCAACACACAGCTGCTACTCTGGAGTTTGATTTCCCGGCAATATCGAATTCCTGGTGGCTCCAAGTGTGTTCTCCAACCCCCATCGAATTTCTTCTTATAATCTCTTGTTGAGGCTTCAACGGCCACGATTAAAACATAATCGATGGCTAAGATTAAATAGAACTCGATCCATATCTTCTTCTAAAAAATTTCAACATGACTTATTAATACCCTTTAATTAATCAAATTTCCTAAGTTTAGACTTAGGCACCATTAAAAAAACATTAATTATTTTAATTAAATCGTCTATATGTGGAATTTCCAAAAACAATTTTTGGGTTTTGGAGAATACATGTATTCTAGCCTCTCCACCAAATTTTGTGGCTAGAACACATCCAATGCTACAAAAATCATCAGTCCCTCTTAGCGAGGAATGTGTTCTAGTGTTGCAACCCACTGAAGCAACACCCTGGCTTTGCACCACCTCTTGTTACACTGTTGTTGCCCACCAACTACTACGCAACTTTGATAAACGCTACATCTGTGCTGCTGTTGGTCCTGCTGAATTGCTACCCACACTACATCTGCACTGCAACTCCCTCTCCATCTGTTGCTGCTACAACTACAACAACTGCAACGAAAAAGCATCCAAAATATTGAACCAACTGTGGTCAGTATGATGCATTTGTCACCCAAGTCCTGACTGCTGCTAGACTCTACACTGTCACTGAAGCCTTTGCGTTGCTGCTGACTCTGCTATGATACCATGTGAAAATTCGGAAACCCCGAATCCTACTGCAGTAACTGATTAAGTTTCTTCTATTTGTTAAATCTATCGAACAAATTATTTGTATTATAGAGTTCAGGCTTCTGTGATCCATATCAAGTTTGCGAGAGAATTTTCGGCGAAAATCACATGGGATACCATTTGTCGACGCGATGATACCAACTTGTCCTGACGATGAACCACACTTGTTGGTTCGAAACGCGTCGACAAATGGTATCCCATGTGATTTTCGCCGAAAATTCTCTCGCAAAATTATTTGTAGTTTCCTACCGCAAATATCGAAACTAATACACTGCAGTCTTCACAAAATAAATATTACAGAAGAATTAAAAACACTAGAAGAATAGATGCACACACACAATAAACACTGTCATTTTTGGACCAATGTCCTCGGAAAAACCCAACTTGGGAAAACCAGTGCAACAGATGAGGGTTTTATTATTATGCAATAGTAAATCCAAGTACAAATTTATGGAAGCTCAAATCTAACTTTCCACACAAAGAAAATAATTAACAGAAGTCTAGTGAGAAAAATTTCACTTCCACCAGTGATCCGACACTAACCTTAGCTCAAGATGAGCTGCCCCTTGCTGCCTCTGTGTCAGCCTTGCTTGGACCAACGTCTCTCTCACTCCACTGATCAGTTGCTGCACTAGAAAATCGATCTTCTGGCCTCCCGGCTCCCACTTCAGCTCCTAACACTGAATCTCGACTTCTCCTCCGCAAAATACGAATCTCCCTCTAAAGCTCTGTGTTGCCTCTCTTCACTATGTCAGCCTCTCTGTGAAGTACACTATCTCTCTACTATGCAATCACCGGACTAGAAAAACTTCCTTTCGTCCTTACTATCCCTGCCCCTCTTTCACTGCTTCGAAACTACTGAATCACCTCCGTTCACACACAACTGCTACTCTAGAGTTTCATTTCCCAGCAATATTGCATTCATGGTGGCTCCAACTGTGTTCTCCAACCCCCATCGAATTTCTTCTTATAATCTCTCGTTGAGGCTTCAATGGCCAAGATTAAAACATAATCGATGGCTAAGATTAACTAGAACTCGATCCATGTCTTCTTCTAGAAGATTTCACCATGACTTAATTAATACCCTTTAGTTAATCAGTTTTCCTAAGTTTAGAATTAGGCACCATTCAAAAAAGATTAATTATTCTAATTAAGTCCTCTCTAGGTAGAATTTCCATAAACGATTTCTGGGTTTTGGAGAATACATGTATTCTAGCCTCTCCACCAAATTTTGTGGCTAGAACACATCCGATGCTACAAAAAACAACAGTTCAAGCACTTTGCTGCCATGGCTAAGAGAAAAGGAAAGTTTAGGAAGTTTGGTCCTTAGAAAAAGAAGAAGAATAAGTCAAAGATTCAATGCTATGGTTGTCAATAATATGGGCATTATAAGAGAGATAGTCCAAAATTTAAGAAGGGCAACAAAAACAAAGAAAGAAATGAGGCTCATATCATTAAAGAAGTGGAAGAACCTGATGAGAAGAAATCCAAAGGGATAGATCTTCACTATTAGGGTTTCTCCAATACATAGAAGTGGAAGGTGAAAAGACCTACACCATGGTTGTCAAGAAGAGAGGAATTATGATGAGATGCATATTAGTAGAAGATGGCATCATACTAGAAGCATATTGTTGAAGCAAGACCTCATGATATCATTAGGAAAGCTTGAAAGAATAAAGTAGAAGTCTGCATGGATGTTGCAATCATCATATAAAGTAGCTCTTGGTAATCTCATTGAAAGCATGAAAGACAGACATCTAGCATGATAGAAGGAATTCATCATACATCATCATCATGAGAAAGGAGCTTTTGCTGGATGACGATAATCTAGATCCTCTATTGGAATCTTCATTAGAAGGTTTACCCCTCCTGGAGGAAGTAAGTGTCTCACTGAGAATTTCACCTTGTATGGGATTCATTATTTAGAAGAATGATGGTATGGTGACAAAGGAATGCATCATGTCAAGATGATTGAAGTACTCTCAGTGAAGAAAAGGAAGTTGTTGAAGGAAGCCTAGATGACCAAAATAAGAAAAGAGGTAAGTATGCATATGTTTGATAAATTAACTCATGTCATCATATAGCTGCAAATAGCATGGGTAAGTTCTCTACCTCATGAGCATCGTAGAAGAAAAGGGATATCCTCCTTCGAAAATATGCATGAAGGCATGGTTCACAAATTGACTTGTAATCAACACTATATGTCCTCATATGGAATATGAGGTGGTTGACAAAGATGAAGGAACTATGGATGCAAGTTCCTGGGGAGCAATATGTGAAGAAAGAAAGAAGAGATCATGAAAGATGCAACTATGGTCACATAGAAAAGAAAATCAACATCCGCTGACTAGAAGAATTGGCCATGACATCTCCATAGAGAAAGCATGAAGACCCTGATAAGATCTATAAAAAAAGGAGACCCTTGACATTGAAAGTCTTGGAGATGTCCTTATCAATGTGCAGGATGTTGATATTGCAAGCAAGATGTAATGATGAAAGGCCATCACAAAAGGTAACTTTGATTTGATGTTAATTTTTTATTTTTGAACATCTAGATGGATTGATACAGGGCTACTGAAAGAGAGTTGTAAATGTCACCTACAACTAGCACTCATGTGGTTGGATGAAACATCCTCAAGGAAACATGACTTGGAAGAGATAGTTTTATGAAGAAAAGCCAAATGTGGATTAGAAGATCACTTTCTGATAAAGAAAATGATGACATGGCTGACATGGTTCGTGAAGGAAAGTGATGGATGGTCGATGCCCTACAAAGAAATCCCAAATGATGAAGGCTACATAATGATAAAGATGAAATTCATGACATCGGAAGGAGGAGCTCTTCAAGCAGCTAAAGTGTGAAAATTCGGTGACCCCAAATCCTACTACAGTAACTGATAATGTTTCTTCTATTTTTTCAATTAATCAAACAAATTATTTGCAGTTTCCTACGAAAAATATTGAAACATATACACTGCAGCCTTCACAAAAAAAAAACCGCAGAAGACATAAAAACACTGGAAGCATAGATGCACACACAATAATACACCGTTACTTTTGGACTAATGTCCTCGGAAAATCCCAATTTGGGAAAACCGGTGCAACAGCTGAGGGTTTTATTATTATCCAGTGGTAAATCTAAGTACAAATCTATGGAAGCTAAAATCTAGCTTTCCATAAAGAAAAATAACTAACAAGAGATCTAGTGAGAAAAATCTCACTCTCACCAGTGATCCAACCCTGGCCTTGGCTCAAGATGAGTTTTCTCTTGCTGCCTCTGCGCTGCTTCTGCTTCAGCCTACGCAGATATGCGTCACCCAACTCGGACCAACATCTCTCTTGCTAACTGATTAGCTGCTTTCTGTAAAATCGATCCTCTTGGCATTCGAGCTCCCACTCCAGCTTCTGGCACTGAATTTCAACTTCTCCTCAGCAAAATATGGATCTCCCTCTGAAGCTCTGTGCTGCCACTCTACACTGCATATGCCTCTCTGTGAAATTCTCTATCTCTCTGCTATGCAGTCACCAGACTACAAAAACTTCCTTCTGGCCTTATAATCCCTACCCCTCTCATTGCTTCGAAACTATTGAATCACCTCCGGCAACTTACTGTTGCTACTCTGGAGTTCGATTTCCCAGTAATATTGAATTCCTTGTCTCACAAGTGTGTTCTCCAACCTCCCTCGAATTTCTTCTTATAATCTCTCGTTGAGGCTTCAACAGCCAAGATTAAAACATAACTGATGGCTAAGATTAACTAGAAATCAATCCATGTCTTCTTCTCGAAGATTTGCAACGTGACTTAATTAATACCCTGTAATTAATCAGTTTTCCTAAGTTTAGACTTAGGTACCATTAAAAAAAGATTAATTATTTTAATTAAGTCGTCTCTAGGTGGAATTTCCAGAAACGATTTCTGGGTTTTCAAAAATACAGGTATTCTAGCCTCCACAAAGTTTCATGACTAGAACACATCTGATGCTACAAAAATCAACACTCCCTCTTACCGAGGAATGTGTTTTAGCGTTGCAACCCACTAAAGCAACACCCTGTCTCTACACCACCTCCTGTTATGTTGCTGATGTCTGGTTGTTGCTGCCCACCAACTACTGCGCAACTCTGATAAATGTTGCATCTATGCTGCATTTGGCCCTACTGAACTGCTACCAACACTGCATCTGCACTGCAACTCCCTCTCCATCTGCTTTTGTTGCAACTGCAACAACTGCATCGAAAAATCATCCAAAATACTGAACCAAATATGGTCAATATGATGCATCTGTCACCTGAGTCCTGACTGCTGCTAGAGTTTGCGCTATCACTGAAGCCTCTGCGCTGCTGTTGACTCTACTTTGTGCCAACTGCACTACTTCCAACTCTGCACTGCTTCCAACTCTGCACTGTGTTGTCTAGTATCTAACCGCTACTAGCTACTGCATCATGACTCTAGTACCTGACTGCACCTTCTGCCATTGATCCATCCTGCTACTATGTGTTTTGGGCTCTTGTAGCAACGTATCGATTCATGAGGTGGACCTCCTCAAGAATCCTGCCCATCTTGTAGCTCTCTAGGGATACAAAGCCAAATCACCCCATCTCACTCCTGGAGGTATCTTGGTGTTCATGGCAAACTCTTCCTCCAATCTAGAGGACAGCCTGTCAATCTCCATGGATGCAACCTGTTGATCCTGCTTCTCCTCATTGTCCTTCTTTCTGAGAGGACATTGAGTGTTGTAGTGGCCAAGCTCACCACATATGAAGCATTTCACCTTGGAAATGTCCTTCCTCCTATGCTGCTCTTGTTGCCCCTTTGATGCGAGGGCCACATCTTCCTCTTCCTTTACTTGCTTTGTCCCACTATTGTTGCTGCTGCCAGTGGTCGTGGTCTTCACCAAATCTCGCCTCATCCCCTCCTACTGCAAATCAACCCACATATGATCCTAGTCTAGCAACTTTTCTCTACCCAGAATACTATGGACGAAGACTTGCCGCTCTTCAGAAACATTGTTTAAAGCAAACTACGCCAACTCTGTAGGCTAAGGTGCTGACCCTACTGCAAACTGCTGATCTCGGATATCATGAAGCCTAGTAAGGAATGGGCCTATGTGCTTCCCTTTCTGCATCCTCGTGCATCTTAGCTTCTCCTCAAGATACATCTTCCATTGCTCAGAAGGTCCCTTATATAGCATAGAAGGTGCTTCCCACATCTGTCGGGCAGTATCTTTGCCAGCTATGTGAGACACCACGTGATCTCGAACCCCATCAAGAATCAACCTCTTTGCCTTCACCATCTCCTTCTTGTAGGTCTTAAGCGGATCTGCATCTACAGGTACATCTACCACTCCATTGATATAAGCTTTGAGATCGTACTCATCTAGAAGACAAGAAACTCTTACCTTCCAGATCACATAGTTGGAGGCTCCGTCCAATTGATCTTGATCTCTCAGCTCTGCTGATGCCATCTCTGCAAAAATGTCAAATTCCTCCTCTTCTCCTTTTCGCACCTGCTAACTAGCTCTATGCACTCCCTGCTGGAGTGGGAAAACCTGCTCACAGGTATTGTTGATCTGCTAGGAAATTCGAACTAGAAGTTCCTTGAGGAAAGAATTCCCTCAGTGTGTGCTCTTTCTTCCTCCTAACGCTATTTTCCAATAGCAAACTATTGCAAAATAATTGTGTCCCAGCTGAAGATTTGCTCTGCAAAGGAAAATACTGAGTCTCCCTTTGCCTCTAGTAACCTCTGATCTGGAAAATCTATTCTCTGTCGACTCTCTCAGAGAAATAAATCTTCTTCAGAAACTGACCCTCCTAGCCAAAGGACTGCGCTACCTCTTGAGGGTTTCAAACTGCTGCCTACACAGAAATTCGAACCTCCTTCTCCTCTTCGGCTACTGAGCTCTCTGGCTTCTATCTGTGCTCTGATACCATGCGAAAATTCGGTGACCCCGAATCCTACTACGGCAATTGATAATGCTTCTGATCTAGAAAATCTATTCTATGTCGACTCTCTCGGAGAAATAAATCTTCTTCAGAAAATGACCCTCCTGGCCCAAGGACTGCACTACCTCTTGAGGGTTTCGAACTGCTACCTATGCAGAAATTTGAACCTCCTTCTCCTCTGCAGCTACTAAGCTCTCCCACTTCTATCTGTACTCTGAAACCATGCGAAAATTCAGTGACCCAAATCCTACTGCAGCAACTGATAATGCTTCTTCCATTTGTTAAATTAATTAAACAAATTATTTGCAGTTTCCTACGGCAAATACTGAAACAAATACACTGCAACCTTCACAAAATAAATAATGCGGAAGAAATAAAACACTAGAAGAATAAATGCACACACACAATAATACACCTTTATTTTTGGGCCAATGTCCTCGGAAAAACCCAACTTGGGAAAATTGGTGCAGCAGCTGAGGGTTTTATTATTATGCAGTAGTAAATCTAAGTACAAATCTATGGAAGCTCAAATCTAGCTTTCCATACAGAGAATTAACTGACAAGAGATCTAGTGAGAAAAATCTCACTCCCACCGATGATCCGATACTGACCTTGGCTCAAGATGAGTTGTCTCTTGTTTCCTTCACTGAATGTCGACTTCTCCTCAACAAAATATGTATCTCCCACTGAAGCTTTGCGTTGCCTCTCTGCACTGTGTCAGCCTCTCTATGGAATTCTCTGTCTATCTATTATACACTCACCGAACTAGAAAACTTCCTACCACAGAGAGATCGTAAATACATCACCCTAAATTATTATCGCAGAGAGATCATGAATACATCACCCTAAATACATACCCTACCATACAAAGTATTGAATCCTCTAAAACTAAATACAAAGAATTACGGGCTCACCACGGTGAAAAAAATTAATCCTCTAAAACTAAACACAAAGATTACGGGCTCACTAGGGTGAAAAAAATAAATATCTTAAAGAAATAATAAACACCTCATTAAATGCTTAAATATCAAGATATCTACAATTGGTAATCTTTGGTAATTGTGGTGAATTATTCATACTTGAAAATATATGAGCAGATATGTATTAGAAAAATATAAAGAATGTATGCACCTGATATCAGCAAGCCAAACCGCAGACGCACGTGACCCGGATTGTTTTTCTATTACCGCAGAGAGATAGTGAATTATTACCACAAAGAGATCATAAATTATGACCGAATATATTGTTGAATTTAAGTTTCTGTGATCCATATCAAAAATTTTGAGAATAATTTTTGGCACAAATATATATATATATATATATATTAAATGTTTTTTTAATCAAAAATATATAGTTTTATAAAAAATTTAAATGCTTTTTTTAAAATCAAAAATATATTTTTTTTTTCAAATTTTAAATGTTTTTTTTTGAAAGTATATATATATATTTATTTGAATTGTTTTTTGGATATTTTTTTTAATTGAGTATATTTTTATTTTTTATTTTTTAAATGTTTTAATCTTAATTTTAGTAGTTTTTTAATTTTTTTGTTTTTTGTTAATTTTCTAATTTTTTTAATCTAGTTTGTTCTTAATTTTTATTTTTATTTTTAGTTTTTTGTTAATGTTTTTTTTTTAATTTTTCTATTTTTAGTTAATTTTATAGTTTTTTTAAGTTTTATTTTTTTTCCAAATTCTTTTATGTTTTACGAGATAATTTTTTTTTTTACATTTTCTATGTATTTTTTGTCTTTTTTATATATATTTTTATATTTGCTTTTTTAAGTAATCAACATTTAAAAAAATAAAAATAAAAATAAACAAGAAGAAAATTTGTTAAATAATCATGATTTCAAAAAAAATTGGACATAAAAAATTTTAAAGTGTCAAAAAATGTAACATTTAAAAAAAAAGATCCACACTTGATACATTAAAAAATTTAAAATGTCAAAAATAAGCCCTCTAAAGAAAAGGTCTCCACACATAATACATTAAAAAATTTGAAATGTCAAAAATAAACCCTCTAAAAAAAGGTTGATGCTGCATCAACACGTTTCAAAATCGGCATGAAAATCACTAACATTTAAAAACAAAAATTTATATTTGATACATAAGAAAATTTTAAGTGTCAAAAATATGCGCCGAAAAAAAAAGTGTATTCTGCATCCACTTTTCAAAATCGAGTCACTTTTTTGCTACCTCTATGAAACGGATAATCGTATCAATTCCTGTTTAAAGTTTACATTGTTCCATGCTAAAATTCCTATATCTGCATCTTTTCCATTACTTGCAACTTATTCTGAAGAATGATATTTTCAATTGTTATTGCATCCATATGGTTAGAGTGTTCAACCTTCATAGCACTAACTTCCTTGGCATGGTTTTCCTCAATGGTCAATAACTTATTCTGAAGATATATTTGACCAGCGTCCATATCATTTATTATTTTTTCATCATCTATTTTTATGGTCATCGAGCAATTTTGCATACAGCTCATTTCTCTATCATGATTAGCTTAAATGGTTTCCATTTCCTTAGCATGTTTTGCTCTCATGACAAGTGAATAGTGTTGCATGGAAATCCTTTCTTTGTCATGATCTGCTTCGATGGCTTTTATCATATTTTGAAGATTGATCTCGTTAACTTCCATGTTCTGAATCATTTGTGTATAGTTGATTTGTATGTCCTTAATTGTCTGAGGATGTTCATGATCTTCTATAGGCAAATGATATTTCTTACCAACAACATTAATTTGATTGCTAGCCCATTCCATTCTACTATCTATGATTCTTTTGACAACATGGCAAGTTGCCTCTTCATGAAGAGCATTACAAGACCTACAATAAGGCAGAGCCTCATCCACAAGACTAGCAGACTCAAGTGGATTTAGTGGCATCTGCTCATTAGATGGGCCTTTCTTATGCCAGGCATTATTATTATTTCTAGGACGGAAACTTTCTGCTTGAGATCTTTCCATTTGGACCAACCTAGCCTGCATGGCACTCATTTCCTTAGCATGATTAGATATTAACTTTGTTTGATTAAGTTCCATGCTTTCAAGTTTCTGCATCAGTATTTGCAAAAGTCGTTATTAGATTCATTGGATTCTTTCAATTTACTTACACCCTCATCAAAACCTGAAATTTCAATCTTCCCAGACGCTTTCTTATCCTTTTCAAATTCCTCAGCTAAAACCTGGGCAACGTTATAATCATTGGTTTTAGCTCACCTCAACACGTAATAAGTATCAACATCAAAGGCATCAACATCAAAATCCAAAAGAGACTTGGCAGGGGGTTTATAATCTTGACGTAATTCTTTAATAATACCATTAAACACCTTATTAAATTCCTCTATGGTTTCATTTTCTTTCTTTTATATGGCACTGATAGGTTTAACTAGATGTCTTTCTTCTCCTTCGTCTCCATACTTGTCCTTAAAGGCATTAATAATCGATTGCAATGAATTAAACAAATTATCAGGCTTTTCTAAAACCCAATCCAGAGCATCTTCCTCTAAAGAAAGAACAAAGAGGCTCATTTTCACATCTTCATTAGTATAGTCAGCACCTCCAGCGTATTTACCCAACCAAGAGCGAAAAGCTTTCAGATGGATCACAGCACTAACCACGTTATTTCCTTGGAAAGAAGGCAACTTGTCAAGGCCATTGTTAGGAAGGTCATTTGGATAACCTTGAATGTTAGCAAAGTTACAAGGGGCGAACAAGTCCATGATGGTTTGCTCAAAGGGAAAAGGAGGGGCCAAATGGATGCTAGAGAGAGAAATCCTTGCTCAAGAAAATCAATAGATCCACAAGAAGTGTGCTTCTAGCAGAAATTCTTGAAAAAAAATGAAAAAAGTGGAGTTGCCACTTAAACATGAATCTAGCTCCAAGATCCAAGAGGACAAAAAACGAAAGGTTAGTCAGGGAGAAGCAGTTGGATATCAGGGAATGATTCTTGTCTGAGAAATAATGGATGAATAAGTGAATTCGCCACCCAAACAAGAAACCAACCGAAATGTCCAGGTGCTAAAGGTGCAGATAGAGAAGATGAAAGGATTAGTAAGAGGAAAAAGATAAGGTGATGAAAAGATGAAGAAATATAATGGCGCCAAAAAATGTGGCATTGATAAGATAAGAAATGATGAAAGATTGTGAAGATAAAGATGTTTAAGACGAATGTCGCAAAGCCAAGGTCCAATAAATTGGTCCCTGGCAATGGTGCCAAAAAATGTTGTGCTGATTGACGCGCTAATGAATGGCAGAAAAGATTAGAAGATCAGAAAAAATGTCACGAGGACTGAGGACAAAAAAACTCTATCCCCAACAACGGCACCAAAAAATGTTGTCACACAGAATGTCTAGGCACCGCAACAACGACTCAGACCAGGAGTTGTCACACTGATCCCCAATCACTCTGTTTGAGTTGTCTCCTTATAGCAGACTAAGGGGGGTAAACCCTATAGAGATGGGATGAATGAAAACTAGTGGGTAACCAATTAGTTTGGGAGACACAGCTAAGCAAACAATACTTGTTTAGTTTGCGCAAGATTTTGAAGGATTCAATTTGATTTGAAGGAAAATGATACCAGTGCCTTGTAGAGTCAACTATCTTGCAAAGGAAATAAAGTCCAAGTAATGGATGGGAAACTATTGCTGAAAGAATCAACTGTCTCATAAGAAAATGCAAAACTTAAAGCTATGTGAAATGCAAGGACTTGGTTAATTTTAGTTACATGAGAGCCTAAAATTATCTCTGAGATATGTTTTAAATGTTATTTAACTTAAGGCTCAGAAAAATGGTCTCAATGTGAAAACAAACACTTATACCAACAATGTGAAATGTGAAATCTACACAAGTAATTATTGAAATGTACAATAGAACTAGAATGTAAAATGTTGGAAATAAAACACTTAATATTCAGAAATCCATTTGCATGAAATACTCAATCCAATATCATGTGATGCATAACTGAAAATAACTGAATCCTTTTTGAATGAGCATGTAAAAACACATGTATTTCAGAAATTAAACTGAGTGTTTAAACTCAAATTGCATCAATGAAATATCAATTTAGTAATATGCTCTTAAATCAAATGTTTATGCCAGCAATATATTCTAAACCACTAATCCTATAACCATGCAATATTCAGATTTTTCTATGTATTACAACAGTATATTCACATAACAAATTAATGGCTCATAATTCAGAAAATTTCTGAGTTTAACTATTTCTAATCTACTGATGCATTTGATCTAAAAACTCTGAAATAAATTACTTAACAGTAGTGAAACAATGTTCAGAAATGTGTCAATTTAGCATGCTAAAAGTTATTGAAGATAACCTTTAATTCTACAATGTACAAAGTAAAAGATGTAAATTAAATTTGTTGCTATACTTTAGCTAACTGAAAATCTATGCCAATATTATCCTTGCTTTCAATCAGATAAATGAAATGAGGAAAGGTTTAGAAAATGTGCACCCGTCGGCCCTTAAGGGCTTGAAGACACCTGGAGACAAGCTGCCCAAGTCACTAAGAAACTTCAACTCGGAAATTTTTTGTGAAAAACTTTTTGTTAAAAAAATTTTAAAATTTTTTGGGAAATATTTTGTAAAAAAATTGTGGAAAATTTATGGTGGAAAATTTTGGTGAATGAGGGTAGGCTTGAGGGTGGAATGCCTTGACGCTGAGAGATGGAACTGAGGGATGGCCAAGAATGAAGTAAGGGATGGCCAGCATTGGGCCTCAAGGCACTAAAAAAAATTGAATTGCCCACGATCTCCTTGAAATGTCACTTCAACCTGCAAACAAAATGGAGAGACCCTCCGGGACCTAAAGCTAGGAAGAATCCACAAAAAATCACCTGCAATCTTCAGATTTGTCCCTACACAAATGAAAGATAGAAAACCCCAACATGTATATACAAAAAATATGAAATACCCAAAACCTCAATGAACTAGAAATTTACTATTTACAAATCTACAATAATACTATACAGATGTAGCATATCTGCAGATCAAAGCCCTTTATTAGCAAGATTTAAACAAATTTTGCACAAATTTAGAAATAAATTTGAAATTTTAAAGCGGCACAAGCCCAAGAAAAACCTTGCAAGTAAAATGTTTTGTAAGATTACTTCAGAAATTAAAAACAATGGGCTCTTTAGATTTTGTGATCTGAGAGTTAGTTGATACCGCTGAGGATTTCCCCAAGAAAAACCCTACAAGTAAAATGTTTTGTAAGATGACTTCAGAAATTAAAAACAATGGACTCTTTAGATTCTGTGATCTGAGAGCCAGTTGATCCAGCTGAGGATTTCCCCAAATGCCCAAATCCTGAATGATAATTTCTGCAAACTTAGATCTGATTGTTAGATTAATAGCAACCAAAAATAGTGACAAAATCATCAAGAAATAGAGATACCTGCTACTTCTATCAATTCTAAATGATATTTTAAAAACCCAGAAATCTGTGCAAGATACCTGTGCACAGTTCAATCCTCAAAAGCTATTAACCAAAAAATGCAAATAAAAGCAGCAAAGTATTAAGAACAATATTACCACATAAATCTGAAAGAGGAACACCACAGTTTGAAACCCCAAAGTCTTTGTGTTTTATTAACCAGAAAAAGTTACAAGAGCTTTCTTAGAGCAAGTACACGATTGAAAATCGGATCCAAATAATGTAGAGAGACCTATAATTTATAGAAAAATTCTCCAACAGCGTGTTGGCTTGATCCCCATCAAAGCAATCTCAACCGTTGATGAAAATCAAATGATCTTTTAATCATCATTGTTAAAATAAAGTTACTTTTTGAGAAAATTCAAATTTCTCTTTTAATTTCCTTTTAATTAACTCAAAAATGATTATTTTTAGTTAATTGTTGCAAAAAGTTGACTTTGAATTAACTACAATGGCCCAAGGGTTCAAAATATCTTGAAATTTTCAATATTCCCTTAGTCGGGGACATCCAAAAATTAAAAACTTTAAAACCCACGAATTTTAAATGTTGGAGAATTTAAATTTTCCTAAGACCTAAATTAATTAAATTTCTGACTTTAGCATTTGAATTTATTTTAGCCAAATATTTTAATTAATTGACTCATGAGGGGATTATTAATTTTCCCAACCCTCTAGTATTTAGCCATGGTGTCTAACTATGAAGGACCATGCACTAAATATTTTTTACATGAAATATTACATTTCCAATCCATGAAGGGGGAACACCAGTTCGTTATAAACCCTCAACATTTACCCATTTCTCCAACACAAAATATGATCTAGTAGAATAAGTGACTTGTAATAAAATAATCAATCAAATACTTAGAATTATTCTCAAATCACTTTTACAGAGACTAGATAAATAACACTAGGACTCATTTAAAATCCTAAGGACAAAATCCACCCTAGCATTGGGGTGAGGCTGAAGGGAAAAACTCTGTCAATCATCTGTGTTTAGAAACACACATGAATCGGTGAGACTAAAAACCTCTAAGGACAGAAATCATCATCAGAAAAGTAAATTTACCTAGGTTGTTACATACATTTGTCTTCCTAGGATCATTTACATTACAAAATGCAGAATGGGTTTACAAAACTCCAGTGTACATATAGCTGATAATGATGAATCTGTGGATCATCTAAGTGCTCAGACATGATGGAAATCCATGCACGAAAAACTGTACAGCTATGGGGTAGTTGACATGGAGTGGTCAACAACGTGCAAGGGTTAGGGAACCTATAGAAGAAGCTGCTAGGCAAATCAAAGTTGCAGAAAGAGTTGTTGGCTAGGCCGAAGTTGTAGAAGAAGTTGTTGGGCAAGTCGAAGTTGCAGAAAGAGCTACTGAGTAGGTCGAAGTTGCATAGAGAGTTGCTAGGTAGGTCGAAGTTGAAGAAAAAGTTGTTAGGCAAGTCAAAGTTGCAGAAGAAGTTGTTGGGCAGGTCGAAGTTGCAAAAGAGGTTATTGGGCAGGTCGAAGTTGCTAAAGACGCTGTTGATGGTCAAATTCACAGAAGTTGCTACAAGCAAGGTTTGACTTGGTCCTGGAGGGTCTTGGTCAAGGGTCAAAGCTCTGGAATTTGTCAATTGAAGGTCTATAAGAGAAGAATTCTAGTTTTGGTGGGTTTTCCTCTCAGTTGGAGAAGTTTTGGCCCTAGCTTATCGCCCACATCTTGTGTCCTATTGTCTCATTGTTCTTTATGATTTGATAGTTGTTTGATGAAAGAAAAAGTTAAATCAAGAAAATTAAAAAATGCATCACAAGTCGTTATCAAAGTAAGAGAAATCACCTGCACTTGTTGCCCCTAGATTTCTCAACATGGTATCAAAGCTAAGATGATAAGTGAAGTAAGGGCAACTCAACAAGGAGCATTCAAGGACATCAAAGGCATCAATCATCAAGAAGATCCTCTCATCTTCAAGGCATTTCGAGGACAAGGATCACATCATCATCTTGAAGGATGTCAAAGCCCCTAGTTCATTCAAAAAAGGCATTTACACTTGTAAAATTATTGGGATCCTTGCTCAATCATCACCTCAAAGACCCTACCTCTACTGAAGGAAAAGATACAAATCAAAGTATCGTAAAGTCTACTCATCCAAGGAAAACGAGATCAAAGTCGTTTCCATCAACATCAAGGATTCAAAGTGATCTTTTGAAGAAAGGCATCTTCGTCAAGAAGAAGTCCTCTATTTCCCATATCATCATCAAAATCAAGAAGGTAGCAGGTTGAAGAGGAGTATCCTCACAACTAAGTATATTTATGTCTACATTTGAATCTATCAAAATAGGTTTTTGCAAGGAAAGCAACAAGTTGGTTGGGGCTTCAAACTTTCTTGCATGGAAGAAAAGGACAGGCCTGAATCTCACAGAAAATGAAGTTATGGAACATGTTAAGGACTCAACCACTAAACCTCCAAAGGAAGTGTGAAAATTCCTGAATCTAACACATCAGAACCCAAACTACAATTACTGGTTTACAATCTCCTACTTCTTCTTTACATTAATAAGTTATTTAATTGCATAAATATTGAAGTAAACACTATTGCAGCCTTCACAAATATACAGATGATGCACTGAAATAAACTGAGACAAAAACACAAGGGACACCATTATTTTTGGACAATTGTCCACGAAAAAACCTAATTTGCGAAAACCGGTGCAGCATATAGAGAGTTTGTATTATTAAGCAGATTTCGTGAATACAACTAGGGTGCCAGAAATGGCTCACCCAACAAAGAATTTCCTCGGCAGTAATACCTCTATTCGGAGACAAATATTCCGGAAAATCAGCAATTGGATAATCAAACCCCACAGCGACTCTAGTTGCTCCCTATGTTGGACAGCGAAAGCTACTCCAAGCACTGCTCAGGAACTGCGTCACTCCTCCAGGAGCTACATCACCCTATCCCGGCTCAAAATATGTTGATATGCTCCCAGTCTGCCCCACAAAATCTCCCAACACTACCTCTGAAGCTCTCTATGACTTCTATGTTAGCCTCTACAGCTTCTGCATCAACCTCTATGGCCCTCTGTGTCCTCTGTGTTAGCTCCTACGGCCTCTGCATCATCCCTTCTAGAGCATGAGCTGTCTCTCCCAACACTTCACTGCCCCTTTGCTATGTATTCTTCAGCCTTGGATCGAAATCCCTTGTTGAACTACCCCTCACTGCAACTGATCACTAACTCAATTTCCTCAGCAAACTTCGCCCCAAAAAATCGAACTTTTGATCTCTCTTGGCGTGTCTCCAACTGACCCTCAACCCTCCTCTTATACTTTTCTTGTTGACGAATCAACAGCCGAGATTAAATCCCTAATCAACGGCTAAAATTAGAACCGACTTGATCCTTGTCACCTAGAACTTTCTCACCCATTTTATATTAATACACATTAATATTTTTATTTACCTAAGTTTATACTTAGGAACCCATTAAAAATATTAATCATTTTAATATTTCTTCATCCTGATCGAATTTCTCCAAACGATTTATGCGTCCACCAAATTTCATGGCTAGAGCACATCTGATGCTACCCAAAAACAACAAGAAGAAGCTCAAGCTCATGCAAAGTTCATGAAAGGGGAAGTAAGAGCTCAAAGGATTCTCACAAAATCTATCACAGACCCTCTCATTTCCTATGTATCAAAACTACAAGCATCAAAAGAAATATGTGACAAACTTGTAGAATTGTTCTCCATAAGCACTGCAGGAGAAGTGATCTCTTTAAGACAAGAAATCTACAAGATGAAGATATCAAAAGAAGGAATAGCCTCATACTTTATGATGGTGTTTGAAATAAGGGACCAACTACAAGCGTTGGGAGAGATAGTGTCTGACAAGGAAATGACTACTATAGTGCTCAATGCATTGGCGAAGGAATACGGTAACTTTACATCAAGCATCTATGGGAAGAAGGAAGCTACTCCATTCAATGGTCTATGTCTCTATGCAAAATTTAAGAAACCAGGTTGAAAGCAAAAAGTCATGTAGGATCAAACGAGCTAACTCAATCATATGTTGCCATGGCGAAGAGGAAGGAAAGTTTGGGAAATTTAGTCCTCAGAAAAGGAAGAAGAATATGGCGAAGGTTCAATGCTATGGATGTCAAGAATATGGGCACTACAAGAGGGATTCTCCCAAACTTAAAAAGGACAATAACAAAAGAGGAAGAGAAGTAGCCCATGTCATCGAAGAAGTGGAAGACGCCGAAAAGAAGAAATCCAAGAAGGAAGAAGTAAAAGATCTCTATTATGATTGAGATAAGTTTTCTCCACCTAGTTCTTTTCAATTCTTGTAAAATATGGCTATCATTAGAAGCATGATAGGATGCATCATTTTTGGAGATGGCATCATAGGAGCATTCGACTGAAAAAATAGCTCAAGACATCATCAAAAGAAGCTTGAAAGATAGCTGAAGTAGGATTCTATTGACATATGCAGCTCTTGGTAACCTCATTAGAAGCATAAGTAGCACTTATGGGTAGAAGTAAATCATCTAGTATAAAACTCATCATACATCATTGGGAAGGAGCATCTACAAGATGAGGATAATCAAGATCCTCTGCTGGAATTTTCATTAGAAGGTTCATCTCTTGAAAGATGTCTCGCTAAGAATTCCACTTGGGATGGGATTCATTGTTTAGAAGAATGATGGTATGATGACAAAGGAATGCAGCACGTCAAAGATGATTGAAGCACTCTCAATCAAGGACAGGAAGTTGTTGAAGAAAGTCTAGATGACCAAAGAAGAAAAGAGGTATGTATGCATATGTTCAATGAGTCAAGTCATGCCATTATATAGTTGTAGGAAGTAAGGATGCATGCTCTACCTCATGAGCATGATCGAGGGAAAATGATATTTTTCATTAAAAGGATGCATAAAGGCATGGGTCAAATATTAACTAGATGAAATCAACATAGTATGCCCTCATATGGAATATGAGGTGGTTGATAAAAATGAAGGAACTATGATTGGGAGTTCCTGGGAAGTAATATGTGAATACAGAGAAAAGAAGAGATCGTGAAAAATACAACCATGGAGAAGGCAATCTAAATCCTATGACTAGATGAATTGGCTATGATATCTCCATGGGAAAGATATGAAGACCTTGGAAAAGTCTAAAAAGAAAGAAGACCCTTGACAAATGAATATCTTGGAGATGTGTCAATATGAATGGAGGATGTTGATATTGCAACAAGTAGATGTCATGATGAAAGGCCATCACAAAAGGTAATTTTTTTTATTTGATGTTCATTTTTTATTTTTGAACAATGTCTGGATTGTTGGAATTTCAAAGTCTGATCGTTAGAAACCCTTTATGTACTTTACTGATTTATTCCTACCTACTTGTTCTGTTAATTAACAAGTTATTTACCATGTAAATACTGGAAATAAATACAAGTACATGCTCAACACATTACAGATCATCAACTGAAGGAAACAAAACAAGCACACAAGTGACACCGTTGTTTTTGGACCAATGTCCCGGGAAAAACCCAATGCGGGAAAATCGGTGCAGCTATCTGAGGGTTTTATTGTTATCCAGTTTTTTAATACAATCTGAGTGCCAAAACCGGCTCACCCAACAGAGAATAATCTCGGCAGCAGTACCTCTTAGTCGGACACAGATGTTCCGACTAAAACCCTGGATAACCACTCTGGCAGCTTCACAGCTCCAATCTACCCCACGAAACCCCAACGTCAGCACTTTCTGGCCCAGTGTTTGCCCAGCGTCACTCTAGCTTGGCCTGCGTCAACCTCTGGAGGCACTGTGTCACCCCTCTGGCCCTCTGCGTCACCCACACTGGCCCTCTAAGGCACTGCGCAGCTCCTGGCCGCCTCTGCGTGATCCCTGGCTGGCTCTGCGTGAACCCCTAGCTAGTTTTGTGTCACTCACTCTCCGCTACCGCGCTGATCCTCCTAGTGCTATCTCTGTCTCTCTGCTTCTGTATTCACTGCCCCTCAGCTGCAACGTTGATCACTCTCTCAACTTCCTAAACAAACCCAGCCCAAGAAAGTCAAAATCTTGATCAACTTGGTGTGTTCTCCAAGTGACCCTCAAGCCTCCTCTTATACTTTTCTCGTTGACAAATCAACGGTCGAGATTAAGTCCCTAATCAATGGCTAAGATTAGATCTGGCTTGATCCATGACTTTTGGACCATTCTAACACAGTTTTATATTAATTCACATTAATATTTTATTTTCCCTAAGTTTAGACTTAGGGACTCCATTAAAAATATTAATTATTTTAACATCACTCAAACTGTTTAAAATCTACCTAAACCCTTTATGGGTATTGGAGATCTCATGTGCCTTAGCCTCTCCACCAATTTTCGTGGCTAGAGCACATCCAATGCTACCCCAAATCAACATGGATGGGCTAATACAGGACTACCAGAAGAAACATGTGTGGATGTCATCTACAACTGGTGCACATGTGGTAGGATGAAAGATCATGAAGCATACATGACGTGGAAAAGGTAGTTGTATGAGGAAAAGCCAGATATGGTCTAATGGATCACTTTCCGATAAAAGGAAGAAAGACATGACTACTCTGGTTTGAGAAGGAAAGTGATGGATAGTCGATGCCCTACAAAGAAGTCCCAAAGATTAAGGCTCCATAATGTTAAAAATAAAATTCATGACATCGAATGGAGGAGCACTACAAGCAACTGAAGGTCCCATGATCTCCACCGATGAAGAAAGAGTTGTTGGAAATGGGTCCCTAATTAAAAGCGATCATAAAAGCAAGTTTCTAATTAAGAAGAAACTTGGAAGCAAGTCCCTAGCTAAGAGGGAGCATGGACAAGTCCCTGGATAAGAGGGAGCTTGGGTACATTCGTTCATTGGAATGGGTATATCCTCCATAGTTGAGAGGGAGAGATAGACACATCAATCTTGTCTTCACTTGGGAAGAAAAGAATGGAGGATTGGGTAAGCATTTGGCATCTGATCATCTTTGAGGATGTGGTAGGGCATCCAAGATAAGAGTAGTCGTAGAGAACCGATATTCTTTGAGGACTAGGAATCCAAGATAAGAATAGTCCTGGAAGGACATACCCTGTGAACACCCGCGTGGGGTATGCTCCTTGAAAGACAATGATAAAGGTGTCTATAAATCATTGATCTTGCTAACATTATGCTCTGATCTTGTGGAGAGATAGAGTTGTCAGTCAAGGCCTTGCTATGTGACAATGCTAGATGATATGATACTATACAGATAGGTTACCAAACCGACTCTTCTTATGAGAATTCTTTAGATTGAGAATGTCCAAGTACCTTGTATGGATTATGAATACCATCCTAGTTAAGAGGAAGTGTTGAAATATGTAACTAGGTTCGATCTTCATAATGACATATGTAATCATGATTTTATGTATTTAATGAAAAGAGAAAAATAAATTTATTATTGTGAGCCTTGAGGCATGTATTTCATGCTCCAAAGAATTTATTTTATAGGTCAAGCACCCATTGAGTGCTTCTAGGTTTGCCATTGTCATGTATTAAAGACCCATTTGGACATGTTACATATTGTAAAAGAAAATTTATTGAGTCAAAAGACCCCCTAAGAACTCGTCATGGCACAAAGATTAAGTCGTCCTACATGAGACAAGTTAGCCTAAAGGAGCAATTCGACCCATTGAGAAGCTTATATAAAGAAGACTTCAACCTCATCTGGACCACACACTTCACACAAGTTCGATCACAAGGAAGAGAAGAAGTGCAAAAAAGAAGAGGACAAAGGAAGAAGAAGAAGTCGAGTTTTTGGATTGTTTTTGGGCTATTTCTCTCCACACGTGCGAAGGAATTAGGGTTCATGCTATTGCAGTAAAGTCAAGTTGTAGAAGTGAAGTTAGGTCATCAAGAAGAGCTATTTTGGAAGCCAAATTCTCTAGGAGAGAGAATCTACCCAAGCAAAGAAGAGAGGAGTAGAAATACACCATTATTTCTCTTACGTGCAAGGGTTAGGGTTTCTGCAAAAGAAGTTGTTAGGCAGGTCAAAGTTGCAGAAAGAATTGTTGGAGAGGTCGAAGTTGCAGAAAGAGTTGTTGGGTAGGTCGAAGTTGCAGATGAAGTTGTTGGGCAGGTCAAAGTTGCAGAAAGAGCTATTGGGTAGGTCGAAGTTACAGAAAGAGTTGTTGGGTAGGTCGAAGTTGCAGACGCTGTTGGGCAGGCCAAAGTTGCAGAAGAAGTTGTTGGGCAAGTTGAAGATGCAAAAGAAGTTGTTGGGCAAGTCAAAATTATTGATAGTCAGAATCACAAAAGTTGCTAGAAGCAAGGTTTGACTTAGTCTTGGAGGGTCTTGGTCAAGGGTCAAAGGACTTCGAATTAGTCAATTTAAGGTCTATAAGAAGAGAAGAATTATGGTGGGTTTTCCTCTCAGTTGGCGAGGTTTTGGCCCTAACTGATAGCTTATGAGCTAGCTGAAAGGTTGGTTGAGCAAAAAATTACGCTATACAGGAGACAGTTGACCAGGGAGGAGCTACTCAGGCTTGTTGGATCATGCAGCGAGAATGAGCTAAGGAAGAAGAGACTTTGCTTTGTCTGCAAGCAACCTTGGGGACCTCACCACTCATGATTGAGTGACGCTGAGGAGATGACAGAGGTAGAGCAAGGGGAGAATCCTTCTGACTTGCAGGGTGAGGATTCTTCTTTGGATGAGTCCATGGGTTCATACGATGATACCTATGAGGAGCATGAGCAGTCATGTGGAGTTGATGCTAGTAGCCCAGATATGCATCAAAGTGTGGTAGAGGAGTCTAATGAGAAGTCAACTATTCCCTTGAGGGAAGGAGATCCGAGAGCAGATGAGCAACGGATGGTTCTACATAGAGAGCACATAGATGAGCATGGGTCGTGGAGTCGCTAACAGCAGGCCAAATTCATATCATGAGCAGACAGTGGGTCCTCGGAGAGACATCCAAGACGATAAGTCACTAGTGGTGATTCAGCAGGAGCAACATATGGTGGATCATGAGTCAGCTGAGGAGGATGATGTGTGCAGTATGCATGGTGAGCCTTCTAGGGAGGGCCAGTTGGAGGTTCATATTGAACCCGTGATGGTGGAGGATGAGCAACCACCCTTGGGGTCAGCCACTGATGACGAGCAGACAGATGTACAGACAGCTGGCAAGGTGACAGTATTTGCTGACACTTGTCCTCGGGAGATGTTGGAGTATGATAGGACAGTTTGGCAAGAGATTGGTGGACTGAAGGAGCATGGAGTTTCCTATCAGACGAGGGAGATGGCAGTGCATTCATCTTTGGGACTACCCATTGATGAGGTGCAAACAGATATAGTGGCAACCAGACGAGATGCAACATTTTCAAGCCGCAACCTCTCCAGGAGTACATAGACAGGGCTTGCAGCGTAGTTTGCCCACTTTTTCCCATTGCGGGAGAGAGGCAGGATTTCTTGGACATGTTTTGATTGTCCAAGTAGAGCATCAAGAGTTGAGCATGGACCAATTTCAGCATAGTAGATGTATCCTTGCACAAGTGTCCATGCATTGGATTGGCAAGAGATCATGAGCTGGTATCCTTTTGATGGAGTATCATTTTTATTCAAGAGCATTGTATTGCAGAAGCCCTCAGAGGTGATGGATATCACATGTTTTAGTTGGTAGCAGGTTGTAGACTAGCCACTCATCAGTATTTCAGCATGGCATCAGCATGATGAGATTGACCATAGTCTATGCCAAGGGTTGGATTAGAGAGAGGTGATGAGTTGGTACGCGGTGGATGGAGCAGCATTCACAGCTGGAGTTATAGCACAGCAGGAGTCGTGGAGCATTGACGCTCCTTCTTGGTGGCATTGGGATCCAGGAAAATTTGTTGATGACAGGTTTCGTCAAAGATTGGTCTGGGATTTGGGCATCGAGGTGTTCGTTCATGGTGGATGACATAGGAGCATAGCATCACCCAATGGTTCGTATGGAATCCTGGCATTGGGTCTCAATTGTGTCGGGCCACCAGATTGGTCCACAGATTTGAATTGCTTGAGGGCAAGCAATCTTGGGGCAGGAGGACTATCATGTCCCCATTTTTATTCTTCTTCATAGTAAAGCCAGGGTGGATTTCCAGGGCAGGAGATGGCCAGGTTAGTGGAGCAGGTTTATTTCATCAAGGGTCCTAATGGAGTTTTGAGGAATTTTTATGGGATTTGATGGAATTCGCTTAGCATATTCCATCATCCGCACAATTTGCCTTTCGTTCCATCGCATTCCGACAACTTTTAGAAATCAGCGATATTATTGGACATAACTTAATTAATTATGCTCGAGGTGGCATTTTGGGGATATTGTTAAATTTGGCAACTAGGGCCAAACTTCACCTTGCACAGCGCATATGAGGCAGTTGATATTTTTATTGGATTCCTCTCTCCAAGACGTGTAGGATTGATCTAAAGATCATACCATTCTGACATGTACAAATGGAATTATGAATTTATTTTGTTTATGGACAAATTGTCAAGGTCGGCCAACAATCTAATATAGGCTCAGAAGCCCAAAAGACACGTCTATTCATCCTCAATGTTGCATATAAATAAAAGGTGCATCTACCTCATTTGGACACTCATCACTCACACAACTCTCTCTCATCTGATTGGTTCGTACACATTTCTAGGCAGCGTCTCTCTCCACACATGCCAAGAAGAAGACAAGGATTTTCTGTTTCAGCATTGACCAAATTTCAAGAAGGATTGACCAGCGTTGACCGAGCTGCTATTGACTTGATTTGACTGTGTTTTTCCTTGGAGAATTTCTATTTGGGCAGGCCGCATTTTTGGGCACAGAAATCGAGGCAATCCGAGTTGTTTGACTAGCATTGAATGAGGGTTTGACTGCAAGTTTGACTCTGCATTGACCAAGTTTGACTAAGTTTATCAGGATTGTTTTGGGTTGATTCGGATGACTATTGGAGGCCGAGTTGACTGGGTTTGACCGAGTTGTTTTGGAGGATAAATTAAGCCCTGTTGACCAACATTGACTTTCTGTTTAGGGCTTTCTGTGGCTATTGTTTGACTAGACAGATTTCAATTTGATTGGGCAAGTGAATATTGTATATTGTACTCTCTCTCTCTACTGAACTTTTGAAGAATTATAAGAAGAATTGATCAAGGGTTTCCCCACATTGGGGTTTGTCCCTGGCTGGTGCCATATCTTGTGTCCTCTTGTCTTGGCTTGTCTTCTACTGTTATTGTTTATGTTCTATCTGCATTTTACTATCATGATGATGTGATTGCTAAACTAGATATTGATATTGGGCTAATAAAGAAATTGAAGTAAAATTGCTCTAAGCATAGAACATACCATTGTTATCTAAAATTAACAGAGATTAATTGATGGAACACCTCAGTGTAATAGCTCGTTGGAACCGAAACGAGAAGATCTATACGATGGGATGATGAGAAGATACTTCCAGTGGCGGAAGAGAGTATGGGGGCAATTTGCCATTTTCCTTAGTTAAAAATGGCTATAATTAGTCATTTAATTAAGGAAAAATAATTAATTGGAGAAAAAGGCCCAAAAGTGACTTAAGTGAAATAAAATAAAATTAAAGGTCACTTAAGACAAAGTCAATGGAGGAGCTTCTAGAACAATAATAAAATAAATAAAATAAGATAGTTCTAGAGACTTGGAGATCTATCCATCAGATCTATAAAAGGGGAGTAGGAGATCATTTGGAGACATCTTGGAGTTGATATTGTTTCTTGTATGTTGGAATTTCTAAGTCTAACGCGTTAGAAATTCTTCCTGTACTATTTGGTTTATTTCACCTGCTTGTTTAATTACTTAACAAGTTATTTACCATGTAAATACTGAAAATAAACACAAGTACAGTATCAACATCTACAAATCATCAACTGAAAGAAAACAAGCACACAAGTGACACCATTATTTAGGACCAATGTCCTCGAAAAAACCCAATGCAAGAAAACCGATGCAACTATTCAAAGGGTTATATTATTATGCAGTTTATCTGAGTACAACTGGGTGCCTAAAACAGCTCACCCGACATAGAAAAACATACGGCAGTAATACCTCTATATCCGGAAACAGGTATTCAAAAAACTTGTCCCACGAAACCCTCTCCAGCACAACTGAAGCTCAGCGCTGGCCCTCCTGGCCACTGCGTCAGCCCCAGGACCCTCTATGTCAACCTTCTAAGGCACTGCGCTGCCTCTGGGAGCCTCTGCATCACTCCCTCTACCCCTCTGCGTGGATGACGCAATCTCTCTAGGCTTTGCGCTGCCTCTGTTGGGCTCTGTGTAGCTTGGACTGATTGTTGCTCTCGCTCTCTCTGCTTCTGTGTTGGTCTCCCAGTATTGTCCATGCCTCTCTGCCTCATACTCACTGCCCCTCACTGTTGATCACTGATTCAACTTTGCTTACCAACCCCGCTCTAGCAAAATGAATGACTGATCACTCTGGTGTATTCTCTAACTGACCCTCAAGCCTCCTCTTATACTTTTCTTGTTGATCCATCAACGGCCGAGATTAAATCTCTAATCAACGGCTAAAGATTAGATTTGGCTTGATCCATGACTTTTGGAACCTTCTAACCCAGTTTTATATTAATACTCATTAATATTTTATTTTTCCTAAGTTTAGACTCAGGAACTCCATTAAAAATATTAATTATTTTAATATCTCTCCAACCGGTTAGAATCTGCCCAACCCATTTCTGGGTCTTGGAGATCTCATGTGCTTTAGCCTCTCCACCAATTTCCATGGCTAGAGCACATCCGATGCTACCCCAAATCAACACTCCCTCTTAGCGAGGACTGTGCTCTAGTAATACTCCTCACTAAGCATCACTTTGATTATCCGACACCGGTACCTGTGTTGATGCTAGGCCTCCCCGCCCAACTTCCTCTGCACTCCTGCATCCTATACTGTTTCCCATGGCCCTGCCACTGCCACTGCTGCATCCATATGGCAGCTCCCTCTGCATCCGTGTTGCTACTGGTCCATCCTCCCAGCACTGCCACCCCCTCTCATCATGTTGCATTATGCTACTACATACTGCTACTGCACTGCAACTCAGTTACTGAGAAGTAAGTAACTGATCCACCCAACTTTTGACATCCTTGTCAGGCTAGAAACACTCCTGATGTTGAAGCTCCCTCTGCCGCTAACAAGTGCTCCCTCTACTGACCTCTGTGTTGTTGCAATAATTCCTTGCATCTTGCACCTTTGCACACCTCTCTATGCCATCATGCACTAGTGCAACACTCTCGTGGCTCTCACACTGTTGCAGCCTGCTAGCCTCGCATTGTCCGAGGACTCCTGCACTATAGCACTCTCTACCACTTCATCCACATCCATCTCTACCTGCATTCGCCAGTCCTACTACTCCTCTTCGAGGCTCCCGTAGCAAGGTATAATCCAAGAGGTTGGGTACCTCAAGGATCCTGCCCCTCATCGCCTTTAGTCTGTCTGATTATAGCTCGATGTGTCCCCACTTCTTCTCAAGTGGCACATGAGCACTCATGGCACAATCGTCATCCTCCTCGACTTCTTTCTCTACCCTTGCTGGCGCTGCCTTCTAGTCAAAAGCCTCTCCCTTACTCTTCTTCCTAGGACACTGGTTCACAAAATGACCCAATTCCCCACAATGGAAGCGCTTGACCTTGCAGAGGTCCTTCTTCTTCATCTACTCTTGCTTTCCCATAGATGCTAGAGTTGCATCCTCTTCTTCCTCCTTCTTAATTCTGACCCCTTTGCCGCGACTCCCTACCTTGGCTAGCCGTCTGATCTCTTCTTGACGAAGAGCCGCCCACAGTTCTTCCCAATCTGGAAGACTCGTCCTGCCCAGTATGCTCTGAACAAATACCTCCCAATCCTTGGAAACTGTGTTCAGTACAGTCCTCACCATCAATTCCTCATCCGGTGTGGCCCCTATGGAAGTTAGCTGGTCACGAATCTCCTTCAACCGATCGAGGAAGACATCTATGTGCTCTTCTTTCTGCATCTGGTATGCCCTTAGCTGATTCTCTAGGAGCATCTTCCTCTGCACAGAAGTATGCTGCTACAATGTCTTCAAGATGTCCCACATCTCCTTTGTCGTTTCCTTCGCGGCAATATGTGGTACCACATGATCCTTGACCCCATCAAGGATGATGCACTTAGCCTTAGCCATTGCCTCCTCGTACGTTTCATTAGCTACCGAGTCAACTGGCATAGCTATCACTCTTGAGACAAAGCCCTTGAGGCGATGTCTGTCTAGAATGGACAAGATCCTGGCCTTCCAGACCACAAAGTTGGGCACTCCCTCCAGCCTATTCTGATCTCTCAGCCCATTCACAGCCATCTCGCTGCTCTTCTTTTGACTCCTCCGAGTCTCTCTACTTCCCTCCTGGAAGTCCTCTGTTCGACTCCTGTTGAGTCTCTCAACTTCCCGTCTGGAAGTTCTGTTCGACTCCCTCTGAGTCTCGATTTCCCTTATGGAAATCCTTCCGCCAACGTCAAGTTGCCCCACTCTGATCGTCTGTGCAACTGGAACACTAATTCAGATTCCTTGGCTAGAAATATGCATCGACAGCAACTCCCTCCACCTTGGTCTTGCTCTGTTAGATATTGTTCTGACAACAGTACTCCACCAGCTTCACTCCGTAAACTACCCACAGCCTCCTATGCCCCAGCAACTTAAGGAATGGGCTGGCAAATCAGCTCCCTCAGCCAACAGCGTCAACCCTTTTGGCCTTTGAGTGATCTCGATTCTACCTCCCTCAACCTCTGCGCTGGCCTTTCTCTGGCCCAGACTGATGATGCAATCCCTCTGCGTCACTCCTTCTGTCGCCTTTTGCAAGGATCAGCTCTGTCACTCGGGACAGCTGAATCTGTTGCAAACGCTCTGCTCGATTGATGCCTTCAGTTTTCCTGTGATCTGCAACCAGGATCTAGTACCATCTTGGAAATTCTAAGTCTAACCCGTTAGAAATTCTACCTGTACTATTTGGTTTATTTCACCTACTTGTTTAATTACTTAACAAGTTATTTACCATGTAAATATTGAAAATAAACACAAGTACAGTATCAACATCTACAGATCATCAACTAAAAGAAAACAAGCACACAAGTGACACCGTTATTTTGGACCAATGTCCCCGAAAAACCCAAGGTGGGAAAACCAGTGCAGCTATTCAGATGGTTATATTAGTATGTAGTTTATCTGAGTACAACTGGGTGCCTAAACCGGCTCACCCGACAGAGAAAAATATATGGCAGCAACACCTCTATATCCGGAAATAGCTATTCAGAAAACCTATCCCACAAAACCTAAGTTGCAATAAACGTTGCCAAGGGGTCCATTTCCAACCGAAAACGAAACGGAAACAAGGAAACTCGTATCGTACGACCTGGAAA